>JAWZSL010000039.1:0-600000 GCA_034769285.1 Lutjanus argentimaculatus
ATGTATTTTGCTCTTGTACAGTGTATATCTACCAAAATGAAATCCACAAGAGAAGTTTTAAATTTCCTTCAGTTCTCTTGTTTTCTGGGTTTGTTTCAGCACAAATCACAACAGCTCTTTTTGAAAGTTTGTCAGTCTGAACAGTTTATCTGTGAATTTTAGTCTGAAGTCAAAGTGGATTCATGTTATTAAGGAAACTGTAGGATTTATCCTTCAATGTGCTGCCAAATTAAATCAACATTTATCATTTTTGTTCCATGTGAGACATCAATAAATCAAAAAAAGTCAAAACAAGTTCAACACATGTTCAGGAATGTCTTTTTATACAAAACCTTCACAACACAGTATTTTCATTCATTCATTCAACCTTTATTTTAACTTGGAAATACATTGAGGTAGAGACTCATTTTCAATGTCGCAGAGTAAAACAATAAAAAATAAAGCACTTAGACACAGAAAACACCAAAGAGAAACTTACATAAAAGTGGCAACAAGAAGTAAAAAACAATAAAAGCCACAATAAACATTTAAAATAAATCAAAGTGTCAATAATCAATAAAAACAGTTCAAATGTAGAACACATTAATCAGGTAAAACAGGAACACCTAGAACTAAAATGCAGTACAGTTAAAGATGTAAATTGCCCTGATGGATAAAAATGAGGAAAGCTTTAAATTGTTCTCCCTGTTGATCAACATTACAGCTGCACAATATGAAAAACTGGATTTTCCAAATTCAGTAAAAAACAGCCGACAGCTGCAGTGTAATCCAGTCACTAGAGCCAGTTTTGATAAGAGCCCACATCAAAAGAAATCATTGACCTGATGTACGAAGGTAAAAGAGCCATAAGATCTTTATAAATCAATAAAAGCCAGTGTCTTTCACGTCTTACACAGAGAGAGGGACACCCAACCTTAGTATACAAGTCACAATGATGCTGTTATAACTGTCTCCAGTGATGAATCTTAAGGCAGAGTGATAAACAGAGTCCAGGAGCTTCAGAGTGGCAGCAGAGGTGTGCATGTATAAAATATCACCATAGTCTGAGACTGATAAAAAAAAGTTTCCTCAACAAGCATCTTTGTACAAAGCAGCAGAAAGGAGAGTCTGTTTCTATAAAAGAAAGCAGTTTTCATTGGTAGAGAAGTCACCAGCTTGGAAACATGATATTTAAAGGTTAACTTATCATCTATCCAAATACCAAGGTACTTCTACTCTGTGAGCCTTTCAATATTTGTACCATTGTTGGTGGAGATGATGAGGCTGTCAAGGTTCATATTTTTTGATCTGCTGAAACAACATGAATTTAGATTTGTCTGCATTGAGAAGCAGTTTATTATTACTGAGTGCAACTTGGAGATCAGAAAAGCAGTGTTGGAGGGAATTTATGTCAGAGTGTGCATCATTCACAATACAGAACAAAATGGTGTCATCTGCATAAAGATGAATATTACAGCCAGTGACAGCTGAGGTCATATCATTGATATAAAGTGTGAACAGGACAGGCCCCAGGATTGAGCCTTGACTCAAAGGTTCAAAATATGTGTCATGTAGCAGAGCACAACTGGAGCAGCAAGCTTTAAAAAGTCGGGCTCAAGTTTATCCTCTCCCACAGAAATCTGAGAATCCATAGAAAGGAGAGCATCGGCCACTTCATCAAAAGAGAAAGGCTGCAATGAAAAAGGAGGAGTTGTCATTATGTGGGTGACTGGATCAATAGTGGACAGAGGTGGTCCTGTGTAAGTTTCATCAAACAGGTTACCAGCAGATGAAAAATGTTCATTAAAAGCTGCACAAATCTCCTGATGGTCTGATATAAAACACACATTTGCTGTGGTGAGAGGAGGAAATGAGATGGAAGACTTACGGTTCAGAGAATTTACTGCCTTCCAGAAATGAGCTGGATTTGAAAATGATTTTGGGATTAGATTGAAATAATAATCAGATTTAGCCTTTCTTATTGCAGATGGACATTTGTTTCTAAGCTGTCTGAAAATAAGTAAGTGACCAGGGTCCCCAGTGCGTCTGGCCAGAGTCCAGACTTTATTTCTGTCTTTAATCAAAGAATAAATTTCTGATGACAACCAGAGGCTTGACCTGTTCTGTATTCTATATTTTTTAAAAGGTGCATGTTTATTAACGGGGCGGCCCTGTAGCTCAGTTGGTAGAGCGTCTGCACCATGTATGGAGGCTGTTAGTCCTCTGCAGCAGCTGCTGGTTCAACTCCTGCCTGCAGCTCTTTGCTGTGTGTCATCCCTCTCTCTCTACCACCTTTCCTGTCTGCTCTTCAGCTGTCCTGTCCAATAAAGACAAAAAGACCAAAACACAAGTTTAAAAAAGGTGCATGTTTATTAACTGTTGGGTTAAATGTAGCAGAAACAGCAGAAGTGCTGGGACAGCTGTTAAACATGTTGGTAAAGTTCAGGACTTGATTTGATTAATTTTTATTTCATAAAGTCTGATTTATTTGATATTGATCATTTTGAAATTGTCCAGAAAACATCTGTGTGTATTTTTCATCAAATGACACATGATTGTTTGAATCAGAAGAAACAGAAGAGAATGAAAGTGAAAGTAACAACATGTCTGATTTGATGATTATTCCAGACTGGTCTGAGATCAGCAGCATGTTATTAATGTGTGTTGACATGAATAGGTGTGTGAATGTTGTGCTGACATTTGGATGATGTGTGTAGAAGGCTGACATTATGATGATCCACAATAACACAATGACAAAGTCACTCTGCTCATTTTAGAGAAAAGTTCATTTGATTAGGACATAGTAATGTTGAGCTGCACATTTAAAACCTCAACACATCTGATTGGATTATAAATGGATTTTTATCTTCATCATTTATTCTTTATTCAGATTGAGGTGCTGCAGTTTGTCAGAGATCAGCTGTGCTTCTCTGGTCTCAGCTCTGAAGTCCAACCCCTTCCCATCTGACAAAACTGGACCTGAGCTTCAACGACCTGCAGGATTCAGGAGTGAAGCTTCTGTCAGCTGGACTGGAGAGTCCACACTGTGGACTGAAGACTCTGAGGTCAGTTCATGTATTTTGCTCTTGTACAGTGTATATCTACCAAAATGAAATCCACAAGAGAAGTTTTAAATTTCCTTCAGTTCTCTTGTTTTCTGGGTTTGTTTCAGCACAAATCACAACAGCTCTTTTTGAAAGTTTGTCAGTCTGAACAGTTTATCTGTGAATTTAGTCTGAAGTCAAACTGGATTCATGTTATTAAGGAAACTGTAGGATTTATCCTTCAATGTGCTGCCAAATTAAATCAGCATTTATCATTTTTGTTCCATGTGAGACATCAATAAATCAAAAAAGTCAAACAAGTTCAACACATGTTCAGGAATGTCTTTTTTTTTTGTGATCAAGTTTTTATTGAATTAAACACAAATAGATCATACACGGAACATGAAAGACAGGAGTTTTCTTTCCCATAAACACAAACTATATACAATTCTCCATTGCCTTGCAGAGAAATAAAAGGAAAAGAGAAAAGAAAAAACACAGACGAATGACTCAAACAAACATTGAAAACAAAATAAAATAAACAAAACAGATGGGCAAACAACAAATGAAAAAATAACTTTCACAAATATGTGAGTAAATCTCCTTACACCCAATCAGCGTCACATTATATCTGTGATAGAAAATTAGGGTGTGATAGAAAATCAATAAGGCTATCCCAGGTCTCTATAGTGGATGCCCATGCTTTATGAATTACAGCTAATGATCTTTTGATGAGCGCTATATCCCTAAAATGATTTAACCATTCTTTTATTGATGGAGGGTCAGAGGAGAACAAGAGTGTATTATGGTTTTTTTTTTGGCTGCAGTTAAACCTGCAAATATGACTTTTCTGAAGGTTAATCTGGTGTTATCGCTGAGGGGGGAGTCATCATTAAGTAAAAATAGGGCGGGCTGTTTAGGAATCGGAAATTTAAGGATCTTCAGGAATGTCTTTTTATACAAAACCTTCACAACACAGTATTTTTACTGAAACTGATACATAAACACACACACACACACACACACACACACACACACACACACACACACACACACACACACACACAGTGTGTGAAGCACATTTCCAAAGTCAGGTGTGTTTGAAGTTTGGTGTCTGATGTGTCACCAACGACAGGCGACACTTCAACATGTGATGATGCTTCCTGTCAGAAAATGATGTCACTTTGTGTTGTGACTCCACCAGTAAACAGGAGCATAAATAATAAGGTAGCAGCTTCCATTTAAGATGAAGACAACATTCATGTCAGTCTGCTCACTTCTAAAGATGATGAGGATGAAGCTCATGTTATTAATCTGTGTTGACATGAATTGTAGTTGTGTAACGATTCACTCATTCATCTGATGCATCAGGCTTTAATGTGTAAGATACGAGTTCATCAGTTCAGACGACCTGTATCTGTAAAAAGCTGAATGTGAATCTGAAAAAATTGTCCTCATCCTGTTGTTTACATGTAAACATCGTCCATTTATCCCATTTCTCTGGACATTGTTCCTCTTGAGTTCTTATCTTGTCAGTCAGCTGTTCCATAACATATATTTCACTCACAATTTTCAACCAGTCATCTTGTGTTGGTGATTCTGGTTTGTACCATCTCTTTGTGAGGCTTTTTTACAAGCTGCTAACAAGATTTTCAACAAGTTTCTCTCTTCTCTGAACACATTTCCTGACATATTGCCAAGATAAAGTACCACACATGACCTCAGTATATCACAGCCAGAATTTTGACAATAACCAAATGAACATTTTCTCAAAACTCTACAATTTCAGGACGGAGCCAAAAGACCTGAGAATGGTCGACATGTTCTGCTCCACATTGTCTCCAACATGTTGAGCTACAGACGAGCATTTGCTCTTAATTTTGGGTGTAATAAAGAACCTGATGAAGTTCTTCCAACAGTGTTCTCTCCAAGAACCTGATGATGTCGTAGACTGTTGTGTTCTCCAAATATGCAGCTGTTCATCTTCAGAAATATTCACACCTAGTTCTCTTTGCCATTTCAGTTTTACATATAATGTTGTATTTCCTCTTCTCTCCATGAGGTGCTGATATAATGTAGATATTACTCTATATTTCTTTGAGTTGTAGATTCCAGTTATGGTTCTAATTATTCCATTTTTGTCTAAATGTACATGGTGCTTTATTTCTCTGTCATAGTCGTCTCTCAGTTGTGAGTCTCTGAAGTGGTCCTGGTTGTCTAATGTATAGTTTTGTTTTATCTCCTGGACACTCAGGACATTCCCATCTTTAAATAATTTCTTTAATTTTTGGAGGTAATGAGGAGTCTGGTGTTTCATTTCAGTTTTTCCTTCTTAAATGTTTCCTCTTTGTCTTTTTTAATGGATGCTGTCTCAGACATAAGCTTCTCTCTCATGACTGCTTTCAGAGCGTCCCACAAAATAACAGGGTTAACCTCTCCATTGTCATTTTCATTTTGATAAATCTCTTTTTTTATCTCTTTGACAATTGATTTATTATTTAATATTCCAACATTTAACCTCCATAATGTTCTCTTCTCCTGTGGCTTTAATTTTATTTGTAGATGAACTGCACAGTGATCCGACACATCTGCTTCTTCAGTTTCACATTCCTTTACTCTGTATTGATCCTTTTTGTTCATTAAAAATAGTCAGTTCCATCATATCTGTCATCAGGGGCTCAGTAATGTGTGTCGTCCCTTTTAGAGGGATGCAGTTCTCTCCAAATATCAACTAAACCAAATTCTTTAAGTGTTGTCTTGGTCATTTTAGTAACATGGTTGGTATTTTTTCTTGTTTGTTGTATCTAGACGACTATTCAACACAATATTGAAGTCACCCCCACATATTAATATTCTGTCCATCTCTAAAATTATGTTATCAAGCAGGGTTTTAAAAAATAGTTTTCCACTGTTAAGTGGAGCATAAACATGAACCAAAGTCACAGTTTTGTTTTCCAGTTTTCCTTTCACAATAATAAATATTCCTTCCTGATCTCTGATTTCTTTAGTACATTCAAATGTCAGTGAGTTGTGAACGAGTATGGTCACACCTCGTCTACAACCATGACTGAATGAACTGTAGAATGTATTTGTGCAGCCAAACCTCTTGAGCTTCTCACTTTCCTGCAGAGACAAATGTGTTTCTTGTAAGTATATAATCTGTGATTTGTCCTTCCTTCATTTAGCCGTTACTTTACCACGTTTAACAGGGTTATTCAGACCGTTAACATTTAACCACAGTATCTTAATATTAGACTCTTTCATTTCTTATTTATGCAGTCGTATTTCAATCCAGACCCAAACATGAACAAATATATGAATTATGGAACATCAGTGGAACACTGAACTTTGTGACTTCTGAAGAAAAGGATGTATTTTTCCATCCTTGATGTTCCCTGTTGGTGTGAGGAGGGTAAAGTGTCTCAACACTGTAGGGGTCCTCCCTAGTAGTGATCAAATACACACTTATACTAGACATGTCCAACATTTAGCTCATACTTAAACCACTTCCTCCATCGCTTTCACAAACTTACAGGATGAAGTCATAAGTCTTTTAAGACATGTGACCCAGAGTTAGAATGTTCTCAAATCGTTGTCCACAACAAAAAAACACACAAAAAACAAAACTTAGTGCTATCTTTGTCTTTGTAAATAAAACTATAAAGAGGCACAATCTTAAAACGTTTTGTGTTGCATAAAGCAGAGATTTGTACATCTTAATTCAAACTGAGCAGTGACATTCACATTTAATTTCCATAGATAGTTCTAATAACTCAGATTATACCTCTGTTTCACTGTGTGCCTCTTCCAAAAACAGATGCATGCTTGTGTTTTTACTCTGGGTCACATTTCTCTCTTAAATTCCTTCGATTTTAACACTGTGGGCTTCGTCTGAACTCTGTGAGCTTCTCTCTTGCACGCTGAGCTGCTCTGTCTGAAGCATCGGTGTGTTTCCATGGCATCAGCTCGTTCAGTCGCTCTTCCACGGTCGTCACGGCGCTGACCCTCGTTGTCGCCGTCACCTGGATTCTACGTTTATTCAGGTCCTGAGCTGCCTCGTCTGTGCTCTTGTAGATCTGTAGTCCAGAACGTTTAGAGTTTTTACTCTGCAGCTCTCACAAAACTTCATCTTTAAACTCAGCGAGATTGTCTTTCATAGTTTTCTTCACATTGTTTTAAATTCAGTCAGATCCCGTCTCATATCTTCTTTAAAGTCTTTTAACTCTTTAGACAGCAGTGTCAGGACTTCTAGCAGTGTGATTTGACTAAGGCTAGCTGTTCAGTTAGCTTCACCTGACACTGTTTCTTCATCGACACCATCTCCCCTCTGTTCAGCAGTCTTGGCCACATCTGAGTTTTCTTGTCTTTTATTCATCTTCTTGTCACTCTTATGACTCCTTTGCAGTTTCTGCTCTCATACTTCAGTTGAAATGGTTTCAATACTATTTATATTGATAGGAGGTACTTTTAAAACCCGACTATGAGGAGCTCACCACTACACCCTCCACCTTGCTGTAGCTCCACCCAGGAAGTCCCTGAGCTACAGTATCTCATTTACACATGAGATTCATAATAAGATGTTCACACCACTGTAATGTCTCCTTCTCTCTGTCTCTACTGTTACTGGATTTAATAAAACTATCAGGATTTATATTTACAGCTAATAGAACCCCACACATATAACATTAATAGAATCTAAATGTAAAGATTCACACATGGCATCATCTCATGTTGCATCATAACGTATCGTATCGTGACAGGACTAAATCGTATCGAACTGAATCTTTGGATATTTAAACATTTCTAAGATGTTTCATCTGGTTGAACTTGTATCGAATCGTCTCAGTCAGTGAGATACACACCCCTAATGAATAGGTGTGTGAATGTTGTGCTGACATTTGGATGATGTGTGTAGAAGGCTGACATTATGATGATCCACAATAACACAATGACAAAGTCACTCTGCTCATTTTAGAGAAAAGTTCATTGATTAGGACATAGTAATGTTGAGCTGCACATTTAAAACCTCAACACATCTGATTGGATTATAAATGGATTTTTATCTTCATCATTTATTCTTTATTCAGACTGAGGGGCTGCAGTTTGTCAGAGATCAGCTGTGCTTCTCTGGTCTCAGCTCTGAAGTCCAACCCCTCCCATCTGACAGAACTGGACCTGAGTGACAACTAGGGACCTGAAGGATTCAGGAGTGAAGCTTCTGTCAGCTGGACTGGAGAGTCCACACTGTGGACTGAAGACTCGAGGTCAGTTCATGTATTTTGCTCTTGTACAGTGTATATCTACCAAAATGAAATCCACAAGAGAAGTTTTAAATGTCCTTCAGTTCTCTTGTTTTCTGGGTTTGTTTCAGCACAAATCACAACAGCTCTTTTTGAAAGTTTGTCAGTCTGAACAGTTTATCTGTGAATTTAGTCTGAAGTCAAAGTGGATTCATGTTATTAAGGAAACTGTAGGATTTATCCTTCAATGTGCTGCCAAATTAAATCAACATTTATCATTTTTGTTCCATGTGAGACATCAATAAATCAAAAAAAGTCAAACAAGTTCAACACATGTTCAGGAATGTCTTTTTATACAAAACCTTCACAACACAGTATTTTCATTCATTCATTCAACCTTTATTTTAACTTGGAAATACATTGAGGTAGAGACTCATTTTCAATGTCGCAGAGTAAAACAATAAAAAATAAAAGCACTTAGACACAGAAAACACCAAAGAGAAACTTACATAAAAGTGACAACAAGAAGTAAAAAACAATAAAAGCCACAATAAACATTTAAAAATAAATCAAAGTGTCACTAATCAATAAAAACAGTTCAAATGTAGAACACATTAATCAGGTAAAACAGGAACACCTAGAACTAAAATGCAGTACAGTTAAAGATTTAAATTGCCCTGATGGATAAAAATGAGGAAAGTTTTAAATTGTTCTGCCTGTTGATCAACATTACAGCTGCACAATATGAAAAACTGGATTTTCCAAATTCAGTAAAAACAGCCGACAGCTGCAGTGTAATCCAGTCACTAGAGCCAGTTTGATAAGAGCCCACATCAAAAGAAATCACTGAACTGATGTACGGAGGTAAAAGAGCCATAAGATCTTTATAAATCAATAAAAGCCAGTGTCTTTCACGTCTTACACAGAGAGAGGGACACCCAACCTTAGTATACAAGTCACAATGATGCTGTTATAACTGTCTCCAGTGATGAATCTTAAGGCAGAGTGATAAACAGAGTCCAGGAGCTTCAGAGTGGCAGCAGAGGTGTGCATGTATAAAATATCACCATAGTCTGAGACTGATAAAAAAAAAAGTTTCCTCAACAAGCATCTTTGTACAAAGCAGCAGAAAGGAGAGTCTGTTTCTATAAAAGAAAGCAGTTTTCATTGGTAGAGAAGTCACCAGCTTGGAAACATGATATTTAAAGGTTAACTTATCATCTATCCAAATACCAAGGTACTTCTACTCTGTGAGCCTTTCAATATTTGCAGCCATGCAGAGTATCTTAAGTCTGACAGCCATGCTGGATCAAAGCCAGACTGACGGTGGTGACCCGTCTGCAGCTTCTTACCATGTGTCTCGGTGGGAGGGCTGGAACAGGTGTGTTTAGTACTAGTTGTGGCGACGTTAACCGGGGCAGGGGATTGGCAAGTGCTGTGGTCGGGGCTGGGAGAGATGCTCTCATTTAGGCTGGCACCCACCGTAGAGTTAGCTGTGCTCCCCGCCTCGCCACATACGGTTCGTTTAAAAAATGCAGAGATTTTTGCCTGGGGGGCGAACGTTTGGGGAACCTCCGGTCGTCCATTAATAACTTGTTTGTTTGTTGTTGTTGTTGTTGTTTTTTTTACCGTAATTCGGCAACACTCTCTCTCCTCCGCTCTCTGAGTGTGGATGGGTGTTTTCTGTACCGGTGTGAGTGCACGTGTGTATGTTGTGAGAGAGGAGCGAGGGGGAGCCCCTCCCGTCGCAGAGAAGAGAAGAAATGTATTTTAATGAATGTAATGAAACGATAGCGACGCATTAGACTCTGAAATTGCGCAAATTAGAGTTAGCTTTTTTTATTTGATAAAAAGAACGCCTGTTATAGGCCCTTTTGATTAAAATAAAAATTAAATGATGGATTTTTTTTTTTTAAATCTATGACTTGAATTTCTGGGTGGGGATCCTGTTGGCAGGGTGGGGGTGTCTGTTGGGGGGGCGGGGCACCCTCCCAAATACACTATAGGGGAAACACTGATAAAGTCTGATTTATTTCATATTGATCATTTTCAAATTGTCCAGAAAACATCTGTGTGTATTTTTCATCAAATGACACATGATTGTTTGAATCAGAAGAAACAGAAGAGAATGAAAGTGAAAGTAACAACATGTCTGATTTGATGATTATTCCAGACTGGTCTGAGATCAGCAGCATGTTATTAATGTGTTTGACATGAATAGGTGTGTGAATGTTGTGCTGACATTTGGATGATGTGTGTAGAAGGCTGACATTATGATGATCCACAATAACACAATGACAAAGTCACTCTGCTCATTTTAGAGAAAAGTTCATTGATTAGGACATAGTAATGTTGAGCTGCACATTTAAAACCTCAACACATCTGATTGTATTATAAATGGATTTTTATCTTCATCATTTATTCTTTATTCAGATTGATGAGCTGCAGTTTGTCAGAGATCAGCTGTGCTTCTCTGGTCTCAGCTCTGAAGTCCAACCCCTCCCATCTGACAGAACTGGACCTGAGTGGAAACAACAACCTGCAGGATTCAGATGTGAAGCTGCTGTGTGATCTTGTGGAGAGTCCACACTGTCGACTGGAGACTGTGAGGTCAGTAGAGGGGCGGAGTCAGTCCATGCTGGTTTCAGCAGTATTGAAGTAAACACAGTTTGAATCAAAGTAAAGATCCAGTATTTCCTGTTTTCCTCAGTGAAGCTGTGAGAGGAGAACGGTGACAGGCTTCAGGATCTCAAAGTTTGTTTCAACACTAAACAACTGATCAGTTCATCTTTGTCACAGCTCTCAGATCAGTCTGACTGAAGCCTGCAAATCACTGGCTCTTATTTCATAGAACCATGGTTACATTTAGTAACCATGTGGTCTTTGTACAGACCAGAACCTACTGAAGTCCAGTAACCACAGCTGATGATTTGTCTTCAGTCTTTGTATGAACATGTAGGACCTTTAACATCATAAATATATATATCTGTCCATGTGTCTTTTGTTTTGTCCAAATATTTTGAATATTCACATGTTTATCATGTTAATATTTCAAAAGTAGATGAAATATTCAAAGTGAGACTCTGGTTTTTAACAGCTTTGAACTCTAACAGCAGTAAATCCATCATTAAAGTGAGCAGTGAACGTCTCTGTGTTTCTGCAGTCATGATGCGTTCAGGGACTCTCAGCAGGTTATTTCCACTCTGTACTTGAGTGAAATCTGCAGAGTCAACAGACCTGATGGTCTGTGAGCTTCCAGCTCAGTGTGTTGACTCCAACACGTTAACATGAGAGCTGAAAGGAAGCAGCTCCGCTCCACAGCCGCTCCACTTGTGCTCTGAACAGGACTGAAGTCCTGCTGCTCTTTATACTGGATGTGATGAAGAAGAGTCTCTGTAAACACTGATTTATGACTCCTGCTGTCTGTTTGCTTCTCTCATCAGATGGAGGGCATCGCTTTTGATTTAGTGGTTGATGATGAAGGAGTTTGTGTTGAGAGGATCAGCTGTGTCCTGATGATCCACAGAGGTTGAAGCAGCAGCAGCTTGTGTGTGGAGAGGCTCTGACTGGGCCGTGTTACTGGGAGGTGGAGTGGAGAGGAGAGCTTCATCCAGCACTGACTGACAGAGGAATCACAACCAGTGGAGACGACTGTCAGTGCTGCAGTCTGACCTGCTCTGAGATCCACCTCCACATGTTGGGGCTCTGGGTACTTAGTTCCACTGTTCCCCTCATTACTGCGCCCCTGGATTCCACAATAATAGAACCAAATGAAAGACTGTGTTCATCCAGTCCCAACATACACCGATCAGGCATAACATTATGACCTCCTGCCTAATATTGTGTAGATCCCTCATTTGCTGCCAAAACAGCCCTGACCCGTCGAGGCATGGACTCCACTAGACCTCTGAAGGTGTGCTGTGGTATCAGGCACCAAGACGTTAGCAGCAGATCCTTTAAGTCCTGTAAGTTTCGAGGCCTCCATGGATCGGACTTGTTTGTCCAGCACATCCCACAGATGCTCGATTGGATTGAGATCTGGGGAATTTGGAGGCCAAGGCAACTAAAAGAAAACGTGATTCATCAGACCAGGCCACCTTGTTCCATTGCTCCATGGTCCAGTTCTGATGCTCACGTGCCCATTGTTGGCGCTTTCGGCGGTGGACAGGGGTCATCATGGACACCCTGACTGATCTGCAGCTATGCAGCCCCATACACAACAAACTGTGATGCACTGTGTATTCTGACACCTTTTTTTTTATCAGAACCAGCATTAACTTCTTCAGCAGTTTGAGCCACAGTAGCTCGTCTGTTGGATCGGACCACATGGGCCAGCCTTCGCTCCCCACATGCATCAATGAGCCTTCGCCGCCCATGACCCTGTCGCTGGTTCACCACTGTTCCTTCCTTGGACCACTTTTGATAGATACTGACCACTGCAGACCGGGAACACCCCACAAGAACTGCAGTGTTGGAGATGCTCTGACCCAGTCGTCTAGTCATCACACTTTGGCCTTTATCAAACTCGCTCAAATCCTCACACTTGTCCATTTTTTCTGCTTCTAACACATCAACTTTGAGGACAAAATGTTCACTTGCTGCTTAATATATCCCACCCACTAACAGGTGCCATGATGAGGAGATAATCAGTGTTATTCACTTCACCTGTCAGTGGTCAAAATGTTATGCCTGATCGGTATATTTACCAGGTACCCCAATCAAAAATAGATATTATTCCCCTGGCATGTGGTGTTATTTATCCATCTAGATTCTTTTGGTGTGAGCTGCAAAGTTTTGGAGATATGAGCTGTGGAGATGTCTTCTCTCCAATAGTAATTAAACTAAATGTCACTCAGCTTGTGGTGCTCAAAACACAGAGAAAAAATACAAATCAAAATTTAAAACCAGTGTCTCTTTCCAAAAGTTATGACCCAGTTACTGAAGATAATCCACCCTGTTCCTTCTGCTGATGAATCTACCAGAACTATTTCTGTCTACTAGAAAGAAATTCTCACTAAAACTATTCAGATGGATAAATAGCACTCGGCACAGGCCAGGGGAAAAATATGTATTTTTGAATTTGGAATAAACTGTCCCATTAAAGTTCCAAAAACAAAGTCAGTCAGTCAAAGACTAGAATTAGAACATAGTGTTTTTTAACCTTCTCCCGGTGCTCAGAAAGAAGACTTTGTTTGTGTCCCTGCATCTCACATATCAAATAACAAACAAGAAAATAAAATAATCAGACCCAGAAATAAAATAAAACAAGTTTCATTCAACCTTTCAAATATCTCGACTCAAACAAACAAACAAAAATGATGTAAACTCGCTCATCATCAGACAGGTTTCTTGTTCGAGGAATATTAGCATGTAAGATAGTGTGACAAACAGAAGAACCACAAGGGGGGCATTAATCAAGTTGTAATGCAATGATAACATCCCAAACTCCCTGGTTTCTGTTAAAATCATAATTTATTGTATATTAAATAATATGATAATACTGCTGCACATGGTTGATAAAGTGGAAATATCTTTAATGTAGACTACACTTTTTAAAAAATACTGAACAAATTTATTATAATTTTCTGTGATATATTTATCCAGTATTTGTCTTTATTTAACGTGCAGAAGAAGCTGCTGCTCTGGACTGCAGGAAACCTGTAACTGTTTCTCTCCACAGCCCTCACAGCCACAGATGGAGCTCATGTCTGAGCAGAGGTCAGGCAGGTTTTGCACTCATACCAGTTGTTGAAACACAGAACATATTATCAGCTGTACTGCTTCACAAAGGCAGACAGCAGTAACTACAGAAACAATGAACATGAGAAGAAAGATTTGAAGGTGAGGCAGCCTAACAAAGTCATATATGTTGTAAAATGTCACTTTCCTGCTTTTATAGCCAATAAAAGAAACTGTCACATGAAATCAGATATTATTGGACAGTCCAAAGGGCATCTAATCTGGGCTTTTAGTTTTTAGTTGTCACAGTTTCATCCTCCCTGTCTCCCCTCCTATTCCTCTGCCCCAGAGTTCTCTCATTCTCCCAGTTTCCCTCCTGTTTTTCTGCCTCAGTTATTTTCCACTCTGCCTGCCTCTGCTCCACTCTACCTGCCAGCCACTCCCACCTAATCAGCCCAACTCCACTCACCTGCAAGCCCAGCTGCAGCTCATCCCCAATCAGCCCAGCATATCAGGCTCTCCAGCACACTCACTCTTTGTCAGATCGTTCCCTACCTTCATGGAGGACTTTTCAACGCTCATGATCTGTCTGATCTCGAGTTGCCTACCCTGCCTGCATTGGACTCACCTGCCTCATCTGATCTCTGGGAAACCACCACAGCCTTCTGTCCCTGAGCCTGTGATCTGCTTCTGTATTCCTGATGTTTGTCTGCCTGTCCCTGTGGCTGGTTGGTGTTTCCCTCCTGTGACGTGGCAGTGTGCTTGGTCTGTCTGCTCGTCTGGTCCCAACTTCACTGCCTGGTCCCAACTTCGCCTGTCTGGTCTGTCTGCTCACCTGGTCCCAGCTTCGCTGCCTGGTCTGTCTGCTCACCTGGTCCCAACTTCGCTGCCTGGCCCCAACTCCGTGTGTCTGGTCTGTCTGCTCACCTGGTCCCCACTCCGCTGCCTGGCCTGGTCGGTCTGCTCGCCTGGTCTGCCTCTGCGCACCTGGTTCCAACTTCACTGCCTGGTCTGTCTACCCGCCTGGTCCCGACTTCTCCATCTGGTCCTCACTACCCTGTGGCTAATCCCTCATCTGCTCATCTGTCTGCCTCTGAACAATAAAGGTCATTACCAACGCTCCCTCCTGTTTGGTGTACTGCAATTGGGTCCTAACCACATCCGTAACATTAGTGGGACTAATTTATATCTTGTTTCTTTTTTTGTTGCTATTGGATTTAGCTATTTCTGTATATATGTATGTTTTACAACATCAGTTACTAAGATGTTTACAGGAAAAAAGAAAATCATATAAACTCAATAAATTAGCTAAAGTTAAGGCTAAACTGTGTAACTTTAACTAAACAGAGTCACTGTGGTTTTGTTTTTAACATGTTTTATAGTTCTGACAAAATGAGCATGTCTTTATTTAAAATGACACATTTCTATGGTGTAAATGTTACTTTATAATAAAACATGTGAAAAGAAAAAGTCAGATTGAGGTTTTAACTAAATTTTGTCTCTGTAGGTCAGTGTACTCACCAGTGTTTGGAAGAGGAGTTTTTTTCTGTTTTGTTGATTAAAACCTGATGGATTCAGTTGAATTTTTCTTCAGAGGGAAACTTGTCTCGACTGCAGCTCTGCTGTCGCTCCAACTCACTTTTGTTGGCAGAAATGTACCAAGTGTTGCTCCTCCTCTCAGTGTGAGGTTTTATTGACAAGGACCCTTGACCTCTATGTATTCAGAAACATTTGTGACATAGTTTGACTTGAAGAAAATCTGTATTAAAGGTTTATTCTTGTACTTTTTAAAGTGTCATCCATGTTATTTATTGTTCATAATCTTATTGTGAGTCCAAACTTACTGTCAGTTCCACCAAAACACTCACAAATGTCGCTGACAAGTTATTGATTGATTAAGATCTTATCATATTTGACATATCCAGAATTGTAAAATTAAAATTCACATAACCCTGGTAATCCTGAAAAAGTAGTAATCCACATGTGGAGCTAGTTTAAAAATCAGCCTGGGACTGAAAGGGTTAATGCTGAATCTGTGACCAAGGCAGGTTTATTATTCATAATGTGGTGCAAGAGCGAGCCCAGGACTCATCATTGTTTTTTATCAATGCAACTAAAAAAACACAGCAAGGCAAGGAAATATATACAATTCAAACACAACAATCCAAAATATAACCACAACAACTGAGGCCACAGGCCACACAAATGTGTGTTTGTGTTTTTTGTTTAATTTTTACAGCACAAATTGTAGCTGACATCAAGTCCTTTCAATCCAACGTCTTCAAACTAGAATCACTTAGTGTAACTCAGCTCCTCAACCCTTAAATGATCTTATAACTGTCTCAGATGTGACGGGGTATTTGGAGTTTGCCAGCTGACGTCGGTCTGAAAACAGCTGATGTTGTTTTTAACCACATGATTTGGTGGTTATTAGAAAGACCATAAGCTCTGATATCAATCAAAAACAAAATAACTTCATCAGACACAATCAAAGTTTTACTTTGTTTTCATTTATTTAAAAAGAAAAGGAGAGAAAAGAAAATGACTTTTGTCTCATCTATAGGCTCATTTGTGACAATATGCAACACTTCATATACATGATCAGACAATAAAAAGGTTTGAATTTTGTCATCCAGACATTTAATGAACACAAACACACAAAATTTTGAGTACATTGTTTTCTGATGATTTCACATTAGTGAAAGCAGGTAATGCAGTTATTAGGGTACATTAGATCAGATTATATATTATCAATCAATACAGTAAAACATGGGGTGTTTTAGAAGTTACTCACAACGACACAAAAAAACAATGTGAAAAAACCCCTGCTTTGATCAGAATGGTGAATCTTTCTGTAGAAAATCTGATGGCTGTTGAACCTTAGAGAAAAATTTCCCTGAAAAGAAACTCAGCCTGACACGTGTACACAAAGATAATCTGTCTGGATTGTCTGGGAGATTCTTCCTGACATCCACACAGTTCACTCGTTTGCATTAAGAATACAAATACAACAAATGTTACATCATATACATCATAACATATAATCATAGGAACAATCATTGCATATTATTTACAATTTATAGTTTTATTTCTCTGTGTCTTTATTTTGTCAAGTACCTTCAGCTCTGATTTTGAAAGGCACGAGACAAATTTATAGATCAGCTCTGATGTCACCTGAAACTGCATGTACACATAAATCATCTACCCTTGACCCAATTATTGTCTTTAAATTAGAGACCTGCACCCAAACTGTTGGGCTGCTCCTAAGATTCTCTCTCTCCATATACATATGTATTCATATAGATAGATAGATAGATAGATAGATAGATAGATAGATAGATAGATATAAATAACCACAAACTACAAAACTAACAGCGATGAGAGCAGAGAAGAGAATGAATTCTTAATTACAAGTAAAAGTACAGACTTGAAAATCTACTCATAAAAGTACAAATACCCAAAAAAAACGACTTAATTACAGTAACTTGAGTATTTGTAATTAGTTACTTCCACCTCTGATTACATGTCAAAACCATGTTTTCTAGTCATTTCGTGCTTTTCCATGTAATTTTATTATAAGATTATGTTGTTTTTTTACTTGTATGTCTCATATATGTGGCACCTCACATAAGTCTTGTTAGTGTTTTCTTATAATACTTTCACTTATTTTAGTGTCATTGATGGATGTCCAACTCATATAAGTTTGATATTGCACATTATTTACTAAGGATATTGTTTGTGGGATTACTATCATGTACTGTTCTTTTAAGTTCCCAAATCATACAAGTTTCATATTGTACAACTTTACTAAGGATCTTATGCATAACTTACAACTTTCAGAAAAAGGAGATACAAACTTTGTAAAAATGTATCTATGTCTTTTCCATATGGGGTGGTGGTGATGGTGGGGAGGTGGAGGGGGCTAGTGACTTCCCCTGGTGGAAGGAGGTGGAGGAGGCAGGGCACCCAGAGTTCTTGGTCTGGAGGGAGACGGAGGAGGAGGAACTGAGATGGGAGCTCTGGACGGAGCTGGGGGAGGAGGGGCTCCCCGGCTGCGTCTGTACCATAGACTGTATATAGAAGTGGACGGAGCTTCCGGCTCTGAAAAATGAAGCCAATGCGGAAGTGCAGTAACGCTGTATTCTCACCGAAATCCAGCAGGGGGCGCGCGAGCTGGCTGCAAAAAGAAGCCCGGTTCCATTGACACCCGTTCTAAAATGCCGAACTTTACAGCTGAAATAAACATATTTATAGCCCGTGTCAAAAAACGATTTTGGTCTCTATCGCTAATATCCCCCACCATGTTCACTGAACCAGACTTGAATTTTCATATAAGTCATTCGTTGATTTTATATTAAGGCTTAAAGTTCTGTATAATTAGGGGCGTGGTTTCGTGATTGACAGGCGTAGTGCCCTATGGTAGTGCCACTCACTCGCTCCCTTAGACTATACCGTCTATGGTCCCACCCTGCTCCACCGTCTCAACCAATCATATTCACATCCGGTTTCAAAACTGTCAAAATGGCGCTGGCCAAATCTGAAACTCGAGGCTTCAAAACGGGTGTTCAGAAACCAATGGGTGACGTCACGAAGGCTCCGTCCACTTCTATATACAGTCTATGGTCTGTACCAGGGAGGAGGAGGGGGTGGGGCCGAGCTGTGATGAGGCGGAGGAGGAGGACAGGAACTGCCACTAGAAGGAGGTGGAGGGGGTGCTGCAGAGGGGGAAACAACAGGCACGATCAGGTTGTATTAATACACCTTCAGATGACATCACACAGGTGTCACCATCACCTGTTTCAATAAAGTCAAGCAACAAGGTGAGACATCGTTGTCATGGATACAGGCTGGTTTGCGTAGAGTCTAATGCTGCGTTCCATTTACTTCGGAAGTAGGAGTCGGAGCTGGGAATGATGTCACAGCCGAGTTATCAGCGTTCCAGTTACAAAGTCGGAAAAAGGTTGCCAACCGCCATTAACGTCTACGAAGGCTATTCTCGCGCTTGCTTTGTCTGAAGTCATTGTTAGCACACCGTGAGTTGTAGTTCGCACATACCACATGAAAAATGTAAATAACACCACAGCAGCATTTCCATATACGTACAACAATAGTATGTATACGGCTGTTTTAGTGCGACAAACAGTAGTCAGAAGTGCTAATAAAGGGAATATTACAGGAGCTTTTACTGTTTACACCTGGGGCAGCCATCTTTGATTGTGAACTCGGGGGTGGTGAGGATTCTCCGACTTTCCGACTCGGAATTCCGACTTCAGGGGCCGTTCCAGTTGAAACTCGGAAATCCTGACTTCCCAGTACAAATGGAACGCACCATTAGATACAGATACAAGCATAGCAGGACAAATTTGGTTCTGTAATAAGAAGACAGGAACCTTCCTGTCTTTGAAACTTCAGAGACGACACATAGTTGGGATTTTTTTCTGTAATGAGGCCCCTGCACAGTATGAGGACCGAGCAGGACTCACCTGAGACAGTGTTTAAGTTTGTTCAGCTCTCTTCTGCAGCTTCATCTCTACATTTATGATCTAACAAACAAAAGCCTCTCTGATGTTTGGTCCCAAACAGGCGCCCTGGACATTTATAGCACTATTTGAGCACACCCGTCTGAATGATTTTGGAAAATAAAGTTCAAGCTGACAACAGTTTAAAAATCCAAAGACACATAGTCAGTATCTATAGTGACAGAAAATTACTGAATGGTTGGGGTCGATTCATGATTCATCAATATCAAAACAGTAATTTTCTGCCAAACAACTCATAAATTAATTAACTTAATCCGTTTAGGTCTAAAAAAAAGTGTAAAAAAAAATGCATAGATTGTTAAAATTTTAATTTAAAAACATCAAAAAGAAGTTGTGAACGTGTCGACAGTGTCTTAGAGACGCTGTCACATGGCTGCAAATTTAGTCGTCGTGTTAGAAAATCCTGATGAAACTGTGGAGCTTTATTCTACAACAAGTGTTGCACTGCTTCATTATTATTTAAGATCAGTTTGACACATCAAAGGTGTGGTTGTGTGTGTGCATGTTTCTACCCTGCCTCCTCAGCTCGTTCTTCACTGCCTCCACCCCTCCCTTCTTCTTGATGAAGTCGTAGATGACCTTGGACGTCTCTCGGTCCTTCAGCTGAGCCTCAGAGATGCCGCACATGTCGAACAGATTCTTGAGCTCAGGGTCCAAGTTGTTCAGCTGCAACAATCAACAGAGAACATTTTAAAAACACACAACACAATATTATAAACAGTGTAGTCTAGAGCTGCTCTATATAAAGATAACCTTGTTTATGATGTGATATAAATTGTCTTGACTTAACACTTCAGGGAGCGTCTCATCAGCTAAATATCTTGTTTACTGATGAATCTGGGTGGTCAAACTTAAATTGTGCACAAATATATAATTATTTTGTGTGCATGTATGAAAGGCTGGACGAAGAAAGGTACATCATCTGGACATGAGCGAGGAGCCCCAAAACTTTCTGAGAAGCACAGTTAGAGAGCTGAAATACAAACATCCACAGTTTTTCAAGTATTTGATCATAAACCAAAGAACTGGACAAGGAGAAGATTTGACCTGATGGCACAAGATGAAAAAAGGAAAGTTTTTATAAATCATCCTTTAGGGACATAAATAACGTCTGAACCAAATTTCATGCCCATGCATCCAGTAGTTTAGATGAGGTGAGATAAAGGCTGCAGCTAATAATTGTTTTCATAGTTGATTAATTGGCCAATTATTAATGATTAATAGTTGTTTATTTTAAAATGTCAGAAAATGGTGAACAGTATCAATCAGTGTTTCCCAAAGCCTACGATGATGTCCTCAAATATCTTGTTTTACTCACAACACAAAGAAACTCAGTTTGCTGTCATACAGGAGTAAAGAAATCAATATTCATTCATTCATATTAAATAAGCTGAAACCAGCCAATTTTGACTTTTTTCTTTAAAAACTTGCTTAAACTGATTAATAGATTGACAAAATAGTTAAGTAAATGAATCATTGCAGCTCTAGAAACAGCTTGTGTGTTTTCTAAAAGCAAATCTGAATTGGATGTAGCTGTTGGCTATTTTGCAGCAATAATTAGAGTAAACAAAAAACGAAAATAGCTCCATTACTCTTACTTCCACCCACTGTGATAATATCAGGAAGATGTACTTCTAACACAAGTGCTGACAGGTAAAATACTTATTGTTAAAACATTCTCACTAATGAATTCAAAAAGGGGCTTCTTGGTGTTCTTGTGAGTGTAAAAGCTCCATGAGGTGTTTAATGTCTAATAAATGATATCAGGTCAATACAACTTTATTTACATGACATAAGGGCTGTGGGGAGTGGTGTTGGGGTGCAGATCTATATGTTTTTGTGCTTTTAAGTGCCACAATTATACATAAAATGAGGCTTTTTGAGGTTGTGGAAGAAGACGAGAGGAGTGCTTTGAATGTAATCTCTTTATTCATTAATTTTTGCAGTTATCTAATGAGTTCATGAGGCTGCAGCCCGGTTCTCTCTGGAACATTGTGTGTCTGTGTGCAGCTTCTGAGACGCAGCAAGATGTTTGTGAATATGAGCAGGAAACAAAAAGAGCCTATTGTGTGATATCATCATGCAGCCATCACAGAGGTCACTACAGTGCTCCTGTGTGAGACTTGGGGGGTGGGGGGGGTGGGGGGTACTCATATCAAAACCTGTGTTTGGATCCCAGCCCATGTGACTGATGTTCCTGATGAAGACAGGACAGATATGTGTTGAGATCACATGTTTGCACACACACATAAATATGCAGAAATACATCAACTATTTAGCCTGCGCACGTGGGTGAACATGTGCACAAGCCTACACACACACTCATACATCACAGTGCGGTCTTTGGGGACTCTCCGATGATAGTTGCAGGGAACTTACCCTGGTGTGGAAACTTGTTGCTCTGAGCTGCTGCTGCTGGTTTTCTGTTCAGCTGACTGTCTGAACTGAGCAGCCATCTCAGAAAGCAAACTATTAACCTGCAGCTCAGGTCTTGTGTTGAAAACCTCTTTACAGTTGGGACACTGACACTGGACATTAATATTCCAGTGTTCAGTGATGCAGGTTTTACAGAAGTTGTGTCCACATGGTGTGGTGACTGGATCAGTGAAGACATCCAGACAGATGGAGCACAGAAACTGATCTTCAGACAGCAGACAGCTGGCAGCAGACATATCTACACTCTCAGGACAAAAAGTGTGAAAAAACAAAACTGTAATTACATTTCTTTGGTTAGTTTGTTTCATAAAGTCTAAGTACTGTATGATTAATGGAATATGAGAAGATTTATTCTTAATTTTTGTTTCTACATTGAACCCAACTGAGGACCAAAATTACTAAGAAAATGGTGCAACAGAAATATGAGCTGTGGTTGTCAATAAATTTGTAGCTGCAATCTGCATGTATTCAGCATCTGATTTACTAAGACAGGTTATTACACAGTCTGGTCCTGAACGATGCTGTGAGTGAAGGAAAGCTCAGCTGTGCAGTTCAGTGATATTTCAATGAGATCACTAAGAAAATCAGAAAACATTTACATGAGCAGTCTGAAAAATAATACTACTATGAATTTTGAATTATGAACACATTAGCCAGAATTAACCTACACATCTTTATGAAAAATGAAAAGGAGATATAAGTAAATCAAAGACAGACAAAATATACAGATGCCATCACAACAGCTGGTAGCTTGTAGTGACTTGAACTGAATGTTAATGTTATTATTAGTTCCAATTCAGGTTTGATAAACACAAACCAAAACTCCTCATCCAGCATTTGTTTGTTACACTAATCAGATATTCTGTTCATTAATAACTTACTGCTCCATTTTCTGTCTAATAATAATTTTCACTGTTACATAGTTCTGTTTTTAATTCACATTTATTTCCCACATTGCAACCTTGCATGTGGCTCCTGTAAATCCCTTCTGCACTATGTTTACACCTGCAGGTCTACACCTGTTGGGACACTCTCAGTGACACAGGAAGGTTGGAAGAGATAACATCAATATCACTGAGTAACATCAGTCACGTCAAGTCATATTTTAATACTGATACAGTCCCTCGGGGTTCCCCTCTGCAGTGAAGAGTTAAAGTTACCAAATATTTGACCAAATATTTAGTTAGTGTATTTTGTCTGTGTAGGGCAGTGAGTGTTACTCACCAGTGTTTGACAGAGATTCTGCTGTTTTTGTAGAGAAAAACCTGATAGATGCAGTTGAAGTTTTCTTCAGACAGAAACAAAGAGACGCGTCTCAGCTGCAGCTCTGCTGTGACTCAGACAAACTTTCACTATCATTTCAAGAAATATGGGTTGAAGTTCCTCCTCTCTTTGTATGTATGTGAGGTTTTATTCTTGCATTAGGAAATAACTGAGCATAGCTTTTAAAGAAAACAAGTTTTTACGTTTTGTTTCTTCTTGTATTTTTAAGAATGAAAGTATAAAAGAACTTACAGTTACAACCAGACAAAGCTCCCTTTACAGTCCCTCTACAATCCCACAAACACTCCAATGTTCAGCTCACTGTTTAGTCTGTAATTTAACTTTTCTGCTGTTTTCCAAACTGTTGACCAGCTTTTCTTTATGTGACAGATTTCTCACTGATCACATTACAGGGAAAAAAAGTAAAGAAAAACTGAGATGGAAAACTTTTATCTCTGGGCCACAAATAGACTTCTCTGTGATTTTGAGGTGTTAGAAGCAGTAAATTAAAATATTTCTTTCAAAGCTTAAGTTACTCTCAAGAGAGATTAAGTTTATATACCTCTGCATATTTGAACTTAACATATTTCCTTAATTTTTGATGACCTATCATGGTCATTTTATGGTTTATTACAGTAAATATATAACAGATTTCTCCTTTAACTGGACAAATAAACACCAGAGAATATCTTGTCTGCTGTGACTCTGCTGTGTTGTTGAAAGAAAGGCCTGATGAAGTCGACTTTTTCTTTTGAGAGAAACAGACTTGTCGTGACTGCAGGTTTGTCCTCACACGGATGAAAGTTTCGATTCATCAGAAGAGTGTGGCATTAAAACTGACGTGTTGCATTTCCAGTGTAACTCCACCTCTTTCTGCTCTGCAGGTGAGGCTTTGTTGCCCTTCAGGTTTGACCTGATTAGTGACGTAATTTTGGCACAATGTGAATTTAGTCTGCAGCACCAAGGACTTGTAAGGGCACCTTGTAGTTATTACAAACTATAATCCACAATAATCCCATCATGAATAAAATGTTAATGTTTACTTTTAACATGCTTACATCACTTGTAACTAATGGAAATGTTTCCATGGTGACACAATTACTCTTTGGCGTTCTTGTACAGTGGCTTTAGTGTTGTTGGAAACATGAATGGGTTATATAATAATAATGATAATTAAGTGCCACACATCTGCTTTCAGACACAATGAAATGTACGAAAGACTGAAAAGGTGTAGAAGAAAAAAAAAATCCATGTCCTCATGTGGCCACAGCTGCAGGTTTCATATAAACTCCACTAGAGGGCGTCCAAAGATGTCACTTATACTTGTAGCACTGGTTCAGGGTTCATATCAGCTGCTCAACCACGACTCAAACCTTAAAGAAGACTTCATTATCTTGTGTGGTCATTAGAAACACCATCAACTGTTCTTTCAGCTTTGATATCAATCAAAATAAAATAACTGCATCAGACACAATAAAACTTATTTTTGCTGTTGTTTATTTAAAATGCAAAAAGATAAAAATAAATATTTTTTTGTCTAAATTTTAAAATTGCTCTTCAGTAATTTGTCCCAGTACATATACTTATTTTATACAGTGGTCAAACAATTAAAACGTTTGAATTTAGCATCTAAGGAACATGCTCATGTTTCATATTTCTGAGCACAAGGTTTTTTTTTTGTTTGTTTTTTTTTTGATGATTTAACAGTCTTGAAAGCAGGTAATGCAGTTATTAGAATAGATCAGACAACATTACAACATCAGTTTGTGTAGTAAAATGGTGTGTTTTAGTTGTAAGAAGCAACGTGACACATTAAAGAAAAACATTTCCGGAAAAAAGGAGGAAACAGTGTCAGAAAAAAACACAACTGTACATCATCAATATTACATTTATCATAGTAAATGATGGTGAATCTTTATGTAGAAATGGTTGATCCGCTGTTTCCTTTTGGTTTCATTTACAAAAAAATACCACAATATGAAGAAAAGCATGTAAATAATATTGGATTATTCTCAGTAATATATGCTAGTACCAAGCACTTTTTTTTTATCTATACAACAATCAAAGCTTTGAATTTACCACCTAGACTGACTTTGGTAAAAGGTTTACTTTTTAACTACATTTTTGTCATGTCTTGACAGCAGAAATAATACAAACAAATACAGAAAGAAATTGACTGCATTAGACTAATCGCATATTATTTACAAATGTGACTTAAAGAAACAAGAGAAAAGCCTCAAGATTTAGAAATGAAGAAATTAAGAATGGCATAATGACACATTATATGACACTGAACTTCTTTGTTCATTAATATAAAGTGTTTCTACTCATTGTGTTACACAACTTGGATGAGTGTGGATTTTGATGCCATCATTCCAACAGGGACTAAAGTATGGGTAGAGTTTCTCAGTGAAGGAGCAGTCAGTAAAGGAGTAGATAAGAGCTGCAGCATCAACGTCATAAAAGGAGACCAAACCCTCCTTATAATCCACAAACACCCCCACCTTCTCAGGCTGAGACTTCAGAGAGAGACGGACTCCAGGGACAGAAAGAGCTTTGTACCCAGGCAACGTATGACATAAAGTCCAGTAACCATTTGTGGGGCTCAGTGTGTTTTTTTCCTTCATGTTGGCCAACTTTTGGGTCACACCTAAAGTCCATGTAGACCACTTTCTAGCCTGAACCTCAAAGTAAAATCTTCCTGACTTGAACCCCTGCTTTGATAAGACACATCTACAGTTGTCACCCTGATTTACCTGTTGGCTGGGTATAGGATGTACCACATCAGGATCTAGTGTCACATCCACTGCATACTGCTGGACCCTCTTCAGCTCAGCCTCAAACAGCTTCTTCATCTGTTTACTGAGCGTCTCCTCCAGCTGATTCACAGCTCTCACCACAGTCCCCTCATATGAAAGTGGATGGACACTGACTTTTGTCCAGTCCTTGGTGGGTGGAGCAGTGTTCACGAACGGGAAGCTTTGGAGGAGGTGGAGGTGGTCTTCAGAGTGTGAGAGCTGCTCGACCTCAGTGCTTCTCTTCTTCAGCTCAGAGATTTCCTGTTCCAGCTCTTTGATGAAGTCTTCAGCCTGTTTCTCTGTCTTTCTCTGCTTCTCTTTGATCGTGTCGATGAACTCAGTCTGGCTTCTCTCAACAGACTCCTTCAGAGCAGTGAAGACCTGAACACCATCTGCTACCTGTCTGCCTGCTGCTTCTTTACTGAGCTCCACTGAGCATTTGACCTCCTGAATCTTCAGTCGTCTCTTCTGGATCATCTGCTGAATTTCAGCCTCTGTCTCCTCCAGCTCAGCCTTCTTTCCTTCATATTCTTCTTTCAGAGGAACAACATTGTGTTTCTTGTGGTCTAAAACAGTGCAGAGCATGCAGACACACATCTGGTCGGTCTTACAGAACAGCTCCAGCAGTTTATCGTGCTTTGTGCACAGCCTGCTTTCCAGGTTCTCCACAGGGTCGATCAGCTGATGTCTCTTCAGACCTGACATTGTCAGATGAGGCTCCAGGTGAGTCTCACAGTAGGAGACCAGACACTCCAGGCAGGACTTCAGGGCCTTCAGTTTGGTTCCAGTGCAGATGTCACAGGGAACTTCTCCTGGTTTGGAAACTTGTTGCTCTGATCTGCTGCTGCTGGCTTTCTGTTGAGCTGACTGTCTGAACTCAGCAGCCATCTCAGAGATGAAAGTATTGACCCGTAGTTGAGGTCTTGTGTTGAAAATCTCTTTACAGTTGGGACACTGACACTGGACATTAATATTCCAGTGTTCAGTGATGCAGTTTTTACAGAAGTTGTGTCCACATGGTATGGTGACTGGATCAGTGAAGACATCCAGACAGATGGAGCACAGAAACCGATCTTCAGACAGCAGAGAGCTGGCAGCAGACATATCTACACTCTGAGGACAAAAGGTGAAACTGTGATGAAGTTAAAGCAATATTCCACCGCAGAATAATAGTCCACTCAATATGTACTCACCCCTATGCTGATGTGATGATGGGTGAAGATCTTCAGTTCACAAAACAATGCTGGAGTTTCAGCAGAAAACAGGGTGGCAGCTAATGGCAGTGAATGGAGACCACGGATAAAATGTAAAAGAAAGAACCCAAAACAAACACAAAATGTCTCCATCCTGCTCGTGTGGTGTAATCCCAAGTGTCCGTGAGCAGCGACATTAAAATTTAACCACAAAAGACGCCATTTACACCATGCTTTTAGCCAAAATGTCAACTGTAGCATGTAGCAGGTAGCCATGTAAACATGCCGTCGATCTCGCGATATTTTCACACGTGCATCCATTAAGAGGTATACAAAGTCTCGCATTACATCAACGTCATGTTTACATGCTACCTGGGAGGCTACAGTTGACATTTCAGATAAAAACATGGTGTAAATGGCGTCTTTTGTGGTTAAATTTTAATGTTGCGGCTCACAGGCACTTGGATTACACCACACGAGCAGGATGGAGACATTTTGTGTTTGTTTTGTGTTCTTTTTTTTTAACATTTTATCCGTGGTCTCCATTCACTGCCATTGTACTGGATTTGGCTGCAACCCTGTTTTCTGCTGAAACTCCAGCATTGTTTTGTGAACTGAAGATCTTCACCCATCCTCACATCAGCATAGAGGTGAGTACATACTGAGTGGGTTATTATTCTGCGGTGGAATATAACTTTAAACAGCAACTGCAAAAGTTTTGATTAGTAATAAAGAAATATGAATAGGAGAACAGGAGCATCAGGAATATTGATTAGGGATTGATTCAGGAATATTATAGCAAAATTTCCATTTGAACACATAAAATAAAAACAAACATCCTGTCTGAGTTGAGCTCAAGTCTCATGAAATGAAAAAATGTTGCTTGTTGAAACACAAATATTATCAGCTGCACTCACCGGTGGCAAAGACAGTGTTGCTGAGAAAGGCCTGATGAAGTCAACTTGTGAAAGAATACACTGTATCTGTGGATCAGTGGAACACAAAAACAGTCTCTTTTTAAGCCCATAATAATCCCAACATCATTTCAATGTTAATCTTAACCCTTTAACTTTCTCACATCACATGGAGCAAATCGCCAAAGTGACACAATTACTCTTAGGGGTTCTTGGGGCTTTAGTGACAAAAAACCAAAACAGATTTTGTCCAGAAGGCTGAAATGAATCATCTTAAGTGCAGCACATCTGCTTTCATGCACAATAAAATATACAAAATACAGAAAAGTTTAAAAGAAAGAAAAAGGGGCCACTGGCTCCAGTTTGTTGTGTGAACACCACTTGAGGGCGTCCTCAATCTCAGTTATTCTCTATGAACTAGTAGAACTGGCTTAATGTCCATATGAGCTGCTCAAAACACTTAGACAACTTCTAAGTTAAACTTAACACAACATTATCTTACACTACCAGTTATCTCAGGTGTGATGAAGTATTGGATCCCGTCAGCTCAAGTCATGTCTGAGAGCAGACTTTTGCAGTTTTTTGGTTTGGTGGATTAAAGGCAAGTAATGCAGTTATTAGAGTAAATCAGACTACATTAGATAACATCAATTAGTGCAGGATAATGGTGTGTTTTAGTTGTAAGAAGCAATGGAACACATTAAAGAAAAAACATTTAAGGAAAAAGGGAGGAAACATTGATTAGAGTCAGAAAAAAACACAGCTGTACATATATATTACATTTATCATATTAAATGATGGTGAATCCACATATATGTATAGAATGGTTGCTCCACTCAGTGTGATTGATAGGAGTGATGATCAAGGGGACAGAGTTTTTAACTTTCTTATTTAGTCATGAACTAAGTATAGTTTCTCAGTGAAGGAGCAGCCAGTATCAACATCATAAAAGGAGACCAGACCCTCCTCATAATCCACAAACACCCCCAACTTCTCAGGCTGTGACTGCAGAGAGACAGACAGCAACAACTCTGACTTAATCATGATGATTAAGTCTTTAAATTGGGTATTTCAAAACCAGGATATGTGATCCTGATCCTACAAAAACAGGATATGGATTTGGTAATCCAATCTTACACAGAATCCAGCACAGAAACCGATTTTCAGTCAGCAGACAGCTGGCAGTAGATATATCTACATTCTGAGGACAGAAAGCATGAAAAAAACAAATTGTAATTACATTTCTTTGGTTAATTTGTTTAATAAAGTCTAACTAATTTATCATTAGTTGAATGTAAGGACTTTCATCCTTAATTCTGTTTTTACATTGAACCTGACTGACGACCAAATTTACTAAGAAAACGGTGCAACAGAAATATGAGCTGTGGTTGTCAATGAATTTGTAGCTGCAATCTGCAGCACCTGATTTACTAAGACAGGTTATTACACAGTCTGGTCCTGGACGATGCTGTGAGTGAAGGAAAGCTCAGCTGTGCAGTTAAGTGGTATTTCAATGAGCTCACAAAGATCATAAAATAAGTGATCACACTGTGATCTTCATTCTGAAACATTTACACTGGCGTGCTGAAAAATAATACTATTTCCCAAATATTACAAAGTATTATAATCTTGAGGCAAAATGTAATGTGGAGGTGAAGATGGTGTTGATGTTAATACTGATTTAAATGCAGCCAAAATCACATGTTGTTGCAGCTTGTAGTGACTTGAATCGAATGTTATTTTTATTCCAATTCAGGTTTGATAAACACAAACCAAAACTCCTCATCCAGCATTTGTTTGTTACACTAATCAGATATTCTGTTCATTAATAACTTATTGCTCCATTTTGCTTTCTAATAATCATTTTTCACTGATATATAGTTCTGTATTTAATTCACATTTATTTCCCACATTGCAACCTTGCATGTGGCTCCTGTAAATCCCTTCTGCACTATGTTTACACCTGCAGGTCTACACCTGTTGGGACACTCTCAGTGACACAGGAAGGTTGGAAGAGATAACATCAATATCACTGAGTAACATCAGACATTCATGTCACGTCTTAAATGTGATGAATATGGCGTTTGTGCAGGTCTGCCTAGTATATGAACAACTGCAAAGATAACTGCCCCAGGGGTTATTTGGGCTGCATTAATTAGTTGTCATGGTAACCAGCCACAATTAAATGTATCAGTGTATGAAAACCTGCTTCCATCACAGACAGTTTTGTGGTTTGTGGTGATTTAGAGACTTATTTTGTAAAGTTTGCAGTCTCCATGCATATTTCTGTAAGCTTATATCTGTTTAGTGCTGTTACTGTATTTACACTGACTGACAATGGGGGGAAAAAAAATCACACAAGATATCTCTGGCCACTGAGAAGGCCTAAAGAGATGATTTTTGGTCCCACCCACTGTAAATCAAAATGTGATTGGTTTATTCACCTGTCACTTTCTGAACAAACACACACACTGTGGCCTTCTGTCCCAGCGATAAAGCCCTAACCAATGGGTGAGCCAGCTCAAACCTTTCTCTGCTTACAACATAACAACAAAATAATCTGATTGGATAACTCTGTTTTGCTGTTTTCAGGGCAGTAACCCTTTAATTTCTGAGGCAAAGTTAATAGAAAATGCATTTTAAGTTTTAGTTTTGAAATACTGATTCAGGCCCTCAGGGTTCCCCTCTGCACTAAAGAGTTTAAAGTTATCCATTTGATTTCCTGTGTTTTGATACAGGGTGAGGTCAGAAGTAGCTTAAGCTCAGGCTGAACTAAATTTTGATCAAATATTTAGTTAGTGTATTTTGTCTGTGCAGGGCAGTGAGTGTTACTCACCAGTGTTTGACAGAGATTCTGCTGTTTCGTTGAGAAAAACCTGATGGATTCAGTTGAATTTTTCTTCAGACAGAAACAGAGAGACGTGTCTCGGCTGCAGCTCTGCTGTGACTCAGACAAACTTTCACTTTCATTTCTGGAAATGAGTTGAAGCCTCTCCTCTTTCAGTGTTGCTCCTCCTCTCACTGTAGCTCTGAAAGTGAGGTTTTATTTTTTCATTGGGAAATAGCTTAGCATAGCTTTTAAAGAAAACAAGTTTTTACTTGTAGTTTCTTCTTATATTTTAAATAATGGACGTATAAAACAGACAACAGGCTCCAAAGCTCCCTTTACAGTCCCTCTACAGTCCCACAAACACTCCAATGTTCAGCTCACTGTTTAGTCTGTAATTTAACTTTTCTGCTGTTTTCTCAAACTGTTGACCACCTTTTCTTTATGTGACAGATTTCTCACTGATCACATTACAGGGAAAAAAGTAAAGAAAAACTGAGATGGAAAACTTTCATGACTGGGCCACTAAGAGGCTACTCTGATTTTGAGGTGTCAAAAGCACTAAATTGAAATATTTCTTCTAAAGCCCTCTTAAGTTAAATTAAAACAGAAAAATCTCCTCAGTTAGAGAGCCTTGATTACTGTCTTTACTTCAAATATTCAAGTCCTGCTAGTAGCTGTCTTCTTTGTTTTTCATTATTCAAAAACTTTACCAGGTCAAACCCTAAGACTGGAACACTTTTGCTTTCAGGGCAGTTGGGAGAATCTCAAAGTCCTGTTTTTCCTTCTTCTTCTTTCTTTTTTAAGACCTAAAACTATGACATGTGTGTTAAAACATATGCAAATAATGAGACTGATCAGATCAGAGATCAGAGATTCCAAGCTGAGTTAGTGAGGTATATTGTTATATTTGACTGATATTTACACAAAATGACATGTTAATGTTTTTAGTAAGGACAAATGCCATCTATCATGACATGGAAAGGAAACAGAGGCACCAAAGGGGAAAAGAAAATGTACAGAATAGCCCTTTTCATGTAGACAAGAAAAGAAGGTAGGAAAGGGAGGAAATCAATCAGACACACCTGATGTAGGCAGCATGGAGGAGGACAGAAAGAAGAGTGAGAGCAACAAAAACAGTTATGTATATAAAAGTAAACAGAGTGACAGTTGTTCCAAGAACCATCTGGATTTACTGAACTTTCCTGGTCAACAAGGTGCTGCTGGAAATTAGTTGATCCCTACAGTGAGTTTGGATGAAACTGGTTCAACTTTGACCTGCTCAGATTCAGCGGTGGACATCTTTGTGTTTGTTGGAGCTGCAAAAGTGAAGATAAGTCTCCTTTTCTGCAGCTCTCCAGGCTTCTCCTGTTCTCTGGATTCAGACAAATGTACATTAATCCTCATCTTCTATTCTTCTATTATTGTGAAGTGTCCCTTTATTATATCAGTATTTATTATATCATTGAGGGAGTTAAATGCACCTTGGACCACAGCAGCAGATTACTGAGCTCATCTGCGATTCTCCCTTTTTGTAGTTGATGTACAATATGTGTGAGTATGATTCTTCTGAAGTAAAAGTAAAGATGCTGATTTTAGAATGAAGAAAAAAAGCACCTCATTGACATTAAACAGAGTTCTTGTACCAGTTAGATTTCATTGTTCTCTTGTATTCATGTGATCTGCTTCAGCATCAGACTGTGTAGTTATTTATTAAGAGCATGTCCTCATGTGTCCACAGGCTGCAGTTTATTATGAACTCCACTAGAGGACGTCCTCAGATGTCTCTTATTCTCTACAAACTAGCAGCTCTGATTTAATGTTCATATCAGCTGCTCAAACACAACTCCAACCTTAAATAACACTACATCATCTCACACCACCAACTGTCTCAGATGTGATGGAGTATTGGAGCTCATTTGCTCAAATCAGGTTTTTAATGGCATGATTAATTAGAAATGCCATCAGCTGTTTTTTTCTGCTGTGATATCAGAAACAGAATCATTTCATCAGACACACAAAAAACTTAGTTTTGCTTTTGTTTATTTAAAAAGACAGAAAAGTGAATGAGTTGTGCCTCACTTATAAAAAGATTCCTCAGTCATTTTTGCCAGTATACATATATATACAATGACCAGATAATAAAATGATTTGAGTTTGGCAACCAGACTTTTATGGAACATTAAAATGCTTTGTATTTCTTAGCACAATGGTTATGGATGGGTTAACAGTCTTGAAGGCAGGTGATGCACATGTCAGAATAAATTAGACTCCATTTGATAAAATTAATCAGTTTAGTAAAATTGTGTGCTGTAGTAGTAAGTAGCAATTTGACGCCTCAAAGAAAAGTATTTACATTGGGGGAAAAAACACACTGATTGGAATCAGAAAAAACAACAAATCTATACACCGTACATTACCAATAGAAATACATTAGTGTCATTAAATGATTGCAAATCTTTCTGTGAAAAAAATCAAATGTAATTGACAGGATAGATGATCAGAGGGGCGGAATTTTTATCAATACTGCTAAGACAAGGACTGAAGAGTGGGTAGAGTTTCTCAGTGAAGGAGCAGCCAGTAAAGGAGTAGATAAGAGCTGCAGCATCAACGTCATAAAAGGAGACCAGACCCTCCTCATAATCCACAAACACCCCCACCTTCTCAGGCTGAGACTTCAGAGAGAGATGGACTGGAGGGTCAGCATTAGCTTCATATTCAGTTTCATTCCTCAAACATATCGTCCAGTAACCTTCCTGAAGACTTGCTGTGATTTGTCCCTTCCTCTTGCTTGACTCTCTGGCTACTCCTAAATCCCACTCAGTCTTCCTTTTAACCTGAACTTCGTAATAAAATCTTCCTGAAGAGAAACTCTGCTTTGCTAAGACACAGACAGAATTATCAAATCTCTGTGGATTGTCTGGTAGATTCTTCCTTACATCACTATGTTTAACTTGTTTCCCATCATCAGACAGGATGAGATCAGGATGTGCTGTATCAGGATCAAGTGTCACATCCACTGCATACTGCTGGACCCTCTTCAGCTCAGCCCTCTTCATCTGTTTACTGAGCATCTCCTCCAGCTGATTCACAGCTCTCCTCACAGTCCTCTCATGTGAAAGTGGACGGACAGTGACTTCTGTCCAGTCCTTGGTGGGTGGAGCAGTGTTCAGGGATGGGAAGTTTCGGCAAAGGTGGAGGTGGTCTTCAGAGTGTGAGAGCTGTTCCACCTCAGTGCTCCTCTTCTTCAGCTCAGAGATTTCCTGTTCCAGCTCTTTGATGAAGTCTTCAGCCTGTTTCTCTGTCTTTCTCTGCTTCTCTTTGATCGTGTCGATGAACTCAGCCTGGCTTCTCTCAACAGACTCCTTCAGATCGGTGAAGACCTGAACTCCATCTGCTGTCTCTCTGTCTGCAGCTTCCTTACTGAGCTCCACTGAGTGTTTGATCTCCTGAATCTTCAGTCGTCTCTTCTGGATCATCTGCTGAATTTCAGCCTCTGTTTTCCCCAGCTCTGCCTTCTTTTCTTCATATTGTTCTTTCAGAGAAACAACATCATGTGTCTTGTGGTCGAAAATAGTGCAGAGCATGCAGACACACATCTGGTCAGTCTTACAGAACAGCCCCAGCGGTTTATTGTGCATTGCACACATCCTGCCTTCCAGATTCTCCACAGGGTCGATCAGCTGATGTCTTTTCAGGCCTGACATTGTCAGATGAGGCTCCAGGTGAGTCTCACAGTAGGAGACCAGACACACCAGGCAGGACTTCAGGGCCTTCAGTTTGGTTCCAGTGCAGACTTCACAGGGAACTTCTCCTGGTTTGGAAACTTGTTGCTCTGATCTGCTGCTGCTGGCTTTCTGTTGAGCTGACTGTCTGAACTCAGCAGCCATCTCAGAGATGAAAGTATTGACCCATAGTTGAGGTCTTGTGTTGAAAACCTCTTTACAGTTTGGACACTGACACTGGACATTAATATTCCAGTGTTCAGTGATGCAGTTTTTACAGAAGTTGTGTCCACATGGTATGGTGACTGGATCAGTGAAGACATCCAGACAGATGGAGCACAGAAACTGATCTTCAGTCAGCAGACAGCTGGCAGCAGACATATCTACAATCTGAGGACAAAAAGTGAAACTGTGATGAAATAAAACAGCAACTACAAAAGCCGTGATGAGCTATAAAGAAATATCAAGTCAGATTTTTGGAGAAATAGGTAACAACTGGACATGCAAAAAATAATACTGCAGTAAAAATAGTAAGTTGGAGTCATAGACTTTATATTAAATATGATGAAATACTATTTAATATACAATCTATTGTTGAAGGGAGTTGTTGTTTCTCCCCTGTCCCCTCCTCCCCAGGCTCAGGGAGGCTCAGACAGGCTGTCGGAGAAGAGGGTGTGTGCAACATCATAAATTAACAATAACAAGCAAGGACAAGTCCTACACTGTCAGCTGATCAGCTGTTTATAACTGTCAGACGTCACTCAATATTAAATTAAGCTTGTTATTCTGAAAACAGAAAACCACTGCTCTGGAAATACACAATCTGGGGTTTAAGTCAAGTCACTGCCCTTTTCACTGCCTGTCAGACTCCATTAACATATTGCCCAATTAACTGTTATAAACATCTACACCTTCTGCAAGATTATTAATGACTATTAAACAGACGCTAACCATTCAGCTCTAAATTGAACTCTAATCAACATGAAACAGGCATACAAAAAATTACTCTGGCCTGGAAGAGAAATTTCAGGGTGGATACAGCAGCTAAAGCATTGCTGTCAGAAGAGAAAGTATTTCAGCTTAACATTTTTCTTTAATCATTGATGACATATCATGGTCATTTTATTATTTATTACAGTATATATATAAAAGATTTCTCCTTTAACTGGAAAAATAAATACCATAGAACATCTTGTCTGAGTTGAGCTGAGGTTTTGTCTCAATATTGTTTGAGTATATTGTAACATAATGTGAGTAAATATTATCAGCTGTACTCACCAGTGTTTGGCAGAGACTCTGCTGTGTTGTTGAGAAAGGCCTGATGAAGTCAACTTTTTCTTTTGAGAGAAACAGACTTGTGACTGCAGGTTTGCCTTTGCACAGATTAAAGTTTCGATTCATCAGAAGAGTGTGGCATTAAAACTGACGTGTTGCATTTCCAGTGTAACTCCACCTCTTTTGGCTCTGCAGGTGAGGCTTTGTTGCCCTTCAGGTTTGACCTGATTAGTGACGTAGTTTTGGCACAATGTGAATTTAGTCTGCAGCACCAAGGACTTGTAAGGGTACCTTGTAGTTATTACAAACTATAATCCACAATAAACCCATCATGAATAAAATGTTAACCTTTACTTTTAACATGCTTACATCACTTGTAACTAATGGGAATATTTCCACAGTGTAGCTTTAGCGTTGTTGTTGGTAAAAAAAGAAAAAAAAAACCTAAATGGATTACATAATAATGATCATATTAAGCACCACACATCTCCTTTAAGGCACAAAGAAATGTAGAAAACAGAAAAGGCGTAGAAGAAAAAATCATGTCCTCATGTGGCCACAGGCTGCAGTTTTCATATAAACTCCACTAGAGGGCGTCCAAAGATGTCACTTATACTTGTAGCACTGGTTCGGGGTTCATATCAGCTACTCAACCACGACTCAAACCTTAAAGAAGACTTCATTATCTTGTGTGGTCATTAGAAACACCATCAACTGTTCTTTCAGCTTTGATATCAATCAAAATAAAATAACTGCATCAGACACAATAAAACTTATTTTTGCTGTTGTTTATTTAAAATGCAAAAAGAGAGAGAAAAAAAAGATTTTTCGTCTAATTTTTAAAATGGCTCTTCAGTAATTTGTCCTTGCACATATACTTATTTTATACAGTGGTCAAACATTAAAAACATTTGAATTTAGCATTTAAGGAACATGCTCATGTTTCATATTTCTGTCCACAATGTTTTTTGATGATTTAACAGTCTTGAAAGCAGGTAATGCAGTTATTAGAATAAATCAGACTACATTATAACATCAATTTGTGTAGTAAAATGGTGTGTTTTAGTTGTAAGAAGCAACGTGACACATTAAAGAAAAACATTTCCGGAAAAAAGGAGGAAACAATGGGCCTCATGCAAGAACATTTTTGTATTCTTATCTCAAATTTCTCTCACTTTCTTCTATATGAAGGGCTTGTACAAACACGCCACGTCAGATTCAACAAACACTCGTAACTTCAGAGAACCATGTAAATTATCCACGGGTGCATATTTGAGTGCACGTGCATGAGACTTGAAAATTAGGATAATCAATGCCCTAATAACACCATATATGGCTGCACTTCCTGCTCCATATGTCAGGAAGTGTTCATTCATGAGAATGGCATCAAAGAGAAAAAAGAACTTTACGAGTTTGGAATTTGATGTTCTGTTTTCAGAGATCCATGGAGGAAAAACTGTCATTTTAAGAGCGTCAGCAGTGAAATTTAAAGACCTGCTAAAGCAAAGAAACAGGAAAAGAGAGTGCTGTGACTGTCATTGAAATAAAGAGGAAACGTCTCAACATGAAAAAGACTTCAAAGAAATAAAAAGGATTTGCCATGGCCACAGTAAGGGGCAATCGATGACTGCAGTGAGAGGAGAGGGTTAAAGGGAAGTTTTCATCATGGTGACAGAGGACAGAATAAATGAGGATGTTCACCTGGACAGAGACTTTATGAACTTGCATGTGCAGATATACGGCCAATACACCTGACAGCCAGTAATAAAAGATCATGAATGAAGGATGAGAGGTTTTATATGTTAAATTTATAATTATATTATAATTTAAAATGTAGTCAAAACAGGATAATGTCGATATAATTATGAAGTGTAATTTATTTTTCACGCTCAAAATATCTTCAAATTAATGAAATATACATTCATAAGTGAATAAGTTCGGTTTTGATACCAGCAGACTGACTGCAAATGAGTCTATGACAGGTCAGGACCACTCCTAAATTCCGTTCGTATCTGAAAGAAAACTACGAGAAATTTGGTGAATGCCACAAGTTCTCTTAAATCACTCATACGCACCACTTGAGAACAAATCTGTTTGTATGAGTGGTTCTTGCATGAGGCCTATTAATTAGAGTCAGAAAAAAACACAACTGTACATCATCAATATTACATTCATCATTTTAAATGATGGCGTATCTTTATGTAGAAAATGGTTGATCCACTGTTTCCTTTTGGTTTCATTTACAAAAAAATGCCACCATATGAGGAAAAGCATTTAAATAATATCGGATTCATAAATTATTTTCAGTTATATGTGCCAATATCAAGAATTTTTTTTTGTCTATACAAAAATATATGTTTTGACAGCAGAAATTATACAAACAAATACAGAAAGAAATTGACTGCATTAGACTAATCACATATTATTTACAAATGTGACTTAAAGAAACAAGAGAAAAACATTTAGATTTAGAAAAGAACGAATTAAACATGGAACAATGTCACATTATATGACACTGAACTTCTTTGTTCATTAATATAAAGTGTTTCTACTCATTGTGTTACACAACTTGGATGAGTGTGGATTTTGATGCCATCATTCCAACAGGGACTAAAGTATGGGTAGAGTTTGTCAGTGAAGGAGCAGTCAGTAAAGGAGTAGATAAGAGCTGCAGCATCAACGTCATAAAAGGAGACCAGACCCTCCTTATAATCCACAAACACCCCCACCTTCTCAGGCTGAGACTTCAGAGAGAGACGGACTCCAGGGACAGAAAGAGCTTTGTTCCCATGCAACGTATGACATAAAGTCCAGTAACCATTTGTGGGGCTCAGTGTGTTTTTTTCCTTCATGTTGGTTAACTTTTGGGTCACTCCTATAGTCCATGTAGACCACTTTCTAGCCTGAACCTCAAAGTAAAATCTTCCTGACTTGAACCCCTGCTTTGATAAGACACATCTACAGTTGTCACCCTGATTTACCTTTTGGCTGGGTATAGGATGTACCACATCAGGATCTAGTGTCACAACCACTGCATACTGCTGGACCCTCTTCAGCTCAGCCTCAAACAGCTTCTTCATCTGTTTACTGAGTGTCTCCTCCAGTTTGATTCACAGCTCTCACCACAGTCCCCTCATATGAAAGTGGACGGACGCTGATTTCTCTCCAGTCCTTGGTGGGTGGAGCAGTGTTCAGGGATGGGAAGCTTTGGAGGAGGTGGAGGTGGTCTTCAGAGTGTGAGAGCTGCTCCAGTTCAATGCGTCTCTTCCTCAGCTCAGAGATTTCCTGCTCCAGCTCTTTGATGAAGTCTTCAGCCTGTTTCTCTGTCTTTCTCTGCTTCTCTTTGATCGTGTCGATGAACTCGGTCTGGCTTCTCTTAACAGACTCCTTCAGAGCGGTGAAGACCTGAACTCCATCTGCTATCTCTCTATCTGCAGCTTCCTGACTGAGTTCCACTGAGTGTTTGATCTCCTGAATCTTGAGTCGTCTCTTCTGGATCATCTGCTGAATTTCAGCCTCTGTCTTCTCCAGCTCGGCCTTCTTTCCTTCATATTCTTCTTTCAGAGGAACAACATCATGTGTCTTGTGCTCTAAAACAGTGCAGAGCATGCAGACACACATCTGGTCGGTCTTGCAGAACAGCTCCAGCAAGTCATCATGCTTTGTGCACAACCTGCCTTCCAGGTTCTCCACAGGGTCAATCAGCTGATGTTTTTTCAGGCCTGACATTGTCAGATGAGGCTCCAGGTGAGTCTCACAGTAAGAGGCTAAACACTCCAGACAGGACTTCAGGGCCTTCAGTTTGGGTCCAGTGCAGACTTCACAGGGAACTTCTCCTGGTTTGGAAACTTGTTGCTCTGAGCTGCTGCTGCTGGCTTTCTGTTGAGCTGACTGTCTGAACTGAGCAGCCATCTCAGAGATGAAAATATTGACCCGCAGCTCAGGTCTTGTGTTAAAAACCTCTTTACATTTGGGACACTGACACTGGACATTAATATTCCAGTGTTCAGTGATGCAGTTTTTACAGAAGTTGTGTCCACATGGTGTGGTGACAGGATCAGTGAACACCTTCAGACAGATGGAGCACAGAAACCGATCTTCAGATAGCAAAGAGCCAGCAGCAGACATATCCACAGTCTGAGGACAAAAGTGAAACTATGATCAAGTAAAATGGCAACTGCAAAAGTCTTAGTAATACAGAAAGATCAATAGAACAACTGGAACATCAGAAAGTTATTTGGAATATTTAGTTATTTATCCTAAAGCAAAATTTCCATTTGAACACATAACATAAAAACAAACATCCTGTCTGAGTAGAGCTGAAGCCTCATGAAATGAAAAAAATGTTGTTTGTTGAAACACAAATATTATCTGCTGTACTCACCAGCGGCAAAGACAGTGTTGCTGAGAAAGGCCTGATGAAGTCAACTTTTTCTTTTGAGAGAAACTCGTCTCAACTGCAGTTTTGTCTTGGCTCAGATTATTGTTTGAATGTGGCAGTAAAACTGATTTTCATTTCCACTGTAGCTCCTCCTCTTTCTGCTCTGCAGGTGAGGCTTTGTTGCCTTTCAGGTTTGACCTGATTAGTGACGCACAATGCAAATTTATTCTGGAGCACAACACAAAAGACTTGTAAGGGCATCGTTGTGATTAGTGGAAACTTTTACTTTGTTTTAATTTTCTCATATTGAAATCCAAGGCATGCTCTCACAGTCAGAAAAGAAAGAAGTCAAATGTGAAAGAATACACTGTATCTGTGGATCAGTGGAACACAACAACAGTCTCTTTTCAAGCCCATAATAATCCCAACATCATTTCAATGTTAATCTTAACCCTTTAACTTTCTCACATCACATGTAACTAATGGAGCAAATCGCCAAAGTGACATAATTACTCTTAGGGGTTCTTGGAGCTTTGGTGACAAAAAAACAAAAACAGATTTTGTCCAGAGGGCTGAAATGAATCATCTTAAGTGCAGCACATCTGCTTTCATGCACAATAAAATATACAAAATACAGAAAAGTTTAAAAGAAAGAAAAAGGGGCCACTGGCTCCAGTTTGTTGTGTGAACACCACTTGAGGGCGCCCTCAATCTAAGTTATTCTCTATGAACTAGTAGAAATGGCTTAATGTTCACATGAGCTGCTCAAACACAACTCAAAAGTTAAACTTAACACAACATTATCTTACACCACCAATTATCTCAGGTGTATGAAGTATTGGATCCCGTCAGCTCAAGTCATGTCTGAGAGCAGACTGAGTTTTTTTGCTTTGGTGGATTTTTTGAGACAAATCAAGTCGAGAGGGATCACTCTTAGTTATTCAAATAATAGTAAATTAATAATCAAAGAATGATGAACTAATCTGATATTGTATAAGCAATGCAATGATAAAACCCCCTAACCCTAAAACTGCAAAATTATAATAGAATTCAGTTTTAAAACCCCCAAAACACAAACCCTCCATTACTGTAACATCACATATCAAATAATATTAAAATACTGATACCCTGCTGCCTATATGGTTGTTAGAGTGGAAATATTTTTAAAGTTGGCTACACATTTTTTAGTTCATGTTGATATTGAAGTTTTAATACTGAACAAATGCATTATATTTTTCTGTGATATATTTATTTGTCTTGATTTAATGTGCAGAAGAAACAGATGGAAGCTGCTGCTCTGGACTGCAGGAAACTTGTAATTATTTCTTTCCACGGCCCGTTTATATCTGTGTTTATAGCCAATAAAGGAAACTGTCACATGAAATCAGATACTACACTCAGTACTTTGGACAGTCCAAATGGCATTTCAACAAGGGCTTTTAGTTTTTCACAGAGATTTTTTTTTGACAAGGACCCTTGAGCTTTTTGTGTTCAGAAAGATTTGTTGGCATGATTTGACTTGAAGAAAGTCTGTATTCAGAAATCCTCACATATGTCACTGACAAGTTGGATGATTCATAATTAAGAACTTATCATATCTGACGCATCCAGAATTCTAATAAATACAATTTCCACCTTGATTTTTTCAGGTGAGCCTTTAATTCTACGTGTACAAATAGCCTGGTGGTGCTGAAATGCAGAGGTGACATTTATCCATATTTGAAGCCAATGAGAGGGTTTAGAAGGCAGGTCAATGGAAACAGTATAAAAATGTATATTTAAGCCTGGAAGTGAACGCGTTAAGGGTTATTCTGTGTTTGTGTTTTTTGTTAAACATTTTTACTGTGCATATTGTAGGTGACATCAAGTCCTGTTGATCCAAAAGCTTCAAATAGCAGCACTGGTTTAGTGTAGATCAGCTACTCAAACATTAATAACACTATGTTAGTTTAATCTCAGATGTGATGGGTTATTGAAGCTCATCAGCTCACGTCACATCTGAGATCAGCTGATGGTGTTTTTAACTAAATGATTTGGTGGTTCATTAGAAACACCATCAGCTGTTTTTTCAGCCTTGATATCAACCAAAAACAAAATAACCTCATCACATGCACAAAAACTTAGTTTTCTTTGATTTATTTATAAAGAGAAAAGGAGAAAAGTCAATAACTTTTCAGGAATTTGTGGCAATATGCAACATTTCTTATATATGATCAGAAAAAATGCCATGCAGATATTCAAGGGACATACAAATGTTTCTTTCTTTATACAGTCTTGAAGGCTGGATTGCATTTATAACAATAAATCAGACTACATTCGATAATATCAATCAGTGTGGTAAAATTGTCATGTTGTCATAGTAATTAGGAATGTGACACAACAACAAAAAATTGGGAAATAAAGAATCTGAACAAACAAAGATGAAAGGTACATACAGGTTTTGGAGCAACATATGCTGCCATCCAGACAATGTCTTTTTCAGCAATGTCCCTGCTTATTTCAGCAAGACAATGTTAACAGCATGTCAGCATAGCTTCGTCATAAAACAGTTCAGGTACCAGACTGACCTGCCTGCAGTCCAGACCTGTCCCCCTTTGAAAATATGTTGCACATTATGAAGCACAAAATACAACAACAGAGACCCTGGACTGTTGAGCACCTGAAATCATATATCAAACAAGAATGAGAAAGAATTTCACTTAAACTTAAACAGTTCCCCAATTCTGTGTTGTTAAAAGAAAAGGTGACGTATCACAGTGCTCCAATATGCTCCTGTCCCACAGTTTTTGGAAAGTGCTGCAGGCATTAAATTCAGAATTATAGTGTACTCACACAAAAACAATAAAATTAATTAGTTTGAACATTATATATCTTGTCTTTGTATTATATTCAGTTGAAAATAGGTTGAAAAGTTTTTGCAAATCATTGCATTCTGTTTTTACTTACATTTTAAACAATGTCCCAGATTTTTTGAAATTGGGATTGTACATTAAATTAAAGTGAATCTCTCTGTGGAAATTACATGGTTGTTCTACTCAGTGTGACTGACAGGAGAGATGATCAGAGGGGCAGAGTTTTTACCGTTATTATTAAACCATGGACTAAAGATTGGGTAGAGTTTCTCAGTGAAGGAGCAGCCAGTAAAGGAGTAGATAAGAGCTGCAGCATCAACGTCATAAAAGGAGACCAGACCCTCCTCATAATCCACAAACACCCCCACCTTCTCAGGCTGAGACTCAGAGAGAGACAGACTGAAGGGTCATCAAGAGCTTTATACTCATTTTCATTCCACAATATTATTGTACAATAACCATTCTGGGGGCAGAATATAATTTTGCTCATTTTCCTGTTGATCAACTCTCTGGCCACTCCTAAAATCCACTCAGTCTTCCTTTAACCTGAACCTCATATAAAATCTTCCTGAAGAGAAACTCTGCTTTGCCAAGAGAAAGGGAAAAAAATCAAATCTCTTTGGGTTGTCTCGGACATTCTTCTTTACATCACAATGTTTGACTTGTTTTCTATCACCAGACAAGATGAGGTTAGGATGTGCTGTATAGGGATCAAGTGTCACATCCACTGCAAACTGCTGGACCCTCTTCAGCTCAGCCTCAAACAGCTTCTTCATCTGTTTACTGAGCATCTCCTCCAGCTGATTCACAGCTCTCACCACAGTCCCCTCATATGAAGGTGGATGGAAGTTGACTTCTGTCCAGTCTTTGGTGGATGCAGCAGCGTTCAGGGATGGGAAGTTTTGTAGGAGGTGGAGGTGGTCTTCAGAGTGTGAGAGCTCCTTCACTTCAGTGCTTCTCTTCTTCAGCTCAGAGATTTCCTGTTCCAGCTCTTTGATGAAGTCTTCAGCCTGTTTCTCTGTCTTTCTCTGCTTCTCTTTGATCGTGTCGATGAACTTGGCTTGGCTTCTCTCAACAGACTCCTTCAGATCGGTGAAGACCTGAACACCATCTGCTATCTCTCTGTCTGCATCTTCCTTACTGAGCTCCACTGAGTGTTTGATCTCCTGAATCTTCAGTTGTCTCTTCTGGATCATCTGCTGAATTTCAGCCTCTGTCTTCTCCAGCTCAGGCCTTCTTTCCTTCATATCCTTCTTTCAGAGGAACAACATCATGTGTCTTGTGGTCTAAAACAGTGCAGAGCATGCAGACACACATCTGGTCGGTCTGACAGAACAGCTCCAGCAGTTTATCGTGCTTCATACACATCCTGCCTTCCAGGTTCTCCACGGGTCATGAGCTGATGTCTTTTCAGGCCTGACATTGTCAGATGAGGCTCCAGGTGAGTCTCACAGTAGGAGGACCAGACACACCAGGCAGGACTTCAGGGCCTTCAGTTTGGTTCCAGTGCAGACGTCACAGGGAACTTCTCCTGGTTTGGAAACTTGTTCTCTGATCTGCTGCTGCTGGTTTTCTGTTGAGCTGACTGTCTGAACTCAGCAGCCATCTCAGAGATGAAAGTGTTGACCTGCAGTTTCAGGTCTTGTGTTGAAAACCTTTGCAGTTTGGACACTGACACTGGACATTAATATTCCAGTGTTCAGTGATGCAGGTTTTACAGAAGTTGTGTCCACATGGTATGGTGACTGGATCAGTGAAGACATCCAGACAGATGGAGCACAGAAACTGATCTTCAGTCAGCAGACAGCTGGCAGCAGACATATCTACACTCTGAGGACAAAAGTGTAAAAACAAACTGTAATAATTTCTGGGATTATTTGTTTAATAAAATCATACTATTGATTGTTCATATCCTGAATTTCTGTTGTTATATAAGGGCTTCCTATTAGCTATTAGCTGCTTGTTAATTTTTCAAATAACAGAAAAAATATTAAAATGTTATCAAAGCATTGCTGTGATCACACCCCAAACCCTTGGTTCTTAATACCAAATTTGAGAAATCTTCCCAAGCAACCTCACTAAAAAAAAAAATGCCCTGGATACTAGGGATTAATGTTTTTCCAGAAATGAGACTCTTAGTTTATTCCAGATCGGGAAAATGGCTTCTTTTCCTGGGAATCCTGGGAAATAAACTTTTTTTTAAAGGCATAACTTCAGTTAAGCCCTGTTTATTTCAAGCAACACTAAGGGCCCTATCTTACGCTGATCTGAACCGCAAGTGGAAAGCGCGAGGTGCAATGGATTTAGTTTATTAAAGTTATTAAGTTTATTAAAGTGTCCAAATCCACCTTTGCTGTCTTGCCAGGGGCGCAGGGGTATCCAGCCCTTGCTGTGCCAGCAGCGCACAGCAGGATATCAAGTGTCCTCATCAATTCACCTGCGAGTTTAGGCTGAACATCTAATGAACCAATCAGAAAGTCAGCTCTCATCACCTGTAAGAAGCAGGTGCGCCAAGAGCGTAAGCTGTGTCAGCATGACGGCAGATTTACCAGGAGGAATCAAAGAGTAAAACTTTATAAAGCAAGGAGACAGATCTCCTGGTTCGAGAAGTGAAAGCCCGAGATCTTCATGTGTAAATAGTGTATTTTACATTAACCCTTTCACCTTGAAATTGTGTTGTATTTTATAATTCATCATCATCATCATTAGTATGCAGCTCCGCTGGCTGAGGAGCAGGGGAGAGGAGTGAAGAATGGGGGAAAGAGATTTTGTGGTTGCGAGGAGAGGCAAACCGATCCAGTCTGGCCACGAAGCTGCCATCTCAACTGGGCCACCTGAGATGGGCTGTCTTGCTCCTCCTTCTCCTCTCCCTCCTCGTCCTCAACTCCTCCTTCCATCCTCACTCCTCTGTCCCGCTAACACTACTGTGGGTGGAGGAAACAGGCAGAAAGTGTTTCTGAAGTTCTGAAATGTGCAAAATTATGCACGGGTTATTATCCCACTTCCTCGGGTCGGCGCTCATGTAATATAGTGTCTTGTACATTTTGTATGTTAAGATACTAATTGTTTAATCCTTGTTTTTCTGGATTCCCAATAAACACACACACAACAAACACCACCACTCCATCTGATAAAGACGATCTGAGGGCTGTGATGCGTCCCTACAGCACTTTGCAGGTCAGTTGAGTTTTATTGGGCTTCATTATTATAATAATAATAATAATTAATTTTCCTTATTAATGAGATTAACTTTAAAGATACACTATTCTACGGCTGCTCCGCTGGTGCGAGTAATATGTTCCGTGTTTAAAAAAAAAAAAACAACATTTTTTTTCCCGTTTTCCCATCATTGTATTTGACGGGAAATGGGAAATGGGAAATGGTCTAAATTAGATTTCCCAGGAATCCCGTTTCCCAGGATTAAACCTTTTCTGGCTACAGCCCAGAGTGGAAATTTCTGTCTGAGTCAGGGTTTGAGTTTATACTGGTTGTTGAAACATAAATAGAACTCAGGAACATGATATCTCTTAACTCGTTCTCCAAATCAATAAAACAGTGGCAATCAAAGATGCTATCATGATCTGAACAGGTGGTATGTCCTCGTTTTTCTCGCTGTATGTTAGGGCCTATGTGCTCTTGTATGGTACGTTCTCCTTAATGTGTTTTGGCTTCATGGTTATGTCACTGTCTTGCTAATTTGTGTTGATATGCTGTTCTTTGTATATATGGTTTGCTTTGTGCTTTTGTGTGTTTGTTTGTGGCTGTGTTTTGGTCTGTGTTGTGTTTTATGTTGTACTTTTGTACAGTACGTTCTTAATATTTTTGTTATATGGTTATGTTATTCTTTTATTAATAGTGCTCTTAGAAAGGAAGTCTTGCTGTCTTTGCTTATGTGCCTTGTTATGTGCTTTTGTCTATGGTTATGTACTTTCTCTGGGCGTTTGTGCTTTCTATATATGTTTAAGTGTCTTTCAATGGACATTTCATCAATCCGCTTTTATCCATGTTTATGTGCTTTTGAATGGCACAGTTACATACGTACGGTACAAAGGCAGACAGCACTGACTACATAAACAGGGAAGTTGACAGATAATAAGGCTCCTTTCCAAAGTGCGTAACACCAAGGCTTATGTAAGTTGTAAAACACCAGTCTTGATGGGCAATAAAAGAAATTTTCACCTGAAATCAGATACTGAACTCTGTACTTTGAACAATCCAAAAGGTATCTAAACTAGGTTACTTAGCTTTTAGTGGGGGTAATCTATCTGGTGTTCCTTTTTTTCTTATTTATTGTTGGATTTAGCTCCATCTTTATGTATGTTGTATGACAAACTCAGTGACTATGCTGGAGCATCAAAAAACATTTTTCAAATAGGAAAGATGTAAGTCTGAAAAAGTGTGTAAAGATACCTGTGACTGCATTCTATTAACTAGCTGGACTGTAGTCACTGCTTTGGATTTTACCTCTTTTATATTTCCATGTTAAATATTTAGTTCATGCTTTATATATCAGAGTACTCACCTGTGTTTGGCAGAGATTCTGCTGTTTGCTGAGAAGAAAGTGATGGATTCAGTTGAACTTTTCTTCAGAGAGAAACGGAGAGGCTTGTCCTGCAGCTCTGCTGTTACTCAGACAAAATTTAATTTCAGGAAATGTGACGTGGAAGCTTCTCCATTTTCAGTTTTGCTCCTCCTCTCAGTGTAGCTCTGTGAGTGAGGTTTTATTATTCTAAGATGAAGACAAACTGGCCACTAATGAGGGAAAGTTGACAGTCAGATTGTCTGGCAGACAGCCCAGCAGGAAGGAAAAGGAGTGGAACTACTGAGCAGGAGACCAGCAACAGGACTGCAGGGTTGTAAGCCAGAGACCGGGAGTCCAGCAGGTGAAGCCAGAGAAACTGAAGACTGTAACACAGTATCAGTGGACTTCTGCAGCACAGGTACAGGAGTTTGCTGCAGCTCGGGAACGGCAGACAGCTGCAGTTTGGAGACAAGGCACGGCTGCAACCCCGGACCAGGAAAAACCAGCTCAAGCAGAACAGGAAAAAATGTAGCTCAGGAACCTTTGATTAAAATAATGACTAATTTAAACGAGTTGTGAAATAAACATAGCGTTTTAAACCACAGCTCCCCTGTTTACATGTATTTGTTCACAGGTCAGTCTTGCCAGTCTTACCTTTCTTGTAAACTGCAAATTTGATGTCATGGTAGATGGTGGTAGATTTCACAAATGTATCTCAAAAACAGAATTAAAAAAAATGTTTGACTTGTATCCTCATGTAAACTATTGCAGTCAATGGAAAATACAGCATCTTTAAACTTAACGTTGTCACTTATGGAGCAATCAGTCTTTGTGGAAATAAATTACAGACATCTAAATGTTGTCTAGATGAGATACAGAAATTCTATCACTTTCTTTCTTGAAAACTAGTTAAAGATTTGGCTTGTTGTTGTTGTTGTTGTTGTTGTTGTTGTTGTGACTTGCTCTTGGAGTCAGATGTTGTGGGTTTGTGTCCTGGGTGTCAGTAAAGTGACATGCTAATGTTTACTTAAGCATTATGCTGTGGGGTTTTAAGACATCAAAGATTTCAAAGATATTTTTAATTTTAAATAATTATGGTCAGTCCTGCTGACGGGCCCTCATGTATTTGTCATAGTCTCATTTTTTCTCCTCTCCATCCACCACTTCTTCTTTTTGGCATAATGTAGCTACTTGACCTGCTAATTTATTAATTTATTAATTTATTTATTTTTAATTTAGATGACAGCATACATGGTTTGGGATAATTGGAGATCCCTTAAGTGTGTGTCCTTGTTGTTGTTGTTCTTATGATAGTTTTTTTGTTGTTGTATAGTTTAACTTATTATTAATTCTATTATCTATGTATTTATTTACTTGATTTTTGTTTAATGTTTGTTAATGCCCATGTTTTGTACCTTTTGAAAACGTGATGGTTCATTTCAGGGGTTTATCCTCTTGTTAAATTTAAATGAAATGAAAGTGTGTCAAATGTTGCCCCAGTCTCCCCTATTTTTTCCACCACTGATCACGCTGCATTTGACATCTGAAGAAACTGAAACATCTAAAGGCAACAGGAGCAGGACGTTTCCTCCCGGTGTCCCTGAACGCACCATGGTGAGTCTTGGGTATTTAACATTCTACCCTGGACAGCGGCAGGTTGTTGCGCAAGCGCAGCCCATTCAGTGTGCATGAATACGGAGTGAGGAGAGGACAGGAGCACTGGGAGCACTGGGACTGGGAGGACACAGTGGACTGGACGGACCGGACCGGACCCGGGCAGGCGGACATGGATGGACAGAAGAACGGCAGCAGCAGCATCTGCTCTCGGCCGCACGGCACCGCGACGGACGGCAAGAAGAAGAAGAAGGAGAAAATCCCTGACAGAGTGACTCTGAAGAAGGAGATCGGGCTGCTGAGCGCCTGCACCATCATCATAGGTGAGGCAGGAAAACAAGAGAGCTGCACTGGATCAGCTCTGCATTTCACTTCATCACTGCACAACTTTTAAAAACAACTTAGAGTCGTTGGACTTAATGAAGAAAACGGCTGCAGAGCAGGTTAAAATAAAAGTTAACCCACTGCGAGCCATGATAAATTGGGAAAATCTTAGTTTTGTGGCTTTGGACATAAGAAAATATGGACTCCATGTTTGTTTGCATGTGAGTCCACATCAAACTGAGTTGTAGTGCTTACGTGGCTAAAATATATGAAGTGCAGAAGGAGGCTGGTGGTCAAGCAGAAGAACATTGGCTGCTGGAGCAGAATGAACAGCAGGGACCTTTAAACACACCTAAGCTCAGTAAATATGAGCATCATCCAGGCTGGATGGAGTCCAGGGGGGGGCTGCAGGGAGTCAGGCTGCATGCAGAGGGCCGGCTGCACCACTCTGCTCGTATTAATATTAACAGTTTGCAGTGCAGGAGGGTGATGGAGAAATGTCAGGAGCGTGGAGAGGTTAATTCGCTGCCTGCTTTCCCCTGACTTCAGCTTGTAAAGTGGCTCTTTTCCACAGTTTTCCTTCTGTCAGTGTTGGGGAAGCTACTTTTAGAGCAGACATACATTTGCTCCCCTGGGAGAAATCTACTCTGGTTAATTAAAGCTACTTAGGAAAAGTAGTTCAGACTAATTTGTTTAAAAAAATGGATCAAATTGATGCACATGTGATGTGAAACTCTAACAGAGATCACTCAACAGAGATTCAAAGTAACTAAGTACATTGTGACTGTACTTAAGTGGATTTTTCAGGTATCTGTACTTGACTTGAGTGTTTATTTTTCTGACAACTTTTTTACTTTTCCTCTCTACATTTTAACACAAATATCTGTACTTTATACTCATGAATTTCCCTCCAAACAGGCTTGTTACTTTAGTTTTAATTCAAAATGGAAACAATGAAAGACAAAATAAGAATTTGAGAGAATTATTGATTATTTTTTATTTTGCATCATCGCTCTCAGCCTTCCCAACATCAGGACTGATTTCAACCTAAATGGACGGATCAGGAACACATAGAAAAGATGATACCTGGGATTATCCATCAGTGTATATCATGTACGGGCACGACAGAAGTAACAAGACGAAAACCACGTAAAAGACAGAACAAGACGAAAATGACAGAAAAGTCATAACAAGAGGAACAAGTCGAAAATGATGTAAAAGACATAACAAAATTAGACAAAAATTACCTAAAGGACTTAACAAGACAAAAAGACAAAAACAGACCAAATAAGACGAAAACAACGTAAAAGATGCAACAAGACAACAATGATGTACAAGACGTAAGAAGACAAAAACAACGTAACAAGATGTAGCAATGATGAAAACTATGTAAAAGACGTAACCAGACGACTCAGACGTAACAGATTTAACAAGACAAAAAGGGCTTAAAAGACGTAATAATATGCAGCAAGATGAAAAAGACATAACAAGACAAAAAAGCAGAAAAGATGAAACAAAACAAAAACGATGTGAACAACATAAGAAGACGAAAACCGCATAAAACACGTAACAAGAGAAATTAGACGTAAAAGACGTAATATGAAGAAAACTACATAGAAGGAGACTCGACCGCGGAGAAAAGGTGAGGTTCAGTTAGTTTCACACTGACATAGTCAGTGGAAATGTCCTTCAGACTGCGACTTTTTCTTTATATCAGAGCCTGTACTTTTGCACTTTTACTTGAGCAAAGAATGTGTGAAGAGTGAAAATAGAGGACTTTGAATTTACTGTTTACTGTCATATTTGTAGAGCTAATTTGGGGACACCATGAGGAGAAAGAGCCAGGATGGAGCTGATGTGATGCATGGAAACAGCAACTGTTCAGGTTGATTACCTGCTGTAGTGACAGATGTTGACATACTTTAGAAAAATCTGTTATTTAAATTTTTTATGTAAATGTCCAACACTCACGTGCAGGTAATATGTCTAAAAAATAGTTCCCATTGAAAAAAAAAAAAAAAAAAGTCAGGTGACATAGTATAAAGAGTGAGAAAGTCTGCATATGGATATGGGGGGGTGGAGGGGTCAAACAAAAACAGGACTTTATTTAGGAGGCGGTGTTCATGTCCCACTTGAAACCAGCCGTGTCATTTAAAGTTTTAAAGGGGCTAAATGCAAAATTCAGCCTCATTAGCTGTCAGGAATTTTACTTTTTCTATGTACACAATTAGTGGTGTATTGACCTCTGGAGTAGAGAGTCACGTGACACGCCCTCTGTGCGTGCTGTTCTGGAGCGTCTGTTTTGGTAAGCCGGTCCGGCCGCGCGTGCATGTTGTGCATGTGAACCCCTCCTCCTCTCCTCCACCGGAACCATTATGCCATTATGGAAGTGAATGGTGACCCCCCCCCAAAAAAAAACAACACAAAATGCTTCCATATCATTCGTCTGTTATAATCTAAGTCTCCTAAAGCCTCGACGTGCCGTTCGCACTCCTTCACACCACACACACACACAGTTCAGACAGTGTGCACGCACACATGAACGTGGCTCCAAACTAAAGATCTACAGTGAAGATTCAGGCTAAAAACATGGTGTAAATGACATCAAGTCAACTTGGCATGTCGGGGCTTTGGGAGACTTGGATTAAACCAGACGAGCAGTATGGAGGCATTTTGTGTTTTTTTCTGTCTGAAAACTAAAAAACTAAAAAATTAAACCTGACCTTCAATCAGCATGAGGGTGAGTAGATAACAACTGAATTCTCATTTTTGGGTGAACTGTCCCTTTAACCACATGTTTCTAGGTCTGGGCGCTGTGGCTTATAAATGATAGATAAATATTTTTAAACTATAGCGTGATGTATATTTCAATATATATATTTTCTCTAAAATAATTACCGTTAATTCTCAAATAATGATAATCATATAGAATATGAAGCATTGGTATAGATTAAAGTATATAAGGTGGGACTGGGACGTATGTACAGAATTAAACTATTTCTGACCAAATACCATCAATATTGCAACAATATTGTAGGGATAACTATGGTTGTTTGATTAACACAGTAAGATTTTTGATAAATAATCAACTGTAATGTGGATATAATGGTGCTCAGAAGCGAGGTGGTTGAGAGGATGCACGCCGAGTCTTCCTCATACTGAGGCAGCTGTTGGCTGGAAACACACGAGAACGATGTGAAATAATTTAGTGATGTGGCTTTTTTAGGCAGTCATTTCAGAGTTTGTGTGTGATTTACAGCTGTTCCTTTTTAATTCGCTAATTATAACAAAATTTCACAAAAATGTCCAATAGGATACTTGAATGTAACTAGTTACATGTAATTAAATGACACAATAAATGTAATTTTAAAAATGTAGTTATATTACAGTTACTAATCAAAATGTTGGGGCTGAACAACTTAGAAAACAATTTCTAATTGCACTTACTTTGACTGATATTGCAATTGTGATGTGATTTGCGATATTAATCATAATTTTTACATCATTATTCTTATTTTGGTTGACTTTTGTGCAGGAATCTGAACCAAATTAAGATTTATTTTGTGTCTGTAGAATCTGATTTGAAGGACAGGAGCATCTCTGCCTCAAAACATTCATTCATTTAAATGTTTTTTTTGACAGATTTTGCCTTTAAACATTAAACCTCAGCCATTTCGATAAAATTTCAATTAATGGTGCAGCCCTAGTTTTTACAAACGGGTTACATCTGATTGTTTTCTTCGGGTTGTCTGGTGGAGATCTGCTCTCTACTCAGTCACCTCTTCTTGTCATATATGTGACAAGTTGACCTTTGCCCCCATACAGTGGTGGCTGGCCAACAGAGGGCACTAGGCCACCATCCCACCTCACCACACAACCTAGAACTTCAGTGAATAAGACTTAAGTCTCCAGGAAATTAATGTAAGTCAATGTATTGCCCTCTGAAGTGATGGAAACACGATTGTAAGTGTGTGTGGAGAGAGATAGAATCGGTTAAACAGAAGCAAAAGCTCTGTATAAGTGCAGTTTGTTTGCTGTTTGCAGAGTAGGGCTGCACAATTAATTACAATTGCAATAAAGTCGCAGAATGGATTATTTTGAAAAAGGAAAAATGTGTAAGAAAACAGCATTAGACCTTCTTAAGATGAAAGAGAACATGTTTGTTTCGTGCAGACCTCAGTAAATATCACATCATCATGATTTTAATAGTTTTTTCAGTGAATGCAAAACTGATCATTTCCACCAATCGTATCACTTTGCAGTTTCAGTCAAAATAATCACAGTATGACTTTTTCACCACACGGTGCAGCAGGAGCGCAGATGGCTGCAGGATCCTTCTTCAGGAAGTTACAGTGGCTCTTGTGAGGTCTGACCTGCGACCTCCTTGGTTTTTCGGTGCAGGTTTTTTTTTTTTTTTTTTGGCTAATGGGGCTCGACTTAAGCTGCCGCTGCTCGCTCGAGGCGGACATTTTCGTAAAAATCCTTCTCCAGAAACAAGAGAAAGGTCCTGTGTGCAGAATGCTGAAGCACCTTTCCATTCAGGCAGAGAACTGAGTGAACAAGCTGGCTGCTCGGCACACTGGACCGGGCTCAGCATCAACAGTCATGTGCCACACTACAATGAGTTGAACTGAGCCTTTTGTAGAACCTTCCCCTCCACAACATCCAGTCTGTTTTTCTCCTGCGTGTCACTTTTAGGAAGCTGCAGGAATAAACGGATGCAGAAGGTGAGTCGGTCACTTCCCACCTCTGCAGCCCGGAGTGGATAATTTATGTCTGGTTATGTAATGGCTGTCTGTGCCACTTGGCTGCCTTCTGCCGTGCTACTGGTAGCGCTGTAGTCTGAATGTGTCGGATCTGCTGGTACTCTACACTGCATACTGAGGCTCTGGGCAGGAGGGATTGTCCCGGCCTGAGTGATGGCCTTTACCTCCTTCTCTAACTCACTCTGTTATAGAGCTCTTTGTGTTTTAATGCCCTCTGTATAAACTCAGGGGGGAACACTTCGGATTGTGTGACTTTGGCTGCTCGAGAGTCTCAATGGGTCACCGGTGTTTTTAAGGTGCTGCGGCAGAAATGTCGAGATGTCCGGGGTGATGTGTAGCATGTGAAGTCCCCTCCAGACGAGTCACGTGTGGAAAACACATGTGCTGTGTGAATGTAAACATGTTTCCCACGTGTGTGGAAGCGTTTGTGCAAATTCCAGTTCATAACCTGGGTTAATGTTCCAGTTTTTTAAAAATACATTTGACATTAGGGTTATCACGATATACCGGTAATGATGATAACTGTGAATTTTTTTATTTTTTTTTTTTTTAAAGTTTTTGCCTTTATTAGATAGGACAGCCAGAGATTAGACAGGAAACGGGGCAGAGAGAGAGGGGATGACGCGCAGCAAAGTGCCGAAGGTGGGAGTCGAACCAGCGGCCACTGCAGAGGACTAACAGCCTCCATACATGGGTCAGACGCTCTATAACTGTGAAATTTTAAAAAAATGAAAATATTGATATCATGTTAATGATACACAAGTCACTGACGAATAAGAGTTGAAAGATGAGCAATTGAAAAATCTTTTAAACACTTCTATGTTTTCCTTTTGTCTGGTTTATACAGTCAACTTGATCCTGAATGTTTTATGACAAACAAAAGAAATTTGAGTCATGCTGTAAAAGGCCTATGATGTAAATCAGAATGACGAATTGATTTATGAAATTCCCTCAATACAAAAACATAAAAAGTAAAAAATAGTTTTAAAATCGTGCATCAGGTTTGTTAAAATGTACATTTTGTATTTATTTTAGTTTCGTGTCATTTAAAATGTCATTTTCACCATTTTTTACAAAAGTAAGACTGAATTCACCTGAAAATGTCGGGTGGTGTAACCACAAAAGAAGGAGAAATATCATATATTTTACCTGCGTTTAAGTGTACTCATGAAAATAATTACTTCATTTTAAAACAGCACATGAAAAATTGTTGTCCCTAAATTTAAATTTAAACATTTTTGCAATATTGAGCAGACAACTTATGCTTTGACAAATATGTAAAAACTGTTTTAAAACATGTCATTACAATGCAATGTGATATTATATTCTATTCTTCTATATTATCATATTTTTATGAAAAACAGACTTATTGACGCAAACCAGTGACACCCCCCTGACCATGTTGCTTCTACAGTCAAAGGCCGTTGTTTCATGAAGAAATTGACTGAAAATCAAACATGACACTCAACAATGTCAGATGAACCTTTATTTGATTTCAGTTCAGGAAAAACATCAGTAACATTTCACGTCTTTTGTAAAGATAATTGTCCCTCACAGCAGGATTCACTCAGCAGGAACACTTTCTTTCCTAAGTGACACTGCTGCAGGAAAACAAGCTCAATTATATTATATTAATTATTAAATAGCAGAAATTTCGTTCATTTTGATCTTTGAATAACATTCCTCCTGTCTGAATTATTGGACATTTTAGGTCTTTTAAAGCTGCTGCTCATGTTCAACAGCAGGTGTCACTGTTCACCCACTTCATTCTGCTATAAAATGAAAAGTAAATGGAATACAAATACAACAAACAAAATACAAATAAAGTTGTCAAAAAATATAACACTGAACACTTGAAAACAGTTCAGCGTGGTAAGTTAGTTCATACTATTTAACCTTCTTTAATCAGCATCAGAAACTCTTGATACCTGATTAAACTGGCCTCTAACAGAAAGACTTAGAATAGGGGTTGAAATGTCCAATCAAATCATTTAAAATTTGATTGACAGGCATTATCATGGACACATATGTAAACACAGGGCCTTGGTGTAAATATTTCAAACATCATTTTTAATGTAAATATTCTAATGAATTATTAATGTTTTCCTGGGGTCATTACTGACCACACCCTAAAAATAATAAGACAGTGGCTTAATTGAGAATTTCACCTTTTTTAAACAAGCTGAATTATTTGGTGCAAAGTTTTTACAGTTCGTTCCCCAAATATTCTCTCAAAATTGATTAAAACAGAAGTTTTAGACTAGGTCCTCGAAAAAGGGGAATAAGTAATTTATAAGTTTATTTTCAAATTTTAACACACACAAAAAAAATAATTAGCGTCATGTCATCCTGCACTTCTTAAACATACTGTATGCTCCTAGATTATAATGTAGTTACTCCTCTGTCCTCCTCTGCTTGCCTTTATTTGTTAGGACAGCACAAAACTGGAGGAAAATTTGAGGGTGGGGAGGTGGGGGTTAGGGGAAGCAGCAGAGAGCCACAGGCTGGAATCGAACCTGTTGTCGCTGCCGAGGACCCAGACTCCCTAGCTGAGCTACCAGGGCATCCGTGACTGCTCTGTTTTATTTTATATGACCATTGACAGCTGACTTCTCACTCTTCTTCACCGGACACTAGGCCCCCGCAAGTGATCAACAAGTCACTTTGAAATCTTGTTTCAGCTCTGGACAACGTATGAGGATGTCTTGTTAAGTTTGGAGTAAGATTAAGTAAGGTTATTGGAGACCAAAAAGGGGCGGGACTTAGGAAGGGTCTCCACCGTGTAATGTATAATGTTGTTACTGAAAGAAAAAATGGATAAATAAGTAGTTATGCACAATGTGGACTGAAAACAATAACCAGAAATAAAATATAACTATAAAAAAAAAACTACTGGCCAGAATTCACTGATTCCTTTTGCAGTGGATATGAAAACCTGGCAGCGTGTAATACCCTCCTCCTCCTCTCTTCTCCTCAGGGAACATCATCGGCTCTGGGATCTTCATTTCTCCAAAGGGGGTCCTGGAGCACTCTGGCTCAGTGGGTTTGGCGTTGGTGGTTTGGGTACTAGGAGGCTGCATCGCCGCCTTGGGCTCCCTCTGCTACGCCGAACTGGGCGTCACTATCCCCAAATCTGGAGGAGACTACTCCTACGTCACGGAGATATTCGGCGGTCTGATGGGGTGAGTAAAGAGCTGCCGCTGAAGTCTGCATGTCGTCAAGTGGGGTTGAGCTAATAAGAGGAGGGTGGGGCATTAAAAGGGTGGAGATCACACTTTTAAAAGTGTGATCATTTTACTCATTTTATACAAGCCCCAATTCCCCCTCAAAAAAGTTGGGACTCTGTTTAAAACTGAATGCAATGATTTGCAGATCTTTTCTGACTTGCATTCAAGTGAATACAGAAGAAAGACCAGATATTTAATGTTCACACAGATGAACTTAATTGTTTTTTGTAAATATACACTCATTATGAATTTGATATCTGCAACATGTGTTGAAAAAGTTGGTACAGGAGCAACAAAAGACTGGAAACATTGTTGAATGCTCAGAAAACACCTGTTTGGAACAATCCACAGGTGAGTTGGTAACATGTGACAGTATCATGATTGGGTAATAAAGGGGCGTCCTCAAAAGGCTCAGTTGTTCACAAGCATGGATGGGGTGAGGTTCACCGCTTAAACAAATAGTCCAACCATTTAAGAACAACGTTTCTCAACACAAAACTGCAGGAATTTAGAGATTTCACCATCTACAATCCATAATAGCATTAAAAGATTCAGGGAATCCAGAGAAATTCCTGCATGTAAGGCTGAAAACCAACACTGAATGTCTGTGACCTTTGACCCCTCAGGCAGCACTGCATTAAAAACCCACATCATCGTATAAAGGATACTACATGGGCTCAGGAACACTTTGGAAAACCGTTGTCAGTAAACACGTTTGTCTCTGCATCTACAAATACAAGTTAAGACTACCATGCAAAGAGAAAGACATAAATCAACAACATCCAGGAACACTGCAGACTTCTCTGGGCCCGAGCTCATCTGAGATGGACTGACGCAAAGTGGAAAAGTGTGCTGTGGTCTGACGAGTCCACATTTCAGACTGTTTTCACTAATCATGGACATTGTGTCCTCCGGCTAAAGAGGAAAAGGACCATCCAGATTGTTACCAGCACTGACTTCAAAAGACGGCAGCTGTGATGGTATGGGGGGGTGTTAGTGCCCATGGCATCATGGGTAACTGTCACAACTGTGAAGGCCCCAGTAGTGCTGAAAGGTACACACAGGTTTTGGAGCAACATATGCTGCCATCCAGACGACGTCTTTTTCAGAGACGTCACTGCTTAATTCAGCGAGACAGTACTTAGACACATTGTGGACGCGATTCCAACAGCGTGTCTTTGTAGTAAAAGAGTTCAGGTACTAGACTGACCTGCCTGCAGTCCAGAACTGTCTCCATTGAAAATGTGTGGTGCATTATGAAGCACAAAATACGACAACGGAGACCAAACAGGAAGTCGTATAACAAGCAAAACTTCAACAATTAGTGTCCTCAGTTAAGAATTAATTATATTTACAAAAAACTATAAAAGGTTTTGCATTCTGTTTTTATTTAGATTTTACGTCTCAATTTTTTGGGAATTCGGGTCACAACTATTATCACTAATAGTAGTAAAAGTAATGTGCATCCATGGGTTTCATTTCATGATCATTTATTTATCTATTTATATTACAACACACGGTCGTGTAACAAGCTGTGTGAAGGCTGTGGCTGGTGTGGGTTTTGTGTTTTATTATCCTGTGCAGACATTTCACTTCCTTGATGTCACTGATGCTCTGATGGTAGATGAGTACCAGTGATGTACTGGGCCATGCACATCCCATGATGCTAATTTTGTCTTCTTAAGTTTCCTTAAAGACCCCCTCCAGAGAAAATCATGTTTTTAACCGTGTTAACTGTCCATGTGGTGCTTGTTTTTCTTTTTTATAACTTAAATTTTTATTGTGTTTTCATATGTATATAGGCAAAAACAATACAGTAACAAAGGTACAGGTTAAAGTAACACTAATAACACTTACAAACTGTCTGGATATAGGCTACTATTCTTCAGTCCACTGTTCCATTTGGAAATTGTTCAGTTGGTGTCACGTCTCATGTAAATGTTCCATTTTTCCCATTTTTTTTCAAATACGTGCTCTTTGAGTTTCAACAGGTATGTCAGCTTTTCCATAACAAGGATTTCCTGGACAATTTCCAACCACTGCTCCTGGTTTGGAGCGTCCACATTGAGCCAGTTTCTTGTGACCGCTTTCTTGCTTGCTGCAAGTAATACTTTAGTCAAGTACAGATCTTCTTTCATTACAACCTTCTCAGTATTCCCTAGATACATCACTGGACAAGTATTTGGAATTTCATATCCCAAGACATTTTTTATAACTGAGTTAACATTTTGCCAGTATATCCTCATTTTTATACAATTCCAGAAGATGTGTACATGGTCTGCCTCCACGCTCCCACATAATCTCCAGCAGTCTTGTTGTGTAGCAAGTTGCCTAGATTTTATCTTTGGTGTTATAAATGTGGTGCTTGTTTTTCATGTGTTACGAGACATATCAGAGGCCAAATAAACCATATGTCTGAGCATTTCTTGTTTTGAAACTGCAATGAGCAAGAGCAGTCTTAAAAAACGGATTCAGTCAGGCTGATTATATGACGTCATAAATCTAAGGAACCAATCCTGAATGTCTTTTTCTTATTCAGGTTTCTCCTGTTGTGGAGCGCCGTCCTCATCATGTACCCGACCACGCTGGCTGTCATCGCCCTCACTTTCTCCAGCTACGTCCTGCAGCCCGTCTTCCCAAACTGCGTTCCTCCGTACATGGCCACACGAATGCTGTCCGCCACGTGTCTCTGTGAGTCTTTTTACCATCTACAGTCTTTTTAGTGTCGTCTAGTGAAACGGCACAGTTAAAGGTCTAGTTCAGAGCTTTTGAAGTGTGGTTGTATGAGGTACTTATCCACAGTCAGTGCTCCTCTGTATCCTGATGCATTTAAAACGTAGACCATAAATGAGCCCTAAGGATAAGTACCCATTTAGGGGGAGGCTACATGGAAGTATAAATGAAATAAAAAAATATCTTGCTGCTGATTGGCCCACAGTATGCTTGCATCATTCATGAAGGATGACATGTTATCTTGCTGCTCTGTTGTGGATCCTGATATCTCCTCTGTGCTCCTTTATATGATGAAATAGTTAATTTCTCCTCCAGTTCATAAATAAATTACAGGTCCGTTCCTTGGCACGTGTGTCAGAGAGAAAGTGGTCACATGTGAAGTCTCTCTTATGTAACTTCTGGCTGAAGGCTGCTTAAAACCTTTTTTTAATGGCTGTAGTGGTAAATAATGCACAGCATCCCTGCAGGAGGGAGGAGAGCAGGGTTAGGAGACGGGATGAGGGAGAAAGTTTGGAAAACAAAAGCTAGTGATGAAAACTGAACATAAAACTTCAGCTATAAGCACACACACAAAAAAAGCTCCTAACAGTTAAAATATACAGCAAAATAAACATTTTTTTTATTATTCCACACTGACAATGTAATTAAATACTGACAATAAAAAATAAATGTGTTTATTGCCAAACACACATCACCTTTGACAGAAATACACCCAAAGGCTTTGGAAATGGAAGCATGTGGTTTGGATTAAAGAACAGCAGACCCTGAGATGAGCAACATTGTGCACACGGCATCTTTCAACACCCACCCAGATCAGCTGGATGCACCACCACGGACCACCCCGGGAGGGGAGGAGGAGAGCGGGAATAAGAGCCACGAAAAACACAGCCTGCCTGAAGGCTGCTCCTGTCTAACAGTCCGGACAGGAAAATGAAATGAGAAGGGACTGGCAAAACAAGGGGAAATCAGAGACTGTTGTGCTCACATTTTACAGAGACCTGCTCACAACATCAAGGTGCTGCACTTGATGGGCGGACCAGTTCCAAGCTGTCAGGACGCAACATGCACGACTGCAGCAGGACGAAGCTTTTTATCCTATTTAATTCTGAATTGCATGTGTTTGCATGAAGGAACTACAACTGATAAGATACTGGTGATACTGCTCAGAACATACTGACTTACAGTGTATCCAGAATTTAGTATTGTGAATATGAATCTACCAGTTTTAGAGGATTGTAGGTCAGAGTCTGAGCAGTTTCATGTAGAAACGAATGTACATCTGCTCTACAGGTCAGCTGAGGAGGATGTCATTAATGTTTACATCCTGCACTGGATGCAAACACGATGCTTCCTACATGAAAACGCTCAAAACTGGGTCTGTAGATTATCTTGAGTAACTTTTTGGCTCTTTGAGCACCACAAGCCAAGTGGTTACATCATATTGGAGAGAAGGCAGACATCTCTACACCCAAACATCTCCAAAACTCTGCAACTCACACCAAAACTATCTAGATGGATAAATATCAATTCAGGACAGAGGAAAGATATGTATTTTTTGAATTTGCGGTGAACTGTCCCTTTGAAAGACAGTCTGCTGTAACTGATGTATTTGGCAGATGTAATGCTGTCACTTTATTGATCCAATTATCAGGATCTCAGAGATCAGGCATTCCTATTCGCTGTTCTGCTACACATATGTGATGCCTGTGGGTCTGCGCTCGCTTAACTGACGTGTGCACATATGAAGCAAGTGCTGCTTGTCTGGTCAGGACGTAGAAAACGAAACCTAAGTCACGTCCAGGAGACGAGACTCAACACAAACTGTTTTTCTGGGCTTTCTACCGACTGCAGCTTTGAAGGAGCAATATGTAGCAACTGAGTTGAAGCCATAGACTGTATGTTAAATAGGCTGAAATCCTATTTAATATGCAGTCTATGGTTGAAGCGGTCTATGGTCTCTGCAGGCTGCAGGAGCTCCGCAGGAGCGCCGGACAAATGCAGCATCATAAACTGTAAATAAGAGACGAGGTCTCACACTGCAAGTCGATCAGCTGTTTGTAACTCTGTCAGTTGTCTTTCAATTTAAAGTTAAGCCCCTTATTCTGAAAACAAAAGCCCATACTTATTCATTTAGCGAACATTCATCATTAATTTGAACTCTGATTAACCTGAAACAGGCGAACAAAATCAGTTATTCCAGCTGGTATATCAACTTCACGTTTCCCCTAATCTCTGATGACAGTAAAACCTGAAGTACGTGCAGATAATCCGGAGCATCCTGCAGCAGAGAGCTTCTTCACTCCTCCTCAGCAGTGTTGTGCAGCCCTGAGCTGACATTACATTAGTCACTGTGGACCTGTCAGGCTGCCTAATTGCTTGGTGCTTTGCCTGACACCTGCACTGACGAGCATTAATCCACTCGGCCTCTTTGTCTTATCGATGAGTAAATAACGTCTGGCCTGAGATCCCGTCGGCGAGGTGAAGCAGCGGGACTTAAGCGTGTGATTCCTCGCCTCTGACGCCATCATTCACACTTGTTTTTGGAGCTGGATGCTGAAACGTGAGCTGTGCCCGGCCTCCTCGGGGCAGAGTGGTGGTGGTGGTGTTGGGGTGGGGTGGTGGGGGGGGGGCCTCGCCACGTTTTGTTTGCTCTTTGCAACGGAAGTGGTTTGTTTTGTGGGTCTGACAGCTCGTCTTTGTGCTGGAGAGCGAGGCCACCATGAGAGAGAGCGGGGTAAAGCCGGTGACAATGATGGACGAGGTGAAACAATCACGCCCTCCCTCACTCACCCGTTTCCCACATTCCTGCCTCCCATGGCAACTGGCTGCTGCCGCCCACCGCCGGCGAGAACACCAGCGCCCGCTCACCAGTGGAGGGATGGAACTACACTTATATACTGATGTATTTAAAGGAGCACTCCACCAATTTTACTCAGTTTACTCGTCATTAGGGATGCAACAACCAAAAAAAGTCACGGTACGGTAATACCTTGATTGAAGAGTCCACAATACGATATTTATCAAAATTTTAAAAAATATCTTATTATAAAAAAAAAACCTCACTGGTACAGAATTTATTGTCTGATTCTTGTGTTTTTCCTCATAACTAGTGATGTTGATGGTTCTTTCTTTCTTAATTCAGGTTTAATATATACATATTTTTTGCTCTATTTGTGTTTTTGTTTTGTTTTTTAATTTATGATTATTAAAAATATTGGTGAAAGTTTACTGTTTCAGTGCCCTGATGTCATTTTGGAGAATAAAGTTTATTGTTAAGCTGTAAAATATCCTGCTCCATTACATATTTATGTCCCAAGTGTTAATCATTGCAAAAAATGCGTTTATGTATATATTGTATTTATTATATTCTGTACAAAAAATATCAATATTGTGATTTTCTTTACTCCTTATATTAGCATCATAAATTGGTCAGCAGGCCCTGTTGATGATCTGTCGTTACCTGATTAAAGAAAAACATTAAGAATTCAAGCAATTAAAATGCATTAATTGATCATTAATTAATAGTATAGAAATGACAGTAATTTTGCCTCATTTGACATGTTGCAATATTAATACTCCTGACTGGAGTATTAATATTGCACATAGGAATAATAATACACCTGAATCTTTCAATCAGGTGTATTATTATTCCTATGTGCAATATTAATACTCCAGTCAGGGGTACTTTCATCCTATGTGCAATATCTATATCAGTATCTGGCAAATCTCTAATTCCTATGTGCAATATTGGTATCTCCTCTGTGCCATGGTGTAATCTTGGAAACACTATATATTTTTACTATTCTCATATCTGATATTTTTCCCGTACTAGGTTGCTAGTTTCTGTATTTCCCATTGTTTAAATTGTTCATATTTTTCTATATTCCTTGTTTATATTGCTTGTTCGCTATTTATTGTCTTTCTTTTTTACTGATGCTTCTATTTTTGCCTTCCACTTTGCTGCTGTAATGCTGGAATTTCCCACTGTGGGACTAATAAAGGAATATCTTATCTTATCTTATCTTATCTTATGTTTTGTCTGGTAAAGACACTTAAACTTCAACTTAAAATTAAAAAAGAAAAGAAAAAAAGGACAATAAAAATGAAAATAAGAAAAAAGGAAATGCTAAGGACCTTGCAACCCTATTTCTTAACTTAATTTGCTTCTGCTTTACTTATTTAATAAAATAAAATACAGTACAATATTTATCACAATATTAAAAAACTAAAAAATAAAAGAAAAATCTCTCATGTACATTATTGTTTGTCTCTACAAAATTTCCCTTTTAACTGGGGATGATAATGATTAGAGCTAGATATCGATATCACATCAATATCAGTCCATAACTTTCAGATATTAAAACTTTCTTTTTTTAACAGAACATAATGCAGTTTGTCTTTATTTGTTAGCATGTCAGGCAGCATTTTGTGTATATTTTATTCCTTTTCTTAATCCAGGTTTAATAAATAATTTTGCTCTATTTATGTTTTTTTATGCTTATTTATAATTATTAAAATACCAGTGAAAGTTTAGAGTTTCAGTGCCCTGATATCAAAAATCATTGGATGGCCTGCAGAACATTTATTTACCTAAAATACAATTGTTTATTTCTTAATCTCATCACATGATCTATAATTGTTTCATCAGCTTGTCTGTCCCTGTGTGCATGTCCTTGTCCTTTTGACGGTGCTCCTGAACGTGTGTGTTTTGTGCTCAGTGCTGCTGACCTGGGTGAACTGCTCCAGCGTCCGTATGGCCACCAGGATCCAGGACGTCTTCACGGTGGGGAAGCTGATGGCTCTGGGCCTCATCATCGTGGTCGGCCTGGTGCAGATCTGCAACGGTAACCTTCTCAGTGTTTGTGGCTGAAAGCTTTACTGCTCCTGAGTAAAAAAAACAAAAGCAAACAAAAACAAACTCAAATGTGTGATTTATCCTCCAGGGAACTACGAGGCGCTGACTCCTCAGGTGGCCTTTTCCCTGGACAGGACGCCGTCGGTCGGTCAGATCGCTCTGGCCTTCCTGCAGGCCTCCTTCGCCTTCAGCGGTTGGAATTCCTCAACTACGTCACGGAGGAAGTGGTTGAGCCCAGACGGTGAATATTTATGCTTCTCATCACCTCCCAACATCTTTCCTGTGCTGTGCTCTACATTTCAGCTTCATCTCAGCTTGTTTTTTCTTCATCTTGTCCAGGACTTTGTTTTTTCGCTTTTGATGTCTAAATTATTCACAATCTGAAAGGAATAGTTTGACTTATGTTCTTATTCCTTCGGTGAGAGAGTGAAAGGGATTGATTCCACCAAGTACAGGAAATGATGGGCAGTTGGATTCGCATGATCACGAGATCACGTGGGAATCCATCTTGCCAGGCTCCAAGCTATCCTTTGTGTCTGCACCAGAGGTAGTGTGAGCCAATCAGCCAATCCTCGGAGTGGTTTTAGGGTTTTATTAGCGAGAAGCGTCCATGGAAACGGTTTGTCTCAAACAGACAATGGCATCTGTTAAAGATATTAACGTAGATATTGTGATAGCATCAGTTATATCAGAACTGAATCGTCATTGAAAGAGGCGCAAAGAACGGCGCTGAAGGCTTTTATCGGCGCAAAAGATGTTTTCACTCTTCTTCTGCGTGGCTCCGGCTTTGGTTCGGTGAGTTGATCTGATTGGTTGAAGTTAGCCCAGTGTTAGACGTGACAGACGGTTCATCCAATCACCTTCCAAATGTTGTTCGAAAGTGCCTGCCCTTTTCCAGACAGTTTCTATGGACGGCTTCCTCTATGATTCTGTGTGTAACAAACCATCTGCCATGTCAGGTTACCTTTTCTTGGCTTGGATTAGTGACATCCTAGAAACTTCCTCTGAAGCAAAAATAGTCTGGCACATACTCAAAACAGATTCAAGATTTTTTTTGTGCAGATTAAACAAATGAGACAATATCAAACTATTCCTTTAATGTCTGTCCTGACATATTTTGTCATCTAAACTTTTCTGTTGTTCCATGGTGTGTTAGGGCTCAGAATTTTTTGTTTTGTGAGGGTTACTGTTACCACGTTTGAAATAGAATTATATATCAAAATATGGGTGAAAATCAGACTATTAACCAGCCCTGACAACACAAACGTCCCGTAGTTTTGTTTTTTAACTTTTGTCGAGAAAGTCTGGTGCGTAATCAGTGGCTCATTTGCATTTTCTCCCCAGATTACTCTTCATTTTCTGCTTTTTATGACTGCGAACCTGCCTTTTTTTGTTTTTTTTTTCTTTAATCTTGAACAGCTCAATGTGAATACGCTTTTTTAATTTCTTGTGCCTTTGATCAACTTTCATGCATGTGTAATTGATTTTTGTTTTCGACTGTATCATCTGTGCATGGTGTGTGTGCATGCGTGTGTGTGTGTGGCCTCGGTCAGGAATCTACCTCGTGCCATCTACATCTCCATCCCATTGGTGACCTTTGTGTATACGCTCACCAACATCGCCTACTTCTCCTCCATGTCGCCCGAGGAGCTGCTGTCATCCAATGCCGTGGCTGTAGTGAGTAATAACGCGGCTGCATCACCATCAGTGTCAAACAGTCACAGTTGTGCTTCATCTTTTAGTCAGTAGCGGATAAGAATTCATTTCTAGATCGAGAATATTGCAAACAACCAGTAGCAGGTCAAAGGTCAGAGGTTATGACACTCTCTGTCACTGAGCCCTCTAGTGACGAAAAGTGTGACACAAAAATGAGCAGCTACAGAAGCCAGAGAGCACAACCAGCTTTCCATTAAACTTTCGATTAAATTAGCTTGAAAAGCTTTTGGTCTTTTTAATTTTGAAAACAGTCTGTCCACAGTAGAGGGCACAATTAATCTAAATTTGATCATAATCGCAATATGGCTTTCTGCTGGTGCAATATTAGGGGCAAAATGTGTGTCAGAAAACTTTTAAATTAATGAATGTTGTGAGGCAGAGATGTCCTGTCCTACAAATCAGATTCTACAGTCCTAAGAAAACATCTTTATTGGTTTATTTGGTACAGATTCCTGAAAAAAAAAATCACACCATAGTCATTTTAACATGTTTTTCAATCAAAATAAGAATAATTGTGTAAAAATGATCATTGCTTCTAATATTGAAAATCATATCGCAATTGCAATATCAGTCAAAATAATTGCAATTAGATATTTTTGCAAAATCATTCAACCCTAGTCCACAGTGTGATAATATGTAAACAGACAAGATGGAAAGCAGAATAACCACAAACTTTAGCAATCTAACTACCAGCCTGATCATCAATAAAATTGGCATTCAGAGAGGGGTGCAAGTACATTTGCTACATGCACAATATGTACGCTGGGCGAGAAAATGACAACTGCGTCGGTTAGTAATGAAGATGTGCTGTGTCCTGGGCAGAAGGTAGATCCAAAAGTGTGTTTGTAGCACTAGATAAAAAGTCAGAGGATCACCAAAGTTTATGAAAATCAATATTTAGTGCAGCAGACCCATTGAATTTCCCATATTACCTAGTTAGTAGCTAAAAGTATGCAGCTATAAAACTGTCTACAACCTTGTTTCTGAAGTGGAATTGTTCATCAGGCAGATTTCAGATGAAACAGTAGAGAAAAAGTCATGTACCACCCATTAAAGCACACACGAGCCACCTGGAGTTCTTGTTGTAGTGTTTCTCAGAGCTGAACACATCAGTGAGTCTGTCTGTCGTTCTGCCGTTCAGACATTCGGGGAGAAGTTGCTGGGAATGTTCTCCGTCATCATGCCGATCTCCGTGGCTCTGTCCACCTTCGGAGGGATCAACGGCTACCTGTTCACCTCCTCCAGGTGAGACCCGTCACTCCTTCGTGCTCCATCACTGCTTCATTATGGCTGCTGACGGGCTGTCGGGTGTCTCTGCCTGCAGGTTGTGTTTCTCTGGAGCCAGAGAGGGTCACCTGCCCAGCCTGCTGGCCATGATCCATTATAAGAACTGCACGCCCATCCCTGCCCTGCTGGTCTGCGTATGTACAACCTCACATTAATGTTATGCTCACCTGTACATCTGTCTATGTAAAGTATTTTTGTTCTACAGACAGTCCACTATTCTGAAACCTCAAAAATCCCAAAAATGTCCCATGGAAGTGAAAGCCAGTTTATCTGACAGCCTGATATCCCAAAAACAAATGACCATCTTTTGGCCCAGTGGGACATTTTTAGGACTGTTAGGGTTTTGGAATAATGGGCCATGGGAACCAATGAGCAGTCCCCGCCTTGACTACCTTTGACAGTTGGTGCCACTCAAACCTGGTAAAGACAAATGACAAAACTGGTGGAATGCCCCTTTGATACTCATCATATTGTCATGCCTGGCTGTGTTTTTCAGTGCGCTGCCACCATCGTTATACTCTGCATCGGGGAAACTCACAACCTGATCAACTACGTCTCCTTCATCAACTATCTGTCGTACGGCGTCACCATCGCGGGCCTGCTGTACTACCGCTGGAAGAAACCCAACCTGTACCGACCCATCAAGGTACCAACTCCTCTTTTATGTTTACAGTGTTGTATTACTTTATTATGTTTACCTCAGTAAAGGATCTGAATACTTTCTCCTATCACTACTTTTTACCCCACCATATAATTTTCCAGGCCACCATAAGAATCTCATTACCAACAGGGACAGACGCTAATATTTGTAAGCACTTTTCTGCTGGCCCAAATGTAAACTTATGTCAAAATGATAGAGAAAAGGCAACTTTTTTAGCAGCAGCAAAGGGCCACAGGCTGGAATCAAACCCATGGCCGCTGCAGAGGACTCACAGCCTCAGTACATGTGGCGTTCGTTCTACCAGCTGAGCTACCAGGGCACCTTAATTTATCACGACTTAAAGGGAAAATTCGCACTTTTTGTGTGGATGTCCAGCGAGTGTTGATGGTAAATATTGTTGAAGCAGTGAAGTCCTCAGTGCTGCTGTGTTGACAGAGAAAACTGAGTTCTCCTTCTCTCTGAGCCATGCCGGCATAGCCTACATGTACCAGGATGCATTGCATGCAAGCTTCTGCAACCTTTTTCCTTCTAGCCTTACTTAACTGTTTGACTCATGTTGTCCACTTCTCCCATGAATTGCGATGGATAAAACTCGGCCACCTACATGGAAAATTGGTGGCCACAGAGTAACTTTTTGTGGCCATGGGCCGTCTGCGTATGGCTAATATTGATCCCCGATCAATACATTGTTTGGTATCGATAAGTCAAGAATTATTGTAAACTTTTAACCATTGTTTTCTGCAGGTGAACCTGTTGGTTCCTGTGTGCTACCTGATGTTCTGGGCGCTGCTCCTGGGCTTCAGTCTTTACTCAGAGCCGGTGGTTTGTGGCGTCGGTCTCGTCATCATGCTCACCGGCGTACCTGTCTACTTCCTGGGCGTCCATTGGAAAGAAAAACCAAAGTGCATCTACAACTTCATCGGTGAGTTTTCTAAAAACAGCTCTGATTAAAGGTTGGGACTGTCTGTAAGAGCTGATATTGAACTCTTGACCTGTGTTTTCCTGCAGAGCGGGCGACGTACGTGGGCCAGAGGTTGTGTTTCGTGGTCTTTCCTCAGTTTGACCCCATCGAGATCGCCACTCCGTCAGAATGGACTGACCGGTCTTCAGGCAGGAGCAGTTTGTCTGCCAATTCTTAAAACTTTTTTTTTCTGAATATATGCAGATCTTTGTTTTTGCCTCTTGTTTTTACTCCGTCACTGTGTAAGCCCAGACACTTCCTCCTGGTACGGGAGCTTCCCGTCTGACCTTTGACCCTCCAAGACTCTGGTTTCTCTACAGTCGAGTGGAAACGCCTGTTCTTCTGCACGGGCTGCTTGCACTTTTTATCTTCTTCTCTTTTCTACTAAGTCGTCTAGCACAACAACCTAATGCCAACAGTGTCACACTGTGAGAAGGACTTTTATTCCTATTTTGGACCCATTTGTTCTTTTTTTTTTCTGTAACATGACAGAACTCTGACCGACTGACGGTTGTATCCTCCGAATGTTGCTGGTGTTTTATCGTGCCTTAAGGCCTTTTCACACCAAGTCCCAAACAAATCTATAGTCAGTATTGTGAAAACAAACTGGTGCAAACTAACCAAGAGAAGATCTGCATTTTTTCATGCTGTTCACTGCCACCAACTCCACAGCTTTCATGTATTTTTCATTCTATTTCCCTGCAGACTGACATCTTTTAGTATGACATCATCCCTTTTTTCTTCTAATATATGTATTTCTAAGGTTCATGTCAATCTTGCATCTTGTTCTACAAGAGAAAACAGGGTTGAGGCAGCCTTTCAGTAGATATTGATGATATACACCCACTGTCAGATTCTGTTTCAGAAGTAAGGTTGGAGATGTACTTGCTTTTAACCACGTTTTTGCATAGACCAAGGGTTCACAAACTTTTTCAAGGACCTTGGACCACAGTTTGAGAAGATTTTGTCTTAAGAAATCCCCTCTGAGTAATATTTTTACATTTATTTTTGGGTTTCGAGATAATATGTCTTCAAATCAAACTAGGATCAATCAAAATGGCCAACCTTGTTGTTCCAACTCCCCCAGAAATGCAATAAAATGACCCCACAGCCCACTCAAGGAGCCCTGTTGGTCCCGAGACCCCAGTTTGAAAAACAACTGGCGCAGAAAACCGGCTGTGATCGTACACATATTTGCCTACTGTATGCATTTGTGTGTGTTACTGGAGGGTTCCACCAGAGAACCATATAGAACCTCTGGATTTGCATGATGTAAACAAAAAAACATGGCAACACTCGAGGAGGTTACTATTTAGTTATAGATGGTCTGTAAGGCCACAGCTGACATTCCTACTGACCCCTGACCCTGTCACATCCACATATGCCCCGACCATTCACATGCATGTTGCATCTTGCAGACACGCAGTGTTACTTTAGGTGCAGCCAACGCTCCAAACAGACGCAAGATACATGAGACAGACATCATGCACATGCAAATACATAGTTAAATGTAAAAGTATCTCTGGCTTAAGAAATTTTCATTTAAAGTGGCAGTTGTAATCATGCAAATTACTAAAAATCCAGCTTTGAACAAAAACTTACTTGTTGTTGTTGCCATGGCTAGAATTGTCATTTTAGACTGAAATATCTCAACAACTGTGGAATGGATTGCCATGAAATCTTTTACAGACAGTCATGTTCCCCTCAGGATGAATTATAATAACTATGGTGATCCTCCAACTGTTAATCTAGCGCCATCATCAGGTCAAACATTTTAAATTATCCAACACTCTGGTTTATGACCAAATACCTGCAAAACTAACGATGTTCCCATCAGCCACAGCTGGACTTTGTGTTTAGATCTAATCAGAAAGTGTTAGCATGCTAGCATGCTAAGCTAAGATGAGAAACATTATACCTGCTTAACATTTGCATAATTAACATTGTCACTGTGATTGTGTTAGCCTGTTGATGTTATGGCAGGAATGAAATATACCATGCATAAGTATAGTGTATAATCACCTGAAAATGAGAATTGTTGTGTTTTTGTTACCTTAGAATGAGGCCTGTATATTTACAGAGGGCCCTGGTCATAATTTGAGCTGTAGTTTTTTTTTGTTTGCTGCTAACACATGAATTGTTGCTAACTTTGCAGAGGTCATTCTGATGTTCCCAGCGATCATCCCACAGGAAGGTTCTGTTGCTTACATCATCTTTTCTTTGTCTTATGACAAATAAATGAGATTCTTATTTTGAGGTTACTGAAATCTCATCTGTTTCTCTGACAGAGAAAAAATGAGTCTCAGAGGTTTCTCCTTAGCGACCGTCTGGAGCAACAAGACTTTAATTTGACCACTGAGACAAATTTAGAACTCATTCTTTTAGGTCTCACTGTTATCTCAAGAGCAGATTATTTAAGACAAATTTAAGATCAGTGCATTGAGACAAAAAAAAAAGAAAGAGTAACATATTGGTCTTGGAGACACAGGTCAGACCAAGATGAAACCTTATTTTGAACTTTTTCTTTCCTCTGGGATGGTCCCCAGATTTATATGACACATAATGGGAGCGTGACAAAGTGTCTTATGTTCCCAGGATCCTCTGTTCCCCAGCTTTATATATAGAACATGATGGGAACCTTTTCTGTTAACCATCACTGCCATATGAGTTAGGATTAGGGTTGTATGGCTGCTGGGTTGTGTTAATATTGCTTTTTTGAAGAAACTGGGTAATATTTATGAAATATTTTAACTTCAAACGGGTCAAATTCGACTGCGACTTAATGTGTGTCGACAAAATCTTGAACTGGGGAACACGGGACCTTGAAGACTTACTAACCTTTGGTTTGAATTCAAATATCAACTGCTGCAGTCGATACTAATTTTTCTTAGCATACGGACTGAAAACAGAACATGTTTCACTTTTTATGAAACACCAGTAAAGTTACTCTCAGTGAGAGATTACACTGAGTTTCAGAAGCTAATGGAGCAGTGTTCAGGCCAGATGTTACGTGAGACTCGAGGTCTCTGTTCTCCATGTTGTGGTCATTTTCCTGTTGGAGGGTTTCCTCCTAAAGGCAGGTTTTCTGACTCGGACTAGAACATGGGCTGATGTAAAACACCTGCAAACCTGCGTTTATTGTCAACATATGATGTGCAGATTTGTTATTTCCCAGACTTTAAAAAACACATGAACAACATAGCTCTGAATAAAAATGCACCATCACATCAACAACATGAACGTGCTCATTTTAAAACTTTTTTTTTTTTTTCTGGGAAATGTCCGACTTGGTGTGAAAAGGCCTTTAATGGGGAAAATGTATATTCAAATGTTGTTTATTAACTGATTCACTATATTAGATTTTAATATATTTTGTGTGTGCCTTTCGCTTTGTGTTTTTCATTTTGCACTTTGGTCTTCCATCGCCTGTCTGTTCAGTATGAACTCTTTTCCTCTCATTCGTGAAACCAGACGGTGCTAGGACTCAATTTGCACCAAGTACCAACTGATACATTTAATTTTCAGGGCCAGTATGATTTTGATTATTAGTAGTCAAGGTAACAAATATTTGAAACTTCTTACAGTTTGTTGTAGTAAGAATTAAAATCTCGCTGTCAAAATTTAAAAAAGGGCTGTCCACACCAAGAAATATAAAAAATATAGTTCTAAAATCATCCTAACTCAAGTGGATGGCAGTTGTGGTGTTGTTATAGTTGTAGTTCTTGGTGTGGATGGGCCATCAGTCAACCCGTTCTCATCTCAACTCATCAATACATTTGTCACCACCCCTCAGTGTCTGATACTGAAGCACAAGCTACCTTTAGCAGCTGTATCTGCCGCCTTTTTAACTTTTTAACATTAACACTGTGAGGCTGTTTTGGTAGGTGTCTCACACACTGCCACTGGCCACTGGTATTGCAGCGTCCGCTATCTGCATTTTCAAAGTCCCTAGGAAACAAGAAAAACCTCTGAGCTGGAACCTACAGGCTGAAAACAGCCTGTAGGTTCCCTCTTGACACTGTTTTGCAGCAGCATTGTCGTTGCATCCTGGGCATAGTGCCGCCCGAGAGGTTTGTGATTGCTGTAAAGAAATGCAAACAAGGCAGGGAGTTTTTTTCCCTTATAGAGGAATGTGTATGCCTGCCGCCCTTTGCTGCATGTTGTCTCCTCACTCTCTCCCCCTTTCCTGTCCTCACTTCAGCTGTCCTATCAATAAATGCATAAAAGCCCCCATGTGATGCACATTACATTAATAACAATGTGGTTTTCACATGGGACATGAATGTCCTGGATGAAAGTCCTGAGTTTGTTTGAGACATCCATCCACCCCACCTCCTTCATGTGTGGACTTTCTCTCTTTTTACACTATGTGGAGAGCCCAGTGCGTCTCACACAGCTGCAGGTGGGTTTACATTTAAGTCACCTGAAAAGCCGGGTACGGGACTGTGTGTGTCTGTATGAGTCGCAGAGGGGCGGTGACAAATCATTGGTATGTGACAAGCAGTGTTGGGCAAGTTACTCAGGAAGTGTAATAAGTTACTTCTTACTTATTACTCCTTTAAAAAGTGATATTACCTTTCCAATGAACTGTTAACACCCAGAAAGCTTTTGTTGCCAGCTGTCCAGATGTTGGCTGTGGTGGAAATAAAGTCAACCTCTCTGAGGATCCAAACAAACTCAAAATAATGACAGTACCTCCACCTGCTCTCCTTCATCCTCCATCCTTCATTTAGCTTTTTGGCTCACAGCTGACATGACCTGCTGCACATATACGTCATCATAAGACAGCCTACCTAGGTCGAAAAGTAACTCAGTAACTGTAATATAATTACTGTTTTGGAACTTTCAATCCCTTAAACTACTTCACAGGTGAGGTGAGGAGATGGGCCAACTTATGCCTTTAAACAAAAACAAAAAGTGCAGGGAGCTGCAAGCAGCATTTCTTAAAGTTAGCTGAAATTTTTGATTAAAAAACAAAACAAAATCATCTCTTTCAGTTTTATAAAGTAAAAATAAATACAACCAGTAAAAAAATGTACTAAAATGCCTGTAAAGTAGCACAATTCTAATCAATTTATCTTATCAGGAATCAGATTTTTAAAAAACACTGAAAAATGCTTAATATCTGATAATCAGCTGAGCTGATAATCGGTTGATCCCTATGATTAATCAATTTTAAACAAAGTACATGTGTTTGTTTTAGCTGCTGCTCCTCTCACATCTGTCCACATCACTCTGGTTTGTTGAGCTGGTTGTTTTTCTGATTAACACTGTGATTCTACTCAGATATAGAAAAACTTACACATTCTTGCAGTAACAAACGATTTTAAAATGCTGTTTTATGTGGCAGCTTTTTTAGGCCATGCCAATGCAACGGCCGTTTTACAGATATTGTCCGTGCACTCGTTCTGTCCAGTTGGCTCCATAAATGACACAAAGCCAACTTTCAACAACTTCTGACTCTGTGTGGTCACTTTCAGTATTTTGTGATTTAAAGGGACAGTTCATCCCCAAATCAAAAATACATATTTTTCATCTTACCTGATGTTGTCCTGAAAATAAAAGCCCACTGCTCTGAAAATACACACTCTGGAGTTTGAGTTCAGTGACTGCCTGTCTTACTGTCTGCCAGACTCCATTAATGATTTCTTATGACTCATCAACAGACACTAACTCATTCAGGGAACATTCAGCATTAATTTGAACTCTGATTAATGTGAAACAGGCAAAATCTATTGTGCAGTGTTGTCATGGTCGGCCTCGGCCTGCGCCTCCTGGGGCCGAGGCTGTTGGGCGCCAGACGTTGCTGCGACTAAGGTTGGACGGCTGGTGTGGAATACTGATGTCTCGCCAATAAAACATGAAATTGTTATAACTTTAGTATAAATGATCCGATCTGCACCAAACTTCACGTTTGACACTCCGGCCCTGAACACATCTACACGACAATATTCCACAATAGTTATAGCGCCACTGACTGGCAACAGGAAATGACATGTTTTAGACTTTACTGTGCTCCTCTAAGCAGGTTGACAAAGTCCAACTCAAATCTGGTCAGAGAGGCCTTAAGAGCACGGCGACGGTCAATGTTTCGACAAAACCGTAGACTTAGACTTATTTCTAAGTCTTTCCTGTAATGATGATTTTCATTATTTATTAATCTGTCGATCATTTTCTTCGTTAATCAATTAGTTATTTGGTCTATAAATTGTCAGTAAATGGTGACAAGTCTTGATCCGTGTTTTCCAAAGTCCTCAAATGTCTTATGTTGTCCACAGCTCAGAAAGTCTGTTTACTGTCAGAGAGGAGTAAAGAAACCAGAAAATATTCACATTTACGAAGCTGAGATCAGAGAATTTGGACTCAAAATGTTTAATCAATTATCAAAATAGATGCAGATTAATTTAATAGTTGATTAATGATAGATTGATCTTTACAGCTCTAAATGTTTTATGTTTGCTGTTAGGTTTATTAGTTCCCTTCCTTTGTTGTAAGCAATGTATTGATTGATTGATTGATTGGTTTAAAGACAGATATTTCCATCCAGTTAAGCATTTTTTCACTTGAGGCCATGATAGTGAATTGGTACCTGTGTGTGCACTGTGCATGGTAACAAATCAATGTTTATTTTAAAAATGTTTATTTTATTTTTTTTACTAAATGTAATATCTAGTAATATCTTTAAGATTAACAAAAGGTACAGGAGATATAAATGTGTGCATGTAAGATTTTGATGTGTACTTCCTCAGCTGGTGCTGATCTACACGTTAGCGATCTATAGCAGCGTGATGACGTAGCGGTCTAAACAGGAAGTTTAAACAGCACGCTTCATTCTTCACCCACATGACCGCACGTTACAGCTGCTGTCGTCAATAGACAACATAAATGCCGGTGAGTTTATTTAAATCAGTGTTATTCAACCTGTAGATGACCATTTGCATGAATACAGCGTCGTCTACCATATTTGTGCTTGTTTTAGCTCATTTTATGTTGAAACGGTGTCTGTGGAGCGGCTAGAATGTTAGCATAGCATACTGTAGCCCTGATCGATCTGCTCTGCCAAACTGCATTCAGAAATGTCTCGGTTTAAATCTTGGGTTCTTGTCGGTTATCGGACAGACGTGACAGAGCATTCATTTAACGTTTTTATAATTCTTTATCACTCTGCGTGTGTTTCGGCGTAATTTTGAGTTGTTAATTGTGATTTAGCTTCTTTAAAATCCTGATGTGTTTTTGGCTCTTGACCGCTGGAGACAGACACGTTAACTTACCCACATGTGTGAATATCTACATGTAGAAACGGTATTAAAAGTTAATATTCTTTGTTATATATGCGGCATTGTGCATAAATTGTTTGCCGGATGTAATAATAAATGATTCTAATTGAGTTCTTAAGTTTAATATTTACAGTTAAGTGTTCACTTCTTCTAGACCCTGACCCGCTAATAAATCAGCCGATTTTTGACTGGAGTTTCGTTTGATGGTCTTTGACAAGAAAACGAGCAGACAGCAGCTGATAAACTCTATACCCAGTATTTACAGGATGACTGATGTCTCCTCTGTGATGTTAACAGGACGACTGAGCCGCCATGATGGCAGCAGGCAGGCTGAGCTTCAGTGACATCACCGCCCTGGCTCCGATGGTCCGGGTCGGGACTCTGCCCATGAGACTGCTGGCTCTGGACTACGGAGCTGATGTGGTTTACTGTGAGGTGAGGTGACAGGGAACCCTATCTGAAAGTAAATGTCCTTTCTGTAGCGGTAATTATCCATCTACATGTCTTTGGTGTGAGTTGCAGAGTTTTTGGAGATGTCTGCCTTCTCTGAAATAAAATGGGACTAGATGGCACTCAGTTTATGGTGAAAAACACAACAGCAACGTCTCTTTCCGAAAATCATGACCCGACTGCTCAAGACAACCCACAGACCTTGTTGTGATCAGATTCACGCAGGAACTGTTATCTTACTACCAAACTAAACCCTCCAACTGAATTATCGTGCAGAGAAAAGTGTGCATCTACTCATGGAGGAGAGGTTACAGCTCAGTTGAGGAGGACGCCATTAATGTTTAAATCCTGCTCTGTCGAACCTCTTGTCTACGTGGGGTGTGTGAGTACAGAGCTGGTCCTGACCTCTCTGGGGCCCTAAGCAGAATTCTGCTTTAGGGGCCGTCCTGCCTGAGCCATTGACCATGTAAACCATTTGCTGTTGCCACACAGTCACATCTGACACCACAGTGCTTCCAATCTGTCGGCCTGTTGCTTTAGCTTTTTTTGTGCCATCTAGTCCCATTTTATTGTAGAGAAGGCAGACATCTGGACGGCCGATATCTCCGAAACTCTGGAAGTCACACCAAAACTATCTAGATGGATAAATAGCATCACAGGTATGAGGAAAAATATAGATATTTTTGATCTGAACTGTCCCTTGAAAGTTTTGTTAACTCTGTGCTTTCTGTTTCAGGAGTTGATTGACATCAAAATGGCGCAGTGTCACAGGGTGGTGAACGGTAAGAATCTCCTTCAGAAGACAGACTGTTAGCTGATGATCCAGACTCGCTGACACAAGACAGACACAGCGACTCACTTTAAGTTTGACAGCATGTTCTTCTTGAAACATTTTTTAAATTCTGTTTGTCAGAGGTGCTGGAGACGGTGGATTTTGTCGCTCCTGATGATCGAGTGATGTTCAGGACCTGTGAGAGGGAGAGGGACAGAGTCGTCTTCCAGATGGTGAGACAGAAAACATCTGTACCAGACGACATGATGACATGCTGTCAGTGTGTTGTAGATTCACAGTTACAGTTTGTTTTTTTGTTTTTAGGGAACTGCTGACCCAGACAGAGCGCTGACTGTTGCCAAGCTCGTGTGAGTCCACAGCGACATCCAAAAATACAAACTTTTCCTCCGTCCTGCAGTGCTGTTTATCCGTCTATACGGTTTTGGTGTGAGTTGCAGAGTTTTAGAGAAATCGACTGTAGAGATGTCTCCCTTCTCTCCAGTATAATGGAGCTAGATGACAGTAGTCCTGTGGGGCTCAAAGCACCAAAATATACGTTTGAAAAATTCAACAGCAGTGTTTCTCTCTGGAAATCATGACTTAGTTGCATAAAATAATCCACAGACCTTGTTGTGAGCAGTTTCATGTAGGAACTACTTTCTTTCTGCAGTAGAATCTACTGGAACTACTTTCTTTCTAATAGAAAGGCTGCTCCAGTTAACAGCAGTGAGTGTTGTCTCTGGTGATATGCTGCCCTCTATTTGTTTGGAGTATAAATGTGACAAGTGGCCAGTTTTTACATGTTGCACCTTTTAAAAATACGACACAACTGCAGTGAAATACAGTCATTCATTCATTCATTTTCTGTAACCGCTTATCCGTGAGGGTCGCGGGTGGCTGGAGCCTATCCCAGCTGACATTGGGCGAGAGGCGGGGTACACCCTGGACAAGTCGCCAGTTCATCGCAGGGCCGACACATAGAGACAAACAACCACTCACTCTCACATTCACACCTACGGGCAATTTAGAGTCACCAATTAACCTATGATGCTGCATGTCTTTGGACTGTGGGAGGAAGCCGGAGTACCCGGAGAGAACCCACGCGGACACGAGGAGAACATGCAAACTCCACACAGAAAGGCCCTGCTGGCTCGGGGATTCGAACCCAGGACCTTCTTGCTGTGCGGCGGCAGCGCTAACCACTGCGCCATCGTGCCGCCCGTGAAATACAGTCGAACTCTAAAAAAAAATAAAATAAAAAATACACGTTTTAAAAAGGGGAAAGCGAAATATTGATATTGTTCACTGAATGATAATACACCTGATTGACGTACTGAATATTGCACACTGAAATAAAAAATTAAAAAATCACCATTGCACAGCATGAAGTGACATTACACTGAAAAATAAGTAGTTATTGTGCATAATTGGTGCACATGGTGCTGCAGACCCTTCATGTCTGTCTAATGATCATAACTGAGGTTTTAATGTTCTCGTCATTCAGGGAGAAGGACGTGGCTGCCATCGATGTGAATATGGGCTGTCCGAAGGAATACTCCACCAAGGTGAGTTTCCTGTCAGTAACCAACCTGCTGCTCTGACCTTTGACCTCTGGCTGACCTCTGACCTCTTGCAGGGCGGGATGGGAGCTGCTCTTCTGTCAGATCCCGACAAGATCGAGGCGGTGAGTGCTTCAGCCACACAGCGTATCTCTGGCCCAGTTTACTCCTGGTGTTTATAGCTTGGTGTTATAGTTTTGTGCATCACCGTGGCTGCTCCTGACTGTTCATTACTCCTTGTGATATTTGAGACTGATCCACTGTCAAAAGAGTCCCAGAAACGATCGCCATCTTGTTTTTTGATGAGCTATTGTGCTCAGTGTCGAGCTCAGTGAAAAAACGCATTGCACTGACAACCCCAAAATAAAAGTCAACTATTATTTTGTTAGTTACAAAAACACTTTTAGCACTTTTTAAAATACTTTTTTTAATACTAGAAGTATAGAAATTTTGTGATACTTTCATCAGTGGACATTCTGCAGGCTGGATGTGGCCCTGGTCTAGGATGCATTCACACCTGAAGTCGGAGCTGTCCACCTGTGATTGGATCACTCAAGACACATGTTAATGTCAGGTGTAAACAGAACCTCTGACAAACTGTATTAAAGTCACAGTCATTCAGCTGAGTGGACGTCTGGAGAAAAAAAAAAAAACAACTATGTTTATATTTCATATATCATTGATTTTGTGTGGACAGGATTTCTGCAGGTCCTTTAAAAAGTCTAAAATCCAATAATCAGACTTTTAGGCCTTAAAATGTCTTAAATCTGATTTTGACAGGTCATATTTATGAAGTTAACATTACTTTTAGGAAGATGGATTTAACATCAGTCTTGTGTTTTTGAAAAAAAAAAAAGATCATGGTGTCACAACTGCAAAACAAAACCAACGTTCAACCAATAAACACCAACACAAACTGTGCATGTTCTTTTTGCCAGCATGGATGTGAAATAAGACTTAAATTCAATCACAGTGGTCTTTTAAAAAGATTTAGATTTAACTTGTTGAAACCTGCAGAAACCTTGCTGCACAAAGAGAGCAGATGTTTGATGTGAAGGAAACTTTTGTCTGTAGATCCTGAAGAAGCTGGTCACAGGAGTCTCCATACCGGTCACCTGTAAGATCCGAATCCTGCCTTCGGTAAGATGAGAAAAATTCATCATCATCATCATCAGTTTATGGTTGTTTTCTACTTCCATGTTTGCTTGTGGTGACTGACACATGTCAGATTCATTCAGTGTTTCTTTCTCAAATTTCATTCTGAATTAATTTTATTTCTTTTGTCATGTAGTACTTGTATTTACTGTGATGATCTTACTGCTTTTCCTGCGTTTATATTTGTAATCATAAATCATCCCTTTTTGAGAACTGGAACAAATCATGTCCTACCAAAAAAAAAAAAAACCTAAAAAAAACTATTAATACCAACACTCTTATTTCATTTTTTGGTGAAAAAATTATTCTTTAAAGACTTGTACATATGAAATATATGCAGTTTATGAAATGCTTTGGTTTGCTTAACTATTTTAATTTCTAAATTTGCTCTGTGCCTGAAAACAGCCTCGTCCCAGACAAGAATTCACAACTTCAGACAATTTAAAAATGTGTTAAAAGCCTTCAAAATCTAAAACTAACATATACTGATAACTTAGGTGTAAAAATGTGCTATTATAGTCATCTTTGTTTTAAAATATATATATTTTTAATGAAAATGTTGGTCCTTTAAAGTTGTGTCTCAGATTTCTGTCAACTCTGACAGATTTTTACAAAAACAAAAAATTCATGAAATAATATTGCTTCAGACGTGTCTGTAGCCCTTCTAAATCAAAGCTAAATAAGAATTATGGTTTTAAAAAAAAAAAGTGGCACTTTATCAGCTGTTTATAAACGGTGATAGTCTCACAGTTTCCCCAGTAACGTCTTTGTAACTGGTTTCATGTTCTTCACTGGTTTCAGGTGGAGGAGACGGTCAGTCTGGTTCAGAGGATTGAGAAAACCGGCGTCGCTGCCATCGCTGTTCACGGCAGGTAAACCTTTTCTTTAACCGACTTTACACCCAAAATGGAGACGATGTGAATTATAATTGTACTTGTATATTAAATGGTGTCAGTATTTGTTTTTTTCCATGAGTATTATTTTCATATATCAATGATTTACTTTTGTTAAATGTTATAATTTTAGGTTATTTTTCTTGATGATTTCTTGGTCGAGTGTTTAACCTGACTGGACTGAAGGCTGCCTGCTTCCCTCCTGTAATACGATGTGTTTACTCTCTGATCATTGTGTCGTTCAGGTTGAAGGAGGAGCGTCCCAGACACCCCGTCCACTGCGATTACATTCAGGCCGTCGCTCAGGCCGTTTCCATCCCCGTCATCGCCAAGTAAGCCCCAACACTGGACGAAAAATGGTTTCACTTTATTAAAAAGTGCAGTCAGATCAACTTGCAGAGACCTAAATTGTTTGGGGCAGGTGATCTATCACAGTGAAAACTTTATCTTTTATCCTCAAAGTCTTTTTATCTTCATCTGGTGCTGCAGTGTCACACTGGGACTGTTTGAAAAACCATGATGAGGAGCCATGTCTCTTCAAAATAAAATGTAGTAGACGTGTCTGTCGCCCTGAGAGAGGATCGCTGTGAGCCTGTGGAGGTTTCAGCAAGTAGATTTTTATAGCTCACTAAAATAAACAGAAACCAAAGGCTATCAGGAATAAAGCAAATCAATATGAGAATTTGTTTATTAATTAACAAGCAGGCAATCACCAATAAGGATTGCCTGCTTGCTCAGGGACAGTAAAAATGTTGGGCAAGTAAATCTGGTAGCTCACTAGCCTGACCAGACAAGTGGTAAAAAAAAGAACTACACGATTAATCTTTTTTAATTGATTGTTTTAATGCAAAAATGGCAGAAAATGCTGTTTTCAGCCACTCAGATATCGATATTCTCCGTTTATTTTCATATTAAACGGAATATCTTTGTGTTTTTGACTGACAAATCGAGACACCAACTTAGAATTTGAAAAACTTGGATGGACCTTCACTGTTTTCTGACATTTTAAAGGCGTTGCAGCTCTAGATTAAACATGGCAAATAACTTTAGTATTTGGTGTTATTTGATAACCGCTAATAAAACAGTTTGTACAGAGACAAGTGAAAATAGACCCTGATCAGTCATTAAACCCAGTCGGTGTCTCCTGCAGTGGAGGTTCTCTGGATCTGGTGAAGACAAACGGCGACATCGAGGAGTTCAGGAAGGCGACGGGCGCCTCGTCGGTCATGTTGGCCCGTGCCGCCATGTGGAACGCGTCAGTCTTCAGCAACCAGGGACCACTTCCTGTAGAGAAAGTCATGGAGGAATACCTCAAATATGTGAGTTTCTGCATCATCACAGACCCACGAAAAAATTCATTTAGTAGAGGTTTTTTTTTTTTATCGCCATGAATTAACAGATGTTTTAATTGAAGTGTTTGGATAATAGTCAGTGGTTATCTTTTTTTGTTTCACAGGCGATCCGGTACGACAACAATGCCTTCAACACAAAGTACTGTCTGTGTCAGATGCTGAGAGACAAGGTGGAGTCTCCTCTGGGGAAGCAGGTGCAGGCGGCTCAGACCAACGCTGAGATCAGGTACAGAGGGGGGGGAGGGGACACCAGCGTCTCCTGGTGTCTGATGTTGGGTATAGAGCGACGTGTGATGTAATGTGACGTGGTGGTGTGTTGCAGCGAGGCGTACGGGATGCAGGAGCTGTACCAGCAGACTCAGGACCGGCTGCAGGCCAGGAGGGACGCCCTGCAGAGCAGCAGCCAGCCGGACCGACCCGTAATGGACGGAGACATCACCACCATGGCTGTCAAGTTTGAGCGGTCAGTTTTGTTTTTTTTTTAAGTTTAGTAGTTTTCTCTCATTAGACTGATATTTTTCATGATGATCTGAGCTTGTATTTGTGGTTCTAGGAGGGAGTATCCACCTCAGATCACTCCAAAGATGTTCCTGCTCGAGTGGAGCCGCAAGGAGAAACTGGAGCAGCCGCTTTACGAGACGGTAAGAAGCTCCAGAGTTACTCAGATCTGTCCGTGAACCTCTGCAGCTCTGCGATAAACTGCAGCCTGACAGAAACCGGTTTGATTTCTAGATATGATTGATAACTGCACTGCTTGTTGATTGGAAGACCCGAGCAGGAAATAAATGACTTCACAAATTACTGAAAACGTAAAAATGAAACTGTCACCCAGGATTTATGCTCGACTAGGCTTTAGTTTTACCGTTTATATCCTCATCATGATGAATGAGTGGGACTGTTTTGAAAGATTCTCATTCTAATTATAGACGTGGTCTGATTGTGAGGTTTGATTGTTGGGACAAAATGTTGGTTAATCAGCTGCTTGAGCCTAAATTAGAGGACAGTGGAGGTCTGTCTGAGGTCTGAGGTTTGACTTTGATCTGTTGTCTACGGGGTTTCTGTGGATCTTTAATGGGATAATTTTGATTATTTAAAGTTGGGCTTGTATGAGGTGCTTATCGACAGTCACATAAATAATTTTTATTCCATGCCTTACCGTGTCATTAGACAGCCCTCTGCAGATCAGCTGTTTGGGTCAGAGCAGTTTATTCAAGAGACAAAATAGGAGAAAATAAAAAAGAGTGATTATGACAGTGATGACACGAGGAAACATCTATGGACCAGAGGACACAGAAGAAGAACTTTTGCAGTGGGAGAACCGAGAACGGGCGGAAAGACAGAGAGGGGAAACTTCTGTGGAAACTAAAGGCAAAGGAACGAGGAGGCCAAGAAAGAGCACAAGTTCCCTGGGACCAGTATGTCATAACTTTTAATGTAGATCAGAATTATCCAGATTTTGTATTATCCTTTTTTTACGTCCCCAGATGAAAGGGATCTTGTAGGTTTTGTCCTGGTTTTTCTAAGAATTTCCAGATGGATCCAGATACCACAAGATCAGGATTAAATTTAGATTTAGGTTTAGATTAACAGTATTGGGATGAGGCCTGCACAGTTAATTGCAATTACAATAAAATGGCAATATGGCAACAGTCAAATCGCAGAACCAGAACTATAACTTTTTTTTTTTTGGAAAAAGTAAAAATATATGAGAAAACAGCATTATAATGAAGTGCTGTAGTTCTGCATAGATCACTTGGCCTAAAAATCTTCTTCATATGAAAGAAAACATCTTTGTTTGGTTCAGACCTCAATGAACATCACATCATCAAGATTTTAAAAGTTTTTTTTTTCAGTGAACATGAAAGTGAACTAATCATAATCGCCCCTCAATTTAAGAACCACTGTTTTACATGTAGGTAGTTCAGGCAGGCATTTAGCTCTGAAGAAGAGAGTCTGAAAGATGCTGCCGTTGCACAGCCTGCATCACCAACCATCCAGAGACACTGAACGCCGCTGTGTCTTGCAAACCTTTTAGAAATCTTAAAAGCCTCTCCAAGGAGTTGAAGAGCGAGTAAAAGTGATGCTGCAGGATCGTCTGCGTACTGTCTGCTTCACTCCCATCACTGAGGGAAGCTTCACTCCCATCGCTGAGGGAAGCTTCACTCCATCGCTGAGGGAAGCTTCACTCCATCGCTGAGGGAAGCTTCCCTCCTTCGCTGAGGGAAGCTTCACTCCTTCGCTGAGGGAAGCTTCACTCCTCACTGAGGGAAGCTTCACTCCTTCACTGAGGGAAGCTTCACTCCTTCACTGAGGAACATGTGATGAAGCCACCCTGTGCACCCTTATAGAGTCAAGGTTCCTTCCTGCAGTCTCACACCCTTCTGGGCTTGTCAGCGTGGAACTAAGTCATGCTCTTTATCCACGTTTACAATGACTTTTATTTAGGATTGATCTGCATCTTTGAGGTAGAGCATGATCACCACACAGTCCCATGAGCTGAATAGAACATGGACTCTCTATCCTCAGGGATAAGTCTGTTTTACTCACTGAGGGAAGCTTCACTCCTTCGCTGAGGGAAGCTTCACTCCATCGCTGAGGGAAGCTTCACTCCATCGCTGAGGGAAGCTTCACTCCATCGCTGAGGGAAGCTTCACTCCTTCACTGAGGGAAGCTTCACTCCTTCACTGAGGGAAGCTTCACTCCATCACTGTTCCCTTCCTGCAGTCTCAACACCGTCCTGTTGGCTTCGTCAGCGTAGGAAAAAACTAAAAGTCATGAGCTCTCTTTTATTCCACGTTTTACAAATGACTTATTTATTTTAGGGATGTGATCTTGATTTTATGCTGGTTATGATGATGATCACCACACAGTCCTCATGAGCTGCATCAGAAACAATGAACTCTTTTTATTCCTCCGGGTCTTAAGTTGTTTTATACTTGGCTCACTTGTTTTAAGGTTATATGTATTTATTTTAGGCTTTCGTGCTTGATTTTTACGTTTGTGCGTGATGTTGTTGCTCTATGTTTGATGCATTTCAGGATTCACTGCATAAAATGTTTTTTGTGCTGTTGTATCCTGCCACGTTGAACTTAAATTAATGAAACTTAAATCTTTTAGACTGTGACTGGGTTCAAAGGAGATTTTATTTGGTCCACCGAATAAATAGAAGACTGGAGAAATTCTGCAAATTTAAGATTTATATCTGCAGTAACCTTTTTATAAAGCATTTAAAATGTGTGTATTGTTTTTTGGATGAGAGGAAAAAAGAGGGCCCGCCTAAATGCACTTATTTTGTAGGCTGCAACTAACAATTACTTCCATCGTTGATTAATCGGTCGATTATTTTCTTGATTAATCAGTTAATAGTTGTCTGTTCTAAAATGGTGAAAAACGTTGATCAGTGTTTCCCAAAACCAAAGATGACGTCCTCAAATGTCTCATTTTACTCACAACTCAGATATTCAGTTTAAAGTCACAGGAATAAAGACAATATTCACATTTAAGAGGCTGAAATTCAGGATTCTGACTTTTCTTTTCTCAGAAAATGACTCAAACCAATTAAACAATTATAAATAAAAATAGTTGGTGATTAATGTAACAATTAAATTAATAATCGATTAATCGTTGCAGCTCTGTTATTTTGTCTCATTTTTTTGAAGAAGGCTTAAATGTCCTACATGAGACGACCTGTTAACTCAGCCTAAATGCATTTATTTCCCATTTATAAAATATTTAATGTGTATTTCTTTTCAGTAACACGCGTCAGTATAATATAAGGTGATGCAGAAATGCACAAATTAATTTTTCCCAAGATTTATATAGAAGGTCTGTTGTGAATTTGATCATGATGTTTGGGAAACGCTGCTCTACAGACCAGACTTCTTGTTACCACGAGCTGCTACAGTAATGCAGATGCAACTTGATCTGATGTGTTGAAGCTGGCTTGTCTCTCCTCCACTGATCATATAAAATCAGGCGTGCAGGAGGCTGCTGGGAAGAAGCAGGGTCCCATTTCAGGGCTAATAAGTCATGTGGTGTCTGATAGATGCATCGACCAGCGTGCTTGCCGATACCAGATCCTGCATTTTACGCTGTGTCGGAGGGATTTTCTGATACTGGCATCATTACTGGAACAACCCTCGTAGCACCAGCGTCTCTGTCGAGATCTGCAGCCGTGAACAGTTTGTGTTGTGTTTGTGTTTTCAGGTGCAGCGCTCTCAGGATCGAGCCTTTCAGTCCGTCGTGACTGTAGCAAAGAAGAAATACAAATCCTCACTGTGGTCAGTAAACACACACACACACTTAGAGAACCAGCAGAGATCTGAGGACTCTCAGGTTTAATTATCTTCTCGTTTTCAGGGAGAAGTCAAAGAAATTCGCCGAACAAGCGGCCGCCATCGTCTGCCTGCGAGTTCTGGGAATACCGGAGGGTCGTATCGGAGAGGAAGACTCCGGCCTGGTCTGCAAGAGGAAGAGGGAGGCGAAGACGAACGGCACCATGGAGGAAGAGGGGAGCAAGAAAAGACATGTAGCTGACATCCAACAGGAAACGGACAAATCGGACGCTCCGCGGTCGCCAACGGTGACCATCACAAACCAGACACGCCTCCAGAACAACCGTAGAGCTCCCGAACTGTCAAAACTTCTCTTTTAGTTCAAAATAGGAGGATGAGATGCCTCTCTAACGACTGACTGACGGACGTTTGCGTGAACCGGAAGAACAAATCAAAGGAAAACATCGTTTTGTTGGGGATTTTTGTTTCTCTGCACCAAAAAAAGCTCATCGGTTAATTTTTTTGTATCCACACATTAACAATAATCTTAAAAATGAGCTCTAAATTTAGATTATTTACTCAGCTGCTCGACTTGTTTTCAACTTGTATCTTTTATGTTCATTGCCTCAGTGAAAACCGTTTTCAAACTGGGATCTTACCATTGCACACGCAGTCTTCCACTGGGTCCAGATGGGATCCACTGTTCACCCCTCCTGACTCTACATAAACATTTTTATTTCAGTGTTTTAACATAACTGCAGATGTGTTTATGCAGCCTGTAGGGGGCAGCACTGGACCTTCATATGACCGTTTCAACACTTCAGATATTTCTGAAAAAACATTATTTTTAACCTCGGTGCCTTACAGAAGAACTTTTCTTTTTTATTCTAATTTTGGGATGGACCTTAAACTCATCGTTCGTCTCCTGAACTGCCTCCTTTAGTCTCTGTTGAAGACAGCTGATGTTTGATTAAATGATTTTTACTTTATTTGTCGCCTTCAACATTTCACTAAAGAGGATATGTGGTGCCATATGTTTCTGTTTGTTAGGGCTGCAAATAACAGTGTCATTGTCAATTATTCCTCGATTAATTGATTAGTTGTTTGGTTTATAAAATATCAGGAAATGTCGATCACTGTTCCTCAGAGCCCAAGTTGACGTCCTCAAATGTCTTGTTTTGTCCAGAACCCAAAGATGTTCAGTTTACTGTCATAAAGGAGTAAAGAAACTGGAAAATATTCACATTCAATCTGAGAATTTTTACTTTCTTTCTTAAGAAAATTGCTCAAACTATTGAATTGGTTATAAAAAATAGTTGGTTATTAATTTAATAATCGATTAATCATTGCAGCCGTAGTTTTGTACTTGAATCTGCTTCTGTTTCTTATCTGCAAAAGTTTTCACTTGAAAAATTTTCCAAACCGTCCACACACGGCTGGTTTCATTTTCATTTCATGCTGCAGGAACAAAGTGTTATTTGTCAAAAATCTTTTATTATTGGCAACAATTTCAATGAAAAGTACAGCAGAGAGCTTAAGGGGGAAAATGGGAGGTGGAAATTTTTATTTTTATTTTGCATTTTTGAGAATAAAGTCAAAACTTTCCGTGTTAGTGCAGGCATGCAGACTCCCATCTATTACTAGGCAACATCAAGTGTCACTTAACTCAGAATTTCTGATCTGAAGTTTCTCCCAAAAAGTTGATTTCAGTATCTGTAACGTCGTCATAAAGCCGGCAGGTTGCTTGTAATGTTCTAAATAAAAAAAAAAACAATGTTTAAATACAGAAGTTTGGACTTATCATCCTGTTTATTGTTAAGTTTATACAGCTAGGTGAATGAATTAAAGAAAATTGAGACTATACAAAATCAATTAAAAACTTGTGGAGCCATTGCGGTAGGTGCTTCACCTTCTGTTGCCTCCACTCTTCTAGTTATTTTGCATTTTGAGAATAAAGTTGAAATGTTGATTAAAAAGCTGAAATACCATTTCCACTTTATTCTCTAAATGCAAGAAAAAAAAAATACTCCATTCGACATTTTGACTTTATTCTTTAACTGCAATTTTAAAAAAAAATCCTCCTCCTTCCTTTTTGTCCGTTAATGTGGCCCTAATACTTGACTGGAGAAAAGACCAGAACTGATAATGAATTTATCCTGATCGTGTAGCTGCAGCCTGATGGAGCTGATGTCTCAACACAAACTATTAAACACACATGAACGAGTCAAACTGTTGCATTCAGGTGTCATATTCCTACATTATGATAAACCAGACCGGCGTGCACGTGATGATAAAAATGATTTTAAAAACACCGGGCTGCTCCTTTAGTTTTAATGCAGCCTTTGGTTTTTATGATTTAAAAAGTCTTAAAGTCCTGAGTTGAACCTGACAGATGTAGACACCCAGTTCCTGACGTCATCACCGGGCTGGCTAATGGTGCCTTCAGGGACACTGGGAGATAAGACAATGACAATCCAGCTGACCGCAGAGAGTAACCAACAAACCTGTACTGCAATATCGTGTGACACAACGATTTAATTATTATTATTTTATATTATTATTTATTATTATTAAACCTCATGGACAGTTTTAAAATTACAGGCCATTTTTTCACCAAACAAAACACATGCCAAAACAAGCAAGCCTATCGATCAATAATCAATAAACTTAATTAATCCTGCACAGGAAATTAGTGTCATAGCAGCAAAAGGAGGTACTAAAGCAGCATGGATGCACTGAATAGATGATAAGTGACATGATTAAACAAGAATATTATAAACCTTTTGATTATCTACTTTCTGTACAGTGTACCACCAGAAAAATTAACTTTAATAGAAAATTTTTTAAATAAATTCAAATGGAAACAGAAGAGCAAAATTAATCTGATAAAGACTTAAATGTAACTTTTTATGATTTCATTTGTGTCTGCACATCACATTCTGTCTCATCGGTCATATATGAAGAACCACAAGTGTCAGGAAATAGTCATAAAGCATTTCATTAATTAACAACTAAATGAACAAAAATAGGCAAGTTTTTTTTAAACAAATGAATTTATTTATATTTATTTATTGATTTTGTGACACATGTAATCCTCCTGTAGTCACAATCGTCATTCATCAGTTACAGTTTGCATCTTGAGATCATGTAATTTAAACAGCCAGCTCTCGTTAAAGGAAATTTATATAACTTTAATTTATTCTTTCACAATTTCAATCGCAATTTCACAACTTTTTTTTTTACTGATCATATGTTATTGCATCATTAAAGGCAACTCTGTGATTTTTGATTTATGTTGCAGCAAGTAACAATTATTTAATTATTCAGTTATTCAGTTATTTACAAATTTTATTATTTATCTATTAATTTGTCAATCATTTCCTCAGTTAATCACTTAGTTGTTTGGTCTATAAAATGTCAGAAAATGATGAAAAATGTTTCCCAAAACCCAAGATGAATGCCTTGTTTTGTTCTCGACCCAAAATTATTCCAGTTTACTCTCATAGACGACTAAAGAAACCAGAAAATATTAATATTTGAGAAGCTGAAATCAGATAATTAGACATTTTTTTCTTAATTCTTGACTCAAAACATTTATCATCGATTGTAGTTTACAACTAATTGATTAATTGACTACTTGTTGCAGCTCTAATGATATATGTATTGGTATACTCCATACATACATAATTTCTAAGAAAAAGTGTAGTTTAAACACAAGTAAAAGCAAATAAAGCAAACACAATGAACAAAAATAAGCAAATATATTAATAAACATCAGTTCCTCTTTCTGAATTACAGAAATTTCAGTCTTTCCGAAATAAAAAAAAAAATCGGAATTTTGAATAGTTTAAGAAAGCTTGGTCTTAAAGTGTTTAAAAGTGTATGTTTGGCTCTTCAAAATATTTTTTAATTGACAGACTACAGCAGTTATTTATTTCACACTGTGCTTCAGCGCCGTTTTTATAGTGACCTAAACATCGCTGTAGTAGGAATTGTAGAGTTTACGAGGCGCCATGAAGGCACCGTAAGGATCAACCTGGAGGAGAGTAAAACTCGCTGAGGCCGAACAGAAACACTGAACGCAACAACTTCACACTATTATGGGACTGTTATGTTTTTATTACTCAGCGCGGAGGCGTCTTTAATCACCGTGTTGATGTCGGCGAACAACTTTTGGCGGTGAATTCAGTCGACGCGTTGTTGAAACGGAGTTCTGCTTTCAGTCGGATGGAAGTGAGTGAGACAGGTCAGTTTTAAAGACAGACAGACAGACAGACAGACAGGTCGGTGTAACGGCCTCTTCTGAGGACATTCACTGTGTCTCCAGTTCAATGTCCACATTAAACTGCGCTGAGGAGCTGGACTTCAGACTCATCTTTGAGGAGGACGGCAGACAGACAGCAGGTACGTGTCATTTTGACGACGGTAGTTTGCGATTCGTCAACTGCGTGAAGCTGACGAGAACGAGCAGGCGCCAGAGCGGAAGTCCAGCTCTGGAGACTTCAAAATAAAATACGCGTTTAATGAAGACGGAATAATGAACAGATACTGCTGTACAAGAGATGGTCAAAAAATATATTAAAAAGATTGGTTCATCATTGTGAGGCAGTTTTTAATAATGTCAAAAATGACCTGATTTTAGCCTCTTAAATGTGAATATTTTATGGGTTCTCTTCATCTTTTGACAGTAATGTGGATAAAAAGTCATTTGAGGACGTCATCTTGTAGTGATCAACATTTTTCATCATTGTCTGACATTGTGTGGACCAAACAACTAACTGATTAATTGAGAAACTAATTCACACAGTAACTGATGATGAACATAGTGTTAGTTGAAGATTGTTGTAAAATTCAGAAGATTTCAATAGAATATAATGGAATTCGTTTACCATCATTGCATGGAGTAGATCAGAGTGACAGATGTATTGATTGGCTGATAATACAGGCCCGATACTGGCCAATCATGGCAATAACTGTCTATATTGGTAACAACTATGTTATCTGATATATGCCAATATTAAAACGTTTGCTGGAAAGAACTAAAGCAGATTGTTTTAACTTTAACTTAATATAAAATATAATTCAAAATGGTTAACACTGGTGACAAAGATATAGATTGAGGCAGAATATTTTATAATAAACATTATTGTCCAATTATTGTGACATTAAGGCACTGAAACAAGAAACTTGTGCTGTTTTTGTTTTTTTTAGTAATGGCTGACCATTACTGTCATGTGAAGAAAAGCTAAATCACATTCCTTCAACACTACAAATGTAATCGCTCATCTTAAGAGCTGTCATCCCGATCATTACACAAATCGTGAAGAATGAAGATTTTAAAAAAGTCCCATCACGTGTACATTTTGAAAAGCATTGTATTTTATGTCTGCATCTACCAGTGGGCCATCGTGAAAAAAATGCACATTTTGTCCAACCAACAGTCCAAAACCCCAAAATATTCAGTTTATGAACTTAGAAAATCAGAACTAGAGAATTTAGCATTTTACCTCAGAAATGATTTAAACAAATCAAAATGCTTGATGATTCATTTTCTGTCAATAAACAATTTGATAAATAAACTATATCAACTGGATATAAGTTCTGCAACAGCAATCAATTTTACTTTGTTCTCCACGTTGCTCCCTCTCACCCTGTGTAGTACACAGGATTTTATTTTGAAAATTCAACAGGAAGTTCAGTTGTCTTATTTTGTTGGATGTGACACATCCAGCTGTCTGCTGTTAAATTTAGTTGGATCTTAAAATGTGGATCAGGAGGTGAAGAAGTGACAAAATCAGCCTCCTCTACAACCACTGAAAGCTACAGAGTCTTTACTGTATTGATTAGCTTTATTGATTAGTTGGCTGTAGTTTTAATGTATTGATCAGCAGGCTGTTGGGCCAGCCAGTGTTGGTCATATTTTATGTTGTCTGAAGTCACAGAGAGCAGTTAACTAAAGATTTTATTTACTTTAATAAAATGGAGAACTAAAAACAAACTGGCAAATATTCACATTTGAGAAGTTGAAAGTGTTTTATTGATAAATCAATTTGTTTATCAATAGATCATTATGCAGCCAATCTGATAATCTATTTATCATTTTAGTTATTTGTGAAGCAGCAAGACTGATACTAGCAGCTCTGTGAAGCACAGAGGTGCTTTGAGCTAAGTGCTAATGCTAGCATGCTAACATGCTCACAATTCCATATGGTGATGCGAAGCAGGTGTAAGTTTGACCATGATCACGACCTTAGTTCAGCATGTTAGCATGCTAACATTTGCTAATTAACACTAAACTCAAAGAACAGAGGCTGAAGGGAATGTTATTAGTTTTGGACAAATTAAAATGTTGACCTGACGGTGGCGCTAGAGGAAAAGTCAGAGGATTTCCACGTTATTGCAGTTCATCCTGAGGGGAACATGAATGTTTGAACCAAAGATCGTGACAGCACAGCCAGTAGTTGTTGAGATATTTCAGTCTCAATCAAAGATTTGGAAATATCGACTGTCAGACAGACGTCCCGTCCTCAGAATAATTCTGTTGTAGCTAAAAATGCTTCAGATTCACTGGTTCCACAATATGATTTAAAAAAAAAAAAAATATTGTGATTATTTTGACAGATCTGATTCACGATTAGTGGGATTAATCATTTTTGTAGCACAATTTCAATTCAAAAAACAAATAGACCTGCACAGTTCATCACAATATTAGCGAAATCACAATATGACCAGACGATACAAATTGCAGAAGAAGCAATTTTTTGATGAAGGTGAATGTGACGAAACAGCATTGATCTCCAGATGAAAGAAAACAAGTTTGTTTGGTACAAACCCCAACAAATGTCACATCCGCATGTTTTTTTTTTTCAGCGAAAATGAAAAATCTGATGCAAAAATGATCATTCACACTTCAGCTGCACAATTATTCGCAATATTATTGAAATTGCAATATGGCCAAGTAGAGTATATGAGAAAACAGCGTTATTTATCAATGTCCAATGGAATTTTTTATACAGTTTTTTTTTGCTGTTTTGCTGAGTTTGAGCAAAAATCTGCAACTTCTTTTTGCAATTTCTCTTGGTCCTGCAATTTCAACATGCATACAGTTTTTTTCAGTAAAGCTGGCCACCACCCCCCCCCCCCACCCCAAAAAAAAGACGATCGAAATCCTGGAAATAAATATTATTCTACATGATTTTGTTTAAATGCAGCAATCTCGTATCTAAACAAGAACTTCATTAAAAAAGGCCACTGAAACACATGAATTTCTTGTACTGTATTGATTAGCTTTATTGATTAGTTGGCTGTAGTTTTAATGTATTGATCAGCAGGCTGTTGGGCAAGTTGCTTTAGTTCAGCCAGTGTTGGTCATATTTTATGGCAGCATGGTTATAACGTGGCAGCAATACACTCCCGTGGATTAGAGACAAACACTGGGTCATTGCAAAAAAGGCCCAAAAACATCTCAACACACATCGCAACTTCTTGCTTTTCAGCTGGCGTGAAATCAGTTATTTTAGGCCGCAACAATCCAAAAAAAGCCTGCAAAATCCTGGAGGGACTGTTTTACCCTCCTTGTGTAATTATGGTAATGTCTCTGTCTCTGTCTGTGCAAACTTCAGTTTGTTGGAACCCTAAATGTATAACAGACTGAAAGCATTGATTTGATATTTTTGTGTTACTGGAACTTTTTGTGCCAGTGTTGTTCACATAAAGCAGAGGTGAAGTGAATATTTTGGTTATTCAGTTCAGATTCCTCCCAAACAAAATAAAAAATATATAAAAATAGAAAATGAAAGTAGGAAAACAGAAAATGAAAACAGTGGACTGCTGCAGCTGAAGGAATCCTGAGGATGTGTGTAGGTGATGACATTGAGACTCGGTTGTAAATGAATAAACAAACACTTCATTCTACTCTAACATCCAGCAGCTGTCATGGAGACTGTAGATGTGTGTATTTCAGACAGTGTGACGCCCGGCCTGCCTGCCGGCAGGTTTTACTTCCTGGTTTTCTAACCGCTCTGTGGCACCCAGCTGGTGGCGGGCATCGCCTCCTCCTCCTCTTCCCCCTCTTTCTGCCCCGGAGGGGGGCAATTGTTCATCACATCTCATTTATCTCTGTACAGCACATTGAGGCTTATTTGCAAAGAAGCAGCGAGCGGAGCTGTTGAAGCAGATCACAGTTGCCGTTTTGACGCCTTCTTTGCATGTAGCATGCAAGGTGTGTGCGAGAGCGAGAAAGAGGGGTATTAATAGTAGAGTTGTGGTGAGGAGTGTGTGCAGCTGTGTGAATGAACTTACTGAACTGTTGGAGATAATTTGTCACTACAATTAGTCCAGTTTACTGCTGCTGTGGTGTCACTGTACTGCTGCTGCTCACAGTCGAACATTATACATCAGCGCAGACTAAAGCTCGACCCGCACTGGATTTGTGGGGCAGATTTCAAAACTGATATTAGAGAGCAGAGCTGCACAAATTAATTGCAATATTATTGACACTGCAACATGGCCAAGTGCGGTATCCAAATCGCAGAACCATAACCGAATTGCATTTTTTGAAAGAGGAAAAATGTGCTTGAAAGCAGCATTGTGACAAAGTACTGTAGTGCTGCAGAGATGCCCTTATGTCATTTTGTTCACCAGATGAAAGAAAAATGTTTGTTTGGCAGAGACCCCAATAAATATCACATCATCACAATTTTATTTATTTATTTATTTTATTTTTTGCAGAAAAAATGAAAATTGTAATGCGAAAATGATCATTCCCACTAATTGTATTGTGTATTACAGTTGCAATTTCAGTGTCGGTCAAAATAATTGCAATATGACTTTGTTACTATATTGGGCAGCGCTTTTGAAGTGTAAAATAATTGCAGTGTTGAAAAGTGATTAACAGTTGTGACAAAGATGAGTACTGGAGGCAGGATATTTTACAGTTTAACTAAACTTTATTGTCCAAATGAAATCGGGGTGCTGGAACTGAAAGTTTCACTTGATTTTTTGATAATAAAAAATATATATAAAACTAATAAATAAAAACATAAAAAATAAAGTTGTAAAGAAAAACTGTAAAGAAAGAGAGTAACTAATTACAAATACTCAAATTACTGTACTTATGAAGTTTTTTGAGGTATTTGTAGTTTTATGATTATATTTTGGAGTCTGTATTTTTACTCATACTTAAGTATGCACTACACCATGTGTTTAGTTTTAAAATCATACTTGAGTGCTAAATACAATTTGAAAAACTCTTTTTGTGGGCAATTATAGCTGACAGGCCAACAAAAACTAAGACATACGGACAAAAGAAACCCCAAAATGCTGCAGCAGGCTCAGACTTTGAGAGGCTGCTGTAGGACATTTTATGACTCTGTGTGTCTGCTGGTGATGATGAATATTAACTGTCAGGTGCAGGACTGAGACTGCTGTTACGTGGCAGTAAAAAACAAGCATGTTTGCAATTCAAATGTTCACAAGCCTGATTTACATGTCGGTTCATCTCCTACACCTCACAGGTCCAGACCTCGATGTGAGGACGCCGCCCACCTCCGTGCAGGGTCTGGCCGAGCAGCCCGTCATCCAGGAGCTGCAGAGTCACCCTGCATGTTTCCCTGCTGCAGACTACCAGCATGTCGGCTACCAATCCCAGGGGCTCCAGTACGGAGCCCAGGGGAACCCCAGAGCGTTTGATTGCCCAAGTATCCAGATCACCTCCATTGCTCCTAACAACCATGTAGATCAGGGCAGTAGCCATGAAGCTTTGGCAGTGGGCGGGGCAGAGGGCGGTTACGTCGAGGCGTCCTGGTCCAGAGACCAGCTCTACCTGCCGCTAGACGCCTGCTACCGGGACGCGGCGCTCTGCCCGAGCCCCTGTAGCAGCCTGTCCTCCAGGAGCTGGGTGTCCGACATCTCCTCCTGCGAGTCATTCTCCCACATCTACGACGACGTGGAGGGGGAGCTGCGCGATGCTGCCCGTCTCGCACTGGGGTCCCCCTCGGGTCACCTCTGGGGTCTCCGGGCTGCGGGGGCGGGGCCTTCGGGGTGGAGCTGTGGCAGCAGAAGTACCAGCATCCCATGGCCTTCAGCCCGGTGCTGTCACCGCATCAGTCGCCCCGTCAGTCGCCCCGTCAGTCACCACGTCAGTCGCCATGTCACTCCCCTCGCACCAGTGTCACTGAGGAGAGCTGGCTGAACCGCCGGCCCACCTCCAGGTACATGTCATCATGTCACGGTTTACAGAAATCTTAAATTATATTCTTAAAAAGTTTTTAATTTAACTTATCGTAACCTGCAGAAACACTGTTTTTAATGGATTCAACACTGACACTGATAAAAGATCTGGAACAACTCTTTTAAGGAGTATAACACTGTGTAAATGAGGTGTGATAATAATGCACAAATACATTATTATCATACCTCAAAGATATTGATAACATAAGATATTGTAATCCTTGTTTTTATAGATTTTTTTTCTCCCTTGGTTCTTTTTATTGCTTTTTTTGTGTGTAAATTGTATCCTCTCCTTTCTTTTAGATTTTTATTCTGTAATACTGCTGTGTGTTTGTAAATCTGTGGCAGTGTAGCTGTCCTTAATTTTAATTGGGTTTCAGGGTTTTTTCATGCATTTTTTTTTATTATTGTATGTTTCCTCTCTTTTGTTTTTATAATATGCACAAATAAAAACTAACCTAAACTAAATAAAATGCTGCTGCTAATGCTGCTAATCATTCTTTAGGCCGTCATCCAGACCCACCTCCCCCTGCGGGAAGAGACGCCACTCCAGTGCGGACCCCCACGCCCGCTCGCCCTCCCCTCACCACTCTCCCAGCCCCACGCCGGGCGCCTCTCCACGGGGCAGTGTGACAGAGGACGTATGGGTGGGAAGCCCCGCCGGCGCACTGGGATCCCTCCTGATGTCTGGCTACCAGGAGCTGGACGTACCCTCCAAGACCAGGAGGACACTGGGGAGCCAGCTGGGCCCCCTGGCCGGTCAAGGAGACCCCGTGCTGGAGGCCTTCCAGGACCCCCCCGGAGAGGAGGGGCGTGAACAGGACAGCCTGACCAAGCTGTTTCTTCAGGTGCCCACCCACTTCAGCTGGAACAAACCCAAACCTGGAAACCCGCCTCTGTTCAGGTTGGCTTCATTTCACTAAAGTTATTATTACTTTTAAATGTTGCTTGCTTGGAACTGCGAATGAAGTCAAGCTTTTTGTACCTATTAGCAGGGCAGAAATTTCCCATCATTTTGGCCTTGATGCCCCTCAATAAATTATCTGCCCCGCAGCCACAGTGGCCTTGATGCCAGGGCGTCCTAACTGCTCCAGCTGATTTTGCTGTTTCCTCCTCTGGACACCAGAGTCTTTTGTTGAGACCCCAAAATATGTAAAAAATGCACCCAGGTTTAAAAATACCAGAAATGCCTTTTAAGCTGAACAGAAAGACTGGAAACACAGGGAAACAGCTGGCGAGGCTCTGTCCAATGGTAGTAAAATCCACCTACAACCACCTCTAAAGCTCACTGATTAAGACATGAGATCTTGTTTGTTTAATTCGTACAAAAACTTGTGTGTAAAAATAACAATTAACAGTTTTACATTGGGGATAAACAGTGTATGTAGGATTTATTGGCCATGATCAGGAACTTTGTGGAATGTGTGCTGTTTGCCTCACAACTGCTGCCAGGCAAGATGAAGTCTGACACATAATCCACCTTAAAAAGTGAATTGCCTGCATTGCATTTCACTGTTTTTGTTTGGTTATAATGTGTTTATTAGTGTTTTAATTTAACTTTGGCCAGAGACAGGCTAGCTATTTCCTGTCTTTATGCTAAGCTAAGCTAACCAGCTTCCAGCAGTAGCTTCATAGTTCCAGTACAGGTATGAAAGTGAGAAAGCAAATTTCACCGAATGTAATTTCTGTCTTCCAAGTGTTTGGCATCACACAGCATCTGATCATAGTTTGTCTGTTGTCTCTGTCTCCAGGGCCTCGTCGCCTCCTCCTCTGGACTGGTCTCTGCCCAACCAGTTTGACCAGTGTGAGCTGAAGCTGGAGGTCCAGCCCAGAACCTACCACAGGGCGCATTATGAGACGGAGGGCAGCAGAGGGTCCATCAAGGCAGCTACTACAGGACATCCTGTCGTCAAGGTAAGTCCTCACTTCTAACTGAGTAACACACTCAGTTTGACTTCACCCTGAGTTTAGATTGTAGATTAGATTTTATTTGTTCTTATGTTTTATTTGTTTCCTTGTAGTTTTAGTCTGGATTGTGTGGTTTGTCTTATATCTGTTCCAACAATCACCAACTCTGATTTAGTCAAAATAAATCCTTAATCCACTGCGTTAGATGTGAAAATATCAGGAGAGAAGCGAGAGGGAGGTCTGATATCAGAGAAGCAGTGGGGAGAAACGTTGTGTAGAGCCAGAATATTTTCACATCAGTAAGTTTAGAGTTTATTTAGGCCAAACCAGATTTGAACCATGAGTTGGTGGTGTTGGAACCATGGAAAGGTGAACTGATAAAATGATAAAATGACTTTAAAGGGAGTCTGCTGGTAGTGGCGCCAACAACAAATCGTCCTTCCTTATAAAACAAAAAGGATCTTACTATTTAACAAAAGAGTTTTTTTCTCTGTAGGGATCCATAATGTTGTCAAATGCTAATAATAATGATCTAACCCTATCAGTTACAAAAACTCAAAAGACCTGCAGCGCTTTCCCTAAATACTGGACAAATTTCAAAAACCCCATTAGTGATTTAGACACAAAAACTTAGGAAAATAAGGCCCAGGTTAAAAAATATCGAAATGACCCTTTTAGTTTAAAATATTTCTACTGTCAAAACTTGGTCAAACTGTAATGGAGGCCATAATACTGTCTGTTAATTTATCTGGTTTTATTGGACAGTACTGAATTGATCGACAGAAAATTAACTGACAGCAACTTTGATAATCAGTTAATCGTTAAAGTTATTTGTAAAGAAAATATACCAAAATATTTTCAGGTTCCCGCCTCTAAAATAAGAGAGTTGTCTGCTTTTTTTCTGTTTATATCATTGGTAGCATTTTAAAGATCTGGGAAATTTGAATATCAGTTTTCACTATTTTCAGACATTTTATTAATTTAACAGTGAATTGATCAATCAAAAATAAGGCCATCGTTGCTGGTAGCCCCGTTATCAGAGTGCAGAGGTTTTACAGAGTGATGATACACTGTCGGTGTATCAGGGAGAGGCTGAGGTTGTGTTTTGCTGATGTTGTGGTGAACAGCCTCGTGGATCCTCTGGATCAGAGAACAAGAGGCAGGCTGAGGCAAGTAAAGCTCCATCAAGGCCTCGTATGTAACGGACACCAGCGCGGCTATTCTGGGTGTCACATTCTCACGTCGCCGCCGAAGCCAGATGAGCTTCCTGCTGCATGATGTGTAAAAACTCACAGTGCTGCTGGTTTACACAGGAAACACAAAATCATGCTGACGGCTGCAGGGTGAAGATTTTTTTTTTTTTTTTTTCTGAAATGTCAACAGCAAAAGTCATTTTAGACACGTAAATAAAGGTCCACCTAAAAAAAAATCTGGATCAGGTTAACACAAACAAACTAACTGATCGAGGCTGCGGTCAACTGCCTGTGTTCTGCCAGGTAAAATTACTGTTTTGTCCAAAGGAGTCTGGTGGCTTTGGAGAGAGAGTGATATTCGACTTCTTTAGGGTGGGGTATCTTTTGTGTTTTGTTTTGTTTTCTGATACCAGTGCTTGAAAGACACCGTTTCCTAAAGAATGTGTGAACCTTTACAATGTTACAGTTTCATTTAGCAGATACTTTTATACAGAGCAACATACATCTGAGAGCTTAAAAGAAAAGCACAAATGACATTAAAGAACAGCTTCTTTCATTGCTAAGGCAAATTCGGACTTGAAATTGACTAATATATGAACAAGTTATAATAAGTAAACATTTTAAAATTAACTTAAAGGGACAGGTGTCCACAAAATCAAATTAATATGTTTTTCCCCTGGCCTGTTTGTGCTGTTTATCTGTCTAGATTTTTTTGGTTTGAGTTGCAGAGTTGTGGAGATATCAGCTGTAGAGATGTCTGCCTTCTCTCCAATATAATGAGACTAAATGGCACTTGGCTTATGGTCCTAAAGCATAAAAGAAATGCATTAAAAAATTCAAAACCAGTGTCTCTTTCAAAAAATCATGACCGGTTACTCAAGATAATTCACAGACCTTGTTGTGAGCAGTTTCATGCAGGAGCTACTTTCTCTCCAGTAGAAAGAAAGTAGTTCTACTGCAGTAAGAAGAAAAAAGAATATTGAGGAACTGGTTGTTTAATCCATGTGAAGCATCTTTTTGCATCAGTCTTTATCAAAATCAAATGATTATTCCTTTAAATTTAATATATGTTCACCAGTCAGGGTGAACAGAGTATGCAGCCAAACGTACCTTTAGTCAGAGTTGGACTGGTTTTGTCTGAGATATCACATTTTAATTGAAACATCCTTTCTGGGATTGTTAACACATGTGGATGGGGTATGATGAAGGTGTGTTACTCCTCCATGTTTCAGTAAGTTTAAGCATCACAGCTGTTGAGATGTTCATCAGGAAGAGCAAATGTTCATCTAATGGGTATCAATGAATTTGTGTCTCCAGTTGACAGGATACAACGAGCAGCCGGTCAGCCTGCTGCTGTTCATCGGCACCGCGGACGACCGCAGCCTTCGCCCTCATTCCTTCTACCAGGTCCACCGGGTGACGGGGAAGATGGTCACCACCAGCTGCCAGGAGAAAATTATGGGCGGCACCAAGGTCCTGGAGATCCCTCTGCTTCCAGAAAACGACATGTCCGCCAGGTAACAAAGGAAACAACACAACAATTTAGTAACAGAGTTGATTTTTAAGGCGTTGAAACGAGGCTTATTCTCTGAACCCATGTTGTTCTTGTTGTGAGTAACAGTAATTAATCAGGGTAGTAGCAGCAAATTCCTGATTTGATTTTTGGATTGCTGAATTTATTTTTATATATACATATGAAAAAAAAAAATGCTTTGTCTGTTAGCTCGATGCTAACACGTAAAGGGAATTCCCATTGACGCGCTAATGAAATTAGCATCGCGGTTCAAATCCTCAACATAAAACGTGTGCTCATTCTTTAAGACATAAATTTCCTCTGATCTGTAGCTGCTGATTTCACATTGTTGACTCAGTCTGTTACTCGTCGCTTCAACGCTCCACACTGACCAGCTACAGTGTTTTTTTGACAGATTGCGATTCACAGACTTTAAACTTTAAAGGTGCACACCGCCATACCGAGTGTTGATGCTGTTTTTTTTTTATGACGTCAGTGAAAGTGACTTGGCTTTGTATCATTGGCTCTGTTTATCCGCTATAATTTCATTATTGGAATCATACTTAGCAATATAAATTTACCATCATTAGTGGTAGCAGTAGTGATTGTTGTTGTAGTATTAGATTTAGCAATATGTAGGAGTGGCAGTATTTCTATGTGTAGCTTCTGTGGGCTGGAGAAATCAGTTGGGTGGGTTTTTGAAAAGACATTAGTCAAGTTTTTGTTTAACAAATGTTTTGAAACACACAATGTTTGCATTCATGTTTGCATCACCCTTCTTTCCTGCCTTGTTTTTTAACCTTTATTTATTCAGGGTAGATTCACTGAGAGCGAGGCTCTCTTTTGCAGGAACGGCCCGATCATATTCACACAGTTACACATTCACACCTGGAAGCTGCCCAGTACAACCAGTCTTATCTGTTGGCCACTGAGCAGCTCCACTTGAGCGGTTGGGGTTAAGGGCCTTGCTCAAGGGCACCTCAGTGGTGGTAATGAGGGAGTGTCAAGCGCTGTCTTTTACTTTCCCTGACCAGATTTATCCTGCTGGTCGGGGGATTGAACCGGCGACCTTCTGCTTCTCTAACCTTTAGGTCACCACTGAGCTTTTCTGGTGCATTTCTCTGTTTCTTGGTACTAGCTAACTGTTGATCTGTGTAACTGTCTGCAAGGAGCATTATATCAAACTGTGATTTAGTAAGCTAGCAACTAATAAGACGTTTCCAGCCAAAGTTGGACTGCTCATTGTCTCTAGTTGGCACAGTTCTTCTGTGGAGCTTGTTTCACTGGTTTGTCGTCATTTTCCTCGTCTGTTATGGCATGCATGCTCTGAAAATTTGCATTACCGCTCTGTACAGTCAGTGCATGTGCGCATGCTTGTGGAGACGGATGCAAAGACACAAACAAAAGATGGGTTCACTCATCAAAACATTGCTCTATAATTTTACGACAGGTTCAAACTCCCCAGGATGCCTTTAATTTAAGTTGCAGATAATGCTTTCTGATTAACAGTATGCCTTTTGGCGTTTCTTTTCCACAGCATCGACTGTGCCGGCATCTTAAAGTTGCGTAACGCCGACATCGAGCTGAAGAAAGGAGAGACGGATATCGGGCGGAAGAATACGAGGGTGCGAGTTGTGTTCAGGGTCGCTATCCCTCAGCCAGACGGCCGGATGCTGTGGCTGCAGACGTCATCTGTCCCTGTAGAGTGCTGTGAGTCACCTGTAATACTAATAATTAACATTTACATCTGTTTTTTTATTCTGAATGACTTCCAGTGAGGTTGAAAGTATTTTATAATCAACAGAGAGGGAGCCACAGAAAGGATAAAGGTTTTTTACCTTCATTTCGAAAACCTGATTATCATCGAACAAGCAGAGCAGGAAGTTGAGGGAATGTGAAATGTTGCTTCATGGTTAAAAATTTTGACAAGCACAGATCATAATCAGCAAGTTTTCTTCTTACTGCAGAGTGAATATTTCCTCTGTCTGATGTGTTTACTCATATGTTGTAGTCTACTGTTTAACACAGCAACACCACAGATGTATTTCAATATCAACAAGACGCATGTTGTGTTTCAGCCCAGCGTTCGGGACAGGAGCTTCCTCAGGTGGAGAGCTTCAGTCCAGCCAGCTGCTCTGTGGACGGAGGAGAGGAGCTGGTCATCACCGGATCCAACATCTCCTCACAGTCCAGGGTTGTTTTCATGGAGAAGGGGCCTGGTAAGATCAGTTTAGATGAATTTACTGTGCGTTAATTATATTTACTGCAGATTTTGTTCATGTTTTACGCCCTACAACATGTTTAGATTTCATGTTCATGTTTCATGTTTTGCCCCTTCAGATGGAAGATCTCTGTGGGAAATAGACGCCAGAGTTGTGCCAGAAAAAAGCAGCGGAGTAAGTAGAAACATGATTTTAAAAATACCATTTTACATTTGAAAATGCCAGTGTTCATAGATAAGATTAACATGTTTAAAAAAAGGATTTTACACGATTCCTGTAAGAAAAACTGTGGGAACAGAAATAATAGATACAGCACAACAAATCTGGCAATAATAGGAAAATGTGCCAGGTATGATATGTATAACTATAAAATATGAAGGATATATTTTTGAAAAATCGGGACATGTAAGGACAAGTCATGAGGAACAGTGGTTCCTGATCCTGTGGCCGCATTTGCCTCTAGACTGGGAGTAAACATGATTTGGCCAACGAAAGCTAATAATCATTATAGAACTAGGTATAGAAATAGGTTATTCTGCACTAGCAAGGACTCAAAATTAACTTTTTCCTTCATATCCCGCAACTGTCCTGAATTCTACCTTCAACTGTTCTCAGCTTTACAACCATTGCCCCAAACTGGAGTTCTTTTGTTTTCATACTTAATGCTTGATGCTCATTAAGCATTTTGTTAAAGGTAGAATCAGTAGGGTTTGTCCGAGCTGTTTGTAAACGCATCAGGACGTCAAATACCAATGTTTTGGGATGGTGAAACGTCCCGAGCACAGCAAAGCAATGAGAAGAAATAAGGAAATACAGGCAGAGGGCTGCAGGGTCTCTGCAGATACAGACAGAACAACACACTTATAGTGCATCAGAAGTGGTAATCGAAAGGGATGATGTTTATTTGAGTGTGTACATTGTTTTTTAGGAAAATGTTGCAGATTATACCTTTAAGATAAGTACAACAGGTTGCACACAGTTGCATACATATTAATAGTGCAGTTATTATTTAGACATACACATACATTTCATACACAGATTAGATGACATGTAAGAGAACACATGCACTGACGGTGTCCAGTATGGTGCAGCTTTTCTGGCACAGACACTTTGATAAAACAACCTTGAATAACACTGCATTATGCTTCACGCTCCACTTACCAGGGGTGCAAAATGTGGAGAAAATACTAATATAAAATGCAGAGATATCTGCATATTAAGTGGGAAGATACAGACTCTGTTGCTCTCAGGTTTTACTGCTGCTAGCGTGATGGATACGTCTTTGAGATAAAAATATCACAAAGACGCAACAAAACGTGACACTTCGTATTTTCCAAAAACATATACACATGCAGCATTAACGACTAACTAACATGCGATGTTAACTTACATGTTACACAAATGTTTTGGTGGGCGAGTGAAAATTTAGAGTTAAGTCATTATGTTTATACAGATTCCTGGCGCAGTCATTTACATTCTCTGTAGGACTGTTAATAAGTATAACATGTCCATACTTACAAGGTGAGGTGAGAGTTATATCTTTGTCAGCTTATTGTGGAGTTCTTTTGCCCTCAAGCGGGCAAAAACTGATTATTGCAGCTTCCACTCACGCCGTATATCACATGTTCTGGATCAAGTGTTCCCCTTCGAGTGTTCCCTCACCTTCCCTCGCAGAAATCCGCTCTAGTTTTTGGAGCATTTAAACGTCACTTAAGATGGCGGTGAGGATTCCCCCCAGAGAGGAAGTACGAAGAGGAAGTTAACAAGAGTTTGTTGCAACCACAAAGACGCAGAGGCTGAGTGAGTGAGTGTGTCTGGGAGAGACGCAGGACGCACAGTGACATCACTGCAGATTGTACAGTTGTGGTTGATTTCAGGTCTTGGATGTGAGTGTGACTCTGTGATTATATTTGTTTCATTACGTTTCAGGGCCAATGTAATGAATTTTTTCAAGTCCTATCACTCCAATCCTACATAAGCATGTCATATTTTGTTTTACTGGAAGAAAACATTATTTTGATGAAAATACAAAGATTTTAATAGGTGCACAATATGACTGGGGCCATTTAAAAGGTTTAAAAGGGTATTTTTCATTTAATCTCTACTTCAAGTTCTGCCTTTAGGTCCATTCGTCTTTGATTTGTAATCAACACAGAGTCTATTTTTTGTGTTACTGTAGTTTTATTCATGTCTTTATATTTCTGTCTTTCAGTCCAGACTTGTGGTCGAGGTTCCTCCATACAGCAAGAAGACAGCTGATCCGATCCAAGTCCAGTTCTACGTCTCAAACGGGAAGAGAAGAAGAAGTCTGACGCATAACTTCACCTACCTTCCTGGAGTCAGACGTCACCTCCCTGCTGCTGCCGCTGCTGCCGCTGGAGTCAAACAGGAGCGCTGGGAGCTCGACCACATCTCCCACAATCCACCTGGCTTCTGTCCAACCTCCAGTCAGGCGCTGTCCCATGACCCAGTGCTCAGCCCAGACCTGGTTTATTATGATTCCTGTGACATCCCAGTGCACTGTGGTCCTCCTTCCCACAACACGCCTCGTCTTCATCACCCGCCTCCCTCCTCTGGTCCGCTTCAATCCTCCTTAATGTTTCCTCACACCTCCGCAGTCCCCCATCAGACCTTGATTCCTCTTCAGACATCCATCTTGCCTCCTCAGCTCTCCACGATACCTCCCCAGGCCTCTTCGGTGCCCCTCCAGACCTTCACCATCCCCCCTCAGACGTCCTCAGTACCTCCTCAAGTCTCCACAATGCCTCCCCAGGCCTCTTCGTTGCCCCTCCAGACCTTCACTATCCCTCCTCCCGCCTCCTCCAGCGGACCTCGGAGGGAACCGTCTCCATCTCTGAGCTCCAGAGGAGCCTTTGTGGCCCCTGCTGACCCCCAGAAGGACTCTGCGCTCTCCAGTGCAGGACAGGTCCCGAACATCAAGCAGGAACCCGAAGATTCGCAGCCGAATATGGGATCTTTGGGCCTCCAGGAGATCACTCTGGATGATGGTAGGAAGCTGTGTGTGCAAGCTTTGGGGGGGCTCTGAAAAGTTTGTTGCTTGCCTCTCATGGAGGTCAGTAGCTCGATAGATTTAAATATTCTCAACAAAAGAAAAAACTAAGTCCAAAATATATAATTAAACCACTCCTCAGGAAGATACGCTAATACTTAAAAAAATGTTTTTTACTAAATTTACTGTCATTTTAATGTTGAATAGACCTGCAAATCAAAAACAGTGCATACTGTTGGTATGAGACACAACACAATCTGTGCTTGTACACCTAAACACGGGCAAACTTTTACAAACAAACAGATGGAGAGAAAACAGCCTCTCTCAGTGATCTGTTGCTCAGACTTGTGATCTGGTCCTTGGATACAGATCTGGTTCTCAGACTCTCATGTGCTCATTGTGTGTCCTCTTTCTCAGGCTGTGCTGCTGTGAGGCTGTTCCCCTCAGTGTCTGTCTACACTTGCTCTGTAATGTTGGTTATTTATATGTGGGGGCCCCCTGTGTGTGTGTGTGTGTGTGTGTGTGTGAATACTGTGTTTCTCTCTGATCTGGGTTAATAATAGCTGTGTCTGCTTGTTGCTGCTCTGAATGATGCAGATGGGGGTTAAATTTGTTGCTGTGTCTCAGTTGGTGGGCAGCAGCTGTCGTCAGGCCTCTGACCCCCCGGCTTGGCCCCGGCCACCCCCTCGCCTTTCAGCTTGACTTTGACCTCAGCAGCCTGATCTGCTGCCGCTGCTGCTGCTGGAGAAACCACACACTGAGGCCACTCAGAGTTATTTTTTCAATTAATTGATTAATTAATTAATTGCTTTTTGTTTAAAATACCAGAAAAGTTTGCCTCTATGCTGCTCGTCTGGTGTAATCCAAGTCTCCTAAAGCCCCGACATGCTGTTCACTTGCACGTGCACACCGTCACATCATACACACCCAGTTCAGACGGTGTGCACGCACATGTGAACGTGGCTCCAAACTTAAGATCTGCAGTGAAGATTCAGGCTAAACACATGGTGCCAATGACATCTTTCAAGTCAACTTGGCATGTCGGGGCTTAAGAAGACTTGGATTACACCAGACGAGCAGTATGGAGGCATTTTATGGGTTTTCTTTTCTTTGAAAACTGGTCACCATTCACTTCAGTTGTTTGGGAGACTCTGATTCTGTTTTCCTGTGAAACTCCAGCAGTGTTTTGTGGACTAAAAAACCTAAACCGGACCTTCAGTCAGCATGAAGTTGAGTAGATATTTACTGAATTTTCATTCTTGGGTGAACTGTCCCTTTAAAGGTACTGGTATCGTATTTTTTTAAACGAACCCAGCCTTAATTGCAACATACACCATGTTATAACACACAGCATATCACAAAATGTAAACAATCACAATAATATCTTATCAGGACTCAATTCAAGGACTTTGAATTGAATCTGTGTGTATAATTGTGAGACTGCCGGTCTGGATCCATACATGCAGCTGAAGTTGTGTTTAGGCGGCAGCGTGTTGGTGACGAGTGTTGTTGTTGTTGTTGTGGTGTTGGTTTGCTTCATGAGCCTCAGGTTTCACTGCAGAGCTATGTATAGACTGAATGGAGCGGTGATGGAGCCATTTTTGCTGCAGTGCAAAGAGACTCAGCAGAGCAGCTTTACTACTGATGCTAATAATAATAAACAATAATTTCTCACCTCCGCTGAGAACCCAGCCTGCACAGCATGTGTCATAAACTAAACTGCTGCTTTGTGTATCAGCTTGTGGTATGAATGGATTAGTTAGTAATTAGAAGGTGCAGTAAAGAACATGTTGAAGGGGCAAAAAGCCAGATGATCTGTTTTACAACCACACACAAACCTGTTGAGTTTAATTCATCATGCATGAAGCATCATGTACAGTAAATGAAAGGTTTAGGAGAACGTTTTAAGTCAGTTTGTATCCAGCTGCTCCCTCCTGTGGCCAAACAGAGACCTGCAATACAGAATCTACTTTTCTTTCCCTGCATTTGTTGAGGTTTCCTGCTTCTGTTTGTGTTGCAGTGAATGAGATAATCGACAGAGACATTGGCAGTCTGAGCAGCAGCGCCCAGCCCGACCAGTTCGACCAGTACCACCAGTACGACTGGGAGCACAAGCCTGGTGACGCCGCCTTACCGTTCTGTGGAGGTCCTCAGTAGTCTGTCTCACTGCTTCCTCGGGGGACGGCTGCAGTGCTTCTTCTTCTGCTGTTCGCTCTCTGGAGAAAAACAAAGCGGCGCGGCTCACGTTTGCACAAAGTGCACCAAACTGATCTTCAAGTGCCTGAGAACCAATCAGCAACCTCATCAGCTCGTCTCATCAGGGTATCAGATTACTGTTTCCTCGTCTGTCTCAGGAATTTTTTCAATGACAAACCAAAGATTTTTTTTAGTTTTTCATGACCGAATTGGAAGAACTGTAGAATACGACAAAAGGGCTGTAATTCTGTTGTAGGAGCGGTGCTTTAATGGTTCACAATCACAACAATCAGTGATGTCGACACAGTGGCTAAAGACGCGCACAAATGAGAAAATCCTGTTGTTATTTATTGGCCAATTAATTAAGATATCTATTTTTGATACTCTGGATCTGATCCAGAATAAAACTAATGTCCTTCAGCTGATCATTTACATTTTTTATAGCTTGGTTTTACTCTCTGTATGGTTTACATTTCCTCACTGAACTGCATTAACAAGGACCTATTGAGCCCATTTCCAGCTCTATATTTTTAGGAGTAGTTTTGCATGATTACAGTTAAGAAAAATCTTATTTATCTTATAATAGCTCTTTATGCAGCCACTCAATTCATCATCTGTCTGAAACAAGCCAACATTTTAATATGACACAGAAAACAAAGGAAAGCATAATAGGTCCCCTTTAATGCCGTTCAAGCTGAACTGTTTTGGTGTGAAGCTTCAGACACTGAATTATAGAAAGGTTAAAGTAAAAAGAAGGAAAACATTGGATGTTCTGTGTTTTAATAAATCATTTGATGAATGATGACTGTAGGTTGTAAAATAGTTTCTTCTGTGAAAACTGTCTCCATAAAGGATTTGAGAACAAGCGTCACATTTCCAACAGCCTCCCTCTCTTCACGCACAAACACGTTTAAGGCACTTTGAGGTCTCAAAGTGGTGACATTTCATTACAGGGAGGTCAGAGGTCGCAGCAGCCAATATTAACTGCCTACAGGGACAAACCATTGAAGTAAAGAATGTTATTATTAAAGGGTAAATCCGCACTAAATTGCACAGGGAGAAACTGACGCAGTATCCTGCTCTCCTATTCTAGGCCTCAGTTTGTAAAAGTGAAACAAAATTCGATTATAAAACTACCATTAATTAAATTAATATGGTTAGGCATAACTTGCCTATGGTTTCGTGGTCTGTGTCAAACTGTTTTAGGTACAAGCTCCTTGTCTTGTCTTGGCTGGTCGGGGTCCTTCCCCTGTTCAGTAGAGCCTTGCTCTGGGTAACAGTTAAGGTTGTGAGATGTAGCAAACCACGTTTAAAAAAAAAACAATCAAGTATCAAAGAAACAAAGATTTAAAGTGCTCATTCAAAACCTCAGTACAGTTCAGTCTTTGTCCTGCCTGAAATTTGGCTTGCAGCAAAACCAGACAGGATTTATTGACTTTTTCACAGATTTCTCAAGATAATTTTATCAGAAGAAAGCAAATTGTTTTTTCATGACAATGAGAACACAACTTTAGTTTTATTGAGATCATGGCTTAAATTATCTGGTTTTCTTTAGAAAAGAAAAGGCAAATTTCTTGAGTTAATGTGATAATTTATCACAAGAAAATAACCTTTTTTTCTCAAGATCACAGGTTAAATTGTGTTTTCATGAGAAAAGAAAAGGCACATTTCTTGAGTTAATGTGATAATTTATCACAAGAAAATAATAGGGCTGGGGATGCAGGTTGTTTTTTTTTTTAAGTTTAAAAAATTTAAATGTATAAAACTTATTTTCTTTTTACAGTGTTATTGAAAGAGGTATCAAGTATCATTTTCTGGTACTAGAATTATATTGAAATGTAAAGTTAGGGTATCATGGTATCAACTCTCCTCCATATTTGTTTGTGTTGCCTTCATGCAAATTTCCTGCCTGCATTCGTGCTGAGTGGAAGAACACAAAGCCTGGTGCTAATGACAACAAATAGTGCCATCAAGAGCCTGATTTGCAACACAACAACATAACCAATAGACCACAATGTAAAAGAAATGTGGTTTTCTGTTGTCACACGATACATATCGTCACATTGCACACAGACTGAATCAAATCTGGGAGCTTCTTTGGTCTTTTGATGAACCAGAAATGAAAACATCACCAGCATCTGAACTCTGATCTGTCTTCCTGTTTTTTATTAACCTTATTAAACTTCTTTATTAAGTTCTGATGGATGAATCGCAGTGAGGATCAGACTAATCCTCCTCCTGCTCGGTCATTTGAAGAGCTGCTGGTCGGGGTCTGACTGCACAAAGCAGAACTCCTCCACAGCTGATCCTGATCCTGAAGTCCAGCAGCTCTTCGTGCAGGTGTAAACCAGCACCGTCCCAAACTCCAGCTCCGCCTGACCACTGCCACCGTCTTTCCTCTGCAGCAGACTGACCAGAGCCGGCATCAGCTGCAGCTCAAAAGTCCTGGACCCTCCACAGGAGCCACACGCCGACAACATCTGAGCCATGTTGGACGGCGGCTCGGAGATGAAGAGCGGTTTCCCTCCGCGGCAGTACCGCAGGATCTGCTGAGGACACAGCGAGATCTTCTTCATGAACCTGGAGAAGACGGCGTCTCCGTGTCGGGCTGTCATCTTCTCGTACTTCTCCTCACCGCCACCGCCCTCGCCACACTCCATCTCCCCCACTGCCACTCCCTCTCTCTTCTCATACTCTCTCAGCAGCTGCTGAGCGTGATGCAGGCCGTCCTCCTCTCCAGCCAGATCTGACTCCTCCTCCACGCTGATGAAGAATGGACGGAGGACAGGAACATCCTCCTGAGACTCTCCAAGACTGAGATCCTGAAGCTGGCTGCTGACATCAGTCTCCCTCACTGCTGGGCAGGAAGAGAGAAAAAATAAATAACCAACAGTAATTCTGACAGATAAATATTACAGAATCACACTCAGCTGCATCCTCCAGTCTTTTAGAAATAATTCTGGAAATCTGATTTCTTTAGTTACTTAAAGGGACAGTTCACCCCAAAATCAATGGGCCGATATTATCAGTAAATCAATATATCGGTCGAGCTCTAACTATTGGTGGTCATAAATCTTGAAACGTACCTTCTGTTTCAGGAGCTGCTGCCTCCTCTTGAACCTGGCTGTCCTTTTTCACACCTCCTCCCCATCCATCATCCTCCTCCTCCTCCATCCCCCAGTCATCAGCGGAGTCACACCAGTCAGTGGCCGACAGAGGAGGCTCCTGAGCCGGGGCAGGTTGGCTGGAGGTCCGCGCTGCTGCTGCTGCCCACCTCCGCCTCTAAACACTGAGAGCGGAGCACCTTCCAACTGTCTGCCCCGCCGCTGCACTCAGCACCTGGACACGCGAACAGGTGGAGGTTCCTGTGGTACGGGGAGGCTTCCAGGGGGCAGTACACCTGCACCACATGAGCTAACGGGGCTCCACAGCGACCGCAGCGGGGAGACAGCCGGGGGATGACCGGTAACCAGTCCGGCTGACCCCCGACCTTGTTGGTGAGGAATGAGGAGTGATGTCTTTTAGAGTCCAGCTCTCCATCACACAGACCGACCAGAGTCAACTCCTGAGAGCCTGAAGCCATCTCACCCTCACATGTTCAAACACCAACAGGAAGTCATGGTTAGTGTCAGGAGTCCGTCACCAAAACATCACCTCCAGCTGGATCATAGCTGAGGTTATAAAGATGCACCAATACTGTGTATATTATCGATTAAAGAGCAAAATAGTCACATTAATAAATAAAGTGCATGATAAAAAACTGTGAAGCCTGTGCGTCAAATTTGTGAACAAGGTTGAGAAACGTTCCTACCGGAACTGTTCACTACGGTTGGTTAAAGCAACGGAAGAAAACATCCGTTGAAGTGATTTTCAAAATAAACTGGACAATTTTTGCACTTGTTTTCCACGGTCCAAAACTGGCGTCTCTCCAGGATTAGGGGTTCCCACTTACTTCCAACCCCCACTTTTGTAAGGTGTCTCTGTAAAACATTGACAATAATACACATAAAGTAAAATAAATAAAACAATAAATCAATCAATCAAAACTTAAAGAAAAGCGGATCAGTATCACCTTATAATGTAATAATAAGATATGCTCGTGTTATTAGAATATTCAAATTTATCACATCAGAAAAAGGAACTCTTCTAACTTTCAAACACTTTTCTAACAATATACTATTAATCATGAAACGTTTCATGTTATAATTTCATTATTTTGAGCTACAAGTTTATTATATTCATAAAGTTTCTCATTATAATTACTTACAGGTTGTTGTTTTTTCAGCATATTGGTGGAAATAGGCTGCCGCATGTTTCCATGTGTCTTCAGGCGATGGCAGTTTTATTCTGAAAAGAAAAAAGCGACCGGAAATATGATATTTACTTGATCCCGGAACTTGTCGTGTCACGTGATGTGCGGAGTGACTCTAGCAGGGCTCGTGCTGTTTAGCTGGACTCCTAAAAAAAAAGCCCATGAAATATTTAAAGAATGATAACGGAGTTGATAAATTAGACAAATTGCTCATTAAGCTTCAAATATATCAGCTTGTCAACGAACTTTGACCATGACTGCACCGAGTGACGTTTCACGGGCGCTGGGCTAGCTGGCTAACAGGCTAGCTGACGTTATTGTTCGTGATGACGTAACGTTAGTGTTGAGTGTGTACAGCTGAGTTAAGTGATGTCAGAGGAGGAGGGACAGAATCTGTTTAACCAGCGGGTCATTTTATTTGTGAACAGCACCAGAATGTGACAGTTATAATGTTTAATACAGTTTTATTATCTAACAGTGTAAACCTCTGATCAGTGTTAGTGTCTCCACCAACATGCCTTTCTTGTTCCTGGAGCGGTTCCCCTGGCCCACTTTACAGACCTACACGGCCTTGAGCGCTGCCTTGCTGGCCGGGACCGTCCTGACCGCCTGCTCCTCCGAGTCCCGCTCACAGTCCAGCCCGGAGGAGGGCCGCAGCCACCCGGTCCACAGCTCCAGGATCGGCCGCTACATCAGGGAGGGCGGACAGTATCTGAGTCCAGGGTATGGAGACGTGGCTGCAGATGTGCTGCTGTACCTGCTGACTGACAGTGTGTTTGTCTGGGTGAGTGTACACATACACAACAAGTGTTTGAACCTGCAGCCTGTGGTTTTGTTTACAGAAAGGAGGGCAGGATGGTGACGGGCTGTCAGCTTGTATAATTATAATATTATGTTATGACCTTAATATTGAACCTGAAAACTTTTTGTTTCAGTCAGTCTTCCTAAAATCTTGAGCTGCAACGATTAATCAATTAATAGCCAACTAGTTTGATAAGGGATTCATTGTTTTGACACATTTTTTTAATAGAAAATGTCCTGATTCTCTGATTTCAGCTTCTCAAATGTGATCAGTTCCTGCTTTCTTTCTTTGGTATCTTTCCATCTTTTTCTGACATAATGTGGACCAAACAACTAATCAATTAATTGAGAAAATCAGTGATAGAAAATAATTGTTAGCTGCAGCTCTAATAAAAGCGTCTGCGCTTTCAACCAGGACCAGAAATTTTGCCCAGTTTCAAATGCCACCAGCACACCACAGGATAGAGATACAGACAAAATAAAGAGTAATTTTCATAGTTTTGGTTTTGCTCCTAATTAGTTTAGCCTTTTCTGCCTCAGTAACACAGCAGGTAACAGGCTGGTCACACCTATTTCAAATGTCATTTACAGGCAAGAGGACAGAAGTGGCGACAAAATAAAAATAGCACTTGGGGGCCAAGAGATTACAGATTTTAATTGAGTAAGTTTTTATTGTGGAGACTTTTTAAATATATATTTATCAACATATCGTGAAAGTGGGTTATCTGGAACACCCATGGGCTTAAAGGGTAGACTGATAGCATCCTTTTTTTTTCTTTAATTTTAGCAATAGTATCCTTATTGTGCATTATTTTTGCCACAATATCCATGTAGTGACATTGACGTTGATGTATGATATTACTGATATTGTTACAGCCCTAGAACCTAGTAGCCCATGCTAGACTTTGGGCATATTTTGACCAATCATAAATTGGTATAAATTAATTATTGACACTTCAAGTAAGAGTTTAGACTTTTGTTGTAATTAAAAATCTCACTTAAATCGGGGCAGTATCTATTAAAATGTCTGAAAAGTGGATTCAGTGGACTTAATGGGGATATTTACCCCACATACTGCTGAATGTCAATCTGTTCAGGCTGCTTTAAAGTTAACTTGTGCTAAGAGTGAGTGATGACAAAAAAATCTGTTTATATTCTTAATTTACTCATAAAGTAAGATGGTAAACATTTGTTTGTCCCATCATCTCAGATATGAGAATTTGTATGTTTAAGACTTCTGACTTCCTTTGAGTTAGATAGGCAGTGAAAACCCTGCGCTCTCAGTTAGCCTACATTTGTTCTCGCAGCTCTGAAACCACAGCTCGTCAGCACCATATGATGTTATACCAGCGAAACAGTTCGCACCATATCTGGTTAATGAGATCCGGAGTGTTTTCGCAATCTGGCTAATAGCTGATAATAATTGTCTGAATCAGACAATCAAGCAGCTCTTGAAGCTTTAAACCAGCAACTGTTTGGTTATTTGCACCCCTGATTGTTACTGATTGACTCTGACGAAAACATAATTCTTCTTGAAGGAGAGAACTTCATTTTTAAACTACAGGGGTTTTTTTGTCCTGTATGCCTTCTTACTGATACACATTTGTTACAGAAGTTTTGTATGCGATCATAAGGGTGATATTATTGCGTCTGTCTGTCTGTGTGCAGGTGATGGTGAACACGGCCTGCTGTGTCTTGCTGCTGATTGCCAAACTCATCCAGTGTGTTGTTTTCGGGCCGCTCCGCGTCAGTGAAAAGCAGGTCAGTGTTTCTGTTTGTTTCTCATTAATACTGCATTCAGCTCGGTTTTCTCTTGGATCTCATCTGTGGTTTGGCCTTTAAGAGGGACAAGCTGTTCAGTTCTGAGTTTGTCAGCTCACCCAGATACAAACTTTAAACCCTTGTTAAACAGAGTAAAACTCACCAGAAACTCACTGTAAATAAACTGTACGATGGGCGAATGACTCCAGAGATCCGAAGCTTCGAAGCTCACTGTTTCAGTACGTTGTGTCAAATGAAGAAAACGTGTGAACGATGACTTTGTCCTATAGATGGTCTGTGTCTCTCATTTCACGCCTAACTTTGGTGGATCATAACACATCAGACGCTCCATTTTGAAGTGAGACCAAACTTTTCTTTGGATGCCAGTTTTGCTGACATTCATGTATCATGTCAGCAAAAATATTTTACATGGAGGCTTTAAGGATGATACACATGTTTATGATTTTACTACAACATGTTGCCAACAACAACATCAACAGTACAAATTTCATAATGAACACACAGGCTGATGGATGTTGTGGAGCTTCAGCTGCAGTCTCTTGAAGAGCTGCAGGAAGTTTTTCAAGCCACTAGATGTCACTGTAGGGCTGCGTTTCAAGCTTAAAAACCTTTTTTGAGACAAACAGAGAGAAAGCCCCAAAGCGTCATTTATCTGTTCACCACTAGGAAACTATAATCAATCACTATCCCCCAATCTGTGTAAAATAAAGTAAAACTATTAACAGAGTACATCCTGTTAATGTTTTGCTCAAATCCAAATAAAGTGGGCGCTGTATAAAACAGCAACATCCTAAAAAAGAGTCTTTTCCTTTTCCAGCACTTGAAGGACAAGTTCTGGAACTTCATCTTCTACAAGTTCATCTTTGTGTTCGGCGTCCTGAACGTCCAGACGGTGGATGAGGTGGTGATGTGGTGGCTCTGGTTCTCCGTCCTGGTCTTCCTCCATCTCCTGGTTCAGCTCTGCAAGGACCGCTTTGAATATGTGAGGTTCCCTAAATCATACACGACCACAGACAGCAGAGTCTCATGATGGCTGTTTTTGTATTTTAAAATGATCTTTATATGGAACATGTTTCAAAAAGTGCAGTGTTTCGCCAAGATTTTCAAACATCCTCTAAACGTTTTCCTCCAGAGGAAGAACGACGGGCTTTATAGGCTTTATTTGAGCAGCTACTGTCTAAAGCAGAGAAAAGTTTTTGTGTTAAATCATCTTCTTATCTCAAGAAATCAGCCCTCTGTTTTCTCATGAGATGATATGATGATGATGAGATAAATTAACCCATTTAACACAAAAGAAATGAGGTCAAGATGATGAAATAATTAACTTTAGATTTTGAGATAACGGCTTTAAAAAAAAAAATTATAAGCACGGCCGTTCTCTGCTTCACTTCACAAGTCCTCTTAAGTACCGCAGAAGTCGAGAATCATAAATATAAAATAGACATTTACAATAAAATATATGTAAAATACACATTTTAAATTAAAAGTGTTTCAAACAAACTATAGAGAACACGGTCATGACTGTCTGTGTTTGTGTCCGTCCAGCTGTCCTTCTCTCCGACCACTCCTCTGTCCAGTCACGCGCGGGTGCTGCTGCTGTTGGTGGTGCTGCTGTTGTGCTGCGGCGGTCTGGCTACTCTCTGCAGCCGTCTGGTTCGAAGTCAAGGCCGCCACACCGCCGCATTCATGGCTGCTGAGGTGAGAGACTTTCTCTGACACACGGACCATCTGCAGCTCCTCCCAAAAACTGAAAGTGTTATTGTTAGTTACTTATTGAATTTAAGACGTTAAAAGTATGAAAATCGTTTCATTTTATCATCATAGAATTTCAGATCTCTTGAACGAATCAGGACAAAATCCTTTAATGTTGAATTTCCTGCTGGGATTTTCTTCTCATTCATAATCAAAAGTTGTGTAAACAGTCATCAGGTGTGTTCAAAGATAAAACTGATTTATTTCTGCCAGAGTTAGTACTAACGCCTGAAGTTCTGGAAAATGTTACAAGGAATATAATGCTTGAATTTAAAATGAGGGCTCAAGGATTTAAAAAAGAAAATCTAACTGTGATTATTTTGACTTATGCTGCAACATCATTATTCTTATTTTCATTAAAAAAAACAATAAAATGATCACAGTGTGATTTTTGCAGGTGTTTGTACCAAACAAAGACGTTTTCTTAAGCCTGTAGAATATGATGTGTGGGCCCGGACGTCTCGGCAACACAAGAATATTTAATTTAAAATGGTATTTTGACGCACATTTCATCTACAACAAATATTGCTCTCCTGTGAATGTAAAAATAAGTCACTGAAACCATTTTTACAATTTGAATTTTAACTCTTTTAAAGCTGTAAGAGCCATTTTTTGTCTTAAATTCTTCCAGGTTCCATCAGAGGATCTTAAAAATAAATATTTATTTTTCTAATCCACACAAATAGTCTGAGTTTACTTTATGTTTTGTCTACATCATCTGACAGTTTTCAGTCTGACAGAATTTGTTGTTACTTTACTGTTGATGAATAAAGTTTCCTCTGACCTGCTGTCTGTGTTTCAGTGCATGTTGGTGACAGTCAGGACGACGCACGTCATGTTTCGGTGAGTACGCTCAAGACTTTCATACTTCCTGTTCCTGTTAGTAGATCAAACAGAACGTTTTAATGTGACAGTATTTTATGTTATTTCCTGTTCCTGCAGGTACTCCATCCACCTGTGGGACGTGAACCAGGAGGGTAGCTGGGACAATAAGTCCTCTTATGTTTACTACACCGACCTGGTGATGGAGCTGCTGCTGCTGGGCCTCGACCTGCTGCATCACATCCACATGCTGGTCAGTAGATTTATTTTCAGTTTAGGTTCAGTTTTCTGCTCAGAGCTTTGCTTTTTTTTATTTCTGGACTTTTGTTTCAGAGTTTTTTTTATTTTAGAGGTTTATTTCATCTTAATTTCATATCAGCTAAGTTTGGTTCAAACACTCTTCTATCATTAATACATATTGATCTGGTTAACAACAATATTATATAAATATATTTTTTCTGTTTTAGTAGTTTCTGAAGTAAAAATAACTTTATATATACAGCACCATTCAAAACAAAGTTACAAAGTGCTTTACAGTAACAGCAAAGAGTATAAGCAGATGAAATCCAAAACATAAAATTTTGTGAAATCACATTAAATACCAGATTTAAGGAAAAGCCAGCTGAGGGCCCCCGAGAGCAAAGGCCCTCCCCTTTACACAGCACCCGTAACTGAATACAAATGATGAAAAGCTGCAAAAAGTGCTGTTTGTGCTGAACGTTTTTTTGTCAGACGCCTCGTTTCTATTTGTTCTCGCCGCTCGTGTTGGAAGCGCTGCAAAACAGTTGATTCATTAAGTGAAAATGAGAAAGTATCTGTATGATATCTCATCATTTAACGACAAAAATTACCTCACTGTTGGCTTTATTGTGTGTCATTCCTAGTAAAGAAACATATAAATATCACAATATAAAATGTTTAAAAAGTATAAATGTAGGAAGACTCACACACCTTTTACTTCAGTGGTCACATCTCAAGTCTGATCTGGAGCGCACAGCTGATCGGTACGTGGTTTGATTATATGACGTAATACAAGTGCATATTTAATTAAATCAGTGTGAGAGTGTTCGTGAGGTGATGGTGCTCACATTCAGTCAGGACACGGTGTGAGTGACAGGCCCAGATTTAGTGAGGTCCTGCCAGAGGATCACAGGCAGCGATTAGACACAGAGGGAGTCAGCAGGAGACTTAACATTCAAGGCTTTAAGAAAACAGCAGTAAAATCTGCCTCACCTGCTGATATAAGAATAAAGTGAACTGCAACAGTCGAGTCTGGAGGAGATAAAAATATGGAGGAGCTTTTCTTGTTCCTGCAGATGACAGAACGACCTGATGCCGCACTTCAGTCACCTGAGTCAAAAAAGTACACTGAGGTTACTGCCTCTTTAGACAAGTAATGAGCAGAAATGAGTGGAGAGATGTAGTTCAGTACCAAGTAATGATTTTATCTGACAGTGTGTAAAATGAGGGAGCTACAAAGTCAGACAGTTATTGACGCACTGAGCAAACGTGTGTAAAACTCCCATGAAAACATCCTGTTGCTGCTGTTTACATAATGTTGTGTAACTTGTGTATTATAACATCAAACAAAGGACAAAATACTATGATGCATGAAGTATCCAACAGTAACAGTATATAATCTATATACTTTTGATTACTTCATGAAATAAATAGTGATCAGAGGTTTTGGAGCGACCTAACCGACCCCAGTCTCCATCAAGTCCCCATCAACATTAAGTCTCACCGCTCAGACTCTGTTTCATGCAACAGCACTTCAAATCAGCGAAGAAAACTTCAAACTCAGAGCGTTAAATGAAACTTTAACTACCTGTGAAATTAAAACACAAACCGGTTTGAGACAGAGAGTCTTCTGGAAGGTCTGAAAGTTTCCAGCAGCTGGAAGTTCAGTCTTCAGACTTTTTATTGTCACGACATGTAAATTCCTTCTTCTCGTCCCTCTCAGGTCTTCAGTAACATCTGGTTGTCCATGGCGAGTCTGGTGATCTTCATGCAGCTTCGTTTCCTCGTGCAGGAGGTTCAGAAGAGAATCCGCCGCCACCACAACTACCTGCGAGTCCTCCGCAACATGGAGACCCGGTCAGTGTCACTGCAGTGAAATCGGAGAATCACGCCGTCGGGCTGTTGGTGCTGAAGCTGGAGGATGCACTAATCAAAATTTTTTTTTAATTTCTGCAGAGATTCTCATGCCTTTACTCAGGGTGTCTGCAGACAGACTACAGATCTGATAGCAGCGCTCTATTTTAATACTTAGATTACTGCAGCACTATATTGACAAAAAACCTGCACGTATATGATTTTAAATGAAAGATTTTGGGGTTATTGACTGTTGGCTGGACAAATCGAGCGATTGAAAAACTTTTGTTGCACCTTTTTCACTATTTTGACACGCAGTGATAGGTCTACAATACTGCCTGACAATGGCAAAACACAGTATCTACTACAATGATCAGGATTAATCAATGATACAAATCAGTTAAATTTAATGATGAAAGATGCAGTGGTTGTACACGGGCTGAATCTCACACTGCCACCTGCAACAAAAACAGAATAAACTTCTCTTTTGGTCAAATAACTGTCACTTGGTTGTTCCAGGTTCTCCGTGGCGTCTGCAGATGAACTGGCGGCTAATAACGACGACTGCGCCATCTGCTGGGACGTGATGAGCTCGGCTCGCAAGCTGCCCTGCGGTCACCTCTTCCACAGGTCAGTGCAGGTGATTCTGTTTGGCCACTAGGGGGCAGAAGAACAACACGACTCTGTAATTACAACGTGAGCGTATATTAGTTAGTTAAAGATGCACATATGAATCATTGTAATGAAGGGACAGATTAATAAATAAACACCACTGTTAAATAATGATGAGTTTAACAGGAAAATACAACATGGAAATCATTATGATAATGAGATACAGTAAAGAGCAGGTAAATGACTGTCAGCCACATTTATTTTCCTGCATGAATCACTGAGTTCTGACATTTAGTAAAAGCTGAATGTTTAATAAAAACAGATTCTGTGGTAGTTTTTAACGCTGAGTGTTTGTTTGTTTGTCCTCAGCTCGTGTCTGCGCTCCTGGCTCGAACAGGACACATCGTGTCCGACGTGTCGGATGTCCCTGAACATCGGAGAAGGAGGCGAGGGGCGTGGCGAGAGGGAGACCAGGGAGGCCGCCGCTGACAACATGGCTGCCGGGCCAGGAGTCGACGCTCGGCCGCACCTCAACCAGCTCAACCACTTCTTCCACTTTGACGGTGAGACAGTAAACTACACATCTGAAGCTGCAACTAATAATTATTTTCATTGTCGATTAATCTGTTGATTATTTTCTTGATAAATCAATTAGTTATTTGTTTCAGAAAGTGTCAGAAAAATGGTGAGAAATGTCAGTTTACTGTCAGAGGAGTAAAGAAACCAGAAACCAGAAAATATTCACATTTAGACTTTTTTCTTAAAGAAAATTATTCAAACTGATTAATTGACTATCAAAATAGTTGGGGATTAATTTAATAGTTGACAACTAATCAATTAATTATTGCAGCTTTACACACATATCTGTTATGCCACTTTCATCAGGACATGTTGAATCGTATAGAGTATATAGATATATGTAGTATATATAGAGTCCTGTCATGTTTTTAGTGAACAAAATTATTAGACAGGTGAAATTAATTCAGTCTGTCTTCTGTACGGTGGCCATTTTAGGATGTTAGCCTCGACTTTACTCTGTCAGACTTTCATCAGTCTAACTTTTAATCTACTTTGTGCGCTTTGCACAGATTTAGGACGGTTGTTAAAGTGTTGACTGGGACTCTGTCTGATGTGTCCACGTATATAAACGACTGCCCACCAGCTAATCAGAAATGAGCTTTTTCTTTCTCTTTGTTACTGAGAAAATGGCTTTATTTTATTGCAGGACTGAATTTTTGATGATAGATCCCATCTTACATTCATTTCTTTTCAGGGATAGAAAAGTTTTACACTTTCTTTATTCACTCATACAAATCTGTAACGATCCCTCCTGTTGCTCCTCTGACCTTGTCGTCTTCTCAGGCTCTCGTATTGCCAGCTGGTTGCCCAGTTTCTCAGTGGAGGTTATGGCCACCACCAACTTTTTGGGCGTCGCACCGGCGAGCCCGTCTCAGATCAACACCATGGTGAGTTTACGGAGGACAGGACAGCTCACGTGTCGTTAAAACAGGTTCACTGAGCTCAGGTGTTTCTGTCTGCGTCTCAGGCTCAGCAGGTCCAGGAGATGTTCCCTCAGGTTCCCCTCCAGCTGATCCTGCAGGACCTGGAGATCACCCAATCCCTCGAGGTCACCACGGACAACATCCTGGAGGGACGAATCCAGACAGCTGCGCCGCCACTGGTCAGTCTCATAAGCTTTATTAACCATCATTTTGGGGCACATTTTGAACTATTGCATTAGAAAAGGTTGATTGAAACAACAACATTAAAAGAAAAAACTCAGTCAATTTTGCTAAAGTGTTTAACGCTCACTTGAGAAAGTGTTAATGCTCTTAATTAGAGATGGAAACATCTGAATGATCAGGTGTTTCCGCTCCGTCAATAATAACACTGACATTGAACAAGGTAAAACTCCAGGTAGATTAGTTATTTAGCCAACTGATTTCCTAAATGTTATGTTGGTCTTTGCTAATAAAAAGAAGAGATGAAGCTGAAGAAATCTGGATTTAATCTGTATGAATGAGAAAATACTTGTTTTAAAAGACAAAAGAGTTAATAACTGAATTTTATCCAGAGTTATTTGCATTAGTAACAGAACACAAGACATCCGGTGCACTGGAGGAGGTTTAGCTTCCTCAAAATTATGTTCCTCCACTCAAAGATTTTCTGAAATCCAAAAAGTAAAGCAGCTGCAGAATCCATGCTTCTACAAGAGAGGATGCTCTTATATGTTAAAATGACATTTTAGTTGTTCATCTGTAGGTTACAAAGTTGTAAGTGATGAGAAAGTGCCACTGAGCTAAATTAACGCTGGAGAACGGCCATTATTGTTTAAAATGATGGAATATTTTTTGCATACTCAGTTCAGTAAAACCCAGCTGGCTACTGATGCTAAATGCTGCATTTCCCTTAAAAAAAAACTTAAACCAAATGTTAAAGTGTTTTATTGATAATATCTTATGTAGAGCAGCTGCACTTTAGAAAAGAAACGTCTTAAAAACACAGTTTCCTCCCTCGTCAGGTGTTTGAGCAGCCGCTCATACAGGTGACTCCTCCACCCGAGGACGAGGGCGGAGCCAGCAGCGAGTCAGAACGGGACGAGGAGGAAGACGAGACGGAGGACGAGGAGGAAGAGGAGGAGGTGGTGGAGAAGCAGATCACTGCAGAGGAGAAGATGGATGAAGACATGGAGAAGATGGAGGTCCACTTTTCTACGTCAGTGGAGCAGCGACAGAAGCTGCTGCTGCAGAGGAAGGAGGAGCTGCTGCAGCGAGCGCGCAGGTACTGGAAAAAAAACAACAGTTAAAAGATAATTTAAGTTTCAGATTCAAAGCGATATTCCACTGCAGAATGATAACCCACTCAGTATGTTCTCACCTCTATGCTGATGTGAGGATGGGTGAAGATCTTCAGTTCACAAAACAATCCTGGAGTTTCAGCAGAAAACAGGGTTGCAGCTAATGGCAGTGAATGGAGACCACGGATAAAATGAAAAAAAAAAGAACACAAAACAAACACAAAATGTCTCCATCCTGCTCGTGTGGTGTAATCCAAGTGTCCGTGAGCCGCAACATTAAAATTTAACCACAAAAGACGCCATTTACACCATGTTTTTAGCCGAAATGTCAACTGTAGCCTCCCAGGTAGCATGTGAACATGGCGTCAATCTCGCGATATTTTCACACGTGCGTCCATTAAGAGATATACGAAGTCTCGCGATACATCGACGCCATGTTTACATGCTACAGTTGACATTTCGGCTAAAAACATGGTGTAAATGGCGTCTTTTGTGGTTAAATTTTAATGTTGCGGCTCGCGGACACTTGGATTACACCACACGAGCAGGATGGAGACATTTTGTGTTTGTTTTGTGTTCTTTATTTTAAATATTTTATCCGTGGTCTCCATTCACTGCCATTAGCTGCAACCCTGTTTTCTGCTGAAACTCCAGGATTGTTTTGTGAACTGAAGATCTTCACCCATCCTCACATCGGCATAGGGGTGAGTACATACTGAGTGGGTTATCATTCTGGGGTGGAATATCGCTTTAATATCGACTGCAGCTTTTATTCTCTGCTGTAGGAGACTTAGATTCTCTGTTCTTGTTAATTCTTACAGTCTAAAAACATGAATTTTAGGTTTTATGGCTCCTAAAGAGGTTAAATGCACCAGACGCACATGTTCTCCAGCATGTTTGAGTGACAGGATTACGACGGGGTTAATTAATCAATTGAGGGAATAACTGACGTTCATTGGCAATGAAAAAAGCCATTACTTTCAGCGCCAGTGTACACTACATTTAGAATAATTTCAGCACTTAACCTTGCTGTCAGACGGCCTTTTCTCACAGGAAACTGCCGTAATAAAAGCTGAACATCGCTCTCTACAAAAGCAAAAACAGTCATTTTAGTTCACAGAACAAAGAGCTGCTCATCTACTTCAGTGAATACAAACTCACCTTTTAAAGGTTACTTTCTCCCTCTACTCCCCAACATCAGAGGGGAATACTGTACTTTATACTTCACTACATTTAACAGCTTTAGTTACTTTTCAAATTAAATTTTTTACACTCCAAAGCCACCAGACTCCTTTGACAAAAACAGTAATTTTTCCTCACAGAACATGTGAATCGCTGCTCGACTGCCGTCTTGATCAGTTAGTCTGTTGTGTTATTGTGTGACTGATGAAATCTGATTTAACCCTTTGAAATACTGAAGTGACACAATAACACAAACAAACTAACTGATCAGGGCAGCAGCAGAGCAGCAACTCCTGTGTCCTGTGAGGGAAAAATTACACAGTAGTTTGGTGGATTTGGAGACAGCTTCCTTCAAAACATCTGAACTACCCCTTTAAGTGTTACACTAACTCTCCAGTCTGCACCAACAGCTCCTCCTCGCACGTGTTTTCTTATCTACACCGTCATAGGAGTTGTAAAAAACTTTCTTCCGGTGGCGTTTGTGACCTCGTCTCTGCCGCTGAACCTCGGTTCACAGCTGCAGCTGCTAATTAGCTCCGTCGCTGATGAGCCTCTGAGCGGAGAGGCTCCATTAGTGAAGCCGCAGCAGACTTTTAAAGTGACTCGCCACCGAGTTTGCATGTTTCAGTCCATTTACTACAAATCACCTGCACTTTACATCACTTCTAACAGCTCTTTTTAAATCATAGCAGCAGCTTTTAGACACATCTCCTTCCTTCTAGGCAGCTGTTGGTTCAGTTCACGTCAGTGTTGTTAAACTCAACACTCTGCGGACAGATCATCCATCGCGGTGAGCGTCCTGCTCAGATTTACTGTACATTAATGGAAGTTTTCACTTCGGCTCCAAGTCTGCCGGCAGTGTCTGTATTTTTAAAAATCTGTATTTATAGATTTGCTCTCCTGGTAGGTATTTAATTTTTTATTTCTTTTTATTTTATTCACTCTGTCTTCTCCTTTTACTGCTTTATCTCTTGATATTTATCACAATATTACTTTTATTCTTTTTAATTGTTATTTTTATGGTTCTCTATAAACTGGGAATGTTTTACTTTCTTTCCTCGGGCTGTAGAAATTAAATGTTATATTTTATTATTACTATGTAATGTTAATAATGGAAAAATATATCAGAACAGTTTTTAGGGGATATAGCTTCAGCACTCGCTGTCAGACATGTTGACCTTAAGATGATGTAAACTTGGGTTTTTATCTCGTTGTGAAGCTTCCTGACTGGCGGACAGCTCTAAAGTTTGCACCAAATCTTATTTGATATTTTTTCTAAACAATCTGTTCTTATAACTGTCACCAGACGACGTCAACACATCTCTGACAAAAATAAAAGTCATTTTTCCAAAGGTGGAAGAAGATCTGTAGCACTTACCACAGTGTAGATGAACTCTGTGACACATCTTGCATCAAGAAGTCCTTCAAGTACAAAAAGTAAAAGAACTCAAATTAATAATCTGCAAAGTAACTGAAGTTATCAAATAAATGTAGTGGAGCAGAATGTGCAGTAATTATTTATTTCCTACCTCTGAACGTTTCTCTCCTCTGCAGGGACTATCTGAGCAGGAACATCAGGTCCAACACAGGAAACCCCGACTCCTCCTCGGACAGCGACGCCGTGACCTTCGACCCCGTGACCCTGCGGCGAGAAACATTAGCAGCAGCAGCAGAACGCCGCCTGCAGAGACAGTCCGACCCCGCCCACTGAGCCCAGACAGGAAGCTGGTGTAGTTTTTAACTTTTCTGTCTTCGGCTGCGTTTTTCACACCAGAATGAACAAACTACGGTCCCTCTGGTCTTCGGGGTTTTGAGTCCACCTCTTCTGATCATAATGCTGAGAAAAAAAACACACGTTTACTAAATAACAACTTGAAAACCTCGACGAAAAAGAGCAGAAGCCACATTTTTAATGAGCGAAGCTGCTGCTCAGACCTTCGCCCAGTAACTAAATTGATCACTGAAGAAGAGAAGCTGCACGGATCAGCAGATTGATCGGGTTCCAAATTTGAATCAAAGCAGCTTGTCCCAGTGTCGATAAAAACAGAACTTTGGAGATTTCAGCTGGAATATTTGTGAGGAATAAACTCACTGCAGTGCTGCCGATCAGACGTCGTTTTAAAGTAAGTTTGAGGCTGTAAAACACAGCAGCTGGATGCACATCAACCAAACTCCTGTTTTAACATGCGTAGCTTCATGTAGCATCCGTTTCTTTGTTCAGAGGGAGACTTTAGGGAGGAGCTGCTCCTCCAGAATCCACGGTGGATCACACGGCTATAAATGTAGCAGCTGGAAAACAGACATTTGGGTTGTCTGTCTGTCTGTCAGGTTTGTGCAGACAGAAATTAAAGAGAAACTCAAGGGAAGTGTTAAGTTGTTTTTCTGAAGGCTGTATATTAACCTGTAATACTAGGGGTGCAACAATTTCAACAGTAAATCAAAAATTGATCAAAATGAGCAAAATTAAAAGGTAGAATCGTAAATTTCCCAATAAAAAACAATACACTATCTTGTTTAAGATACTCTCAGTGACAGTTGTCGGGGCATAAAACCAATGATCTGCTGATCTTTACAAATCAAAACTCTCGTCTTATAATAGTCTAACAGTCTATGCAAAATAATTAAGAATGTTACGAATCATGAGCTTAAAACAGAAAGTCGTGGCACCTCTACTCAAAACTAAAAACTGTTGAAATATGTCAAATGCTTGGCAAGAGTCTCAGTTTTGTTTGCGCATCATTTCTCTTTTTTTACATATTTAAATTACGCTTGTACGAACCTTAATGTGTTCATTTTAAACTTCATTTATGCAGGAACAGTTCTTGTGGAGCTGTTTTGTGTTTCTAGAACAACACTGATATAGTTCAGCAAGAAATTTGGCTTATTTTGTTTAATATTAAAACAGGTTTTGAAACAGAAGTTGTGAAAAGTTGATGTATTCCTGATGTAAGATACTGAAAAATCCCACCATCATATTTGGGAAGGTTTTTTGGGTCTGAGCTTCCTTTAACAGACACGTGTGTTGAAGTAGAGGGTCAGTCGCCATGTGCACTTTGAAATATCACAGATTTAAAATGGCAAAATTTGGAAAAAACGTCCTCAATTTAACAAAAATGTTTTTACGTTTACTTGAGTTGGTGAGTTAACGCTCTTAATGGGAGATTTTTTTTTTTACAAATACGTACCGACATGGTGAACATTTAAGTCACATGACTGGTCAGCTGTTTCTTCATGGCTCTCTGAAACATCCATGATGGTTCCACACAGATCTGATGGAACCTTCTTCACATTAATACATGAAACTAACACGAATGTCACATTTCCATCCCGTTTCTCACTGTTTGAGGTTTGACTGGCGCTCTTAATTACATCATCTTGTTGCGCCGTCTTCTTCTGCAGGGGTACGATGGTTTTCTGACTGGAGAATCGGCGCCGTGTTCTGTTTATCTCGATAAACCAACTCCTAATAATCATGAAACAGTATTGATGATGATTTAGTCGAAATTTGGTTAAAATTTATGACACATTTGGATGTAAACTCATCTACTGTGTGTTGGACTAAAGCATGAAACAACTAAAGAACTTGTATGTTTCTTCAGTATTTCCGATTTTAAACATTATTTGGTTAAATTTATTTTTGACTTATTTTGGGTAAATTTGAGGCTGAGACGACGATTCGTGGATTTAGAGGAAGCTGTGTTTGTATTCAGCAGATAAAAGTTTTTTAAGACACTTTATTTGTCATTGAGGCGTAAAACAGAGTTGAAGCTTGTAGTTCAAATATAACAGAGAATCAAACTGCCTGCTCTGCAGCTGAACTGCATTCTGGTTTCTTTTTCTCTAAATCGATCTTCTCTGCACGCTGCCTGTAGACTGGATCTTATTGATCCTGTAACCCCGTAAACAAAACTCCATGCAGGTATTTTTGTTTGTTGCGGTTCATGTTATTTACGTTCCTGAAAGAAAAGCTCTGCCATCGATAGAACAACAAAGGATTTATTTTTGTTTTAAAACTTCTCACAGTATTTAGCAGAAAATCAGAGAATTGTATGCGAGAGCTTGTGTGTCGTTACAGCATAAATATTCAATTTCTTTTTAGAAGATGTAAAAAACATCTTCACATTCAGTGTTCTCTTCGTCAAATAAAAATAAGATTAAAGGGTTTTTTGTTACTAAGATGACTTTAGAAATCCAGTATTAGTTTGTGCTTTTCCTTTAATCCTCCATCATTATTTCTGCAGTATTAAGTTCTAACAGGTTGATCTACAGATTAAGGCAGCAATAATGGGAATTATATTTCACTTTTTTTATGTCTGGTTTTTAAAACACGAGTGACAAACAGCCATTCGGTATTTTGTTTTTGTTATTGTTTATTTGAAATAGATTTGATGGCTTCAGTGTGTGAATTTGTTTTCTGGTGTTATGTTCACAATAACTCTGCATGAGGAGTCGCCACTTTTCAAATATCTCTTTGTACTGGTTTTGATGGTTTTGTCTTTTTTTGCACGTTGGCACCTTCAGAGATTTGTTTGTTTGTTTGTTCTTCCTCGTCTGGACTCTGTTCCTGTTTACAGATTGTATAAATACTTTTTGCATTTTTGAAATAGAAAAGATTGTACAGAGATTTAAAACCTATGAAGTTTTTTTTGTAAATAAATGCGAACGCTGTCGGACAGTTTGACTGCAGGAGCTTCAATCAATAAACTCATAATCAGAGACGTTTGGTTTTTTTAACCTGATCTTCTTTCTGATGGATTTTAATGTTTGTGATGCTGATGTGAAAAGTGAAGGTCAAGTTTTTTCATTTAAAAAGAGACTTAAAAATAGGTTCAGGTTTTTTTTTCCTCAAGTCTATATTAGTATAATATTAACAACAAACCTGTATTATGTTTGAAGTGACGTCTTCTAACACGACTTCACAGAAATAAAAGAGAACCCACAGTCCTTGTTTTGTGCAAAAATAAAACTAAGTAATAAAAGTTCAGTTGAAGTTGAACAGCCGTCAAATAAATTCCAAAGTGAAAGTTTATTATAAATTCAGTCCTCGTTCTCTGCAGAAATACTTTATAAAGTTTAGTTGAGGCTAATAAGAGGCTTCACCCTGAGATAAATAAATCAAGTGCACAAGTTACAAAGACTGATTGATTGAATGAGAACATATTTGAAGAGACGAGAAGTTTTAGGTCCTGTTTGGTTCTGCAAAAGTTCCTGTAATGTTTAAGGTAAAGGTTCTGAAAATGTTCTGGGAACATGATGGAAGAACCTAAATAGGACCAAAGAAAAAGAACGCTAGGTTCCCTAAAACAGGCTTATTCAATTACTTTTTTCAAATTAAGAGCCAGATTTGAAAAAAAAAGTTCCTTGGGAGTTTGTCTGACCTGCAAAGTTCGTGATTAAATGTGCACCTTTTTATTTTTTTACCTTTATAATACTAGATTAGAAGTAGCTTGTTTTAATAAACACAATGTTGCATCTGATATATTTTTTCATTTGGTTTGTCTCCTAAATCCTCTGTGATTAAACAGAAACAGAGTTAAAACTTTTTAAAATAATTAGTGTCTCTGAGTTTAACAACAGACAGAACCAGTCAGTGGGCTAATTAACCTCTCATCTGAAAAAAAAAAAAGTTTTTATGTTTTTTCTCATATTTAAAAAAGGATCAAAGGACCAGATTAAACCGGTCTGCCCTAAAGGTTCTGGAAATCTTATGAGATCGAAACATGGATAATTCTGACGTTTTCTTTTTATGGAACAGCAGTCGGACTTTTTCTTTAATATGGTTCAGAAGGGGTTTCTATACTTTATAGAACGTCTCTGTGGAGCTCCTCAATTAATATTTTATTTTCCTTCATTTTAGAAAGAGCATCAAGTCTCTTATCCAGTGAGCGAGTGTCGGTCGATGTGCATCTTTCCATTTAAGTAGAATAAAGCCTCTGACGAGCAGGTTAGCAAAAACGATTCAGTATGTGGAAGTTACTACACGTTTACTTGATTACCTCAGTATTTCCATTTTATGCTACTTTATTGTTCTACTCAGCCACAATTCAAAGGGAAGTACTGCACTTTATTTACTCAACTACAGCTGACAGCTTTAGTTACTGTGCAGATTCAGATTACTAATAAAAATATCATAAATCATGTTCATGTATTATTGGTTAAGATGATACTGAAGCTGCAATATTAAAGTGATGAAAACATTAATGCATCAAAGATTAGAACTCAATAGTATAATATACGTTATTCTGAAATGGGCCTTTTAATTTTGGTACTTTAAATATATTTTAATAATATTTTTACTTGAGTTTGTTTTTGAATTCAGTATTTCTACACTGTGATATTCATACTTTTATTCAAGTTAAAGATCCGAGTACTTCTTCCAGCCGTGTGTACTTCTGATTAAATGCAAAGACACCAGAGAGAGGTGTCATTTTAAGTGAATATTAGAATTTATTGAATGAATTCAGCCTCAGGATCATTAAATAAGAGTGACGGTCACTTACTGAGTTGGTGGGAGTTTAATGCCTCGTTCATCAAGGACACATCATCAAGTCTGCAGAGGGAAGTTAGAGGGATGAATTAAAGGTACAACCTGCAAGACAAACACAAAACAGATGTAAAACAACAGTTTGACAAAAAAGAAGAACCACAGAACCAAATTTCTCCAGAGATTTCAAATGCATCTCTCAGTCTTCCTCAGCAGAACTCAATCTGCTGAGAAGATTTCATTGAAAGCTTTGGAAAACAGCTGGTAAATGACCTGGAGCTCAGATTTTCTATCTAGAAAGTGAAAAAAATAATTTATAACGTCACATCACTGGAGAAAAATGTTGTAACACCAGTTAGATTTATACAAGAATGCACTGGTGTTAATATTAAGAAGATAAATGATAAAGATGAATAACAGCAGTGACAATTTGGAGAAAAAACTGATTTGAACAAAATGGCTTCAATGTTTGAGACCTCATGTTTTCAGTCATAATCAAAAATCATTTAACTGTTCAGATGTGAGATGTGTAACACCACTGACAACATTTAAAACTTCATGCAAAAATCATTTAAAACAAACAAATTCAACTTTCCACGTGCCTTTGTCCACTGCCCGTCCTCCAATGACCTCTTAAACCACAAGAGACCTTTCAAAATAAAATTTTGTGTTTTATGTTTGTTTAGCAGTAACACCACATTTATTTATTTATTTATTATGCATTAATTTTAAAGAACTATTTATTTACAATTCCAATGTTTTATTCAATGTAAATGTAAATACGATTGAATCAATGCAAAAATTATTTTAAAATAAAAGTTTATGGCTTCGTTTGCATGTAAGATCAAAGTGAACAAACAATCCCTTGAACTCGACATTTTAGATAAATTGTTGAAATTAAACAGAATATAAGATAAATGAACTTTGTTTTATCATTGCAAGAACAGTCTTTTATACTGAACATATTATAAATGTGACTATCAGGTCAACTTAAAGGATTTTGGTGACTGAAAAAGTCTGTCAGCACTTTTTGCACCGTTTTTGTAGAATGACCTTCATCCTCCGGCCAGCAGGGGGCAGTCACACTTCACTGTTGTCTCCAGCTCATCATGTCTCCTGTTGAAACAAGCTGCTGAAATAATCGTATTTGTCTGTACACAGAGTTTTTTTTTTCCTCTCAGTGTCTGTCACATCTCAGCAGCCAGAGGCCTCTCTCAGATTACAATCGCTACCGGCAACTCTACATTATAATTTCTAATTACTGTAATTATTAGAGACGCTTGAGGGGGAAAAAAAAATCTTTATCTTCTTCATGTGTCGCTGTCACATAAACCACAGAGAAAATCAGGGTTTTCTTCTGACGAACAGAATCATTAAGGGAACAGTGGATGAAGTTTTCAGAGGCTTCAGATGAGGGAAAGTTTAGGACAAAATGTGTCTCACACAGTGTGTCTCCTGCAGTGTGTCAGGTCAGATGGTGAAGTCAACAGGGGGACTGAACTACAGCCTGGGACACCTCCTGTCTGTGGACTTCAGCTCGGTGTTCAACCAGGCCTGGGCAACATAAATATATATATCAAAATTATTATTATTATCAAAAGTCCACAGATTCTTTACTCAAGTAGAAGTACAGATACTCTGGTAAAAGTAAAAGTACTGATTCAACTTCTTTACTGCAGTAAAAGTGAAAAAGTTCAAAGTATAAAAGTAACAAGTCGTCCTCTGAAGGACATTTCTGCTGACTGTTTCTGTGTTTCTCCACCAGAGTCTCTCTGTGTTTCTTGTAATGTCTTTTATGTTGTTTTCGTCTTGTTACGTCTTTTGTCTTTTGTTTGTCTTGTTATGTATTTTATGCCTTTTTACATTTTTTTTTCCGTCATTCTTGTTTTGTCTTTTATAATATTTTTGTCTTGCCACGTTTTTCATCTTTTTTTTTTAATCTTACTACATCTTCTATGTCATTTTCATCTCATGCAGTTTTTATTTTGTTTCAATTTTTGTCATTTTCATCTTGTTGCATCTTTTGTCTTTTATGACGGTTTTTGCATCTTTTAACATTTTTCGGTCTTTTCTATTTACGTCTTTTACAACATGTTTTGTCTTGTTATGTCTTTTATGTCATTTTCATCTTATCATGTATTGTTACATCATATTATGTCTTTTCATTATTTTTGTCTGATTACATCTTAATACCTTTTATTTCATCTTTCACGTCGTTTTTCTTTTGTTATGTCTGTCAGGTGTGATATAAACTGTTGGACGCATCAAGGAATCGTCTTTTCTGTATTATTGTCCCAGTCCTTTAGGTTGAAATCGGTCTTGATGTTGGAAGGCGGCGATGCAAAATAAAAATAATCAATAATTCCCCTCAAATGGATGAGACTAGATATCGATATAGATTTTGGATATTGTTATATTGTGATATAAATGTTGTCTTTTCCTGGTTTTGAAGGCTGCTTTACAGTAAAGTGATGTAATTTTCTGAACTCACCAGACTGTTGTAGCTGTTCTATTATTTTCCTTTCATTATACAGACATGATTATTATTGATCAAAGTCAATTTAATCCTGGACCACATCAGAATTATCACTGTGTTCTAAGAACTGTTTGGGAATATAAGACTATATAAATGTATCTACTTATCATATTACATTTTGCCTGAGCTTTATTACTGGTTGTAAAAATAACTTAGTAACTAAAAATGAAATCAGAAGTTTAAAAAAATTTATAGCAAGCATATATTCAAGTGCACACGATTATACAATTTATATTTAAAAGATGACAAGTACAAATACATGTTCTGGCCAACAAGCACGTTTCAAATCCAAATGTTATATTTACTTAAAAATGAAATGACGGCACGTTTTTAGGCTGCTGCTGTTAACGTTACTAAGTACAACCACTGTCACCACAGCTGGAATCGGCTTTATGATAGTGAGACGCTATAGACAGATGTCTTCGGTGTGTGGACAACAAAACCAGGATGCATTCTGGAGTTTATGGACACCAGACTTCTGTAACACAGCATAGAATTGTATTACGTAAACTATATTCTGTGCAAGCTCTCGCGGGCCACATAAAGTGAGGTGCCTGGCTGGATTTGAGAGAGAAATTTGACTTTATATATCAGCAGTTTCCCGTTGGAAAAAGTTGTTCAGCAGCAGAGCAACGCTGTGAAAATATTCTAAGTATAGTGCACACTTAAACTGATATTTAAACTGATTCTTTTAGGTGCTGATCCTGACCACAGCAGCACATTACTTAGCTGCTGCAGGTAATACACTGACTCTGAATAAGTGCCTCATACGACCCCACTTCAAAAAACCCGAACTACCCCTTTAATGCCTTTTATGTCTTATGTAACACACTTTGTGTTGCCTTTCTGTTGAAAGGTGCTACACAAATAAACTTGCCTTGCCCTGACAGGTGTCTCAGCCTATCACAGTCAGCGCATCCAACCCACCTCAAGGTCATCTGCTTCGTCTGAACCCGGACGTTCAGGCTCCAGTAATGGACAAAGATGGCGGCCGAGCTGCAAACCCAACTCCAGACGGCCTTCAGAAACCTGTGAGTGACGACACAGATGTCAGAGTGTATTTTTTTTACAGTGTGGAACAGACGACTCTCAAACCTCCTACAGACTTCAGAGATTTCAGTGTTACAGCAACTCTGTGCAACATGGATCAAATAAAACTGTGCACAAGTTCAACTTTGATGCATGTCGACTGTACGATGGTCACAACTACTGAATCGTAGGCTACGATTCAGATCAATATACAATAAACTGTCATCAGTGTGCATACCGCTACAGTGGTAAACAATGAACCGGGTCGTGGGAAAACAGGCCAACTTGGGACGGCAAATTTGGAAATAGAGCTCAAGGTGATGGTAAATATGTTTTATGCTATAAGAAACAGTCAGATTGTGATTATTTGACTATAATTGTGATTGTGGAAAAAGGAAATGATCAGTTTTGCATGACAATTTTCATGCTCACTGAAAAAAAAAAACCTATTTAAACTTGTAATGATGTGATATCTGTTGAAGTCTGAACCAAACAAACGTTTTCTTTCATCTGGAGAACAAGATTTTTAGGTCAGGTCGTCTCTGCAGCACCTCATTATAAATGCTGTGTTTTCTCACATTTTTCCTTTTTCAAAAAACTTCTGATTTGGTTCTGCTTCTGCGATTTGGAGATTACGCTTGGTCATAATCCAATTTTATTGAAATTGCAGCCCCAGTGCTATGTATGATAAAACAGAATACATACACATACGTTTGAGTGTTCCTACTGGATGGTTAGAAGACATACTGCAGGTCATAGCAGCAGTCGCACTGTGTGATAGTTATCCTAAATTTCTGACATTGTGAATTTTCTTATCTTTGGTCATAAAACCGAGACAACCGCCATCTTTGAACCGCTCTCACCGTGTCCTGCAGGACCACCGCTCCAGAGCCACAACCAAAAATATCACCACATTTCTGTCACATTGGTCATCTTTCGCCTGAGACACCCCCAAACCACAAATCAAACACTGATTTAACCTCAGTTTAGTTCTAATCAGAGATGAGCACAACAAGGTTTGAAACGAGTAAACTCAGATTTAAATTTAAGCAGCGTTCTGTTGCAGAACTAAAGACTAATAACTGTTTAGTAAATCCAAGTTTAGTGAGAGGAACTGATATTTAAAAGGGTTTAATCAATATACACATGCTTCCTTAGCCAATTAAAATAAAAAAAATATATAAGAACTGAGATCCTTGACTGATTGGGTCTCTAGTAATTATAAAAAAAGAGGGAAAAACGTTAACTTTAGGCGGCTCTTTATTCCTTAAAACCGTACAATGTTTACTATCTAGCTGACAAATGAACAAAACATTTTAGTTTGTTAGCTGAAAGTTTAGTTCACCTACTAATGAAGGCAGAGAAGCTCTAAATGTCTCCTCCTTTGAGAAAAACTTGTTGGCTGAATTAATGGAGAGATATTACAGAAATAATAGAAGATTAAAAAAACAGTAAAGAAAAACAGGCTGCCTGCAGCAGCTGGCAGACTGTTTTAAGTTAAACCTCCTCAAGTTTAACTTCAAAGTTCAAACTTGATCACATTTTAAATTAAAGTTGAATTTTTGGTGAAACAGAGTTAGCCTAAATTTGATCTAGAGTTAGAGGAAAAACTAATCCGAGGTTTAAATTTAATCTTCAGCAGGTTTTTGGCGAGGTTGCACCAACTATGATTAAACTCATGATTTAACTTAAAATCATGTTGCAGTAAACTAGTTTAAAATTAAGACTACATTTAAACCTCTTCCTTAGATTTGACTCTAAACCTGGATTAAACTTAATTCCATTACACCAAAACTTTAAACTGCGATCCAGTACGAACCTTTAACCTCCACTGAAGAGGTTGAACTTTAGAAATGTCTTCCTTGAATGGGACGGACTCAAATGAGTTTTATGACGCGTCTCTTCTTTCTCTTCATTATTCAGCCAGCAGATTTTTTTCTGCCGAGCCGTCATGAGCCGGCTAACTAGCTTTCTAGCGAGCTAGCAAACAATTACATTTTGTTAAGGAACAGACAAAAGTTTCTCCCTTTTGCACACTTAGTAGGTCCTGACAGCACTCAGATATATTTTCTTTATTGATTTATGCACTTTCCATACTCCATATTGATTAAACTCAGTAATTCAGTTTACATCATTAAAACTTGGATTTTACTAAACTGAGATACTTTTAAATTGTGCAACAGAGCTCTGATTCATTTAAAATCTGGATTAGAACTAATCTGAGATTAAATTATTGTCTTTGATGCAACATCATTTAAAGTCAATCTAAGACTTAATCAGCGGATTAAGCAGATTGTTTTGGCCTGTGATAATAATCACAGTTAGTCATTTTATATTTAGAAATTTAGCCTGAAGAATGTGTGTTGGACTCTCAGCCATGTTCGCCACCATCCTTCAGGGGTGTTGATGTCTCAGGACGTGGGACGCTGCAGGTTTGAACTTTCCCATGCTCGCCTACTTATGATGCATGAAGAAACCCTGACTGACCAGCGAGTCCAGATCTCTGCAGGGTTTATCAGACTGCAGGTAGTGAACTTCAGAGGTAAAGAGGTGGAGAACCGTGGACCTGTTGATCTGTGTGACTCAGAGAGATTAGAGGCGAGCCGCAGAGTTCAGTCGTGTTGTCTTTCGCCCCGGACTCGTGGCTCCATAAAACACGGTTTGTTCTGCCTCTTGTGAGTCTGAGATTCTCGACTCACGCAGCGACTTTTTTAGGATTCAGCCTGACGGTGGGCAGCGAGGTTCAAAGTAAAGGGCTGCGAGTGTTTGAAGTGAGCAAAATAAACTGAAGACATTGACAGAAGAATATCCTCTAAAGCAGTACATATATACTCATCCATGGAAGGGTTTATTTTGACTGAATAAATTTGGGATATATTTCACAGAGACTGTTTGCTTGCAGCTGTGAAAAATGACGCGGTTCTGGGCTTTTTGTGTGTTTGAAAGTGGTTCTGTTTCACAAAGTAAACCTTATCTTTAATTAAAGGACCTCAGAGGCTGAAAATATAATAAAAACTTACAGAGAAACTTTAATAAAGTTTGTCCTTGTGTTAATAATGAAGTGCTTAATCTTCTGTGCTTCAGAGTTTGGCCTGCTGCGGTGAAAAACACTTTAAAAAGCAAAGCTTCATCACACACAGAATACATCCCTCCTGTCACACTGAGAGGCCAAAAGTATGTGGAGATTTTAAAATTACAGCCTAATATGATAGTTGAACATACGACGGCTCTTTAGTCAAGTTCCTCCACAGCAAACAGGGAAAAACACACATTTCTTTATGAAGCTGCTTTGTGCACTGAGGTTCTGCTAATGAAGCAGGAAAGAAAACTGTCTTAAATATAATTGTATGGAGCAGATTTCCCTTCCCTGGAACTAATATTTATGTTTTATATATAAAATAAATGTTCCTCCAGAAATACAAACTGAGGCAAACTATATAGAAAATTGCTTTAATTGTATATTACTCCTTCTAATTGGGACAAAACCATATTTTGTGGGGGCTGATTTTTACTCTTCAATTATGCTAAAAAAAAAAAAGATCAAAGTCTTGCCAATTAAATCTTGTAACCAGCCAAGTTCTTAATGATCAAATTCTTTATTAAATGTAGACATCAACTAAGTCTTGGAGTTGAAAAATGTTAAATCTTTTTTTGTTTATTGTGTAAAGTTGCTCAGAGTTCTGTTAATGTTAATCAAAATACACATTTTTAAGCCATAATTTATTAGAAATAAATTTATATATGGTTGAGACACATCTGATAACAATATTACTTCATGAATTTGTCAAAAAATAGAAAGTTTACCAGCACTCCAGCAGTATTCCCAAACTTTTTAAACCAGGAAGTGAGAAAGGGGTCCTTAGGGTCTAGCTGACCCTTTTTATGCCTGATTAAATCGTTTTTGTAAAAATCTAACAGAGTTGACAGAAAACTGGGACACAACTTTAAAAGGGACATTTTTATTTTTTTTAAAAAAATCTATTTTAAAGCAAAGATGATGCTAATAGCACATTTTATACCTGTTATCAGAAGGTAGTGTTAGTTTTAGATTTTGAAGTTTTTTCTTAATTTAGAAATTAAAAAATTTAAAGCAAACCAAAACATTTCATAAATTGCATGTATTTCATGTCTACAAGTCTTCAAAAAATCATTTTTAAGTTTTTTTGTAGGACTTAATTTGTCCAATTTTCAAGAATGGAATTTTATATAAATTTAACTAAATGCTGAATAATTAAAAAATATATATATAAGCATATTAGATAGAAAAAGAACACGTCATGGAGCGTTGGCCAAAACAAAATCTTTTCACACATTTGTGCATAAAACGACACATTTTAAAATGAGGCTGCTGGGTCGTTTCACAGTGGAAAATAATCATTAACATACCTGCACATTGTTGTCCGCTGGTTCGATCCCCGGCTCTTCATGTCCACATGTTGAAGTGTTTTGGCAGGTCCTGGTCTGGATTGCATCGAGGAAGTTCATCTGGAAATCAACAACTGCTGATAATCTGAACAGAGTCAGAACTCCGTCTCCATTTCCTAATAAATCCTACAGGTTGCATAATTATTTTCCAGGGAACATTCAAGGAAATAAACAAAACACAGCTTTGTTTTCAACATCTTGTCCACATTTACAATATTTCAGGGCAACAACTCTCTGTACTCTCTGCACGTCTGTCAGTGAAGCCTGATTTGATGCACCTGTTGGCAACAGGTGTGGCTCATGTAGCTCAACCCACTAATGAGAAGGTGAGCTTGAAAAAAAGCAGTAAACAAACAGAGGTGTGACTTATAATGCGGCCTGGACCATGAAGCAGGTTCTTCTTCTGTAGTGCGACTCTGCCAAACATCAGTGATCCTGATCGCTGGTATCCTGGAGCTGGAAACAGGAACAGTGGTGGAAGAAGTGGAAGAAGATTAGGGCTGCACAATTAATGAAAAGATTATTTAAACTGCACTAAGGCCAGGTGAAATATCCAAATCACAGAAGCTGCAGTTTCTTGATGAAGCAAAGATGTGAAAGTAAACAGAATTATAATGAAATACTGTGGTGCTGCAGAGATGTTCCAGCCCACAAATCTTGTTCTGCAGATGAAAGAAAACATGTTTGTTTGGTGCAAAACTCAACACATGTCACATCATCATCAGTTTTTTTTTAGTGGAAGTGAAAATTGCACAAACGTTAACTAACTGTGAATCATATCACAATATCTGTCAAAATAATTGCAATTTTTTTTTTCAGTGGCCACATCATGCAGCCCTGATTAGGATCATTAGCACAACACAGTGTAGAAAAACTCTGTTTAAAGTAAAAGTCCTGAATTCAAACCTGCTCCGGTGAAGGTTACCATGGTGATCTACCCTGTTACCATGGTAATTGCATGGTTAAAAATGAGACAATTTCATAATACCAGAAAGCTGATGAAGCCCAAAGATACACTGTAAAAAAAATATATAGATAAATAAATAAATAAATAAAAAGCTGAGATGACTTAAAATTTCAAGGCAATACACTGCAATAGATTTTTGAGTTTTGAGCCCAACTCTGAGTTTTGAAATAAACTTTTAAAAGTTTTGCTTACCTTTAATCTTTAGCTGAGATAATTTACTTTTTTTTTTTCCTGATATCAACTTGAATCTTGAAAAATCTTGAACTTGACTGTGAACTTGATTTGTCTTTTTCTGTTCCTGAAAAATGTAAACTTAAATAGTTTTAATTGAAAATAAACATTAACTTTCAGCTCAATGAATTTACTTTATGTTTTTATAACTACAATGTTTTGAGTTTCTAAAATTCACAGTTTTAAGTTTATCTAAAGAAGAAAAGTAAATAATCTCAACAAAAGATCAGCAGCTTGTAAAACTTTTTCCAAACTCAAGAATTTGAGTTGGGCTCAAAGCTCATAAATCAATTATAGTCTTCAAATGGAGTTTTCACAACTTTAGAATTTTTACAGTGTAGCTGTTAACACACTAACATCACCTCGTGGTTCAGGTCTGCAGAGGTGGGTAGTAACAAGCTCCAAGCAATGCACGAGTAAAAAAGTATTTTTATAAGGAACAAGTGCTTTTCATGTTCGTTAAAAATGTATTTCTTCACTTGAGTATATTTCTGAGCCTGTAATCTACTTTTTACTTTATCACTTTTGCCATTTATATCTTTTTTTTTACAATTAGTCTGCTTTTAATGCAGTGACTGAGTGCTGCCTGGAAGAAAAATAAGCACCACTGCAGTGACGATCCCCGACCACATCTGGCCAGACTGTTTCTACCAAAATCTAAAAAAGACAGCAGTTACATGATGAAGTCCTGCTGTGCCTTCTGAGCGCTCTGCTTTTAAAAACTCCTCTGAAAGCACACTGAAGTAAGCTGCTCACCCTGTTGATGAAAATGAAGTTAGCCAGCGAACATCGACTGTTAATGTCTCACATGTAATTTAATCTTTGATGTCCGTTTTAAATTTGTGTTTTAGAAGCATTTAATGTAATGTAGTGCCAACCTCAATGTTAGTTACGCAATTGCAGGACACCACAAAAATATTAAAAAGGAAATCTGTGCTACATGTCATTTATTAACCAGGTATTTTTCAAACTTTTACTGGAGTAGTTTTCTCAAATGGTAGTTTTTTTTATAGCAGTAGTTGTACGTTTACTTGAGTAAAGCTTTTCAGTACTCTGTCACTGCAGGCCCCAGAAGTGAAGGAAAAGTGGCCATTTTGGAAAAAGTGACAAAGAAAAAAAAGACGTTTCCTCCCGATGTTATAGTTTAGGTTTTCAAACTGGGGTCCGGGGACCAACAGGGGTCCTTGAGTGAGATGTAGGTGGTCCCCAACAAGAAGAGTAATCGAGTATTTTAACTGTTATCATATTTTTTAGAAGTGCAAAAGGAAACACAAGGAATAAATAAGGTTGGCTGTTTTAATTGCTTGTAGTTTATAGTGCTCCTGGTTTGATCACTGATTAAAGACTTTATCTTAAAACCTAAAAAATAAAAAAATACCAAAATAAATCCTCTCAAATTAAGGGTCTGTGTGTTATGTGCATCTGAGTCCTTGACATTAAAAAAAGTCCTTGGCAGATATTTACCACTGAGTGATGAACCACAAATTTAATTTAATGTGACTTCGACTTGAACAGAGACGACGTGAGTGTCTCTGACTAATGACTGTGTCCTGAACACGTTACATCAGCCGATGAAATTAAAACTCTGAGAGTCTGTGGGGGGCCAGGATGCTCATCCTTCACCTTCCTTAAAAGAAAGCGAGTGATGAAACCATTGATCATCTCTGTGGAGGGTCGGATCAAAACCCCGAGATCAAAACATTTTGGATGTTCAAAAAATAGAGGAAGAAGAAGAAGCTGCAGAGAGACGGAGTGCAGCTACAAGACGAACACAGAAAACAGATGAAAGAGAAGAAGAACGCGTCCATATCACATGGTTTATGTAACATGTAGGGACGACACAGCAGTGATACTAATACTTTCAGTTGAGGTGGTCCTCCTGTAGACCTCAGAAGTGGTAGAAGTAGTTGGAGTATTTTAAGTAGTAATACTTCCATAAGTCTTAGTGGTGATGTAGTTGTAGTAGTATAATGTAATGTCAGCAGTAAATAAAGGAGGTGAAAGCATGATTACAATGATTACAAGGAAAACAGGCTATCGAAGAACAGTCACAACACCAAGGCTCAACACAATGATAAACTCACGCCTGCTTGACAAAATCTTTGTGGCAGGACACCTTCACATTGACAATATTATTCTTGCACACAGCCAGTAACCAAAAACAACCGAAGGAAAAAAAACACGTGTGTAGGTTAATTATTTGTCAAAAAATAATAAATAAATTCCACTAAAATCATAGGTTCACTCTCTTTATATCCACGGGAACAACTCGTGCTCGATATTTCTGAAACTTTCTGAGAGAAAACTTTTTTTTTTAAAGCTACTTTTTCTTTCTCTGCTGCTTCATTCAGTTTCTGCTTCTGAAACCTTCTTTTGAGTTTGTATTTGACACTTTGCTACTAACTTTTCTGTTTATTTTGCCATGACTGCAATAACCCAGAATGTTTTTTTTTAATTACAGTTATTAATCTAAATGTGCATCTGCGCAAAACAAAGAAAGAAACAGCTGGACAAACAATTAATTAACTTAACAACAAACAGAACAATCAATTTGAACTTACTCAGGTTACATTACTTTAATATTGTGATAACTAAGCTGTCAATAACACGTCTCACATAATCATACCTGTTAATGGATACGCTTTGCTTAATCTATCCATCCAGAAAACATCAACTGTGAAACAAATATTCTGCTCCCCTGAAAGAAAGAATACACAACTCAGTTATACTGCCGCTTCTTTTCATTTAAACTTTTTATACAAACAGATGTTTTAGCAGCATTTTTGTTTGGTCAGCAAGATTCAAACTTTTAAAATAAAAATAAATTTCATCTCTGTTACTCGTGACACTTCTCTGTTTACGGCATGTTGCTCAAAGTTTAGCTGAGCAGTTTATATGATAGTTGAGGCTAACGGGTCATATCTGATTATATATATTTTTTTTCACCCAATATCTGATCCAGTAATTTTGTCCGGTATCGGACCGATACCAAAACTGAGTGTCAGATCGGGTCATCCCTGTCATTTAGCCACTTGTTAGCAACCACCTTTTTAAAGACACGTAAAAGTTTGAGCGTGACGTTTTTTAGATGCCTCGGTTAAGCAGAGTGTATCAACTAACATGTATTAATACATTAAAGGTATTATTAACAGCTTTGTTGTTTAAGAGGGGGAGAAAAAGACTGGTATCAGTGTTGGCAGATACTCAGGTTGTAGTATTGATATCGGTATCGGACATGAAAAAGTATCAAGAATCAAGTATCAAGCCATCCCTCGTATCTACTGATATTTTCTAAGAATCCCTTCACCCCAACCACTGATCTTCGAAGTTTGAGAAGAGGGAACCTGAGGTGCAAACATGTTCCAGGTTTTAGGCCTCATACCAGCAGATCGACCAAAACAGTGATGTGACATACACGAGACTGAACGTGATTGACCCACAGCATGTTGCTACATGAGGTCAGTAAAGTTGGGTGCTGTGGTGGGTGTCGTCTGTCTGTTGCGGTAGCGGGCTCCATTTCTAAGCTAACGTCAGCTAGTGTTTTTGGTGCTGTAGGGGAGCTGAAGAGATGCAAGGCTCTCAGGAGCGAGCATAAAGGTCACGTCCTCTGGATTCTCCTGTAAAAACCGTCCAGAATCCTAGAAAACAGTCAACAAGCTGCTATAGACAAACAAGAAAGTCGGGGAAGGTCTCATTTTTTAAGTTACCTTACAATCAATCCACATATTGGCAATACAAAGCAATTAATACATGTAAAATGCTTCACATGGTACCTTTAAGCTCCAGTCCTGCAGTTTATGCAGTTTATACAGTTTATACAGTGAAGCTGGTGGAGAGACATTCATTCTTTGATAAACTTCTCCATCCAAAGCAACACAGCAGCTTCACTTCATACATTTTTACTGTTTATAGCTCTGAGGGGAACTGATCCTCTGACCCCGGCAGTGTGAGAGCCCGGCTCAACTTCCTGAGCTGCAGACTCTCTTCCATCTTAGAAGAAGCTCATAACTCTGAGTGGCTTCTTTCCATCGGAGGCTGTTTTTTAAGGGTTGGAGGGCAGCGCCTCCAGTCAGAACAGCTCAGTCAGAGTCGATCTTCTGCCTAAAGCTTGAAAATCCTCAAGAAATACTGCACATCCCTCCGACCGCTGACTCTTCCATCTCCACTTCAACTAATTAACTCTGGAGTACAGAGCATCAAAATCCAATCTACCTCCCTCTTGGTTCTTAAACCTGCAACTTTAAGCCACTTTGGGGGCAGCAGTGAACACAACATTGCATGTCATCACTTTTTAAGTAGATAGCGTGAACTTGTTAGTAAATCAGTTGCCTATTTACACACCTAGCAGTTATGTTGACCAGCTAATTGCTAACTGTGTCTGCTGAGCAGGTAGTGTGCACTGGCTTGTCACAGCTTTTTCTCTGCAAACGATGCTATGAGAGCGTTGAGAGTGAACCACAGTTCAGTGGTGGCTGGACAGATAAACAATAAGTTCAAACTCACTGTAAAGAACGGCAGCTACAGCTTCAGCTGATCATTTTCTGGAGGTTCGTCACTGCCAGAGAAACCGAACATATCGCAAAATATCGATTACAGCTGCTTTAAAGGAATTTGGAAAATCTTTGTCGACTGAAATTTTGCCTTTTCTTCAACCGATTGATTGTTACAGAGCCAATCTCCTGCTGTTTATCATGAGATCTTCATAAAGGGAACAAATGCAGTCAAGTGGAGCTTCTACAGCCGTGAAAAGACCCAAAACTGGAAATACTAAGTAGAGGGTTGGCAAAAAAAAAAAGCTTAAACTCCTGTGAATGAGTCTCAATCAGCATATATTTGAAAATGACTCCAATTCAAGAGCTCAACTTTGATGAGAGGGTGTTAACCTTGTTTCTGATATAAATTTCATGACTTAGAACAGTCCCAAACGGTCCACTCTATCTCAGCATTGGCCTTGAAAGTTTAAGGTTGATTTGAAACAGTAGGAGGTGTTTTGAGACATTTCCAACCCACAAAAGATCCCCTCCAAAAATGTGATCAAAGGCAGTCTCAAAAAAACAGATTCAGTCAGTCTGGGTATATGACATCATAAACCTAAGGAACCAATCCCGTTAACAGAGGGGTGGAGCTATACATATCATTACTGTCAATGCCCAGCCCACAGGAGATGGTGCAGCTACTTCGGGGTAGGGGTGGGGGTGTGTTTTATTTTGTTTAAAACATGACTGAAGGTGGACTTTAACAAATATCAATTTATTAACACCACCACTGATGTGTTTTATCACAGTACAGTTATATAATTTAGTTTACAGCGCACAAAACATGTTTAAGTGTGCAGTACATCGTCAAAAGTGAACCTGCACATGCAAAACTGACAGTAGAGGGGTATGTAGAGTCATCGCCACTGACCAAGCTGCTGTATTTGGCGAGTTGGGAGTGAGAAAATGTTGAAAAGCGTCTGTTTAGAACTGTGTTAATGAAGTCTTTTAACTCATTTAAAGCCTCAGATGGTTCTTAGTACAATAAACATGAGGTTTTGTTTTTTTTTGTCTCTCAGAATAAGAGTTTTTAATTTAAAATAGCAGATGCAAAGTGAATGTTTGAGTGATTCTGCACTCCGTCTTCATTTCCACCTGCAGCTCGTCTCCACATGGGAGCGTCTCCGTGTCAGACGCCCTGAGGGAAACGCAAACATGATATGAAACGTGTCAGCCGACGGCACACAGCACATTTGTTAATTACCCTATATAACCTTCCACAAATTGCCTGTTGTTGCCACTGGTGCTGGAGCTCAGGTCGGAGTGGTGTTTCCTCAGCAGGAGTGGGAGGGTTGAGGAGGGGCGGGGTGGGGTGGGTTGTTGTAATACGGTGCGTCTGAACGCTGAGCCGCTTATCAGCTCGACCACGCCATCGCTCTCTCAGCAGGACTTTGAGCTGCTGAATTGAGTTTTTTAATTGGTTCTGCTGCGTACCAGGAGCCTGTGCATGAGCGGCCATGTTGGCTTCATTTTGACAAACAGCCTGCTGTGGACTCGGCGTGTTGATACTGTTGACACCCAGCTGAGAGGTTCAGTCTGTCAATAGAGGGGTGCATTTATCTGCCACGGGTTTGGTTTGGGGGCAGGGTAATAAAGGAGAGCGCTGTCGTGCAGTTACAGGCGGGCAGGGATTTATTATTAACTGGGGATTAATATTAATATCTCATTTATAATATTTCAAATATTTCCATCGTCATGCAGCATTGATGCAGAGGTTTGGAGCAGCTGCAGATTTTAACATCCTCACTGAATGTTGCCCTGAGCAGCCAAATGCATCCGACACCAACTCCTTTAATTGTTCTACTGCTGCCACAACTACAACTTATATTTGTTCTGATGGACGTCATAATAGTTTTACAGATACGCATAATACAAGTCCATTAGCAATCAATCAAACGCACAAATTCTCAGTGCTGAGATTAGTGACTGCAGAGACTGTGTAGATGAGCCTGTCTGACATTTTGCTTCATAATTAAATACCCCAGTCTTTAGAACTGAGATAAATCATGTCCTACTGGAAAAAAATATATATCAACACTGTAATTCCATTATTTGGTGAAAATTTATTCTTTAAGGTTTCATACTGTATATATATAAATTCTAGTAATTCATCAAATGTTTTGGTTTGCTTTAATTTATTTAATTTTTAAACCAGAAAACAGCCTTTCCCAGACAAGAACTCGATGAGAGATGAGAACTAGATGAAAAAGACGTAACTACAAAAAACTGTTGTAACAAGACGAAAAAGGCATAACAAGGCAAAAAGAGGTTATAAGACACAATGATGTAAAAAAAATGAAACATGACATAACAAGACGTAATGATGAAAAATGACGGAATAAGATAAAGAAGACATAAGAAGAAAAAAATGTAACAAGGCAAAAAGATGTAACAAACTGAAACATGATGTAACAAGATGAAAAAGACGTAACAACGAAAAATGTCGTAACGAGATGAAAAAGATGTAACAAGATGTGCAACAGTGTAACAAACTGAAACATACCGTTCCAAGACGATAAAGATGTAACGAGCTGTAAAATGATGTAACAAGTTGAAAATGACATAACAAGGCAAAAGAGGTGTAACAACAAAAAATGATGTAACGGACGTAAAAAGAAAAAAAATGACATAAGAAGAAAACGATGTGACAAGACTAAAAAGACATAAGAGGCTGTAAAACAACGTAACAAACGGAAGACAAAAAAAAAATTTACATGACAAGATGAGAAACAACATAAAATCAGAGGGAAATCTGCCCGTGGATGAAAGTGGGGTGACTTATACTTTAAGTACATTTCATAGCCTTTACTTTTTCACTTTTACTTGAGTAAAGAACTTGAATCAGTACCTCTACTTTTACACAAATATCTGTTCTTCTACTCGAGTACAGAATGTGTGTACTTTTGCCACATCTGCAAGAAAGGGGAAAAACTCAACGGGAGCAGGCGGGACAGTAATCATAATGGCAGTGGGTCAGTTCTGTTCTACACTTTGTAATAGTTTGTCTGTACAATCTGAGTCTCCCTGGAGTATCTCAGATCCAATCCTGCGTAATATTCTGTCTATCGAGCTGCTCCTTCCTGAACAGCCAATAAAAACCAACATCAAACTCATAAAATAAATTAAAATCAGTAAAATGTGAGAGCAGAAGGAGCCAAGCTAAGACGTATCTCAGCAGGATAAAATTCATCTAATCTGTGTAACAGTGAGTCAATAGAAATGAATTTTCGGATGAGGACGATTGTGCTGCTCTCAGCTCCTCATGCAGGTCATGTCTCCGGGTCGCGGAGGTAAAAGGCGGTTTCCAGCTTCCAACAAATCTTACAAAGTGCTGCTTATTACTGAACTCCTCTTTCATCTGTGCTGCCTGGACCACCACCTCCTCCTCCTCACCCACTCCATCCTCTGAAGGGCTCAGCTGAGGGGCCCGGGGCTAAACACACACTCACTCCCTGACTTCCTCTCTGTGTGTGTCTCACTTGTCAGATGATGGTAGATATCAGAATCCATAATGAAGACGGAGGACGCCTCCCAGGGGACGAGCCGGTTCAAGAGCCGCTGACCTGCATCTCTAAGCAGCAGCACGGCCGCTGTCACCGCGTCTCTGAGTCATCACGCTTCATGAATTAGTAATCTCTGAGGGGGGCCGGGGCCCCCGAGGGGGGCAACAAACAACACAGAGTCTCCTCCTGACACACACCAACCATGTGCTCCATCGTCCGTCCATTTGATCTAGAAAGTTTTTAATTTTGTAAACAGATTTTTACTGTGGAAATTATTGGACAGCTGTTTCTGCTTGAGATAAACAGAAAAAAATATATTAAAACAAATTAAACAGAAATATTTTCAGTACTTTTTTTGCCAAATGTACTTCTGCAGTCTGATACTTTAATGAATTAAATTTAATAATTCTTTCGTTTTATTTCTTATGATACAGAACCAGAGCCTGGGCTGTGCAACTAGCAAAAATAAATGTTGAAAATATATCATTCCTTTTTTATAATGAAATCACTGATCATGCAACAACCAAATTCTGAATGATAATGCATATATAATATATATAATTACCGCCAAATTGATCATAATTAAACCCTGTATAGCAAGTATTCACTCCAGACTGTTCAAATCACTTAACTTTAACCATGAAAAAAAAAACAAAAACATGTTTCTTGAGGTGGTGAAGCACCTACTGCAATGCTGCCACAACTGCCAGATGCAACCAGCAAAGATTTGCAAAGTTTTGAATGATTGTATGATATAGTATAGTTTAAGTTTTCTTATATATAGGCTACTGAAGTCAGTTTTCTTTAAGATACATAGAATAACGTAATGGTTTTGTAAACAAGTGTCCTGGGTTCATCTAACTGTGTAAACTTAATAAGAAAACTTTAGGGTGAGGAGCTCAGTGAGGGACTCGGAGTAGACCTGCTGATCCTTTACATAGATAGGGGGTTGAAGATGGATGGATGGAGGAAACAATAAACTGGACGGCAAGTCCAAACTTCTCAATTTAAACATTGTTATTTATTTAGAATATTACGAGAAACCTGGTGGGTTTACAACAATATAGGTGTAGAAAACTACATTTTTGAAAAACTCACAAAGCTAAAATTCTGAATAATTTACGCTTGATGTGGTCTGTTCATAGTCTGCATGTCCCAGTAGAAGTTGTGGCTATTCAGAAGGTTAAAATCTGTGTAAAGCAGTAATAAATAATATGTTCTGAGTCTGTCACATCACAGTAACGTGTTTTTACCCAGACAGTGAAATTTGAATGATTAATGATAAATGAAATCGCTAAGTGAATAAAATCAGGTCTCAAAATCATTTTTCTGCTCTGAAACACTCGGGGCGCGTCCGCTCCGCTGTCAAATACCACTAAGACCTGAAACAGGGACATGTTTGAGCCACCAGAACCAGAGGACAGTGACAGGATGGTATTTTTTTCCTTCTGTGTCTGGTTGTTGGAACTGAAGTGAGCTGAAGTGAACTGCTGGGCTGATTTCGTTGAAGATACGTTCGTAACTGAACGTTAGGGAGGGTTAGAGGAGGGGGAGGCAGTGTTGTTCGTGTGTTGGTTGAATTTTAATAATTTGTCTACCAGTGGACCTTAAATTCAATATGGCAACTGTGCAGACGCATAGTGAAGATGGAAGTGAGAATAACAAAACAGGGATTTATTCATCTGGAATCTTGTCTAACTTCAGTGATCATAACATATCAGGTATGGAATTTATCTGCTGATGCTCTGGTTTAAGATGAAACAAAACTTTTCTATGGATGTCAGTTTTTGAGCCACGGCAAAGGCTAAAATGTGTCCTGCGACAGTTTTTAGCCTAGCAGCAAAAATAGTCCAAATGGTTCAAGAGAATTTTCAGCATAGTTATACATGTGCAAAAAAAATTATTAGACAGATGGGTACGGTTGTATGAGAGATTAGCTGCAGACACACATGCACACACAACAACCCATCGCATGATCACACATAATGGAGATAATGATTCATAATGATTCAACATCTAACGACCAAATTAAGAAATATCTTTCCTGCATAATATATATAATTACCTGCTGAATTAAACACTGTATTGCCTAATTATTCACTCCAGACTCTCTATAAGTCTCTTAACTCCATTTTTTCAGTCCTAGTTTTTAAATGCTCAAACCTTTATTTTGTATTTTTTTTCTTTTTATTTGTTAGAACACAAAATTATGGAGTCCAGAGTGTTCCACCTGGATGCATTTACAGACTAGAAAATTACAAAGTAAAATAAAAAGTATAAAAGTTAAATTTTAAAGCCTTTATGAAATTTGGGGAACGCATCCCAACAGACTGTATCATGTCTCTGTGTCCACAACTGACACAGTATGTTTGCCTCTTTCCCCTCACAGTTTGACCTCTGCTCTGACCGGGCCCGTATGCATTTTCAGAACATGTGGAGAGGTTGTGTGGAAGATAAAACAGGGTGTCAAGTTGCTCTTTAAATCAAGACAGGAAAGATACTTTACTAATCTGATTTCACGTCCTCTGGATGAACACCACTGAGCAACCAACCATCCAGCTCACACTGTGGGCGCACACATAAACGTTCTCCATCTTGTGACTCATCTGGCATTAATGGCACACACAGTTCACTTTAATGATCTTGTCAATACTCTGTACTTAGAGACTATTATGGGATCGCCATGGAAACATAATTACACTGCTCTCAAGGCACAGGCAACCAAACTAGATACGTCTCCTCTGTCAGCCAATCAGCCTCAACATCAGTCTAATCTCAGAGCTGGAGGACGGTCTGTTACACACACGATCATGCAGCTTTCTGGGGGGAAAATTCTCTGTAACGTTGTATTTATTTAAACAAATCACAATTATCTTTGTCGGTGCCAAGGCCAGGATGCATTTAAATGTCAAAATCCTTGCAAAAGTAAAAGTAGCAGCTGCTAGCCTTTTGACATTCTTAGCATTAGTGAGCAGGTAAAGGTCAGGGTAAGTTGCCATTTTTTCAGCCATGGATGTTTAAAGGAGATATGACTGGATGCAGCGTTGGAGGCGACCAATTCTATGAAAGCTGCTCAGTCCCCAACTAAGAGTCAGACTTGGTTGTTCAGTACGAATATTTGACAACTGTTCTTTTACTCAGTTCAATGCACGACATAAAATTCAGCCTGCATGAGTATGTTTCACAAGTAAGACTCATGTTTTAATATCTTTCTTTGTCATCTGTGACGCACAAACATCACTTCCTGTCCTGTGGTTCAGTTATAAAATCAGGGCAGTGCGGAGCGTCTCTCGACATCACCTGCCCTGCATGCTCCGCGCTCCTTCACACCGTGAATTAAGGCTTTATTTGGACTAAATCAGAGTCAGTGATTGTTGAAACAGTTACTATTACTTTAAATCTTTAAGTAAAGTTACATTGTGCTGTTGTATGTTCTCTGTCCTCCCCGCTCCATTTTCTCTCTCTCTCCCTCCCTTCCTCTCTCTGGTTCCGGTGGATAGCCTCAACCCCCAGCCTTAATAAAGAGCCTGGATCCGCTCGAGGTTTCATCTTGTTCAAACAAAGTGTTTTTTTCTCACCACAGTCACAGTTTGGTTTATAAAGAGTCCAGTCTATACCTGCTCTAATTGAAAAGTGCTCTGAGATAACTTTATGATTTGGCGCTACACAAATAAAATGGAACTGAACTGGAAAAACAAACCAAGATATATTTGGTGAGTTCTATTTTGTTTCTGTTGAGTTTGAATGAAGCTGATAATGACAACGATGGGAGTCTAGTTAGTTTGACAAGAGCAAAAAAAAAACAATCGTTTCTGGTTGAACAAAACTTATCTTACTCTTTAGAAAAGGTCACTCACTGTCACGAGCGTTTACATAATGACACCTAGAATAATATGTGAGCCTGTCAGTGGCAAAAACAAGCACTAATGTCACGGTGCGCTCTGGTGAAGCGTCTGACGGCGCATCGCCTGCGCTCTGTTTCTGTCACTGTTCTCTTGCTTCCATCGCTGTTAGTTTTGCGGTTTGTGTTGCGTTAGAGTCACGGTTTGTGAAGCTAAGAAACAAGAGCTGAAACCACTCGTTCCACCTCCTCCCATCAGTAAACCAGCCGTGCATGTTTTCATGAGGGCTTTTTAAAAATAAGTGCACCAACCTCGTCGAAATGTTATCCCTGTGCATTTTTGTAAGCTTCTATCTGTTTTATCCTGTTATTGTGATTTTCAATTTGCATGTAAAAACACCTGAGTAGCAATGGTGGAAATACAAAAATAACATCGAACAACATTGAAATATTGCAATATTGCCTGCTGGAGATCTGCACTCAACCGAGTGCGCTCAGTGGGCAGAGCCAAGCTAACTGTTTCCCCCTTAATGCTAAGCTAACGACAATCTGACTCCACCTCACAATTAACACATAACCATGAGAGTGGACTCGACTGTCTGATCCCAGTTGATTTGAAAGAAATCTATGGAAGCCCATTAAGAGCAAAGTGATTAAAAAAAAGATCCTGTAAGTCATTATAATGAGAAACTTCCTCCAAATAATAACTTGGTATCGTAAAATAATGACAAACTCAAAATATTCATTCATTCATTTTGATATATGAAGTCAATATTTTCAGAAAGTTTCTCATTATTATGACTTGCAGGATCTTCTTTTGATTGCATTTGCAGAAATTGTGTCCCATAGACAGCAAATAAGCATATTTGTCAAAATGTGGAACTTGAGAACAAACTTTTAAACTGACTTTAACTGTGGGATGACAGATCAGTAAATGCACATTGGTTTTTTTCGAATGACAAATCTATTTCATTAGGCTCGGGTTGTACAGCTTCCCAGCTGTAATATCTGTCTACAGATGGCAAATTGTCTTTTTCAGGACTAAAAGGAAACAGCAACTCTCCTCGCTCCATTCGCTCTCATTGCATTAGGAAAAATCTGGGCTGAAAATTATGCCGAAAGCTAAGAAGAAAAGAAGAAACAAAACCCATTTAAAGGATGCTACAATACAACATACATACAATAGATGAAGCCTCTTAAATTCACCTAAAATAAGCATCAGAATCCAGTTTTCAGACAGTCCCCCTTTGTCTCTGTTTGTATTTATGTATAATTCTGCAGTGAGTCTGAGTGGAAACACAAAAATATATTCTGCTGTATTCAGCATATTCATCTTTTGTAGCACAGGAGCAAAGGACAGAAAATGTTTGGACGATGTTTGGAAGCGTAACAGGATTAAATTTGCTTATATCTGAAGTCTTATGAGGTCCTAATGATTCCTCTCAATCAGTATTCCCTCTTGAGATTTTGGACATGTATGAATCATCATCATTATGCAGAACTAACATGCAGAAATGCCCTTCAAGTCTAGAAAATGATTTGCATTGCATTGTGGGACTGTAGGCACAAAGTAGCGTACATACCATCAAGTGGCAGGAGCTCTTTCAGGCACCCCTGGTCTCGTAAGTCCCACACATTTCCTCCATAGACACGGTTAGATGACTCACAGTCGGAGCACTCCTACGGCTTTGCATTGGCATGATGCTCTCATGGTTGAATCATCACTGCAAAAGATGAGCAACTGTAGAAAATGTCTGGTTCCCTCAAAAAGGTCGACGGTATAAGCCTGTGTACATGAAAACAACAGAGAGGAATTAAACTCTGACTCAGACATAATCCCTCAGCTTAAAGATCATGTAAAGCAACAATAAACGGTTTTCTGAGTTTGTCAGACAACAGAAATATGTTATTAACCAAACAGGCAAATTTGAAGGCAAGTGTGGCTGTAAAATATGTAAAATTATGTCTCAAAATCATGAACAAATGAGCAGATTTCTCTGCTCTGAAACTCTGGGGGCGTGTCCGCTCCACTGTCTCAGTGTCAAACACCACTACGACCTGAAAAACCACCTGAAACATAGACGCTCCCTCCAACAGTTTTATTGGACATGTCCAGACATGTTTGAGCCACCCGAGCCAGAGGACGGTGACAGGAGGTTTTTTTTTTTTTTCTTCTGTGTCGTTTTTTTTTGCAACTGAAGTGAGCTGAAGTGAGCTGAAGTGAACTGCTGGGCTGATTTGGACTGAGAGAGTCGCTGAAGGTATGTTTGTAACTGACCGTTAGAGAGCGGGAGGCGGTGTCGTTCGTGTGTCGGCTCGTGGGCCTTATATAATGTCAGGGGACTGTGATTATGGCACATCATCGAGACATGTTTCAGGTCCGCCCAAAAAAATCCTGAACACAGAAATCGGGCACAACAGTTTAACGATCGCACACCTAAATTCACCACGACATAGTTCAAAGATTTTTCACGTTTTTAGCAACTCTGTTCTAACATGTATAATGTGTTTAGAAGAAAAACAGAAGCTAAAGTTTATAATGTTGAGAAAATGTATGATACAACCTGCAGCTTAAATCAAAAGTGACCTGAATTCCCTTCCTATCCAGTGAACTGCCACTGGACCTAACTTCAGAGAAAATTCATGGTGAGAGACAAACTTTACAAATCTGATGTTTGTCAATTTAAAAGAACAGTTTTATGACAAACAGCAACTTTAACTTGCAAAATTACCTTTTAAATTGACACCCAGAAGAATTAACGTCATGAATTTCTACATTAGCTGCTGCAGCTACGATGCCTGACAGGTCTTAACTCATTCTTTAGCTTCTGATAAAAGAACCAGGAGCTGCTGGATAAAACACTTAAGGCAAGATAAAGTTACAAGAGACAGCAACACTGATGTTGATGACGTATACTGTGCAGGACGAGAGATGTAGTTCACTAAGCAGATTCACATGAAAGTAAACTAAACTACGACAAACTGAGACTTTCTTGACTTGTAAAATTATGTTTTAAACTGACAAACAACATATGTGCAGGGTTGAGAGGGTTATTTTAAAAAATGTATTCTGATACAATTATCAATTACTCAGTTACTTTTGGATTACCTAAAATAAAATATGGTGAAATCATTTAGCCTAAAAAAATGTTTTATGGTCGTTGTTAAGTTTATTAGTTTGCTCAGCTATTCCTTCCTTTGTTGTGTGCGATTTCTCTTTCAGCCCCAGTTACTCTCATTTATCTCCCCTCTCAGCAGGGAGGTTCAAACATGAGCGCTCCAGGTCCTAATCTTAAATCAAACGTCATTTCAACCTCAACGCAGCTCAAAACAGTCAGCAGCTGGGAAAATGTGACTGACCTCCACCGTCGATTGATGATTAATTAATGAGTATACAAGAGAAGGACACAACACTTTCATGTTACTGTGGCTGCAGTCCAACAAATGGCGTTTACTTGTGCGAGCACACCGTCACACCACACGCACACCGAGTTCAGACAGTGTGCAGGCTAAAAGGCTAAAAACATGGTGTAAATGACAACTTTCAAGTCAACTTGGCATGTCGGGGCTTTAGGAGACTTGGATTACACCAGACGAGCAGTATGGAGGCATTTTTGTGTGTGTGTTTTTTTTTGGGGGGGTGGGGGGGTGGTTGTTTTTTCCCTGGTCACCATCACTTCCATTGTTTGGGAAATTCTGCAATGCTGTTTTCCTGTGAAACTCCAGCACTTCATTTTTGGGTGAACTATCCCCTTAACAAGTTTGTCAGTTTTTTTCAGCATGACCGAAACCATGAATCACAACATCTGATAAAGTTTAGAAAGTCTGGAACGATGCAGAAAAATTTATTTGTTGGACTGCAGCCACAGTAACATGAAAGTGTTGTGTCCTTCTCTTGAATACGTCATTAATTAATCATCAATCGACAGTGGAGGTCAGTCACATTTTCCCAGCTGCTCACTGTGTTGAAGAGAGGTCGAAATGACTTTTCATTTAAGATTAGGACCCGGAGCGCTCGTGTTTGAACCTCCCTGCTGAGAGGGGAGATAAATGAGAGTAACTTGGGCTGGAAGAGGCTTTCTATCCTGCAGACAGTTTGTTCAAGGACAACATCCGCTCACAGACACCTCGAATATGGCTGTTTCATGGTAAAAAGAATTTAGGAGGGAGAAGATTGAATCATCCTGCAGAGGAAAGATCTCTGCGACCTGTAAATGTCAGGTGTCACATTCAGGGAACAATTCTCAGAGGTGCACACGTTTATGAGCCAGTTATAATATATTTAATTATCAAGCTAAGATATGTATTTCATTATCTCCCTGCAGTATTATATTATGGCTTACAACTTATGAAGGATGTGTAAGAAGACTTTATGTAATTAGAGAGGATTTATTCAAGGCGAGCGCTGTGCAGATATGGATCTCTGAACCCTAATTCAACATGGATGGTAATACTGGCACTTTAATGTTATTACTAGAGGCTTTAAAGTCCAATAAGGGGCAATTTTTTTTCTCTTTCATTTGCTTTATCTAACCAGACGGTGACATCTGGAGATAATGAACTTTAATTTCTGTCACAGCCGGGGAACAAAAAAAAAAAAAAAAAAAAAACTTTATCAGAGAACTTGTTTTAAATATTTTATTTTTCAACACAACTTTCAAATTATTCAAGAAGACCTCATCAGTTGTTATCTCTCCGAACCAATATTTTTTTCATTGTCGAAGCATAATGTGCTGAAAAGAATTGGCCACGGTGCTGTCTGAGGAGCTCACAGGGATGAAACGTATCAAAGCAGCACGTATGGCGGCTTAGAAAGTGCTGGAAGCTGACGGAGAGTCGACGCACCGCTTTAATCTCTCTAATACACCCGGTTACATCATGCCCAACTGCTGCTGCTGGGTGTGGGAACCTTTCAACCTCCTCCTTAACTCAGCTGTGGCAAACAACGACCGTTTGACCCCAGCCTCAAGAAACACGTGGAGTATGACCGCAGTAAACACACGGAGTAAAAAACAGGTAGAAAGTGACCGATTATAAGTTGCTGTAACTGAAATCTAGAGTGAAATAAATCCGCCAGCTGTTCCTGAAATTTAGGTGTAACTCCATGACAGTTTAAGTGTTTAAAGTTGTAATATAATATGTTTCCAACAATATTCAACCCCAGAGAAATCTGTCATTTTATTCAGTAACAACAGAGATGCTCACAAGTTATTTTTTTGCAAGTCCAAGTCAAGCCTCAAGTCTCTTATGGTGGTAATGAGCATTCTATCGTCTGCTGCGTGCCATCTAGTCTGCTTAGAACACTGTGTAATTATAGTGGTGAGTGGGGTAAGACGAGCCAATTTTTACTTACAGTATGTTGTCCTCTAGGGACAGAAAAATGAGACAAGAGTACAATAAATGCATTTTCAGGAGCAAAAATTAAAATACTACTACTACTAATAATAATAAATAATACAATCTTATTCTTGAAAAATGTGATGCAACTTCAGTTCCTTGTGTTAGGTTAAGTTGGCTCACTTTGCCCCATAGCCACCATTTTGTAAGTCACTTGTTGTGACTTTTGCAGACTTGTTCACACAGCCACTGCATCAGTCCTGTAGGTGCCAATCTGCTGTGCATGCGTGGAGCACATCATCCACACAGTCTGCAGCTGTATATATTCAGGTAAGTATTTTAAGGCCTTTTCCACCTCTGCCTGCCATGTTTTTTGTCATGTTATGTCAAAGAGATTGTGTCATGGTGATCGGACAGGTCAGCCTTACTGTGCAGGAGGAAATGGAGGCATCAATACTGGTTTGATTGGAGATTTGCACATTTCAGTCATCTAAAAGAGAGGTTATCGCCAGGTTTTGGTGGGGCTTTCACACTATGTTTTATGCACTTGACTTTAAGTGTGAACAGGGCCGTTTGTTGTTGTTTGTTGTTGGCCTGACTCCATTTGAAATGGTAGTCTGGAATACGGTTTGTGCATGCTCGGGCATGGCCTGCATCAAGTGTGAAAGCAACTGGAATGAAAGAGCAGCAGCAAAGGCATCTCTCAACGCCACCTGTCTCCTCCAGAACCAGTGTACAGGAAGCTGCAGGAAGGAAGGCAAGAGGGTCGTCGTTAACAGTGTCTCCAAAACATTAACAACAGCAGGCATATTACAAAGGTCAACTCCACTGTGTGACATCTGAGATCTTGCGATTGGCATCCACTGTTTTATGGCCAAGACATAAACAAATGTCACCTAGTTGAGGAGGAGGGCGGGGCAATCGTACTCTGGCTCAGTACGAATCAATCGTACCAAGTGTGAAAACGCTCTGAGAATCACAGAGTGAGAGCTTCTTTATAGAGCTGCCATTTTGCACAATCATACAGGGAGAAATGCATCAGGGATGAGGAAACCAGTTTCTACAACCACATCCACCAGCACATGGGGGTCACTGCTTAGCACAAGACAGTCTCTGAGTACAGAGACTAGAATCACAAAGTCAGGTTGGAGCAGCTCTCACATTTTCTAAATCACAAAACCTTCTCTTACTCTCTCACAACCTCACCGTTGAGTCTACTCTGTTCACTCTCCCTCTGTCTGTCTGTCTCTTCTGAAAAAATAAGAAATCTTTAACTGAAGTAGAAACAGACAAGCCTGGTTGAGGGAAACAAGGTTCATGAAAAAGTAAATTAAACTTAACTTTTTAAATAATTTACAGTCAGGGTCTCCTAAACCTCCTGAAGGAAATACAATTATAAACTTGAATCATTAAGAACTAAACAACTCAAAACTTCGCCCAAGCAACTTGTGATAACTAAATGTTCTAATCTTGCTGTGGAGGTTTTGGTAATTTAAGAGTCTCCTTAAATCTGCTGAGTCAGGATGAATAATAGGCTTTAATTAGTAAACAGTGGAAATCTTCTCTTTATTGTAGCTGATGGTTTCTTAAGTTGCTTTTGTTTCAGAGCATTTCTTAACTGCTACGCAATTATTGTTATCATTAGGGAGGTAATGACATAGCACTGCAATTTAAAAAAAAAACAAAAAAAACAACCCAAAACCCCCAGAACATGGGAAGGTCATCAGCGGCTCCCTCGCTGGGTAAATCTAATCCAGGCGTTTAAACACATGCAGTGTGTTTGGCCTCAACACTAATGAGTCACTGGAAAAAGCTTCTGGTTCAATAACAGACTCAAGGATGTGAACAGTATAGACTTCTTTGGCTGAAGTGCCTGCCAGGATGAAATAAATATAATAACACATTTATTTACTTAATTTTAAAGACAAAACAGCTGACAGTGATGCAGCCTATCACGCAATACTGTAGCTCCTCTACACTATTTTTTTTTTAGCTAGTAATAAATCTCTCAAACTGTGGGTTGGCTACTCAGTTAACCTTTACTGAGGATAAAACTGTGGAGGCTCTCCCTTATTTTATGGGAAATATATATAAACTATTGACAAATATAAAGATGGACGACATGACAGCTCCACAAAAGTGAAGCCAGAACATCTCGATTGCCCCCTGGTGGCAGGCTGCAGTATAGGTCATAAATTCTGCCCCGTCCATGTTAGCGTATGGGACAAAGGCCAAACTAAAAAATCAAAGTAAACGTCAAATAAATTTTTCCCAAAGAGGGTTTCAGTCATTTGAAGCAGTTCAAGTTTTTCATATTTCTGACCAGTTTGCTTTTAATTGGTTATTTCATGATATGAAAAGGGAGTGATTGGCAGCTGAACTCTGCTTGTGATTGAGTTAGTGGGAGTTTGAGTGTGTGGGCGGGACCCCGATACTGGGGCTCCACCCCTGATCACTACTGCACAGACTCTGGCTCCAAATGACGTCACTAAAACAAGATGGCAGCGCTCATGGAGACGTGTTGTCGACTTTATTTACAGTCAGTGATTATAGTTGATGTTTAATTGAACACCGACATATCAGATGATCAGAAAGATGAAGGCGTGGCCGCGTCAAAAACGGCAAAGCTGTCCTGTAAAACAGCTGGTGTGCCTGTGCAGTGGAACCGTACACAAGTGGTGATCGACATTTATGAACTGAACCCAAGAGTTTTTCATACTACAAGGGACTAGGGAATATCAGAAGAATCTGCCTTAAATGTATGTCCAACTTGCTGCAGATATTCCATATCACAGCAACCAAAAATGTAGCACAACTCTAAAACGCTAGAAAAATGCAGCACGCTGCCCATGAGAGGAGCGCACGCCATGCACACTGTGTTATGGAAAAATAATGGTTTTACCAGCAATTTGGTTCTAGAGAAGCGTCATTGTGTGTTTGCCCACTTGCTCGTCACATGCCGAGTCTGCTTTCAGGCTGTTCTTTGCATGAAGTTTCAGGCTCGGGTCCGACTGGACTTTTCTCAAATGTAATTTATCAACGTTACTACAAGGAGCTTTAAACTAGTTTTGAAACAGTCTCAGTTTATTACTGAGTCCTTAGACTGTGATGGTAGGGATTTTTAATTTTGATCATTTTATTTCTGATGTTATATTGTGTGGATATTATGGCGGAAACAGTACCGCTTTTGTTCCTTGTAGCAGCTTTAAGTAAATTCTTTCTCTCTCTTTTTGTCTCTGACTGTGTCAATCGTATATGCATGTCATGTGTTGCAAGATACTCTGCAAGTCTGACTGAGAAGCAGGAAGACAGCGGCACCAGACGGGGACAGTTGGGTTGAGACCATAGAGCTAAACATGGCTTTGCTGCTCAGCCGTGCTGTCAGTTTTTCACAGTGGCCACTCGCTGTATTGCAGTAAAAAAAATTCCCCAATGCCCCAGTTGCCCAAAAAGCATTTTCCCCTATAGGCCACCAATATAAAAGAGACATCTGTAAATACTGCACATACTCAGTGGTCTGTATAACCAGGAAGTAAAACCAGAAACTAGAAAACTTTAGTGGCTTATACACCAGGCAGGCAACTCTCATGGGACTGAATGGGTGCCATCTTTGCATTCATTATCTAGTTCATTATAATACATCTATAATATATCTATGGTGGAGTCTCAAAGGCGCAGGTACACACTGGGTTTGGTCCTCGGTTTTAGGCTTCCCAAGAACTCTAGTAGGACGCGGATGCAATGAAAAATTTGACACCTAAGGCCTGTTGACAAAATGACAGGGAACAAAATTCAATCTAAAAACATGGAGAAATAAACCCGAACTACCTGCATGACTACGGGGGATTCGTGGGAAAATATGTGCTTTTGAGATGCGAGTGATCTGAAGCTTTAAAGTGAATTTAACCACACTATAACTGTAAAAACTCTGAGGGGCCAGTTTCACAAAGGGTTTCTCTCTGATTTCAAAGCAGCAGCCACCAGCTGATATAAATATCTACTTCTTACAGATTTATCTCAGATAAGTATTTTTCTCTGTCTTCAGAATTGAGCCGCTGCCCCCAGTCAGATTATTTAGGACTTTGTGTTCTGAGCCAGGAGTTCTCCAGGCTTTGACAACAGCAGGTTGAGACAAGCATCGAGTTGCTGCTGTTTCCCCCCGTGGCTCAGTGGGTGACCTCAGCCCAGCGGAGGATAATTTCCACGTCTCTTTACACTCGTCGGCCAAGCGCTGTTTAATATCTATTACAGGGCTGGATGAAACGCCCTCATCCACAGGACCTCGGGGCGCAGCTATTCACAGCCGAGGTAAAGGCCCAAAGTGCAGGACTGACCCTGCGCGCTGCTCCGATTAACATAATTGCATTTCAAACTGGTCAAGATCGCCGTGAGAGAGCAGCAATCAAACAGTCAAATGAGCCATGGAGCGTTCACAGACGGCTCCGAGATTTCATTAGGCATTCAAGAAAAAAAGTGGCGCGGGGCAGTAATGGGGCAAACTGTTGTAATATGCATGACCACATGACATTGATATGGGGATAAATTTCACATTCAGATGATTGGTTTGATTTCTCCCGGTGACACTCAAGCAGCGATCATCTCTGTTGCTTTTGACGGGTCTTTGGACTAATGCGGGTCAGGGAAGCAACAGTAAAACCACGGCATCAGCAATAAGATCATTAGAATGAGGTGGACTGTCCTTGAGGATGAACGCTGGCTGAAAATATGTTCCCATTATCTCTGGATTTACAGCTCTGAAAGAATTCTTAGATCTTATATGCATAAAAAATCTCCTTTGTAAGGACGGAATGGACAAATCCACGCGTGAACGCCTTCGCTAAGCTACTGCTCTCACATGGCACATAGGCCCACAGTATGCAATTAAATAATCATGTGTAGTGCAGATTTACAAGCTAAATTTTAGTCAATTTTAAGCAACTTCCAATTTCCGAATCGTTGATTGTGCTGGCTGTAATGACAATTTTTGACAGTGGATTTTATCAGCTGGCTAATTAAGCTAAGCTGGTCCGCAGACTTTTTCATGTTTCTGTTTTGTTTGAGCTTGTATAATTGGACAAGGAAGTTAAACTTATTTATTCATACTTTTAAACAGCTTGTTTCACTTTTACAAATGAAAAAGCTTTGAGGATGAGGACTACATGATGTGTTTATCAAATGTAACACTTTTATCTTGGGTGATGCTGACTGGGGTTGTGAGGGGGAGCGTAAACTTCTCCTTAAATCCATCACTGGCCTGGGAATTAGACGAATCTGCAAGAAATGTTTTATTTGCAAATTGGTCTGGTGATGCCAGGCTAATACAGAGCAGGACAGAGCTACTAACGTTAGCCTAAACACAGCAGAAGAATACTACACAATAGATGGTCCAGTCCTGAAGGACTTTTTAATGTAACTTGTGACCCTACAAAATAATGTGATTAGTACACTAATGATAACCTTCGTCTTGTAATTAACACAAGGAATGAGTTCCAGAACGCAAACTTCCATACTATTTAGTGTGCCAGAAAAATCTTAAGTATGCGTCAGTATGTCAGATGCATTATGTAAAAAATACCAGGATGTCCTGCATCCAGTTGCATTCTGCAGAATGCATGCCAACATGCTTTTTTTAGCTATTCTGACCCACAATCCTCTGTGCAGCACATCGACTGAGCCGACGAGAGAGCACAGACAGATGACATCTCGGTGATGCAGAGTTCCTAATTGCATACTTTTTCTTTTTGCTTCAAATTTCACACTAAGGACTGTGATGGTTAGGGTTGGGCATCAAGAACCTATTCCAAAGGAATCATTAAGAAATTTTAATTTCATTTCTGTTCTGTTCTGGGTATCTGTCTGCAGACATGCAAGTTGCACGCACGTCTTCCCATCTCCTAATGCATTTGTCTTATTAAACCTTGAGTTCAGCTTTATTCTCAGTCAACCCACTCAGCTGTTGCTAAGTTGCTTGACAATCAGGTGAAGAGCACAAACTGTGTGAAGCTTGTGCTTGTGACCACTGACATACGCAGGCACCAAATTTACCACTTCGGCTTGTTGCGGTCGCCACCATTTTCGTTCGGTAAACACTGGCCTGTGAACAATCCATGGGTTTATGATCTACGTGGAGAAAGGTAGTCTAAACTTTTACTTTTTACTTTTAAAAGTAAAAAGAGAAAGTGTGAGATTTGAAAAGCAGCGTAGCTACTACTGAGGTAGTAAGTTAGTTAGCTGCATGCTAACGCTGGCAGTTTACATTAGAGCAGATATACATCCTTATGCTTTGGCTTGTATCTTTGGTTTTGGAAAGCCTTAAACTAAAGCTTGAGAGTAGGGTTGGGCGATTGGACGAATATGTCACTTATTGACGCTGGGCTGAATCCATCGCCTGTTTTTTTTTTTTTGTTTTTTTGTTTTCTTTTTTTTGCCAATTTTTGAAGCAATATTTGTCATTTTATTTAGCTAATGTAATGGTTGGCAGAGTGACAGCTGCTGCTGCACGCTGCACTGTCATCCAGCAGCTCAATACACACCCACCAGAGTTGGCGATTGTTGGAACAGTGGACAGACTACCAAAGATGATTTTGGTGAGTTTTACATGTGTTTCTGTGTGTAAAAGAGAGAAACTTGAATTCAGAAGGTGTACAGTTGTATTTCTCTGCTTAAAAAGGAAAACAGATGTGAGAAAATTTAATTTCTTAAGGTTTCTAAGCTGTAATTGGACAATTATTAGTCGGATCTGAGACATTTGTTTCCTTAACTATAATTTCTGTGTTAGTCCATCATTTTAAATGTATTGTAGCATGTTGAGTGGGGAGTTGCTTTCAGACAGGAGTGTTATTTGCACTACGCTGAGTTTTTTTTTCCCTGTATGCTGAGATTCTTTTTCATACATCGCTTGAGAAATTCAGTTAAGAGAATCAGATGAAAAACAACAAAACAAACAACAACAGACACACACACACACACACACACACACACACTTGTCTGTTAACTGATGGAGGAAGCACGGCACGGCATGCGGTGATCCTGCACGTCTAAACAAGGCCATATCTCACCACAGCGACGCCGGTATCCTAGCAGCTGCAGCCAGCAGCGTTTGTTGGCACGGCAACAGAACAGAAGCTTAGACACACACTCACACACACACACAGACAGACTGATGATTCTTTTCAGCTCTCTGTAAATAAGGTAAATGCGGGATGTAAAGCACCATAAGATGTGCAAACACAAGCTTTATTACCCAGAGTGGATATTACTCAGTCAGAGCTGACGAGTATTTCCAGCTCAGGCTTTAATTCCCGCTGCAAAGACAGTCATTTTGCTCTGCGGGCTGCAATTTAATAACCTCAAACATAAACCATAAACCTTAAATGTCAGATTCAGTTGGCACAGAAATGCGCATCACATTTGAGTGAATTAATTATGCAGATGTGAGCCCGCTGTAGTGCGTCGCCTCAGTGGGAGGGTTGAGTACACCTGCATTTAGCCCCACTTGTGCCTTCCAGGGTCCCATTACGCCGTGACACAGCTGTTAGCGGCGCACAATCAACAGCTACATCTGAGAGCTCCATTTGGCTGAATTTACCACAAGTGCTCCCTCAATTTGATTTATGCAAATCAGCGATGCGCCTCTCAAAAGACGGAGCTTTTCAGCCGATTGAGAGCCGGGCAGAAGTCAGCTGTTTAGTCTTGTGTGGTTTCTCTCTAATTAAGACTTCAGATAACCTGGTTGATGTGGGAGGCTAAACGCTCATCTCTCAGAGCGTTTAATAAAGGCGGGAATATTCATGGGAGCTGTGTGAACTATCAGCAGCCCTCTGCTCAGAGGGGACAACACCAGCGACACAAACAGAAGCGCAGTGAAAACAGATTTTTAGATAATGACACACACATTGTTTTATCCCCTCGCACTGGAAAATAATTGAATTCACACTGTTATCCTCAAGTGTACTTGAGCGGTCATTCACATGGAGGTCATACTCAGAGAAGGGAAGAAGCTTTGCTACAGCAACACGCTTAAAAAGGAGAATTTAGGGCTGGGATGAGATGATTATCTCTGGATTTTGATACTATCACAATATGTGGGAGGTGATTCGATATATTTTGTGATTTTACAAGTATTGCTATTTGATTTTATAATTGATTGCAATTTTTATTTGCTTTTTTTTAACACTAGAGAATGTTGAAAAGTTGAGTCGTACGCTTGTAGGAACTGTATGACATGTATTTCTAAAAACAGTCTGAGTTTTATTTTGGTAGCATCATGTCATCAAGTGGTAAATAAAATACTTTTTGAAGTTAAGTATTACATTTAGCTGTTCCTGCTCAGCAAACTGGTCCCAAAAGAACATAATAAATGGCCAAAATGAAGAGAGCCCCTGAAAACACACAGCACAAATGTGAATTTTGACCCTCTGAGGCTGCTGTAGCTGGTCAGTGTGAAGCCAGAGTGGCAGATTGAGTTAGAAATGTGAAGTCAGCAGTATCTCCCAAATAATTTAAGTGAATGGTGACCAACAGAAAAAAAAAGAAACATAAAATGCCTCCATACTTGTCCATTACACTCGTCTGGTGTAATCCAAATCACTTTAAGGCCCGACGTGTCTATTTAGACGTCATTTACACCATGTTTTTGGCCTGAATCTTCACTGTAGATCCTCAGACTGTAAACATTCACATGCACACCATCTGAACTGTGTGTGTGGTGTGTAACTATCGATTAATCTGTCAGTTATTTCCCCATTACTAAATTATTTGGTTTAACAAACGAAACCAGAAAATAGTTTAAAAAAACAACACAAATTTCCAAAAATCCAAGGTTCTGTTTTTGAATCTTGTGTTTTATTTGACCAGCAGTTCAGTTTACAATGATATAAAAAAAACAGAACATCATCACATTTGGACACTGGAACCACAGAATATTTGGCATTTTTGCTTGAAAAAAGACGAATAAATGATTGATTATTAGAACTGATGAGTTGTTTCAGGTCCAGTTCAGGACTTAAAGCTACGACCACATGAACGGCTAAAGAACCTGCAAACGTCACAGGTTTGAGTCCCTGTTGTCTGGTCTCTCTTAAAGAAGGAATTACTCAGGCAACAACTAGACTGTGGGAAAGTTAACAAAACACAAAATCAATTTACAGTCACACACTTTACATAACAGCAGCTGACATTTTGGAAAAATAACAGTGATGCAACATGTGGTTTGAATGTCACTGCAGCTAATGGACACTTCAGTTTAGATGACATCACCGCAGTTATAAAAACCATGTGTGTGTGTTTGTGTGTCTTCATCCTTCCTCTTCCTCAGTGTCCAGCGGTCCTCGGTTCGGGGGGAGGGACGGTTTGATTTGCTGCCAGCGATTTGGCGGCCAGATGATGTGAGAGGCCCGAGCGTGAAGCAGCCCCACGGACACCTGGGAAAAATAAACAAACAAAACAACAACTCAGGGTCAGAGCTGCACGTTCATGGAGAAAATGTATAATGAAGCGTTTTGATTTAAGAGGAGACGGCGTGGAGATGAAGAACTCTGCATGATTTTCAGCCCAGGATGCCTACAAATTACGTCCATACCGGAGGATTGTGCACCTTGTGATTCATGTTCTGCACCAACAGAGGAAGTTGTGCATCTTTTATGTAGAGAAACAGAAATTAAGGATATGAAGGTCAGGATGGACACTATGGAAGCTTACTGCTTCACTTGAGAAAAAAAAACTGTATTTCTGAATTAATGAGATAATTTTCAAGTTTAAAAAAAATGTGTATTTTCTGAAATAATGAGAAAATTTTCACATATAAAAACAATTCATCTTCAATTTTCAAGTGGCTGTTTTTTTTGCTGTTTTTTCTGAATTTGAGAAAACTTTTCACATAAAAAAAAGGTTTAGTTTCTTTCTGAATTTAAGAAATAATTTACCATTTTGAAAAAGTTCAGCTCAGTGTTTATGAATTTATGTGTGAATTTATTCAAAAATGTTCACAAAAATTGGCTGTTTTTCTGAATTTTAGAAAAATTTTAATGAAAAAAAGGCTCAGTTTCTCTGAATTTATGATACAAAAAATGTTTTTATGAATTAATTTGATACGCTTTCATGTAAAAAAAAGAAATCTGCCTTGTTTTTTGAATTTATTAAATAAATTTCATGTTAAAATAAGGGCATTTTTTATGTAAAAAAAAATGGGCTCTATTTTTCTGAATTTATGAGATCATTTTTCACGTAAAGAAAAATTGGTCCTGTTCTTCTGAGATAACTTTCATGTTAAAAAAATGTCCGGGGCCGGCTCTCAGCTCCCCGAGAGCTCATCCCAAAGCCTTTAACCAGCCTCCAGCCTGCTCCAACAGGCCCAGGCAGGGCTTTTTTCTCATTAATTCAGAAAAACTGAACAAAAATGTTTTCTCTTATGAATGAAATACACTTTTATAGGAGGATGGAGGTGCAGCTCATGTGGAGAATAAACTCTGAATTGTCACCGTGATCTTTTCCACCATCATTAAATATAATCTGTGTTCTTTTTGCAGAATCATCTAATGTCAACATTATTACCTGGTAACAAGGTTGTAATTTTCTATATCACACAACCTGGAAGTGACTCTGAGATGGTTTAATTACAAGCTGCTGAAGTGGTTCATAAGACCTTATTTTTGTTATAAATTATTTTTAGGGATGTGCAACAAGATTGTTTTTACTATTATACCCTGACAAACTGTCATACCAGTGATCAGCCATTAACCCAGTACTTTTTCTCTCTCCTGACAGTCCACTCACTGTCTGTTGCGTGCGTGTGCAGAAGAAAAAAATCAGGTGTTTGTACACAGCCGTGGCTCTATAAATGGGAAACAAACAGTTTCTTGGACAGAGCCACACATTCCACCTATTCAGCAACAGGTGTTCAGGGCGGTAAATCGGGCAAATGGTGACTGTGATCGCTGTGTGAAGAAGGAGAAATGGCAGAGAAACAGCCAAAGAGGAGAAGGTCAGAAGGGCAACGACTGAATAAAGGGATATGTTCTTCTAAACGGGCCTTCACATGATACAAAATATGTTGCGGGTTCATGGCGAGGTCAGGCGCAGAGAGTCAAAGCACAGTGCTTCACGTCAAGTCTGCCTGGTACACAAACAACCAAGCTAACTTTAGCATTGGATTAAGTTCATAAACTATATGATTCATAAATCTCGTAGCCCAATCTGAATGCTGACATTTCGTAATCCATTAGGCTCGTGTGTTATAGAGTTTGCAGAACTCTTCCATAACTCTTGGTCGTGTCTAGAAGGGAACCCTTGATTTGCAAAACTCTTGTGTAATTTGTACGAACTGTTTCTTCATTGTGCAACTTGTGTAAACGTTAAAATGGCCACTCTCGAAATCTTTTGCAGGTCTGAGGTTCCCTTAAAGACTCGACCATCAGTCTCTCCTTGGTCTCTTCTGGCTACATCGTCGCATGCAGCTGTTGATTGTAGTGCTGCTTAGTTGGGCGACACAAAACAATGGGACAGCCAGCACAAAGCATATCAGTCGCCCCCTGGTGGAAGGCTGCGAGGCCATTAATGAGATATGCTGTTTTCACTGCATGGTGGTAGGGGACACTGTGACGCATCATCTGACAAAAAAATGTCTCTCAAAGAAGAAGCGAACCACTGGACCTGAGCAGCAGCAGCAGAAGAAGAAGATGGTTATCCAGCATGAAAACATCGATCAGCGGGTCAGAGAGCATCATGACCCAGACACAGAGCGCTGCAGCCCCCGGACCTCCACAGCAGCCGTGATAAAACAAGGCTGCTCACACCTCAAAAAACAGGGTTTTTTTTTTGCCATGATTGACAGCTGAGCTCTGCTCACGATTGAGCCGGCTGTGTTAGCGGGAGCTCGATACCTCTGCTCCAGCGCTGGTCCCTGCTGCACAGACTGCAAATGATGTCAGCAGCACAAGATGGCAGCGCTCATATCCGGGATATTTTGGCTTCAGTTTTGCACCGTGGGAGGAGGTGGAGAGGTGTCGTCCATCATACTTGAATGACAGCAGTAGATTTAAATCCAAATTCATATAATAATTATCAGAGAAGAAGAAATGTCTGTGCCTGATAAGACTCTTCTACTGTTAATTTAAAAGACATATTGAGAATCGTGCAGGCTTGGCACAGTCACGTGCTCTCTGAAGAACTTCAGAAATGAGTAAAATATTCTGATTTAAAGCGATTAGTCCATCTGCTTTTAATGATTTTATTGGAGCTACAAAAATGAGGACTAAATATGATGAGGGGCTTCACTATATGCAGATAAAAGCTTATTTGAGAGGATTTAAAACAGATTGATTTACATTGACACTCGGTCCAGAGACACGCAGACATTAACAGCACAGATAATTAGAAGTGGCAAGCTGACAGCTGAAGATCTGATCGCTCACTGTTGTCCAACATCGTCCTCGCTGCACCAATTAGAGCTGCTTTGCATAAGGTCGAACGCGCACACGCCAGCAAATGTCAAACGCTTTTAATGACGCCTGTTATCTCTGAAAAGCTGGCGTGTGTATAAGAAAAACCTTCATGCCGAGTTCATCTCTATCTTCAGAGTAACCTTTCGACAGCCGTCGAGCTCCGGTTCACGGGGCGACGCGAGGCCGGCTGCCGACTGACGAGGAGGCGTTTGATTTGACGTCTAGGGTGTCCTTGTTTCTGAGGTGCGGTTGTAGCTTGTGCAACAGACAAAAAAACATCCACCCCCACAACAACCACAGGTCAAGATCCTGTTAGATAACATGAAGTAATGAAGCAGCTGATTAATATTCATCTGCTGCAGCTGAAGAGCAGGTCAGTGGGCTGCTATCTATAAAGCAAGGCAGTAATCCAATTTTATTTTTATTGAACATTTTACACAACTGCGAACCTTGAAGTCTTGAATCAGACTGGAAGAGCGGGTCAGCAGCCATTTTTCTCTCTTTTAATCTAAAAAAAAAACTTACAAGTTATGAAAACAAAATGTCTTGTTGATTCTTAAGTTGGTTGAAATGAATCAGAAGAAAAAGTAAATGTGATTTTTTTTTTTTTAAATGTTTTTCCACTTGTCAGTTTGTTGAGTCATTGGTTCTTTTATGTTAGTGCTGTGACTAACAAGTCGGCAAATCTGACAGTTATTTTTGATGAATTGTTTTATTTTGTTTTCAGTCTCAGAAAATATCAGGAAAAGTCCATTTGTGGCGCCTTAAAATGTCTTTTTTTGTCCCACGAACGATCAAAAACCCAAAGATATTCAGCTTATAATGATAATCCTCATATTGGAGACAGAATGTTCGGTAGTTTTTGCTAGAAACTGGATTAAATGATCAATCAACTTATCAAAATAGTTGCCAGTTAATTTTCTGTCGATCGACTAATCGATTAATCAAGTAATTGTTGCAGCTTTAGTTCCTATTTTTCTTGGTTCGTTGGTTCATTTATAAAGAAGTGTGAATTCATGAAGTAGCTGCGACCACATAGTTAGAATTACAGGGGAGCTACGGGGAGCTCAGCTTTGTCTCCACTAATAAACAAAGTGCTGTGTGCGCAGTTTGTTGTGTGTGCCACCCAACAGCTGTACTGTTCTTGGTTCTGGAGGAGATCAACAAGCAGAACACTTTGATTGATTTGTTTTTTTGCTTTTTGCAGTTGTAAATTGAATTTTTGTCCCTAACTGTGTCCTCCTGCTGATTTCATGACTCACTTTTTTGCTCTGATTATTCTTTGATTTTGAAACAGTCGTCTTATGTTGTTGTTATTTCGCTTCTATGAAATATTACAGTTTTTCACAGTAACCCTGCAACTGACCGTGCTGCTGTGCACTTCCATGTACGTGTGTGCATGTGACACGTTTAGTAGCGGTGCGCACACAGAAAACTGGGCTCCACTGAAAGCCGCTGTGTAGCTCAAACCGTGTGTGACCAACCATTGCGACGTACGTACGCACATTCGTCCACATGTGCATGCATTCACACACACAACCGCTTGATGGGCATGGCTACAGCACAAAGAGTGGGACCAGGTCACACCGGTGGAAAAAGGAACTCTCTGCCAAGTCGATGACACCTGCCGCAACGCTCTGTGACAAACGGTGCATGAGTTATGAAAGGGGGCGGGGCATAAGTCACTAATGACAAAGGAAGTGTGGTGGGTGAAATGATGCCTCCCATAAGTTTGACCATGGCACGGTAATCCATTTAAAAGTTATAGGCCACACCACCTTTTTGCCAGTTGGCACGAACAGTTGATCAGTTGCCCTTTGGCTCACAGGCCAACCTTTACACAAAGTCTTGTGCAAGTCCATTTGGAAGTTAACACACATCACAACACACCACACACCTTCACACACACACACACACACACACACACACACACACACACACACACACACACACACACACACACACACACTTTAGGTTAAATGTGTATTGTTGCAGGTTATTGTTTAAAGGGTTTCAAACTATGAAAATGACCACAATGTGACCACATCATTACTAAACCAGACCTGGTCAGATTTGAAGAAAGAGCCAAGAGGCTGGTGATTTACGTTCATCTGATCTGTAAAGTTAGAATTTAAATGTGTGAAACAACACACCTTTTTATAGATCTTGTGTAAATATCTTGTTTTAATAAGCACAGTGTTGCATTTAACATCTTTATTTATTCAGTGCGACTCGTAGGCTTGGTCGGCCCACCAGGGTATTAAGAAATCCCAACGGTATTTACAATGATATAAAACTGAGAAGACAAACAAATCCTGAGATTTGAGAAGTTGAAATAGTGAATGTTGGGATTTTTTTGTTTGTTAAATAACTTTCAATTGAAATGGGTACACTAGAAATTTGATTTTAGCACTTCCATAAAGTTGAGAGACATGTGAAGGATTAAAGGGATTATTGGTTGTTACTTGTCTATGTTCTTGGTTCCTTGGCTTATTTTTGGGACCTTTTCTTGGTTGACTGGTTTAGTTCCTTGGATTCTTCTTTAAGTTCTTAGTTACCTTGTGGGGGTCCATTTCTTGTTACTTGGCTCACTTTTCATTTTCTTGGTTGTTTGGCTCCTTGGTTATTTCTTTAATTTCATGGTTATTCGTGTTGTTTATTCTTTGGCTCTTTAGTTCCTGGTTCTTTCTTTACTTCATTAGTTCCTTCTTTGGTACCATAGTTCTACATCCTGTTGGATCCTTCTTTGATTAAGTAGTGGCTGTCTATGTTCTTTGTTCCTTGGTTTATTTTTTGGACCCTTTCTTGGTTCAGTTCCTTGGAACATTTTTAACTTCTTTCCCTTATTTTCTTCTTTGGCTTTTTTTGGTTCATTGGTTCCCCCTTTGATTACTTGGCTTATTCTTCATTTTCTTTGTTCTTTGCTTGGTTAACTCGGTATTTTAGAGATTACTTGTCTTGTTCTTTGGTTCCTTCATTGATTTATTCTTTGGCTCTTTAGCTCTCTAGTTCTTTCTTCAGTTCAGTTCCTTCTTTGGTTCAATGGTTCCACTCATCTAGATCACTGGTTCATTGGTTTTTCTTTGGATTCCTGGATCCTTCTTCAATTACTTTAACTCTGTAGTTGGTTTCTTTTGTTCCTTGTTCCATTCTTCATTGTTTTTATTGGGTCTTTGGTTCCTTCAGGTCCATAGTTTCCTTTGTTGTTGGTTTGTTGAGCAGCTTTTATTTGGTTGCTTGGTTTGGTCTTTTATTTTCTTGGTTACTTGGTTCCTTTTTTAATTAACTGGTGAGTTGTCTAGTTCTTTGGTTCTTCCTTTAGTTCCTAGTTTTTCTCCTGCAGCACTTTCTTCAGTTCATCGGTTCCTTTCCTCCTGTGTTTGCCTCCACATCGGGGTTGGGTACGGACATCTGAAAGGCTGGCTGAGCTCTGGCTGAGTCACTGGTATCGATCAACATCCCCCATCAACCCCCCCACAGATGTATTGTGGTCATTTTGTGCATTGGGATCAGTAAAATTCTTATTTTATTGCACCTTTAAAGGCTTTAATAGGCCATACTTCCCACAGCATGAGCTCAACTGACACGAAATCTTGACTCGTCTGTGTATTGCATTCAGAATTCTCCTCTATTTCACATTTTTCAGAGTTCTGAATTTCTTGGAAAACAGGTTTCACCTCTCAACAGAAAAAATCCGAGAAAAAGTAAAAAACTCACTAGAGTTTACGCTTCATACTTGTGGGTGTTTTTTTTTTTGTTTGTTTTGGACTATTTCTGATCGACCCCATAGGCTGAGTGCATCATTTGTGGGAGCTGATGTGTTTCTGAGTGAAAAGACCTGTGTGGTGGGTGGCAGCGAGCACTGCAGGCCACATTTAAAAAGAATATATTATTGAAATGAGACCTCCTCGCTGGATGTGAAATATCCTGAATGTACCCCACTGATTTAGCGGTTTTAGTCATGTTCCTCCTGGTACGAATATTTGGTGGTGACATCAAATTGTCAGATGTGAGTACGCAGTGTGACATGACGTTTTCCTGCATAAAAAGAGACAGAACGGTGCTGAGGCCCGGCGAGATGCTGCTGCGGCCTCAGCCGTTTGGTAAGAATAAAGAGATAATATGATTTTGTGAAGTGTACGATGGTGATGTCTGTTAGGAGGGATGGAAGCTGACAGCTGAAGCTCTTTAACCCCACTTTAAAGTGCTGTCCAATAAAACATATACTGGATGAATGACAGAGAGACAGAAACATCACTACATTTACACCACTTTGTAAAAGTTTCTTCTGATTTCTTTACCAACATGAAGAACAAATAACATGTAAGTATAAAAAGGGGAAAAGTCTTGCCTGGTTCCAAACATCTGAACTGAACTACAACCCAATTTTTTTTCATGAATTAAATATGTCTGGTGTTGTCTCATTGACAGATGTTTTCCTGGTTGGAAAAAATATTTCTGATTTTGGGAATCATTGGCAATCGACCTATTCTGTTGTTTAGGTATGAGGGCATGTTGTCTAAGTGTTATGATATAATTTTTTTAGTTTTTTTTAATTTCTTAAAGACACATTTTAGGACTAGGGAAGAGCATTTTGCATGCTGCTAATGGGCCCTGGATGCCTCCATTTTGGACGCTCAGAGTGCCTCACGTTCTTACAGAGTACCCTCAAGATGAAAAAATTCCAAACGGAAAAACGCCTGATTACATTTGCATTTTTTTCCCCATTGTCCAATTAGATAATTAATACTGACAGGCAGGCCGTCTGTGGTGGCGAGCACAAAGTTTGAAGTTGCTTGGAAATAAGAATCATGGAGGATAAATTACTGGCGGCTGTTGCTGGGCACCTGGAGCTAAATGATTTTATCAACTAGCTACCATGATTTGAATAGAATAAACAGTCTGGAGGCAGGACTGCTGGTTCTGTGGTTGCCCAGCAAAAATTAAAAAAAAAAAAAACAAGCACCACACTGCTCTTTTTTTAAAAAAAAACTACAACTTCAAAAGTGCAAGACAGTGCAGCACAGCTCGTGTTTTCACACCTGCAAAACGCTCTATGTCCGATCGGCCTCTCGGGCTGCCCCCAACTAAGTTTTTTTTTTTCTTTTCAAATCAGATTTGTCTGTTCAGTACGAATATTCGATAAGTCATTCTGTTTTTTCATTTCAGACCACCACACTAAATTCCTGTATCACCCTACATGTGTATGTTTTACCAGTAAGATGTTTTATGTCTTTGTCATCTGTGATTTTCACAGCCAGAGAGAGTGTGCATCCTCTTGCAGTCAGGGTTGCCAGGTCTGTGTGACAAAACTAGCCCAATGGCAAATCAAAAGCAGCCCAAAGCCCAACACAACCGGTGCCGGCAGACAGAGAGCATGGGCAAATTGTATTTTTGTGTGTATACGTGGGTCTGCATGTGATGTGCGCCAAGTTGGTGCATGTACGTGCTGGTCTGGAGACAGTTTGGTAGGGTTTAGGTGGAAATAAATGATTTCATTTCAAATATGGATTGGTATTTCTAGATATTAAATGTAATTTGAATGCAAAATTGGTCCACCCAACCAGTGGACAAAGAATTCATCTCACGGCAAAACTTCAAAAGTTGCAAAATTGAGTGGGGAAAATGCAGACCTGGCAACCCTGCCCATGATTCAGTCAAATCTGTTCACTGTGGAGTGTCTTTCCCCGTCCATCCAGCACTCTTTCACGCTGTGAATTAAGGATTTATTTTGACCAAACCACAGTCGGTGATTTCTGGAAAGAAGGAAAGAGAGCCAAGATGATTTTGGTGAGTTTTCTTTTGTTTCTGTCGAGTTTGAATGATCATATTAAAAAGGGAGTCTGGTTAGTTTGGTGAGAGCAATAAAACTGCTGTTTCTGGGTAAATAAAAATGATCTTGCTTTTTAAAAAAAAGCTTTATTTCTCTAGGGATCATTTCCATAAGCATCACCTGCCCTGCACGCCCTGGTGAAGAGTCACATGCGCTCTGTTTCTATCACTCCTCTCTCCTTCCATCACAGCTAGTTTTGTAGTTTGTGGTGATTTAGAGACTCAGACTGTCATGCTGTTGCATTGCACTGTTTACAATGACGCAGCTAAAAACAGAGGAGCTGAAATGTGTTTACCAGCCATTGGTTCACCTTCTCTCAGGGGTCTCTGAGGGGTTTCTGACTGATGATTTAAATCTTGGACTTTCAGGGGACAGCTCTACTAGAAACACCAACAAGCTGTACTGGAATTGAGAGCAAGTAAAGAAGTTCATGCTTTGTTATCTTTACAAACCATTTGGCTGTAGGTTATATAAGGCTGATAATTTATAAGATCAGTTACTAATTGGGCTGATTATCATGTTATTATTTTCTTGTAAATAAACAAAAACCTATTAAAATAATTTAAGTGGCAGTAAATTCAGCCTTTGAAAATTAATTACATTTTTAGATGATCTAATACAAACACATGAAGGACGAGCTGAAGTTTTAATTACCTTGACTGAAGTTGTACAAATATAAACTGCTATACTGCCTGTAAGTTATCATATGATTGTCATAAGAGGACAATGGATAACTGTCCCTCTGTCTGGTGTAACCACAGACCGATGCTGCTGCTGTACACACAGAAAGAGTCTCGGGAATAAACTGTAAAGCCAGAGAAGCTCAGCAGAGCTGTTGCTCCATGTGTTCTGGGTTTCAGATCTGAAGGGATTTCTTGTGAGCCCCTCGGCTGGATTCCTTTCAGCTGCAGATCCGGGCCTTCTGTCTGGCCCGTAATGTGCTGTCCATAGCAAACAGCACCTTCACTGCTGAAAATTTCATACTGCTCAAACTGAGAGGGGCCAACAACAAACAGCGGGCAGGGAGGAGAAGTCAATACGAGGATGTTAATACTCCTCCTGCACCAGAGAGACGTGGAGAGGCCTGAAACGCAGCGTTAATGAAATCTTTATGTTTGGGGGGGAAGCAGGTGCGGTCAGATTGGACAAAACAAGTCCAGTGAAACACACACACAAAATGAATACTGTAAATCTTTGCTCCAGCCAGAGGAGGATGTCGGTAAACCCGGCTCAGCATCAGACTGAACAGATAAAACCCTGACCTGTAACATACAACACCAAAGAATACACACACACGGTTTGGATGTATTTCCCAAAGGATTTTCACAAAGCTTTCTCAGCCCATGTCTTCATCCATCAGAATAAAAAGCAGCAGTTTCAGGGTTTAATGCCCTGCTCACAGGCACTTTGACAGCAGCTGTTGTGAGGCTTACTTCACCTTTTCCACTCAGTCCATCATCTCCTAATCATGCTTTACATTAATTCACTTCAAAAGAGCTTCATTGGCGTGGGAAACAGATATTTACATTGCCAAAGCAAGTGTGGAAAAAACAACGAAAAACAACAACACGTCACCAAAGTAAGTGTGAAATAAAAGCCTCAAAATGTGCATAATTAGGAGAAATGTAGCTCTGTTCTTAGAAATATATATATACACAAATGAGTATAAAAATAGCTTGAAATTAAATGCAAAAATGCAGATTTTCAGTTACAAAATATAAATATAAATGAGTGAGAACTGTATAGACACTGCAACTTTTTTAATTAATGTATTTATAGATATTTGTTCGCAGACTGTCCACAGGGACCAACGTGCTATGTAGTGCACATAAAGTGCATTTAGTGTTGAACCGAGCAAGAAGTTTGGTTGGTGCTGGTGTGTTCCCCGGGTCAGGGTCACACACTCGGCCTGAAGGTGTGCAGACAGTGAAGGAGGAAAATTGCTGGATAGTGCCATGAATTGATTTCTTGGTGTTAAAAGTGAGTGAGAGGCTGGTGTCTCTGCATCTTAAGTACACACAAACTTTAAATACAGACATTAAAAATACTTTCATTTCAAGACAGAATTATACAGATGTAAGTCATGCATGCATTTTTATCAATCAGCACCACTATACTGTTGTCAGACTGAACCTTTATTTGGTTTGTAAAGATTGGTACCGCGAATCAAATATAAATCAACATATCGGGGCGTTTTCAGCTGGATAATCCAGCAGCCCCACAAGGTAAAGCAAACACAACAAAAAGCCTTAAATAAAGACATCAAAACTAAAAATTGTTACAACTGCCCCGTCTCTTAAAACCACAGCAAAACCAAAGACTGTGAGGGCATAAGCAATGTATGTTGGCATGGCAACGCACCAGTGTTGACTTAAAATAATGTTAAGATTCAGGCGTATACTTTGGTCTCTAGTGATTGGTTCGGAAATTGAATCCCCACCTCCTCCTGGGAAATCAGTTAGAAGACAATGTGAGACTGAAAATGGAAATGAAGTGTAACAAGTTGACAATTCAGTCTGATATCAGCTAATAATGCAGCCTGATGGGAGGATAATGTCACCAAACTGTCACTTATATTCATGAAATATTTGGGATGTACAGTGTGGACAGTTTGATTGGTTCATGTTGTGTGACAGCAGTGGGTTCAGGTCCTACCGGTCCGAAGCTGTTGCTGTCCAGACTGTGTCCGTGATGATCCCCCTCGATCCAGAAGTGACCGTCAGGAACCCGAACGTAACGGTTCTTGTAGCCCATAGTCCTGAAGAGGAGACAAAAGAAGAGAGAAAGATTCTGGTTTTTAATCAGGCTTTTACAATAAATTCCTCTCTGCAGTGGAAATCTAATTATGTTAAAACAGCTCATAGTTTTTGTTTAAAGATGCCCAATTTCCTTCTAGTGCCATTAGTACCCAAATACCAAGATTTCCTCTCAGCTCACTGAGTGCTGAGTTTCGCAACATCAATAAAGAGCTGACAGATAATTTAGAACTGTCACTGAAAAGCCTTGAGTAGTGTTCGCATTAAAAACACAAAGAAACCTCTATTTGTGTCGGTGAGGCTGTACTTCAGCTTTGAGCTAAATTCTGACATCAGACTCTGTGTTGGCGGTTGTTTCAGGGGTGTCAGGTAGAGGCGGGAATCACCACAGATCCCACGATACAATATTATTACGATACTTAAGTCACAAAACGATATTACTGAGACTGTAAACATGAGCAATATGATTGAGTACTGCGATAACAGAAATTGTGATATATTGGATTTATTACCGTTTTCAACTGCAAATTATGTCCCAGAAGGAAAACGGGTTTTATCTAATAAGATAAAGTTTTCAATCTGTTCATTCAATTCATTTTTAATCATTTTTATTGCAGCAAAATGAGACTGTCAAGCAGACAGACAGAACAAAACTGTCACACCAATCCTGCCTGACAGTCACTTTTAATTTAATTAAGGATTTATATAATAAATGATCAACACAATATGATTCCATGATGTATTGATTTTCTTCTTCCACCCCAAGTGCCATGCCATTATTCATTGGCGCATTACACCGAAGCCCCAATAGTCGAAAAACGTCCCATTGGACCAAAATCCCATTTTTCCTGACAACAAACGCACATTGCTCCAAACTTTTGCACGTAACTTAACTGACGTACTTATTTTAACCCAAACCATGACCTTTTCCTAAACCTAACCAAGTAGTTTTTGGAATACCCAAACTGTGGTCGTTTCACGATGTTAACCACGTGTTTACTATTGCTACCATGATGACGAAGGTCATCTGATGTTTGTACGTCAAATTATACCACTGTATTAAGATCAAAAACTCCAGGGAGAGTGTATATTTCCGGAACAACTGGTCTTCGGAGCAGTGGGCTTTTGCTCAGGCTGTCTTTTTTGGGGGTTTCAGAATTATGGGCCTTCAGAACAGTGGAAGTCCCCGTTTCAGGCACCAGTAGTAAAGCCTGGGGTTGGACTATTTTTAAAGAAAATTAAATCTTATTTTAACCCAATCCATGATCTGTTCCTGAACCTAACCAAGTAGTTTTGTTGCTTAAACCTGATCTGCTGCAACTGTTCTCTAATCTAATCTAATCTTTTCTTGATTAAATCAATAGAAAAGGGGGCAAAATTTTCCGTCTCTTGCTTCAGTTCCACTGAGATACAATATGAAACATAACTGGCAATTAAATAATCATCTGACAGCATCTAACAGTCTCCTGCCTGCATGAGAATAACCAAAAGCTCTGCTGTGTTGTTATTAACGCTCTGTCTCCAGCAGTGAAGAGCAGCCTCTCTCTGCTGCACCATTAGCCCTGGGGAAAGACGTCGCTGTCCGAGATGCAGAGCGGGAGCACAAACAGACTGAGCAGAGAGTTGTTTTCTTCACCACAGAGTTGGCTGAAGTCGTTTAATGCTGCAAAGTGTGTTGGTCAGCCTGATCTCGTTTGTTGGTGCTGATCGCTGCTCTGCTCTGTTACCGTCAGACTCTGGGTGATGGTGTCGAAAGAGAAGATGAATTACAAGCTATGATTTTAGACTGTCAAGGGGTTAAGCTAAGTTCCACCTTTTTCTCGTTTGACATTACATTATATTTGGTAACATCTGACTTTTGTGAAATGATGCAGAATCTTCCACGTCCACATTAAAGAATCAAATTTTCCTCCCACCCTTTATTGTTACCATGCAGACAAAGATCACCTGACATTTGCATGTGAAAATACACTAAGATATTAGTGGCAAAAAACTCTATTTTTGGAACAACAGGCCTTTGGAGCAGTGAGTGATTGTTTTTGGGATAATGGGCTGTTGGACACGTGGTCTGCAGAAAACTCTCGGGAACTTTCAGAATACTGGGCCGTCGGAACAATAAGCAGTCCCGGTTTTGGGTACTGGTAGTGGTGCAAAGTGACTTTTACTCAAGTACGTTTAAAGGTTTGACTCCATGCATGCGCATTCTGCTACGAGGGAAAAATAGCCCTGCTGTGTTTGCACTTTACTTGAGTAATTCCTGCTACTCAATTGGCTAATCATTTCTCCTCAACATACTGTTTGTACAAGTACTCAAATTTGTACTTATGTACTAAAATAAATGTACTGTGCATATATATGAATATATGCAAGAATCTCTAGCTTTCCCATTATAATGTATAATATGTTTTAATTTATATTTAACAGTGTCTGAAACATCAAAGCTGAAGAAATGGTCAAACTGAATAAAGGGACTTTCCAGATGAATAATTGCTTCATTACCTCTGACAAGAGAAAGAAAAGATCAAGATTCAGGGGAAAATTGCGGTTAAAGTTCCTTGTTGATGGCAGATCAAATCTCCGGGACAATTATTGCTTTCATTTCATTATCGTTAGTCATCAGCCTCTAAATCATCCCTGCGGCGTCACTTCCCGTCGCCGCCTTATCGCTCAAACAAAGATCTGATCCGAGGACACATCCAGACTAATAAGGGTTGTGGTGGTGCTGGTGGAGGAGGAGGAGGAGGAGGAGGGGGGGCAGTGTTGTAGCTGCTTCAATCAGGTCGTCATGTTTATGAGGAGAAGGTCCAACGCCCTTCATCATCCCCCTGGACTGTTATGGGCCTGTTCAAGTCCTGATTTATCATTTAGCAGGGGAACATTGTGAATTATAGCCCCAGTGACTTTTTAAATGGGAATTTGTCTGCAGTTCTTAATGTGTGTTGCGCACCGGTCCGGGAGGCCGGCTGACCGAAGAGGCCTTGGATACATAAATATTGATTCAGCCACCGCAGCTGAATTTACTGACTCACAAAAAAACAAGCTGGGACCTTTTTACAGAAATAAAAAAAAGGGTTAGAGCCTATATGACACCAATTCTCCGCTACATTTGAGAAGGAACAACAGTGACATCTTTACAGAATCAAGGACGACTGACTTCTCTGTGTTTAGCCTTTTATTTCACCAGGTTTTGTCTGTGGTAGATGAAACATCTGAGCAGCCGAGCCACAGGGAAACTAACCTCCCTCGCACGCTGTTATATCATCAATCTGTGGTTTTTAAATTCATCCCAGCAGTTATTTTGTGATGAAGTGCTGTAATTTTTTAAATGAACCTTTCCTCCATTAACTAGTTCACACACTTCTACTTTAATTAGTGATTTTTCTACATGTGCCAGAAGCCTCTCAGTGAGGAGGTCTGACTGTTATTGTGAGGCTGTGCCTTTAGTTATTTGGGTTATTGTATTTTGACTTGCATATATTTGACTTTAATTTAATTTGCCATGTTTTTAGTTGAATGCATTATCATGGCTTATTTTGTTTTGCACATATACTTTAATTATCTTGTACGTGTAGTTTTGTCTGACATTTATTTGGCCACAGTAAGATGAAGCACACCTGTGAGGAGGTAATTTGTGGGGCGGAGCAACAGAGATAAAAGGGAGCAGAGAGGAACGAGAGAAGAGCTGGATGGTGGCGTGAGGTCTGAGGAGGGGGACGGCTGGACTGTGGTTCAGGTGAGCTGTGGCGTGCTTGTAATCGCTAAGTGTTTTAGCTGTGTTCTCACTTTTGAGCACCTATTAGTAGAGGGACAAACTCAACAAAACACAACCATGTTTTTTCAGAAGTTTAACGTCTAGTTATTGAAACGGCTGTAATAAACGGATCCTCCCCAGAACTGAAAATAGTGAAAATTTAAAAGCTTCCTCAGAAGGGACAGCGCCTGCCTTATCTGTTTAACCTTTGCTGATCAGAATGGCACCAAATTTGGACTGGATGTCACAGACAGTTATTGCATACAATAAAGCAAAGATTTCATCTATTTAATACCTTTTTCTATCTTCTAAATTTATGCTTAATCATACATGAATTATAGGCGGAAATTGAAAAGGAAATTAAAAATCTAAAATGTATGTATATAAATGTCTGTCATTATTAAAGTAAGGAGACCAATCGCCAAAAATGGTCATTTATAATAGGGCAACATAAATACAGAGGGTTACGTAAATGTGTGCAGAGAAGAACAAAAGCCATAAATTAAGACAGAAAATCATTTACATTTAATGCAAACATTTCTTCAACATTTTGTATATATTCTGTTTGAAGTGTACGCTCCATGTTTCCACCCGCCTTGCAGCAGGGAAGCCACAGCAAGCAGACACCACAAGTACCACCCACAGTGAACTACTCATAGTCTGGACATCTAGAAGGAGCCGTTCAGACAGAGTGTGAGTACAGCAGATGAAGGGTGGGACAAATATGAGGAGGCAGTATTTGGCTTTGTGTCTTGTCTCCTCCAGGCCACAGCAGCGACAGAGTGGACAGCAGCGGCTGAGGGGACAGCGGAGGACAAACTGAGTGAGAAGATGGTGGAGCAACAGAAAGGACAAGGGGCAGATGGACCATTCAAAAGACTCTGTGGTGCACAGACTCTCTTTTTTCATTCAGAGGCGTGATTTTATTTTAATGAAACTATGGTAATAAACAAAATTAATTCTTTTGTTTATTAGGTTTTTATCTTTTAAGCTCTTTTTATACAAGGCCCTGTTTCATTGTTAGTTTTGACTATTTTTAATTATTTCTAATAAATTATTTATCTGCTCACACCTGCAAAAAGAATCAAAATTATGAGTCCTAGGCGCACTCCTAGGTGGCGTTGTCAAGGCAACATTAATTATAAACCTCATGATTATAAATCAGGAACTGGATCAACCTCACACACTTCCGTCATCTGTCTGTATCAAATGATGCCAAATGATGTGCTGAACGGTACTTTACTCTCTGTCCTTGGTTGTGTTCCAGCTTTGAAAGTACTGATGTAATCATCCAGATTTTAACTCCTAAATACCAAAATAAAATTATCAGGGCGGCCCCGATGAGTCTTTGAGCTGGTCAGCAGGTTTAAGATGGGATCAGATATCTGAGCTGAACATCGATACCAAACCAGGTCCCAGACCAGCTTTCTCTTCCGATTGTCAGCAGGAGTAAATCGACCCAAAACTTCCAGTAGTCTGAGCCTGGCTTAAGTAAAAGTATCAAGACATCCTCATATCAAACGCCAGAATAGGTCAGTTTCAGTTACTTCCAAAATGACATATTACCAGTGGAGAGCGACTCTGTGATGTGGGTCACGTGACGTAACTCAGGTGACATTACACAAGTAATGGAATTAAAAGGTTAACATTTTGCAAACTGAGCCCACTTCAGCTCACTGCCAGTGAGCTGACATATCACATCTCTGCTAAAGTCAGTTATTTTGATTCATATGATTACTGCTAAATTTTCCTGCAATTCTATCATATGTTTTGAGATCATGTAGGTTTTATAAAGAACACCAATGCCCTCTACAGGAAGGGCCAGAGTCGTCTCTATTTTCTGAGGCGACTGAGGTTCTTCAACTTCTGCCGTACCATGCTCAGGATCTTCTATGAGTCTGTGGTGGCCAGTGCTATCCTCTATGCTGTTGCACGCTGGGGCAGCAGGCTGAAGGTGGCAGACGCCAAAAGACTCAATAAACTGATCCGCAAGGCCAGTGACGCTGTGGGGGTGGAGCTGGACTCTTTGATGGTGGTATCGGAGAAGAGGATGCTGTCTAAGTTGCATGTCATCTTGGACAATGTCTCCCACCCACTCCATGACATGCTGGTTAAACACAGGAGCACATTCAGTGGGAGACTGATTCCTCCCAAATATACAAGAGAGCGCCACAGGAAGTCATTCTACCTGTGGCCATCACGCTTTACAACTCTTCCCTCAGAGTCTGTCACTCCGAGTAAAGAGACTCACTTGGACTCATTTCAGCAGTGCTATAAGCTACTTTTAGTCTCATATATCTCATGTCATCATCAGAAACTTATCAGAAGAATCTTCATCAGAAGAAGATCTCTATCTTAATTTCTATATTTCTATGTTTATGTATATACACATATCTCTTTTCTATTCTATTTTTGAAGGGTGCAACTGTAACACTAACAATTTCCCCCCGGGGATCAATAAAGTATTTCTGATTCTGATTCTGATATAAAAGCGTACATTCTGGGTGTCTTGTTTTTTACACCCCTTGTTTTGGCCGCACCCTAATCAGTGACATGACAGCAGGTGCTTTTTATTGCAGTGAAATACCTGCAGTGACATGAGTGTGTCAACAGAGAGTTTCAGCCCAAAGAACTGGAGCAGCAACAGTTTCCGCTCCGTGTGACTCACTGCTGAGTTTCTCTTAATTTAAAGTTTGTGTCTTGAGACAGTTGGCCTATTCTTAGTCCTCCTTCAAATCAACTTGGTCAAGTTCCCACCCCCACAGCCTGTCAATCATCCTGACGAGCTGTCATCTCGTTTGAAGCCGAGGGCCAAGGGAGTCCATGAAGCCTCCGTGTTTGAGGGGGAAGGCTGAGACAACAGACGCAAACAATCAGCAATTAAAAACTGACACCGCTTCACTGATTTCCATCACTGCCGTTGTTGCTGTGTCAAATTTTACTGCAGTTTGACATAAAAATGCACAAACAGGGTCACTCATGAGCCCAGAATGATGTGATCCACAAAAAAAAAAAAAACATACAAACACCAGATTTAACATCACTGTTCACCAAAATGACAAACAGCACATTTTCTCACTTCCCTCTAATTGTGTCTGCCCAGCATGCAGATCGTGGTTTTATTTTCTTCCAAAATATGAGAAACCAGTGGTGGAAAGGCTACTGAAGATTACTTTGTAATCTGTATAGGGTATCTGTGCAACAACGCTGTGGAAGGTATCTGTGCAGCGCTTTGGTTTAGGGCATCGTGCAGTACTCTTGGTTCTACGCTCGCAGCCATGTCGCCCGTGTCCGAGACAAATGTCCCATAAAGGAGACAATAAAGGCTGACCGGTAATCTAGTATCTAATCTAGTAAAACTATGAGCATAAAAAAACAAAGGATTAGGGATTAGGGGTAGTTGTTCGAAATAAATCAGTTCAAATCATTGGCCTGTTCATCCTTATTAGTTACAAAAGTGTAGATGAAAGGTTTAAAAGTAATTAAGAAGATTACAATGTGTAATGCATATTTAAGTTCCAGTAAAATTATGAATACTACCCAAAAGTTTACTTAATTACAGTAATTTGAGTAGTTGTAATTCATTACTTCCTCCAATGTGAGATATATCTGTGATTTATCTCCACCCAAACAGAGGTGAGGTGAATGTAGCTCGTCGAGCTCACAGCAGTGAAAAACTATATTTTTAAAAATGCAGCAGCAGCATCTCTTTCATTAAAAGTGTATGTTACTCTGGACAATCAGATCACTTTTCTCTAACAGAAGAAACAGTCAGTATGAGTGTAGGAGACACTGATTGACGGTGTAACAGACTCAGTGTAGCAGGAACAGTCGTGTAGAGCTGAAGTCAGAGCTAATCAGGCTGCTGTCAGACTCGCCGTGTCCACACTGGAACACAGAGAACCCGGTGGAGTTTTGTTGCTAGAAGCACATTCATGGCTCTTTGTAAAAGTTTCTGTGGTTCTGTGTAGCCGGGTTAGCTGCTCAGAAAGACTGAGAGGCTCTCTGGTGTGTGTGTGTGGTGGCAGTAAATGGCCGTAGCCTTGTTGTTTATCATGTTAATGTTACAGGTTACTGATAGCTTCATATTTTAGCCAGAATCTCAGGGCTCCTGCGTTATAAAGACTCCAGCTCTCACAAAAATGCCAACCTCCATGACTTTTCTCCTCTCTTTCTCTTGTTGCCACTTCTCTAATACATGCAACACAGCTGGTTCTTACAGAAACTAGAATTACCGACCGACCTACAGCCAACCAGTCAAATTGCTGTTTACATCCATGTTAAGAATGAGCTTCTTGTCATCCAAGTCAGACCCTCTATACAACAAGAAATCAGTATCCAGCTTGAATCAACACAGCTCACACCTACAAAGTCACAAAACTTCACCGTAATGACTGACGAACAACTAACCTTCAATGTCCACGTGGCCTCGATGCTCAGTCGTGTGGGTTCTCCCTGTGCAACGCCAGGGACATCAGACCCTACCTATCTGAGCATGCAGCACAACTCCTGGTTCAGGCTCTCGTAATAACACACATTGACTTCTGCAACTGTATGTTTTAAACCTCTGCAGATGATCCAGAACATGGCAAACACATTTGGTTTTCAACCAGCCCAAAACAGCACATCGCCCCACTGTACAAATCGCTTAAGACCCAACTCTTTTGGGAACACCTCTGCAATTGATTGATAGTAAGAAAAAAAAAATCCAATGCGTCCTATGCACTCTATGTGTTACCTCTTGCACTGCCTGTAGACACCTACATCCTGTCAAACTTGAACTTTGCTTCATGGCACGTACCGTTGTTCTCTCCTGACCAGATCCTTGCTTGTGTTGTTGTAAATTGTACATCGTCTGGTCAGACTTGTGAGCAGTGAGCTTTGGCCATCAAATTCTAAACAGTCCAAGTAGACTTTTGTGCTAAGTTTGAAGAAATTCTCCCAAGGTGTTCTTGGGATATCACATTCACGAAACATAAAGCTTCTGGCCACGGTTGTTGCCATTGTTAAGGCATGAAAACATAGACAGTCAATGTGAAGAATAAGCCAAATACCAGTTAGCTACTTTGATTTGATTAGTTGACGTCTTGACAGGTACGATGGACAGTGAGGGTCACATTAGTCTCAGTTGGTAAACATAAAAAAAGGCTAAAATCTATAAACCTGTCCGTTCAAACAAATCTGAAATTTAGCACATTTGGCACCTGGTGGGTGTTAATTTTGAACCCTGATGACATCACTGCTAGTTTAGAAGCCAATCAGGGTCCAACTTGAACCTCCAGATCAAAAGCATTGAGAATGGACATTTCAGTGAAGCAGGAGACATCTGTTGTCTTTCTTTCTGTAGGAAAGAAAGTAGTGCAACTGCAGAGAAAAAGTAGCTCCTTACATGAAACTGCTCACAACAACGTCTGTGGATTATCTTGAGTAACCGGGTCATGATTTCTGGAAAGAGACGCTGGTTTAGAATTTTTCAAATTTTTTTTTTTTTTTTTTAGCTTTGAGCACCAAAAGCCAAGTGCCGTTTAGTTCATTATACTGGAGAGAAGGCAGACATCTTCATGATAAATATCTACAAAACTCTGCAACAAACACTAAAACTATCTAGATGGATAAATAGGACTACAGGCGAGGGCAAAAATATGCAGTTTTGATTTGAGGGTTTAGAAACGAACAATTAAAAAAAAAAGATATTTATGATATTTCAACGAGGTAATTGAACTTTCCTGTGAGGGGAAACCATATCCCACACAGATTATTATTCAAAGCAGAGTCTGTCTTAAAACAATCTTTAAATTATAAAATATAAATCACACTCAGGGCTTCTCATGATGAAATACTGAGGACATGTCCTCTACGGCACGTGATGCAGATGTTAATAATCATGCACGCATCACAACACGATGCATCCAAACACATCATCCCACTAAGTGACACGCAGCGGGAACACAGTCGCTGTGACAGACAGATGAAACCACCCAGTGAACCAGTAAACACATCAGATCTCATATCCACAGTCTGACCCTGCAGCAGCGCCGGCACGACGCTGAGAGGAAGTGGCAGGCCATCAGGTCGACAGAGGCGTGTTTGCAGTATCATAACACGCCATCGTCATGTGATTCATCCCGGCAGCTGTTTGTGTCGGGTGCCACCGTGCAAATTACAGGTCACCGGCTGGGGAGGGGATGAATAATTAACAGGCCCGCGATGGGTTCCCTGGCGGAGGCGGCGCTGACGACGCTGGCTGTCAGCCTGTGTTGTCTCACGGGGGCCAGACAGACATAAATCACAGCTCCGGTTTTAATTCGGCCACGCGGGCCGGACCGTCTGCCTGCCACATAACCGTCAGCCGCACAGAGAGGATTGTTTTACAGATTCATCTCCAAACAGAGAGGCTCAGACCGGACGTAAATCTCCCATCGCCGCTGTCACGCCGGAGCGAACTAAGTGGGAGTGTTGACTGTGGCGCTGTGCGGGGGAATCTGCAATGAACTAATGGCAACACATAAATAAAGTTTATTTGTCTGTTAAAGCATTATACAGGTCCCCTTCCAGCAGGAGGCAGCCATCACTGACACCAAAAGTCACTCCTGCTCGAACAAAGTCACACAATGAACTAATGTTCCCTCTGAACAGAAAGGAAAATAGTCCTAAACTTTACACGCAGAGAACCATCCTCGAGAATATACAAAAACAATATACATATAAATGAAATATACATAATTTATCAAATGTTTTGGTTCTGCTTTATTTTTTTTTTAAAAGACTTGAAATCTGACAGTATCAGACGTGTCTCAATCATAACATGTCGACTCTGTTACCCTACTAAATCAAAGCTAAATAAGAATTATGGTTTATCTCCCTTTAACATTAAGGGAGAGTTCACCCAAAAATGAAAGTTCAGTTATTATCTACTCACCCTCATGCTGACTGAGGGTCAGATTTCTTTCTGTTAGTTCAGAAAACAGTGTAAGTGAATGGTGAGCAGTTTTCAAATGTAAAAAAACAACTGAGAAAAAAGATAAAATGCCTCAAAGTCTGCTTAATCCTGACATGTTGCTTCCACACCATCACACTCAGTTCAGACAGTGTGCACCTGAACGTGGCTCCAAGCTAAGGATCTACAGTGAAGATTCAGACTAAAAAATGATATAGAAAAACATTTTTTTAGTCAACTTGGCATGTTGGGGCTTTAGGAGACTTGGATTACACCAGATGAGCAGCATGGAGGCATTTCATGTTTTTATTTCCAGTTGTTTTATATGTTTGAAAACTGGTCACCATTCACTTCCATTGTTTGAGATTCTGTGATGCTGTTTTCCTGTGAAACTCAGCAATGTTTGTGGACTAAAACTTAACCCGACTTCTATTGGCGTGAGGGTGAGTAGATAATGACTGAATTTTCATTTTTGGGTGAACTATCCCTTTAAGAGAACTCCTAGAAACTTAAAAAACTAAAAAAGACCAGCAACTCCCATGTTCTTGTGGTAAAATGACTGTTTTAGCCAAAGGAGTCTGGTAGCTTTGGACAGAACAGAATTTGGCTCATATAACGACGATTTCCCATCAAAAAAGTCCGTTTGACAGCAAGGTAAAGCAGTATCAATATTCTAAACATAGCTACACTTAACTTTAAAAACCCCAAACTATCCCCTCTAAGTGATTATCAGATTTGGTGAATAATTTTCTGTTTATCGGACTGATCATTTTAGCGCTAGCGTCCAGTCATCCCCACACAGTAGCATTAGTACAAATCTTCATATCTTCAGACTGAGCTGAACCTCTGACCCTGGTACTTTTGGTGCTTTGCATCAACTCTTTGAGTTGCACCGGACCGCGTGATGAAATCCAGCCACCCGTACATCATCTCAATCCACATATTTTCATCCAATTAAAGTGAGCCTGCGGCGGAGCGCATGTCAGGTGATGTTAGAAACGAGCATTCGTACACACCGTCACCCTGTCAGGACCCGAATCTGGCGGAAAAAGTTTGGAATTTCTCCACATGAAAACAGACAAATTCAAGGATAACCGGCAGTGACGGAAAAGTTTGGGTGTTGACAGCTTCAATCCAAACACATAATATCAGCATTAGCAGCCTCCGGGAGCACATATCAGTCAAACACACACACACACACACACACACGCAGGTCAGAGCAGGTTTAACTGTCTTAATCCAGTGTGTGGAGCTGTCAGCAGCTGTCGACCTCTGCCTTATTAAACTCCTCTCAACCTCCTCTGCAACATTCATCAGCTGCTGTTAACACTCATGAAACAAACTGTGTGTGTGTGTGTGTGTGTGGAGTATGTGTGTTAGAGTTTGGTGAATGTTTCAGCGTCTTGGTGAAACACTCTCACTCCCCTTTTAGTCGGACTCAGTAAAGTGCCTTCAGACGGCACTAACCAGGCTGTTTGTAGCATCCGGAAGCTCTTTGAAGAGTCTGCGGCGTCACTGTATGTTCTTTTGTTATTTTAGTATGTATGAGTTTGTTATTTTGGTCGGTATGAGTGTGTCTGCCGTGTCCGGGAGTGGATGAGCGTGTCTGCTGTATCTGGGCTGAACCCTCAGTAACTCCAGTTAGTTTGGGGACACGCTGGAAGACTTTCAGACACGTGTTCCCTCGCAGGGCTTTGGGGGGGGGGGACATGAATAAGTTCTGAAGTTACTTTTAAAAGGAAAAATATCATCAGTAACACTTCACTCCACTTCTAGTCTCAACAGTTTGGATGTACACACAATTCAGCCCATGTTTCTCTGAAGTAGGAACTGTTTAACGTCCACCTTCAGTCATAGTTTATACAATATTAAATGCTCTACAGGAAGTAAAGGAAATAAATTGTGTCTGATGTGGGTTCTTTTTTTTTTTAGCAAAATAAGTTCAAATGCCTTGTTATAAATGGTTCTACTGTTTTCCCCTGTGATAACTATGGCAGCCATTTTGGATCTCTGTCACACACATGGCATGGGTATCACAGAACATTCCTTCCCTGTATTCATTAAAATGACCTTTGCTGCTAATACTACTACTATGACGATACTTCGGTACCAATTCTTAAGTATTACGAGTATTATACAAGTATTGCATTTCAATATTACAATTAATTGAGATTTTTTTTGTTGTTGTTGCTTTTTTAAAAGTGCTGTATACAACATTTATCTCTCACTCGCTAATTACATTTAAATAAAAAATTGATTCAAGAATCTAAAAAAAGAAACACAGCACTTACAAAAATTCATTTTTTCTCCCTCCACTATTTCTTTTTCCATGACTGTGACTTTCTCTTACCTTAACCAATTCTGGCACCTAAACTGGACCAAACTCCAACTGAGTCCAACACTGAGTCCATTAAACATTCCTCAAGAACAAATCAAGCTTTATGAGACGTGTTCTAAACAGTGTGTCTCAGTTTTACATGAGTGAAGGCTTCAAAGGTGAGGACGAGGTGTCTGAGGTTAACACTGGGGTGGAATATCATCAAGAAGCATTTTAATTTTTGTCAGAAAACACTTACGTGTCAATCTGGAAAGCAAACAACATATTTTGTTATTTAGTTTTAAGAACTTTGTGGTAAAAAAACTCATGCAGAAGCTCTAAATTATTGTCAGAGTGAACATTCATATAATTAAAAGTAATATTAAGAAGAACACCGGAGGCTTTAGAAGTGCTCACACAACAAACCAACATAAAGGGGATTAAGGGCAGACGTTAAAGCATTCATGTTTCCTTTCACCTGCTTTATTTTAATTAGCTTTCTGTAACGTTGGCATTGTCAAAGAGACTTGAAAAGGAGAATATCAATTAGTAAATGTCGCTTAAGTTCTTCATCCTACTAAAGGATTAAAGGGTTTAATAACTTAACTCAAGGTTTATTTACATAGTTGTCTGTCCAATAATCCTGCAAAGTAAGAAAATTTGAGGTGTTAAAGTTGGTGATTTAAAGGATTATAAAGAGATAATAATCTGCTTTTATTACTAATGCATGACAGGTTTTTTTTCATCATAAAGTCAGATTAAACTGGAGTCATGGATACTGATGTTCTTGCACTCTGCAGCAGGTTCTGTTTGATTCTTTTACTGTTAGCTTCAGTTAGCTAGCTGCCCCTGCCTCGCACTCGCTCTTAGCTATTAGAAAGCAATCTCTAGCCACCTTTGTACTGTTACATATTTAGTAGTTAGTATGAGGTTAGCTGATGAAGTGATTTGGCGAGCTACACAACTAACATATCGACTAAGATAGCATTTTGCTAGCAATAAGATTAGCGAGTAAGCTAGCTAAGGTTAGGATGGATCTGGATCTGGTGTTGTGGCTGCCATGCATCACCCGCTGACAAAACAATCTGCTAATAGCAACTAGCCAATCTCTTAGCCAGGTCAGCCTTGGGAGTCTGGATTAATTAGCTAACATTGTCCACTAAAGGCAGTATTCTGCTGTTTTAGCTAGCTAGCGATTCATTTTAGCATCGTCTTAGCAAGCAAGCTACCATTAGCCATCTGAAAGCACAATATCATAATATGTCACAATGTTTGCAGTAATATTAGCTTAACTCTGTGTTGTGGTGGGTGTCGTCGTCTGTTGACACTAGCGGACTTCTAAGCTAACGTTAGCTAAGCCAGTGTTGCACACTGTTGATGCTGGAGTCCTTCACATAGAAATCAGTTCACAGGCTGTTACACACTCTTAGAAATAAAGGTGCTAACTAGAACCATAAAGGGTTCTTTGGCTTATCCTCATTGGAGAACCCTTTTATGTTCCTGTTAAAAAAATTATAAAGGTTCCACTTAGAATCTTTCCAAGAGTTATACTAGAACCCAACATAAAGGGTTATACCTAGAAACATCTGTGAAGGTTCCACCACAACCCCATATGAGAGGTTCTAAAGAGAACCCTTCTCTGGTGTAATGGTTCCACCAAGAAGAACCTTCTGTGGAGGTTCAATCCAGAACCTTTCCACCTTCTAAGGGTGCCAACATGAACCCACCCAGAGGGTTCTACCAAGAATCTTCTTATATTCAAAAGGTTTTATCTTGAATGTATTCAGGGGGTTTCCAAACCTTTATCAACAACAGGGGTCTACATGAACCTTTTATTTTTCAAAGGATTTTATCAAGAACAAACTGAGGGGGTTCTAACAGAGAAACGTGATATTCCAAGAGTTTTGTCTATGTTCTCTATATCTAGAACTCTTTCATATTATGGTACAAAAACCCTCGGCAAACCTAGATGCAAGAGTTCTTTAAGAATTTCAACCATCCTTTTAGAACTCTTTCTTCTATAAAGGGATGAAAATTGTTCTTAATGGAACCCTTAGTAATACAAAGAACTCTTCACAAACCCTTTCTTCAAAAAAAAAGGGTTCTTGAGAAGCAAATGTTTCTGTGTAGAACTTCAGCCGTTACAATCTGTTCACACATTGGCAATAGAGAAATGATTGATGGATGTAAATGCTTCAGAATTTTGATCTTTAAAGTTTTTCCATTCAGACTAGAGTTTCACCAAAAAAAGGAGAAATAAAAACTTGCTCTTTACGTGGTGTAAGAAATTAAACAACCTTCAAAAGGGTCAGAATTAAGCAGAATGATGAGTCATTCTTTAAAAAAAAAAAGTTATGAATAAGGTATTTTGAAGGCTGGGACTTCAGAGGTTTAAATTTGACCTTGTCATCTTTACAAGTACAATACAGAGAAGCAAAATTGCACAGAAATGTGTTTGGAAACCTGTAACATGACCTATAGTCAGTGTCTGTATATGTATCTGATAGGAATAAAATCCCTTCTGTCTTCAGTCAGAAGTCTGAGCCACAGTTTGTGTGTTCCGAGGCTCCTGATTAAGAGGTAAAAATGAAAGAGACTGCGATGCTAATGGGCAGAGAGAGAGAGAGACAGACCGGGGACACCACGGTCTCTGTAACTAAAAAAAAAAAAAAAACATCCACCAATCATACGGTGAGTTTTGTGAGAAGTTGCTGTATCAGAGCCAGCAGGCCGGTCAGCTCTGTTCTCCTGCTGCGTCTCATTATCTGAACTGTGGAGCTCATTTCCTCACGAGAACGCCGTGTAACAGGGCTGAGAACAGCTCCCACCTCCTCCTGAAGGAAATCCAGGGAGAAGAGCGTGACTCACACCACACACACACACACCACACACACACACACACACACACACACACACACACACACAACACAGTCCCTGCAATCCAGCACACTCACACTAAGAATAAAAATAGCTATCTGCAACCTAACCTTAATGTGTTCTTAATGCCGGTTCAAATGCAATTCGAGACCAATTTCAAGCCAACATTAAGCTTGAAAAGTTAAAATACTGCAGTGAAGTCGGCTTCAGAGGAATCACACAGATCTCTCACGGGGAAATAATAAAAAAAGCTCAGTCTTTAAACCGTGGAAAACACATTCAGCACTGAAACACTGTGTTTCATGGTGCTACTGCTCATAAAACATAACATTTCTTATTAACCAAATTAAGATACAGCTTTAATGGCTCTGCACAGCTGTACAGATGTTTCCTCTGCTGCTGTTTTAGACCTACTGCTGAGGTTGAAGGTGGACGGATGCTGTATCCAAAACTGCCGACAAACACAATATGCAGGATACATGCTGAATGCAGTAATAAAACTGTTAAATTGATATTATCTTGCAGCATGCTAGGCCAAGATCCAGGCTCATTTAGGCACCGTCATGTGGACAGAGAATTCTTTCCACTAACTAATTAACGACAACAGCGCTTCCAGTTTTTAGAACTTCATCGTGTCTCGTGGTCGCTTGAACTATCAGCCTCAAGTTAAAGTGAAAACACAGCCTCTGAAATGTACTGAAACTAGAAGTACAATAAATACACGTTTTCTCTGCAGTGGAATCTTCTTCGGTTTCATTTTGTTATGTTTGTTTTGTGTGTGTTTCATTTTTTATGACATTTTTTGGCTTGTTACATCTTTTATGTTGTTTTACCGTGTTGCATATTTTACAAATATTGTTTTAGTCTTATTAGGTCTTTCACATACTCCCTTTTCATCTTTCGTCTTTAATGCACATTTTTAGTCTTTTATGTCATTTTCGTCTTGTTGCATAATTTTTTATCTTGTTACATCTTTTATGAACGTTATTTTCATCTTGTTCTGTCTTTTATTTATGCCGTTTTTCCTCTTGCTGCGTCTTTTACATAATTTCAGATGTTTTTTTCATCTTGTTACATCATTTATGTAGATTGTTTTCTTCTTGTAATGTCTTTTATGAATGACATTTTCAGCTTGTTACATCTTATGAATATTGTTTTCATCTTATTAGGTCCTTCACATACATCATTTTCGTCTTGTCTTATGTCTTTATACACACTGTTTTAGTCTTCTTATGTCTTTTATATCATTTATATCTTGTTGCATTTTTTACATAATTTTTAATGACTTTTTTTCTATCTTGTTACATTCATTTTACAGTACATGGTTTTCATCTTATTACGTCTTTTATGAACATTATTTTAGTCTTGTTTCATCTTTAAGTCATTTTGTCTTTATAGATCTTTTATGTTGTTTTCATCATGTTATCGTCTTTTACATAGTTTTCATCCCACTGCGTCTGTTGTGCGTGATATGTCCTGATGGATACACCAAGGAATTGTCTTTATATTTGTTATTGTCTCATCAATTCAGTTAAAATCAGTCTTGATGTTTAAGGTGGTGCACAATGATGTAAAATAAAAATAATCAATAATTTCCTTCAAATACTTTAAAACTAAAGTAATAAACCTGTTTTGAAAATGTAAGGAGCAGAAAGTACAGATATTTGTGTTAAAATGTAGAGAGAAAAATAAATAGAAAATAAATACACAGATAGACAGAAAAATCTACTTAAGTACAGTAACAAAGTAGCTGTACTTCTTCTGTAAAAAAGGCACAATGATGATCCAGATATAAACAAAATGGTAGCTCCTGAGACTGGACTTGTTGTTGGACTTAAAATTCAATGGGCTGAGCATATATTGATTCATTTTGTGTAAGATTCTTTTCTTGTAGTTCTGTTTCTGGAGGATGTTCAGAGTCTGGTTGCAGCCAAGCTGTTTCCAGGTTGAAGCAAAGAAAGAAAACAAAAAAACCCTTCAGCTCGACTTTGAACAACTGCCACAGCGCTCTCAGCAGTTTGACATGTTGGTTTCATGGTGCGCTGCACCAAAATCCTTTTTGTAATTTGTTCACCCACCTGGCAAACACGACACACGGTGCGGCAGTGATTGGCCACTTCAAATCTGCTTTTGTCATCAGTGGGAGCCTGTTCGTTCAGCCGTGCAGACGAACCACAGTCATTAGTGGGAGAAAGCCGCACATGTTGTACACAACAACTGCTGAAAGTCACCTCAGACACAAGAAAGAACAGCTGAAGAAGTGTTTTGAGCTTCTATCTGAAATGTCTCAGCAGCAGCCGTGACTCGCAGTGAAAGGTCCTGGAGGAAAACACTGACGCTGTACGAGCCGACTGCATCACTAAATAACTAAAGTTCTTATTTAAAGGAGTCCTGGAGCCAGTGCATGTTCTGCAGCACATTTTCTGCACCAGAAAGACGCCCTAGACGTCATTTTATCACATTTTATCTCACACAGGGGCGTCCAAGAGGGCACTTTTGCTGTGTGTTTTTCAAACACGGGGACACCAGGGGGACATTCCCGCTTCTCTTTCTTTTATGTTCCTCTTTGTGTTCTGCAGTCTCCATTTCACCTTGTATCATGTTTTTTTTTAATTGATGCAGCAGAATCAGAGATATGGTCATTTTATTTCATACATATCCTTGTCACCTAGCGCCTACATTACCCACAATGCAATGTGACCACTGACAACTGGGTGGGAGATTGTGAGCTACGGTTGCAGCCATGTCTCAGGTTGAGAAATGTCAACTTCTCATTAGTGTGCAAAAGATTGCAATGTGATTGCACGGTGGATTTGCATTTCTGTTCTCTGTGACAGTCGTGTAATATTTAAGAATGTTAGAGAACCTCAGTCTCCTGTGTGTTTTCTTTCCTCCCCCTTCTGGATCTGGTTTTATTTAGTTATTTGATGCTATAAAAATGGAGTTTCATGTCGTGGTTGACAGCTACATGAGTTCCAAATGACGTCATCAGTGCAAGATGGCGTCGCTCGTTTCTGAGATATTTTGGATTAATTTTTGTACAGTTGGAGGAAGTGGAGCCGCGTCGTCCATCTTTTTTTGCCAGTGCTCCACACCAACAGATTTGTTTCATTTCCAAACTTGTAGTCTTCAATCCCAACTGACTCAAGTGACATCACTTAAGGACATTAATCAGACTTCACCCAGCTCTCTCACCATATATTCTATAGCAGATCTTATCAATACCTGGAAACACACATGATAAAAAATATGTATTTCTCCTTTAAATCTCTGATGCACGAACGTGGTTGAAGGAGCAGCGTCGTCACAGGAGGCTTCCTCTCTCCTGTCCATCAAACACCTGACACAGTGATTGGCTGGACAGAATCTGCTGTCAGTCAGTCTCAAAGTCTCCTTCAGTGTCTCATTACAGTGACTCTAACATCCCCTGAACCTGAGAGAGGACCAACGACCGGTTATAATCGACACACGCGTCTCTGGTGACGCTTTTGACAGTGAAAAATACGAGAGGAGGAGGTTTCATGAAGTCATATGAATGATGTTGATCAGTTGGAGCACTTTGATTGGTTCATCAATAAATTCTTTCCTAATTTTAGGAAATAAAGTATTTCGTATTCGTATCGTATTCATATTGTATGGTTGCTTGTAAAGGACAATTTACAGGATAAAGGAAGTCCCTTTCCCCAAATAATAAAAATATAAGTAACTACACAAAGATAGTTGAGTTTTCATGAAATCTGTGACTAAATAAATGAATATGACAGTGTATATTTACATAAAATATAAAGATCATGGTCCATTAATATTTATGTCATAAATATCTCTGATTTCCTTTCTAGACTGAGTTTGCTTATTTTACACACAAACAGAATGATATGAATAAATGACTATTTTGAACATAAAATAAAAATAAAGAGTGTCTGAAAAGGAGTAAGAAGAAGTAAAACTCCCCTGCCCCTCCTCACTTCTTCTCTATTAACTCATACATCATAGTATGATAATTAATATAATATAATATAATATAACTCCCCAAATTTAGTTTTACAGAATATAAATACTCCAGAAACATCAAAAACAAATAATTTAATGAGAATTTATTCATGGTGGTAAGGATTAATAATAATAATAATAATAATTAATAATTAAGGATTTTTTTGCATTAAATGTACCTAAAGTATCAAATAACCCTGACTGGTTAAATTGCACTTAATTTGATAGGTGCCGGTTCTCAGTTAGCTTTTATCATCAGGTGGAGGCTACAATAACACAATTAAAATCACTTGACATTAATGGAGCCTCCTCCTCCAGTGAGAACTCCCTCAGCTACTTTTGATGTAGGAGAGATTCATGTGATTGTAAAGTTATTTACAGTCAGAAGCATCTGATCAGGATGACAGGCGGTGGTTCACTCAAAGGGTCACCGGTTCGATCCCCAGGCTTCTTTAAAGTATCCTTGTGCACGACACTGATGACACGGATCGTAAAGGAAACACTTTTTAAAGTATTAAGTTTATCTTTTAAAACTTTTTTCTGCACCATCCACTATTTTTCTTTGCAGGTGTCACTGTTTTAAGAGTGATTTACTCCATCATCAAAGAACAATTGCAGGCTTTTGCTCCTCTGTTGCAAGGTTCTCATCTGGTCACAACATCTCCAGTGATCATGTATGTCGTTTTGTGAATAATTTGCAATCAACCTATTCTGTCTTTTGTATGAGGACGTGATGACGAAGACAGTTGAGTTTTTTTTAGATATCTGTGACTGAATATATGTAAAACCAGTTAATAAGGTTGTGTAATGTTATACTTTGAAAATGTTAAGACATAAAATCCATTACTTTTTTACCTTTAATATCTTCAATCTCTGCATTATATCAAGAGTAATCTTTCATTAAATCGGATGGCTGGGTTGCCTTTATCTCACAAAGCAGGGATTATATGCTAAGAGGGAATTTTATAAAGCAAATTTACGACCATATTCTCTTACTTAAAAATGCAGACATTCGCCATATTAAAGAGTAAAAATATTCAGTCATAAAATCCCCCATATTTCTACCTTTACAAGGCGTTTTGTGTTTGTGCAGAACACAGTAGTGATTTATTTTTGCCACAAGGTGATGCCAGTTAATCTGATTAGAGATCTGCGTGATGGAGTGAACCTCTTGACTGCAGAGTGATACGATTAGATGTGAGGCAGCTGTGTTGTTTCTGACTAACAGGCGGCTGCTTCACATCAACCTCAGGATACCTTCAAGTTTATTACACTAGAGCGGTGATATAAAAGATATTAGTCTCTTTATCAGTGTTAGTTAGAGAGGCTCAGTCAGATTTTCAGTAATTTGTTGCTGCAGGCGGAGGACAGCTGCTCCTTACCTGATGAAGTCCCCCTCCAGGCCAATGACCCGCTTGATGATCTTCTGCTGGGGATTCTTGGGGGACCTGAGGGGACAATAAACATATATACGGCAATGAGCATAAAACCCAAACAGGAAAGCACAGCCAAATAAAAATCACATAAGCGTGATGTAGTAAGCTATATGGGAACAGCTCTCTTCAGGGAGATGGTGTCTGTGCATTCAGATCTAGTTTAAGATCTGACAGGTTGGATAATCCTTCACAGTCTGAGTACATTTTCAAACTTTTGTGTTGATTAAAGCCTCCGACTGTTGTTGGATCAAACCCAAGCTGCATGTTAGACAAGCAGGAACCAAGGTTGCTTTTCTCAGCTTTTAAAAAAAAGTAGCAATTATTAGCAAGGAGTTTTGGTAGCTAAACCCAAACGGATGCACTCATGGACAGCTGCGGACACCACAGATGCGTAATAGTTGTGTTTGTATGAATCCACTTGGAGGACTCGTTCCACACATGCACAGTCAAGTGGTGTCTGTAGTGGCCACATCAACAGTCTGCAGGGTCACAACAAAATTTACATCATGCAGACCCTAAAGTACTTGCAGAAGAAGAAAGTTTAAAACAGGTGTTCCATATTTACTATTGCTAAATTGACCTTGCAATTAGAAATGGATAATACATTATTTTAAAAGTCATGCTGAATGTCATGGAAAAACAACATGACTTCATTGTTCAGTCTCACCTGTGTTCATGTTAGCCATTTTTTGCTAATCAGTAATCAATCAGTAGTATCTGACGTGTTCACCAACACCGTTTGCAGTTGACAGGAGATGTAACAGGAAGTGCGCGGAGCACCGATCAAAGCACTTTTGTCAGTTGAATGTAATTTCTGCGAGTCAGAAGTGGACAGGTGCGTTGGCCTCATCCACACTTGGTGCCATTATTAACCCTTTGGACTCTTAAACTTTGTTGTTTTCTCAACGGAGAAACAGTTTTCAATAAGCACATCACAAGACGTTACTGAAACGCTGAAAATACTGGAGATGTGGGGGTCGATTTTAGAGATCAGGAGCCAGTGGTTGTTGAACGTCTGAACGTTCTGAGGTTTCATGATCAGCTGAAGTCTCCTCTTCATGACCCAGGCAGATGCTTTCTTTGGCAAGCTGAGCAGTGCGATATCCAATGTCAGGAGAACTGATGCCTCTTTACCAAGTCAAGGCCAAAATTCAGATTTTTCTACACGACCGTAAGGACCGTATGTTTTTTACCTTGGTATCGAAACAGGTGTTTAGATCTGTGGAATTTCTCTAGTATTGGTATCAATGATTACATTTCCAGTATCATGACATCCTAACCCTCCCCCCTTTTTTTTGAACAGGAACCACCACTAGCATCTGCCAGTCCAAAGGAACTTTGCATGGCGCTTAATCAGCCTGTCCACACCAGAAAAATGATGATTAGGGACAAATGTTCAGGCAGCTTATATTTATTGTGAGGCGGCAAACCTCTAGTGGGCGTAGTAATTATGACAGGAGAAGTATGAAGAGTAACAAAGTTCACATTTGGAGGTGGTGGGTTGGATGGCAGCTTCACCCAGGAGTTAACGTGGAGTTATTTAAAGTTTTAAGTTGCTTTCATCATTTCCGTCATGTGACATATGTAAATACATATTTCAACCCCAGCCACAACCTTTTACTTAACCTACCCAAGTGTTTTTTATGGCTAAACCTAACAGCACTCTTTTACAACTTAAACCACGTTTAATGTCAGTTAATGTAGTTAAAGTCCAGTAATCCTGTTGCTGCTGGTATTTTCTACCTGTTGTTTGGGGAGTCACTGGCAGTCGATCTATTCTGTCATGTGCTGCGTAATGGTATCTCAGGTCAACAGCCTTTTCGATCAGGTTGAATGACCCTATCAGGGACCATTTGGATCTGGTCTTTTTGGTTTGAAGATGCACTTATGTACGTTGGGGTCAGGTTCATTTTCCAATGATCTGGACCCATGAAGACCTTTTGTCCTGCAACTTGGAGCTTTCTGACTTCCTCAGTGACCCCTACTAGGGAAATGGACACAACTTCCACCTCTTCTACCTCCTCCTTCTCCTGCTCTGTTCCCTTCCATTCCTACTTTTCTTCTTCATCCTCTTCTTCTTCGTCCTATGTCTCCTTCTTCTATTCCTCTTCTTCCCTGTGCCCCACCACCCCCCTCCTCCCCGTTGCCGTGGGGATAGAGGGGATCACAAGTGACTGACAGCTCCCTGAGCCAATTGGAATCACCTTCAGCCGCAGAGCTGAACACTCATTGGCCGGTCTCTGGGGAACTGGAATGTATCAATGTGTGTACTAGTGTGTGTGTGTATTCATACTGTGTGTGTGTGTATGTGTGTGTGTAATAGAGTGATGGATGATCTCCTCTCCAGCAGCAGAGGAGAGGAAGGATGGAGGAACGACAAACACAACCCATCATTCACTCTCAGTGTCTCTCTCCCCTCTCTCCTTTTAATTCCCCATCTCTCTCTCTCTCTCTCTCCCTCACTCTCTCTCTCTCAGTCTCTGTCAGTGTCTCTCGCCCCCCCCTCTCTCTCTACATCTCTCCGTCGCCGTGGCGAGGAAAAGAGAGAAGACATTGGTTCTTGGAGATACTCGAGGAAAACAGGAAAATAGCTGCTGCTGCTTCTGCTGGATGTTAACATGCAGCGCTGCGTGCCTTAAATAAAACACACACACACACTCTCAGACACACACCACACACCACCACACACACGCTCTTTGCTGCTGCAGCCATGCCAGGAATACCTGCTGAATATCTGCTGCTGCATGGGACGTGATGGATACCGCTTCTACTGGTGAGTGTTTCATCGCTGTGTGACTTGTGTGTGTGTGTGTGTGTGTGTGTGTTGGGAGGACTGCGGTAGTCCTTGAGCGCTGTGGCGGCTCAGCCTGCGGTTCTGACAGCTGAGGGGAATAAGAAAACAGGGCTGGGGGTTTTTTGTCGCAGGTTTTAAATGAGGATGCTGCAGCTCGTCAAGTCTTTCCCTGTTTTGTCAGTTCGGAGACTCGTCTGTGTCGGCGTCACTCCACAGGTTCATCCCCTGAAGTCGGAGAAAGGATGAAGCAGGGGGTTTGTTCTGGAAGGGAGGAGGGGGAAGAGGAGGAGGAGGGGGGGGTGGGGGGTTTGTCTTTATCAGGCAGGTCAAAGTGACGAGAGGCAGGAAAGACATGCGACAAAGGTCCTGAGCCGGGCTTTAAGCCCCCTGGGGGATCACATTAATGAGCTACATGTCCCTCAGGAGACCGAGCCACCAGGACGCTTCCGGAGCGCTAACGAGGTGAAAGTGTCCGAGCTTCATGTGGACGGACGGCGTATGCCCGCGTGTGATGTGGCAACATGAGTCAGGAGCTGCTTATATGTGGACGAGTGCAGGCAGAGTTTAGACGAGCGGGTCACAGGATTGGCTACAGGGCGATCTGCTCTAACGGGAGGAAAGACGTTCCCACCACCGCCTGCCTAATTTACCAGAACCTCCGTCTCCCTCCCTCACTCCCCTCACTCCCTCCCTCCCTCCTGCTGTATTTAAGCCTCGCTCATAATTAACAGCAGTGCACTACGGCGTCTTTAAGTGCGCATATTGAAATTCAGCACATTCCCACCCCGGCTAAACGGGGGTCAAATAAAAGGGGTCGAAGCCTCCTGATGGCGCTCAGTTTTCTCACGTCAACATGCAGCAGCGTCAGAGACTCTGGGAGACCGAGCAGCGTCGGCTGTGGAGACTTTAAAGACGCAGCCCCTCTCCTCTCCACAGCTCCACAAGTAATACGTCAATGTTCATCCTTAATTTTCATCACATGATTTCTCAGAGGGCTCGCAGCACATTTGCTCTGATTAGGCTGCACAAGCAAAACAGCCCATTATTTTTATTTAATTGACAATAGCTGGAGGATTACTCCAATGTGACTTAATGCTAATTTAATAATGACACTATTTTCTCTGGATAGTCACTCCCTACATGAGAGGGGAACAGAGACTGTGAACAAAACACATCTGAAGAATAATGAGCAGCCTTTCATACACACAATAACTTATAAGAGAATATTTCACATCCTGAAAGTGAGGACATGTTCATAGAATCTGAAACAGGAGAAAGAACACTAACAAGGGCTGACTATTAAACTGGGCAGACAGTGTACGATTATTAGTTTAATTCCAATTCCTCCTGTGAGAGTAAATCATCTGCGATGTAAAGCCAAAGCTCACAGTTTATGTGCTCACACTGTAAAATTAAAATGAAAAAACCCAAAACATCCCTTTGGCCCCTTGCAGACTGTTCCAGTTATTATCAATAAAGATTTGTTTGAAAGCTCAAATGCTGGTAGAAGCTTGTTTGCTAACAATAATGCTAACAGGGCAAAAACTTGCTGCCTTGACAATCTGTGCCGTCTTGTGTGCCCAAACTTCTAAAACAAAGAGAAAAGAGGTGTCGTCGGCGTATATGGAAGACATGGACAGTGTTGATTGTCTATTTTGCAGAGAATATTTTCTATGTCACACGATGCGTTGTGTCGCCAGACGCTCTGTTAGACACTTCATGCAAGCTCAGTGAGTAAAAAAGGCTCTGACCTCAGAGATTCAACTGATCTCTCTGCTTAAACTGTGCAAGAACCTGACAACAGCCGGCCAAAATTCATGTCAGAAATTCTTCCTTTGACTGGTCCTCACTAACCTCCCATAAACTGCACAGCAAACAAGGCCCGACGAAGCTGACATGTGCTTGAAGTTGTGTGGCAAAAAAATCAGGTTAGAAATGGGCTAAATAATACCAAAGAACCACCCAAAATGAAGACATACATTACAAAAATGTTGTGCACAGGTTGTTCGAGTTTGTCTCTCATTTAAACAGTCATTTAAGTTTTTCCCTGCTGGGTTCAAATTATTAATTCAGACAGCAACTGTCCAATCATAGATTAACAACTGGAACTAGGCACCACAGGCCTGTCAAGCTTTGTATTTCTCCACATGTTGAAGAGGTGTGCTTTCAGCATATTCCCACAGCGGCCATTTTTCTCTGAGGTCACACTCAGGGTGGGAAGCTCAAAGGTTGCACAGGTTCCACAAGTCATAATGTTGGGAATCTGACAAATCGTTATCATTTCACTGCTTCCTGATTGATCAGCAACCAGAAAGACGATGGACACTGAAAATCTGATGGGACACTGGGCCATATCTCAAGCTAAAAACAACATATTTGATAACCCATTAGCTTCCGTGAGACAATTAGCATTAACCACCTCCTACCTAACATTACCAACGTTTGGTAGTGTTACACAATACGATAGGAAAAGTTTGAATGAATTCTGAAATATCAATGGAGAACATGTAAACTACAAGAAGAAAAATGTAAAGAATCCATTGAACTTTGTCTTTATCTGCTCTAAGCTGCAAACGTTAGCATGTCCGGCTAACTAGCTTACTACCTGCAGCAACGTTACCTCCAAACAAACTCATGTCATATTCCCACCAGCGTTTAAACTGGGGTTTGTTTAGTGGGGGGTTTGAGGAGGAGATGGTGCAGAAACAAAGTTGCTCTCTGGTTAGCTTAGCTCTCATCTCGGCCCTCTTCCTGAGGTGATCGCTGTGCTGCTAATCTGGCCTATCTGACCGTCTCAAGGATAGCTGGACTAATCTCATCCCTGCACTTCATTTTCCCATGTTAATTTCTGTTGTCTGTTCTTGACTACACAACCTGAAATACAGTCTTCATACAAAAAAAAAATCTGAAGTCAGTGTTTTCATCCCTAACGTGACACCAAGGTGGAACAAAGTTTCTTGAAAAAGAAAAAGTTGTAGACAAGTTTTAAATGTTAGGATATGAAAATGAAACACTGGAAAGGTGAAAGAAAAACTCCCATCAACTTGACACCAGTTATGTCAAGCTCAAAAATGAGGTTATGTTTCAAGCACAGAATTAACACATCATTTACACCTCTTTGTTACAAGACAATTTTAATTTTAGTTTAGACAGAACAAACGAGATTAAGCCTGAAAAACGTCTGTGGAAGTTTGCTGTTCCCTCCCTGACCTCCTCAGCCAGTCAGAGTTTCTACAGCAAACTACTTCTTGTTTCTCATCATGTTTTTTTTTTTCCCTGCTGGAATAAACTCTCTTTTTTTTCATGCACAGAGAATGAATTTGCATCGTAAAACTTCAACATCTCATTACACAGAATGTTTAGCAGAGAAACATCGAGAACTAAAAGCCGAGCTGCAGATTTGCAGAAGTCCAAACGTTAGTGGCAGAAAGTAAACAAGTTCTGCACTTGAATTCTGTGGTTCTTGTACTTTCCTTGACTATTTTCCATTTTATCTACTACTCCACTACATCATATTACAGATTTAACTACCCAACAGCACATGAAGCAGTTTAAATTCCTGTAATATTAAAGTCTCACTCACATACTGATGTAATGATTCCCAACCTTTTTCCTTAAAGGTGCAGGAAGCAATTCTGGAGAAAGACGTTTGATTGTCAAGTTTTATTCCCAGGTCATCAAATACTGATGATTTGGGAATAAGACTCAATAATCAACTATCATACCAGCGTGTGATTGGTCTGCTGTCACTGGAGAGATTTTCTAAAAGGAGGAGGAGCAGAAGTCTAGTTTCTCTCAGACCACTTAAGTCACATTATGCTTAAAGGTTATGATGAATTTGCACATTGTATAAAATAAACCACCTTCCCCAGCTTTAATTGAACCCCTCTAATGTGTCTGCATAACAATTACAGTACAATTAACACAAATAGTGAGAAATAACTGTAGGAAGTTTGAATAAAATGATTAAGATGAATTTTGAGCCGATATCTTTAGGAACTCTCAACATAATTCTCTGCTTCTATAACATATAACCATCATACATCATACACCCTTAACAGGAGAAATTCAGTGATATCTTCTCCTTGACACGTGGCCATTATTCTGTTTGCTCTTTGGTTGCTTTAACTGCATACTTTTGTACTTTTATCTGCATACTTGTTGAATGCGGGGCGAGACTGTGCAGCAGAGAGTCAAGGTTTTGTAAATAGCTTGTTTTCAGGTCAACGTGCCCTCTTTCTGTGAACTTCTTTAAACTTTATATCTTGAATAAGAAACTAAACTTCACAAATAACTTCAATAATTTAAATAAATTCACAGAAATGAATGAAATGCTGAGATATAAGCTGACTGTATTTATATATTTTTAAGGTTTTCTTACAACTGTAAAAAAAAATCAAGAAGGCCCTGTGACCCCCTGTGAAACTTTGGCGACCCCTAATGGGATCAGAAACCTCAGGTTGGGCACCAGTGTGCTAATGCATCAATTAATAATGATATGATAATCTGATAATATAAAACGTCCCAATTTCTGCTAATCTCTTGATTATGCTCTTTTTTACTTGATTAAAAATGTGAATGCAGAAGTTGTCATTTTAATGTTAGTATTAGGGTTATTAGTTATTAGATTATTAGTTATTAGGGAGTATTAGTTCTTCTTTTACTTTTTAAAAAGTTTTTATTTAGAAGAAACCTGAAAATTATGTCAACTTTTACATCAATTAGACTATCATCCATGTTGCAGTCACTCACCTGTTACATGTTTTCTCTGCATGATAATCAAAAATCAGACTTTTGCTACTCTGCTATATTCTGTTCAGAAAATGGTTAAATTGTTGCTCCTGTTCATGTACTCTTATATTATTTGATTTTTCTTGGCGTTAAATAAAAGAAGTCTGGTATCTATCTTTAAAAAAAGCAGCCAAGTGTAACTTTAAATCCCAAAATGTAAACTGCAGCTCAGGTCTTCAGATTCTCCCAAAACAGTCTGGAGGACACGACCTTTTTGTGTTACAGCTCTGCCTTAAAGAGAAACCAAACCTCTACTGATTCCCAGTGTTCTGATCACGTCTCAGGTTTTACTTTGTCTGGGAGCTCTTTTTTTTTTTTTTAATTTACTATAAAAACCAATATTTACTGGAGGTCTAGCCAAGCATTTGTATGAGATTCATGATATTTTTTCAAAACAGCAATATTTTCTCCATTTCTCAGACGGACGCTTGAGGGAGAATTTCTTGGAAAACAAATACAGTCTGTAATAAAAAGTGATAGAAACTCATTTGTCACATAAATTATGATGTATGCTTGGCTCCGTCTCATTGTGCGAGTGCTCGCAAATGGATTCAGGCCTCCAAAACTATCTATCCTCAACTATTTCTGCAGTCTGCACCACCACCTCCAGAAAAAAAACCAAAAACAAATCAAGACATCTCCATCATGTCAGTGTGACCACTGGATCTGAATATTGCCGTGTTGGTTTTGATTTTCAGACATCATGGACAGTAATTTCTCCCTAATTTTAAAAGAGCTTCTTCACTTCTTTCAAACAACACACCAGCAGATTTTTTCAGGCCGCCCTCACCAGAAAAACATCTGTACAGGTCGTCTGTGCAAGCAGCTTATTATGATATTTACATTTATTCTGACAGTGTGAGGTCTAGTGGCAATTAGTAGTATTTATGATGGGAGCAAAGGATGAAGACAAATGATGTCGTCTAAAGAGTAACAAAGTCTGCATACAGAGGAGATCGGGGTGAGATGAGTCAAACACACCCACACTTTCAACCAAAAGTCAACAGTGACTTATGTTAAATTAAGTTAACTTCTAACCCACACTTAAATTGACATAACATACGTTACTAACATACAAATTTTAATGCGAACTCATGAAATTTTCCAGAACCAAACTCAAGCAGTTTTGGTGCCTTAATCTGACCAAACTGTGACCGTTTCATAACGTTAACAACATGACAGTGAATGTCTGGTAAACATGGTCTTCTGTGCCGTTTTGGGAATCTCTGGCACATGATCTATTCGGCCTGTTTGGTACGAGGATGTGTTGTATTTTGTAGTTTCCAGCCCCAACCAATGCTGACTCAGGTGACATCACTCGAGGACATTCACAGCGCTCCCTTTGGAGACACTAAATGCTTCATACTTCTGCTTAAATGCTTACAACAGGGTTCCTACACCTTTTCTTGAGTAAAGTTCAAGGTCTTTTCGAGTGTTTTCAGGTTGCATTTTCAAGCTTTTCCAACATCTTAGAGCTGTGCTAAATAACATATTTATACACATGACGCAAAAAGTTTAAATCAGATGTTATTGTGCTATGAACAACCAAAATTATGTTCCATGACAGAATTTAACAGAAGGGAGACAAATTAAAGTAGACTTGGCATCAAGAGCTGCAACGAGAATGTATATTTTTATTCCAACCAGACAGAAACAATTGTGCTAAGTGTTTAAAGGTGCTATATACGACATTTACTCTAGAGGTCGCTGTAGAGCTCCAGCATCTCAGAACATCTTGTTGGTGGAAAATGGTGTCGTCGAATTCACACACTTCTCACAAAATTAAAAACTCTCAAACTAGACAGTGCTGATCAAATAGAATCATGTTCCTGGTACTACATCGCCTGTTTCTCGCTGAAAATATTTTCAGAAACACATTTTACTGACTGTTTAGTTGCAAAATAAGAATGACTGTAACCAGGCGGCTGCCAGTCTGGCTCTGGCATCTAGAAGGGAGGCCCAGACACACTAAAGATCTCGTGAGAGTTGTTATTTTTAATCCGAACTATAAACATAACCAGGTGCTTTCTGTCCTTAAACCTACTCAAATCTTAAAGGGACAATTCACCCCAAAATCAAAAATACATATTTTCCCTCTGGCCTGTAGTGCTATTAATCCATCTAGACTTTTTTTTTTTTTTGGTGTGAGTTGCAGAGTTTTGGAGATATTGGCCCTGGAGATGTCTGCCTTCTCTCCAATATAATGGGATTAGATGGCACTAGGCTCTGGTGGTGCTCTAAGCGCCAAAAAAATTAAAATGACATATTCAAAATGAGTGTTTCTTTCCAAAAGTCATGACCCAGTTATTCAAGATAATCCACAGGTCTTTCTTTCTTTCTTTCTTTCTTTCTTTCTCTCTAGAGATTCTAAAGTAGTGATAATGGAAAGAAAATAGTTCCTACATGTATATGCTCACAACATGGTCTGTGGATTAACCAGGAAATGGTTTGTAGAAAGAGACATTGCTGGTGAGTTTTTGAAATGTGCTTTGAGCACCACAAGCGAAGAGCCATCTAGTCCCATTACACTGGAGAGAAGACAGACATCTATATGGCCGATATCTCAGAAAACTCTGCAGCTCAAACTAAACAGTGTTGATCAGAAAAGGATCAATAGTCTGTTATTGCATCATGCATGTTTAGCTGTAATGAGATAAGGTCACTCATTTGCCCGCATGTTGAAAACAGACGCAGGGAAGACCGTGAAGGACCCGCACGCACGAGCACATGCATGAGCCTGCACAGGCGGCCGTCCAGGCTAAACAGCAACAAAACCACAGGGAGTGTGACGCCCTTCTCTGCTCAGGAAACCAGGACTCCATTATATCTTTACAGTGCAAACAGTTGTTTGTTGACATCTTACGAGAATGATTGTTGTGTTCAGCACCTTTAAATGGTTAAGGTGCTAATATTGTCCTACTGATTTCGCCTCTAAAACAACTGAAAATTCCTCCAGATTGGGTCGATCTTGAGGCGCTACATGGGGCATTTTTACACCCTAATTGGGCTATTATTCCAATTATTAGTGGAATATTAGAGTCTGTGTGAACGCAGCTCTTGGAGTCTTCAGGTCCGGTCCAGCAGCAGCAGCAGCAGCAGCAGCAGAATAGAGCGACACACCAACACAGCGTGAGAGTGTGAGGCAGCAGCATCAGCTCTGTATCCAGCGACCTGTCAGAGTGGATATAAAAACCCATCTGCTGCTGCCTCCTCCTCCACACTGAACACACAGGTGACTGCAGCTCTACACATGTACCGCCACGAACCAACAAACAGAGGTCACGCTGCTAAACCCTGCGTGTTTACAGTGTGTGTACAGTGAGTGTGTGTGCACGAGGGTAATTAACAGTAGATGGGCCGCTGATTAAAGAGAGAAGTGTGACTCGTGGGAGTGGAGGCTAAGTGTGAATTCTAATGCCAATGATGCTAACAAGGAGCTGTGCGCGGTGGAAGGGGGGGGAGGAGGGAGCGAGCCGGCGGACGGGCCTCGCATGGGAGCGGTTTAATGGTAAATCAATGGCGGATGGGGGAAGGAGAGGAGAGGGGAGGAGGGGAGGGGAGGGAGGAGGAGAGATTTAATGTAGAAAGGTTGATCTCATCTCGGTGTTTTTGGCGTCACTTTCATGCCAATAACACCCAGTGAAATCAATTAAAGGCGAGACAGAGGGAGGAAGCACACAGACGCTGCGGGTACACGTTGTTCTGTTCATGTCTCCGCTCTCTGCTGTAAACTCCAGCTGGTGATAATGATTCCGATCGATTGTATTGATTCTAAATTATGGCATGTGGCTGAGCTGATCTAAAATCTAATCAACTGTCTTTCATTTAACCCTTTAAACCAGTGTCTTCCTCAGTTTCCACTCCTTTCATTTACAAGCTTCTGTCTTAACTGGGCATGTCATGTAACTAAGTACATTTACTCAAGTACTGTGCTTAAGTACAATTCTGAGTTATTTATGGTGGAGTGGAAGTATAAAGTAACGAAAAATGGAAATAGTCAAGTACATTTCAGAGGGAAATGTTGTATTTTTTTTAACCTTTAGTTACTTTGCAGATTCAGATTAATAATACAAAATATAACTGACAAATAAATGAGTGCATATTATCATGGATAAAGATAAAACTTTATTGATCCTTGAGGGGAAATTCACAAGCTATGCAGCAGTATATTAAGTAATAAACATGAGCTCTACCTTTAAATGCTGCTACATTAAAGTAATACATCAATAATTACAATCCAATTATATAATGTACCGTATATGATTCTGAAATTTACCTTTGGTAGTTGGGCTGTATTTTAATGCTCATGTTTATTTCAGTGAAATTTAACTGCAGTATTTATAGAGTTGTATTTCTACTTTCCCTAAAGGTAGAATCTGTAGGATTTGTTCAAGCTGTTCATAAACGCACCAGAAAGAGAGCTGATGGTTGAGTCTCGTACCCAGGATGTGAAATACTGACGTTTTAGGATGGTTAAGTGTCCAAAGCAGCAAAATAATGAGAAAATAAGGAAATACAGGCGGGGGCTTCAGGGTCTCTGATGCAGACACCAGTACACACTTCTAGTGGCTCATAAGTGATGATTAAGAGGGATTATATGAGTCTATACATTGTTTTTTAAGGGAAAATGTTGCATATTATGCCTTTAAGTAGCATTTTTACTTGTGATGTATATACTTATTTTATAAGTTTATAAGCCACTAACTAGCATGTGAGTGGTCCTACAGGCAGCTTGAAGTTGTTTAAGGTTGTTGTCTGTATGTTCACAGATTTTCAACACTCTACATACTATATATTTATTTAAAAATGGACAGCAGGAGAGTCTCAGTGTCCCAGGAACAGAAGAACAACATGTCCTCATAAATATACAACAAGTATGTTGTTTACCAGTGATTCCCAAAATGACACATGAGCGCAGCCTGCGCCAAGTCATCATGTGGTTAACGTTGTGAAATGGTTGCAATTTGGTTTGATGTAGACACCAAAACTACTAAATGTTTAAATTAACACCATATGATTACCGGACACCTTTGTTTATGATTAATTAACTGTTATTAATGCTTATTAACTAATGTTAATTAATGGACTCATATTGTAAAGTGTTGCCGACGCCTCTGTTCAGTTATTTACATGTAAATAAGCGGTTTTTCAGATCAACAGCAGATTTGTTTGTCTTTGCATCAATATAAAATGAAATGATCCTTTTTCCCCAAATCCTCAAACTATGCTAACTAAAAACAAATTAATCTCCACCGGTCTGTGTTCACTGTGCTGCTGCCTCGCTCTCATGCATAAGTCCTCAGCGATGTTTATGAAGAGATGAAGAACCATCTGCCTCCTGATGACTGAGCTTTGACGTCATCGTCGGGTTCAGTCTCACGCTGAGACTCTTATGAACCACTGATTTACTGTAGCGCTCAGCAGGAGAAGGTGGAGGAGAAAAAAAAATCCTCCTCCTCTGCTGATGAGTTTGTTCTCACTTTCTTTTTTGTTTTTAATCAGCATGTCCTCCTTGTGTAAATCAGCGTCGGGTTCAACATGTTCTGTCAAACTAACTACAAGGAAACTTTGCATGTTGGCAGCCTCGCGGGGTCCCGGGAGACGAGCGTTTGAATTTTGTGGAATTCATTTCCAAGAATTTATTCATTGTACGGAGAACCAAAGCCGACTGATGCTGAATTAAATAAATATACACAAAGAGAATATGGTTGAGTTTCAGAACAATAACACTGAGCTCATCTCTCATAGCCTAATGTTTTTATTATAAATAAAATTTTCATTTAATAAAGAGAAATACTTGAATAGATGTATCAAACTCACAAAGAAGCCTAGAAACTAAAGTCTGGATGTCTGCAGATGTCGACATCGAATAATTCCTAATTTCTTATTTTATCTTTTAATATCAGCTGCAGCTCTACTTCCCATCGAAATTCACACTTCCTCAATATGTTAGAATGAATTTTCTTGCAGGTTTTAGATTCAATATATAATAAAGGATAAACAGGAAGGTAATCCAGGCCTGCAGGCAAAGATGAAGACCTGCAGTGGTCCAAACAGGCTGACTTTTTAAATGATTTAGTCATTACAACAAAGGCTTTTTAATATTTCCTTCCTTGTTCTTCCTGTTTATCCTGTTTTTCTCTGCCCTTTTCCAAGAGCTCTGAGTATACAGAGCAATCCAATCATCTACTTTTCCTAATAAGAAATTAAAGCTCAGCATACTTTAATTTTGTGGAAAATCTTACCTTTAATGAGTAAAAGACAAACTAAGAGAATAAATAAAAATAAAAATCAGACACTTATATTTAGAATTCCTGCATTTTGAAGCAGGAACTGAGGAAGAAAGTCTGATGTGAATAAAGATAAATTAAAAATGGATAAAAGATTCTGAATTAAATTACTACAGTGCATATATTTGAGTTTGTACTTTATTACCAAAATGTTCCAACATTGTGAACCAGAGAAACTCAGTTTATCAAGAAAGGTTTTCATTGGTCACCTGTCAGTGGCGTCAGGTTCCCTCTAACCCCGCTAGTTTTGGGGAAACACGGGAAACGGTGAGGAGAACTAGCTAGCTAATTCATCACTGTGCATTATCTTCAAAAATGAAGACAACAACTCCCATGATCCCATGCTACTTCACAACACCACCAAACAGTTATAGTTTTAAACCAGAGACCACAAGTGGCAGAAATCGCACACTTTTGCATTTAATAACTTAATGCTCATGGGCAAAAAGGGGCATGTTTGTTGTGTGAGTTTAGTACTTTATCTAAGTATGTAAGTTAAAATAAGTCATTTGACTTTTGGTTTCACATGAGACACAAACAGCAGTCTGCTGGGTGAAAATTAGGGCTGAGTAATTAATCAAAATATTATCTAAATCAATTGGGGCCAAGTGCAATATCAAAATGCAACTTTTTGAAAGGAAAAGTGTGCGACACAACAGCATTATAATGTAGTGCTGCAGAGATGTGCTGACCTGCAAATCTTGTTCTCTAGATGTAAGAAAACACGTTTGCTTGGTACAGACCCAAACAAGTATCATTTATTTTAATAGTTTTTCCAGTTTAAAAGAAAATTGTGACACAAAAATGACCGTGAATCATATCACAATAGCTGTATCTGTCAAAATAACCCCAATGTAATTTTTTTTTTACCATATCATGCAGCTGCCAAAATGATCCATATGTGTTTTGATAATGTCTTTACAAGCTACTGCAAAAATGATTCTAAAAGAGTGTTTTGTGATTAACCACAGCTGTGGTTAAAGTTTGGTTCGGTTTAGGCACAAAAATGATCTGGTTTACCGTTGGATAAAAGATTCTGCTCATAGTCAAACTTCCTGGCAGCGTCTGTTCTAACAGCAGAAACTCAGTCTGAGTCGGTGCAGACACTCTTCAGTGTGATTCAGGCAGATAAAACGAATGGATTTTTACATCAAAATCTTGTCTAGAGCAGCTTTGATAGCGCTTTAGAAATAAATTGGTTTGAAGTTGAGATCTGCTGCATGAGATGTCCTTGAGAGGTGAAAGCACAAGTTTTTTTTTTTTTACCTTCACTTTTGAGAGTCCAGAGGAAAAAATCGAGTTTTCTCTTGCTAACAGCGAGGTCAGAGGTCCGAGATGAGGGGTCAGAACAGCAAACATGGAGCTGGTGGGTGTTCAGTATGTTGCTCAAAGGCACTTTTTTTTTTCCCCCAGTAGGCCGAGGGGTTGAAGGACAGCAGTGTGCTGTCTGGGGGTCAAACTAAGATTTCCAGCTGAGTCTAACGGAAAAAAAAAAAAAAAAAACTCAGTAGCTAATAAAACATTAGAGAGTATCTGACGGTCATTACGCTGTCTGTCTGCAGGGAGGAGAGTTATTAACAAGAAATCTATACAGAAGAGAGGTCAGATACATCAGAGCCTCCAACACAAGTGTTAATTACAGGAAAACTTTAAAGCCTCCAGCACAGCACAACACAGAGTTTAGTCTATCTGAAAACACAGACAGTTATTTATCTGATTTACCAACTAATGGATGATTTCACAGCAAATTTAATCGATAAATGTGTCTGATTATTTATTCCATTTATCCTCCACAGCTCAGGACACACTGGAAGCAGAAAGATTCATGATGGATATAATCTCTGTGAACAGATATCAAGTCAAGTCAGTTTTATTTGTAGAGAGACAAATCATAGCAGAAGTTATCTCAGAGGAGCTCCACTCTGAACTCTATATAATATCATTCAGAGATTCAACTATTCCCACCATGAGCAAGCGCTTAGTGAAAGTGGAGAGGAAAAACTGGCTTTAAAGAAGCAGAAACCTCGAGCAGAGATGGGCTTTACATCAATATGAGTGAAGAAACTGTAAGCAAGGGACAAGATTTTGTTATCGGAAGAATTCTGGTTTCCGTTTGTAGTCAGTTTGTAGTCCGAGCAGTACTGACCAGTCATGTTTGAGCAGGTTTTGGTTGCATGCATGAACCCATCAGCTATTGTCTGATGACAATTTAGCTTTTTATTAAGGTTGGATGATATGACAAAATACTAAAAAATATTTTTGGCTTAAAACTCACAGTACCTTTTGAACTCTCCTCGCAGGATTTTTGTCTCTCTCGTACTTAACTGGGTGCTTCTGCTTGAGTTGGTAAAATTAGTTTGTTTTGCTCCTTTAGTAGTTAAAGTCTTCTTGCTCTTCTTACATATTACTACATATTACTGTTTTTTTGTACATCTGATTTTTTGTAACCAAACCACTTCCAGTACAATTCCAACGATACAATGTGGCACACCCTTACTTTGTATTAGCTTTCTAAAAAAAAGTACCATGCAGATTGTGTAGATATCTCCTTGTAGAGATTAGCCTCTGACTCAACTCTCTTCTCCCAAGTTGCAAATCAGATGGTAAACAATGACGGCACATGGAAGAGGAAGTCTTGGCCTGGATATCCAGATATCCACCGGTGGAGAGTTACATAAGTAGATTGATAGCACTCTCCTTAAACGTGTCTCTCACTAATCAACATGTTTATTATTTTGTACCAAAACCTTAGTATAAAAATGACAATTTATGGTGCTGATGAGCCCGTTACCAGGCAACCAGCGGAGACTCCAGGAAGTCAAGTCAAACAACCCGCCGTCAAACTGAGACTGAGCGTTTTAACACTTTGAATTACGTTGGGATTAAACGAACGGATATATGTGGTGATTAGTGCCCACTTCAGAGAGCACCAATTAAAGCACAATAAAGTGTTGTGGTGCATGACAGGCGCCTCAAAGGTTTCCTGCTCAGTCAAGACGCAACAGCAACACAACAGTGTGTCGGCTGCCATCGGGAGCAGCTTCTTCTTTTTCTGCTGTAGAGTCGAGTACGTCCAGTAAACAAAAAAACACTAGTAGTTCATTACGCCATGATTAAGGGTTTTCAGTGACAAGAGGAACATGAGCAAACAATACTGCTCAAGATCAAGCTCAAAGTTCAGTTCATACAGATCAAAATGAGCTAGTTTGTGTTCATTTCCTCTGTTTTGTCCTACAATGTAGTCCAGTAAAAGTCTGTCCACTTGTCGTTGGAAAACAAAGGTAACTGGTCCTTTAGACACGCTGTCAGTTTGTCTCAGGTGGAGGAACTTTCCAGCTGTTTGCTCGTGGTCTCACAATTTATTGATGATTTCTTGTCATCATTTTTCACAGACTGTTTCCCAAGACTAGTCGGATGCTTTGACTCGATGTGTCATTTCAAATTCGCTGCCGATGTGGCTGACAGTCAGATTTATTTTCTCAGACAGTGCTGGAACAATTTGCATAAAAATGTTAGATTTTTTCTGTTGGAATCTGAATTGATTTATTTAAGGTTGTGTCAGAGTCTGTTTCCCTGTCAATACATGTTTCCTCTTCCCTAAACCTGACCCAATTGTGTCCCTAAGTCTAACCAGAGGGGGCACTGAAACAGCATAATAAAACTGACCTCCTGTGTGCAGCTCCTGGACTGACCATAGAAGATCATTGTTTCCATGATCAGGTTTAAACTGATCTAAAATAGAAACCATAATAGCTAGAGCACTCATTCTTTTTGCAGCAGAAAACTTCTGTCTTTTGTGTCACCACATAGTGCAGTCATGATGATGTCATTATGTTACGTTACCTGAGGTGCAAAGTCGAGAGATGACGCGCGGTGCCACAGTGAATTGGCGCCAGCAGGGGAGCAGAGAGACAGGTCGATAGTTCATGTCAGACTGAGCATCAGAGAAACAGGACTGAGTCAGGAGTTTTGAGCTTATGTTGTACATATTTTAGGGGCATGGAGAATTTTTGGACAATCTAGGAAATGACATCACAATATGCAAAAATACCGACATATTGTAGGCACTGGGGAAATGTTTCTGTCGCCGATGAAACTTACTTAAAAATGCCTTTTGACTCCGCTTATAATAAATGAGCATAACCCAAAAACTAATAATTTAGGCAGTGTTGAGGAATATTTTGTTATGTTTCTACATTTATACATTTCAATACTCATTAATTATTATGGTCTATTGATTTTGGCTGATGTACAGATTTTATGGGTACGCATTTGAAGATACTCCAAGAAGTGACATCACAATAAGCAAAAATACGGTATGGGTAGGAAACAGCATCTGACAGGAAAACAGACCTTGATATCACACTGGCACGCTGGATACCATAAAATGCAGTGCAAAAGCAGTACATTACATACTTTCCATCAGTTAACAATATTCACTTTTATGTTCATTAATTGCAAGCAGATACATCTGGTTCAGCTTTTGCCAAAAACATTTTGTGCATGAATATAACAACACTGTTTCTGCTGGCTAAGTGATTTAAGACACAATGATCACAATGTCCCTGATCTGAATCCAGACAAGGGGTTTTTCATACGCGTCATCTCCACCTCTCCCATGATCATTTTTCTGTTAATACAGCAGTAGGTGATTTGGTAAAGGGATAGTTAATCCCCAAATCAAGAATACATATTTTCCCTCTGGCCTGCAGTGCTGTTTAGCCATCTAGATTTTTTACTGTGCAGAGTTTTGGAGATATCAGACACAGGAATGTCTCCCTTCTCTCCAATATAATGGGACTAAATGGCCCAAGTTTGGTGGTGCTCAAAGCTAATTAAAAAAAAAAACATTTAAAAAGTTCAAAACCAGTGTCTCTTTCCAAAAATCATGACCCGGTTACGCAAAATAAAGCCAGACTTTGTTGTGAGCAGTTTCATGTAGTTCCTGTTGATTCTACTGCAGACAAAGAGTAGTTCCTTTATGGAACTGAGGATTCAACCTGGTCATGATTTTTTGAAGGAGTTTGAATTTTTCAAATGTATTTTTTTATTTTTTTATTTTGGGCACTTTGAGCATGACAGGACTTGTGCCATGTCGTCACATTATATTGGAAAGAAGGCAGACATCTTTATCGTCAACATCTCCAACACTTTGTCACTCACAAAGAATTAGTACAGATGGATAAAAAGCACCACAGACCAGGGGTGCAATATGTATTTTTGATTTTGGGGTGAGCTGTTTAATTTTTAACAGGGAGATGGACCTGCTTCCTTTCGTTCACCTGAGACCAGTGAACCAACTCATGAACTGTTCTGTATTTGTTAATAAAGAATATGAAAGAACTGACAGAGGGAGAGAGGAAGAGTTGCAATACAAAACCATCTGCTACTTCAGCACCACAGACAGCTCCAAGGATTTATCGACCTACAGCACAGTGAGGCGACTGATACTTCAGAGTCATGGTCGGAGCCACAGATTCTAACTTCTAACAGAAAACACAGTTAGATGAAGTGTCAAAGAATCATGCAGACTAGACTAACATATTCAACTAAACAACCCCTTGCCCTGAACTCCTCTGCTACCAGGGGATGGAGGAGGGGGGGGGTGGAAGGTTAAAGCATATTTCCCTCCTTGAATTGCCTGTGATCAGTGGAAGGTTGAAATGCAAAAACCATGAAATTGGACACTTGAAAGTCCTTGAAACTCCTACTTTCTGCAAAACAGAGCATCTTGTGCCACTGTAAAGCACAAACAACAGTTGTTGCACGTCCTCACAGATCTTTGAACCATCCTGCCTTTTTTTGCCCGTCCTGTCAAATCCCGAAGCTTTACCGACTGATTGCCCACTGATTTACACTTAAAAACCTGTTTCAACAGGAGTTACATCACATTAAGAAGGTAATGACACCATTTCATGAGACCTTTAACAGTCTGTCTCCTCACTGCTTTCAGGTGAAAAACTCTGAAACCCAAAATGCCAACTCCCCACTCAGAAACTGCTTTTCGCTTGATAAAAAAAAAAATTATTTTGACATTTTCTCACGAGCGTTTTGAAAAAGTTGGACAGAGTTATTCATTTGTGATCCATCAGTTACAGTAAAAGCATGAAAATTAGCCCCAAATTGCAGCCTGTGGTTTTCATGTGACGACAGTTCTGTGGAGTGATAGCGGCGGAGCTCTCTGTAGCAGTGTGTGCTGAATAAAACATGCTGGAGTGGGAGCACTTTATGAGACGTCTGCCACATTAGGACGGCAGCGCCCTAAGAGCTCCGGCCCCTCAGCCTCTCTCTCTCTGTCTCTCTCTCTCTCCAACGTATAAGAAATACATAAATATTTTACATTTGGGCCGCTTTAATCCATTCACAGAATGTCAATACTCAGCACTTAAAAAAGTGCTCAGGCCGGCAGTCCTGACGGGTTAAACAGGGCTGCTCTCTGGTCTGTATAATGCATTACTAAATACTTTTATCAACAACAGGACATTCTTTCTCTCTCTAAGTGCTGCATTGGCAGAGTGTGAGCGGGAGAGGCTGATACCGCGGGCCAGATCGAGCCGACTGTTCCCTCAGCAGAAATCACCCCTTCTTCAGGCATTGAAATAAATGCAGAGGCTCCGACCTCTGACCTCTGAGGCCATGACGGTTCAGGAATATAGAGCTCTGTGTGATGCGGTGTGGCTCAGGATGTCAAGGGCTGCTACTTTAGTTTGGCGAGTGGAGCTCGGCAATAATCCTGCAGGGTTGGTGTTTGCTAAAGACGATTTTTTGGGCAGTTCAGCAGAGACGGATGCAGAAAAAAAGGGGAGAGAACATGCAACAGGTCTAAAACTGAATGCTGTGGTTCCACAAAGTGTCCATTATAATGAATTACTTTTATTTAAAAAATCCAGATTACGTAACCCTGTTATGTGTCATCTGTTATTCCCCAAGCCTTCTAACTCAGTTGCTAGTCGGACAATAAATTAACCATCGACTGCTGTCTCATGACTGTGTTGAGAATTTTAGGATGGGACTTTCTACATTTTTGTTTAATCTTTATTAGAGATGTTCCTGGCAACTACTTTCAAAGACGATTAAGCACATATTTTAATTAAGACTAGTAAACTAGTATAACAACGAGAAAACACTCAGAAAGCAGTTAAATTTGAGCAGAATTTATTAATTGTTAAAATTAATCCTCATCCAAAAATCACTGCATGTATCAGGAGTCATTTGCAGCTGTTAATCATATTCTACAACAGCCAAACTGTATTTTAAATGGAGCTGAAATGTCTGGCACTCAACTAAATGCTTCAACTTTTCAGACCTAAAAGGATCACAGAGTCACTGACGTTGTGTGCCCAGGCATTGGCATTAGTGTTAGCAGTGCTAAGCAGCAGCAGCAGCACCTGCTCTTGCTTGCAGGTTAATACACTAAGAAGTTTTTGGTTTCACATGGGACACAAACCTCAGTCTCCTGGCTCGGGAATCCCGTGTTTGACCCATTCATCCCCTAAACCAAAGACTTTTTCGCTCTTTACAGCTAAACTAGCCACATTAGCTAACCATGGAACAGGTCTGCGCATTGGACCATTTTAATTTCAATTTACAAAAAAATGTAGCGATGTTGCAAAGGGTATATGTAAGGAATAATAATGTTCTGCATCATCCTGTCAGGGTTTATTTCACAAAAATGGCCTGTTCCCTGTACATGATCCTGCTTACTACATGGTTACTTACCCTAAAAAAATCAATAACTTGATACAAAATGTTAATTTAAAACTGATTTTAAGGATTTAAAGATGGTTTTATTGCTTCTCCAGAGGCTGTGATCAGAATTGTGGCCTCACACAGGAATGGTCTGTTACACATGTAGCAACCGTCTGCTATACAGAAACAACAGACCTTATCATACTGTAATTGACCAATCAGAATTGAGTATTTGACAAAGCCATGGAATAATTTGTGTTTAACGTACCCTGCTTTTTATATTTGCATCCCTCTTTAGCACCTTCAGCCATTGAGGCGCATGACTACTGACTTACATCATACAGTGCTGTGCAACCATGCATGTTTCACAGTGCTTACGTTCATTGTGGAGCTGGGGGGCAGACAGTGAGGAGGCCAGGTGTAAATAGCTGGGTGCAAATAGACACTCCTTTTCTTTCTGTCTTGACATGACAATGAAATATATTTACACAGCTAATGAACATGCATATTCCACTAATATTTCCATTTATATGCAGCCATGCGCACTCTAATTAATCTAATTATGTACGTCTTTTGGCTTATATTGTGTATAATGTTTAAAAGTAGGTGTGTTTCTCCTTGTGACCAGTGGCTGCAGCCCTGTTAGTGCAGGATGATACAGTGGAGGTTGAATGAACACCACTGAAATACTTTCAGGACATATTGTTCTCCTGCTGTTCTGCATCTGAATCACTGCTCCAAATTATGTTACATTTGTAACTGCAGTGCACAGGAAGATGCTGTCATCCCTAAATTTAGATAAAAATCTGTATCTCGTTTACATGAAATTGGCTTTCGAGTAAAAACAACATTTGAAACCTGGAGAAGTGGACAAAGAAGCGCCACATTTTGCCGTTTTTTTTCACCATCCAACACATAACCTTAACAGTAACTCAATATTCATAGCATCATGAAAGTCAGGCACCACTCTGGTCTCCATTTTAAGCAAGTGTGTGTGTGTGTTTGTGCATGAAGGAGGAAATGAGGGAAGTCACTGCAGACTCTTATTGTTAAGTAATAAGAGGGAAATGAGTGTGCGAGCATCGCGGAAGTAAACAGGAGAAATTAAATTAGCGCACGGCAGCATCTCCTGAGAGCACACTCTCCTACCAAAAGAGAAAACATCCACTATTAAACGCTCCATTTAACATTCAAACCATGCTCGCTTCATTAGCATATAAGTTGTTTTTGTTGTTACCTAAATACTGTACATAAATGTGTTGTTTCCATCTCTGTGGAGAAGCATTTACATAATACTGTACCGTTAGATACACTACAGCAGCCTCCTCCTCCTCTCTGGGCGATGGAGATGGATGCCTGCAGGGGTTTTAATGAGTTGCATAAGAGCAAAACAAAGACGGCCGAGGAGTGATTGCAAATGGAAGCGAGCCATGTAAAGATGATAACACGCCAATGTGGAGTGAAAATATACCAAACTATCCAATACCGCCTAATTATGTACTGACTGAATGAAGAGCTGCGTGCCGTAAAGGCAGATTGATTTGTTCTTACGCTCTTGTCACGGAGCAGCTTGGATGTAACTCTGTGTGGCGTTTCACACAGATGGCTGCAGAGAGAAAGAGACAGAGAGGCAGTGGAATTGTTAACATAAAAAAAAAAAAGTTGTAATTCCCAGCTGAAAAATGCTCTGTTATACGTCTTGCATTTAAAATGATATGTAATTAAAAGTAAACAAGTGATCTCATGGGATGGTGTATAAATAGCACGCCACTTTGAAGGACATTTTGAGTGTCATGTCTTAGCATTTTTGGCTTTTTGTGTGTTATTTGATGCCATTTAGTGAGTTTTGCTTGCGCAGAAAACAGCATAATCATGTGACCCTGAGCTAAACTCACCGAGTTGATAACCACTGTCAGAGGTTAGTCAAAAGTGAGGCGTAGTGGAGCAAGAAAACAAAAAGATATCCTGGGTATGTTGAACTAGCTGAACTAAAACAGGCCTCTGTCGTCCAAAAACTATTAAAGGGATAGTTCAGATTGTTTGAAGCAGCTATAGTCAGTGTGTTACCGATGGTAGATGCAGTTTAAAGAAGCAGAGAGAAGTACCAGCATGGAGACTGCAAAATTAATATGCAATCAAGTGTACGCGATATTTAGAATATTTTCACTACTTTGCCGTCTGACAGCCTTTTACTTTGGCACCACATTTCTCAACCTTAGTACTTCTGTATTTCCCCCATAACAGCGTCCGTCTGTGCTGCACTGCATTACACGCCGATTTGGGTCTGAAAGTTGTGAGATTGGACTGAAATCAAACCTTACTCCTCCAAAAATTAACAAACCAGTGTCCTGGTCAACACAGACATTTTACTGTGTTTTGTTTAGTCAAATTGGCCTTAAACCGCTGTGGCCAGTTGGACTGAATTTAGATGTGCAAGACCAGCACAACTCCATGTTTGCAGTGATCATTTATCTGAAGAAGATTAGGAAAAACCACACGAGTGGACTGCATTTCATCATTACTGTCATAATAAATCATATTTATTTTCTTGTATTTGTTAACTCTGACCCAAACAGCTGATCTGCGATGTAGTGCGAAACAGCAGGCACTCGATATCGTACACATGTGCAAGTATTACAGTTGAGAAAATGTAGTGCCAAAGTAAAGGGCTGTCTGATGGCAAAGCAAAGCAGTGAAGATATTCTAAATATAGTGTACACTTACACAGATGTTTGTTTTTTTCAGGTGGCTAAAATATGTTTTTCTGCTGACTCAGTCTGCAGTAGTTCGATGCTTTATGTAAAATAATCTGAACTATCCCTTTAATTCATATCTGAAAATAGTTTCCACCAAATGCACTATTTCCTCCAAATTAAATTACTTTTGAGCAGTTTTAGAATATTACTAAGCCTTTTTCAAAAATCTAACACATTGTTGGTTTTTGGTCATTTTGTGTGATTTGTCAAAAAAGGAATATGTTTTAATACTGGCCTTAGCCTTTACAGGGAAAGTTCAGTAGTCAGTGTAGCTACAATTGATGGCAGTCTCACGCCCCCAATTTGGAGAAGCAGCTCGAGCACCGTTGTAAAAGGCTTAGCAATGTACCACTTCAAAAATGGTCCATCTAACAAATAAATCTAAATGAGTTTAAGTGTAGGCTATATTTAGAATATTTTCACCACTTTACCTTACTGTCAGACAGCTTTTTTTGATGGGAAACCACCGTTATACAAGCCAAATGTAGCTCTCCTTAAACCAACCAAACTCCATGGGTGAAATCAGTAATTTTACCTCGCAGAACAGGGGAGTCGCTGGTCTACCGCTGCCTGGATCTGTTAGTTTGTTTGTGTTATTGTGAGACTTTGGTGAATCCAAACTAAGTCTTTAAAACACCAAAGTCACACAACAACACATATAAACTAACAGAATTAGGCACTGGTAGACCAGCAACTGTTTTTGCCTAAGGAGTTTGGTTAGTTTGGAGAGGAGAGCGGTATTTGATTTATATAACAGTGATTTCCCACCAGAAAAGACTGTCTTACAGCTAAGTAAAGCAATAAAAATATTCTAAATAGAGTGTAACTGATATAGATATTTTTTGTTGGATCTTTTTACATGGCTAAATTACCTTTTGGTGCTGTTCCTGTCATCCAGCAGTTCATTGCTCAGCTTCTGTGCTGGTGCCCCACCCTGCTGCTTCAAACTGGGGGCGTGCCGACTGCCTTCTTCTGTAGGTAACACACTGACTGTGACTAAGTGCTTCATACAACTCCACTTCAAAAAACCCAAACTCTCTATTTAAATATATATATATTTAAGCAAGCAAAAGTACTTAGTGCTCAGCTTTGAGAAAGGTAGCGACAGGGTGAATAAATTGAGAGGAACTCTTTCAGTTCTGCAAACCTGCACACACAGACTGCCATAAACAGGCTAATATATGCATGAAGTGTCATAGCTCGTCCTCATCAGCAGCCGGCCGCTCCAGACTTCACCGACAGCTTCATCTACTGTCGCACACTCAGCTGTGGCTTCTGCACTCAAGGTCACAAATTAATCAAAACATCAATATGTGCAGTCGACATAGGCAAAGCCTGCCGTAGACCTGTCACCTGTACCAACAACATTGATTCAGTGCCTCATGAATTATGCAAAAAGCGGGCGAGGAGTCGCAGCGCAAGACCTGCGGCGGCAAGCTCATTCGACAGATATTTTTGGTGGATCTACAGCTCCTCGAGGTTGTGTGTATCAGCTGCCGCAAACTGTCTGCTTGTTGTTGTGTGTGGGTGATTTGATAAGTGCGTGCAGGTGCATTGTTCACAACAGACGAGAGGTTCGGGGGGCGGTGAAGCTCTGTTAATTATAACGTGGGAGAAAAAAAAGGGGAGCTTGCAATGTTTTGCCTCTTGAATCAACATACTTTAGAGCATCATCTCAGAGCTCCAACTTTTCTAGGACACTTTTATTTCACTGCTTTGACTGAAAAAGCAATAAAAAACACCAGCCCGTCTGCCGGAGTCCTCTCGCCCTTCAGCCATATAAAAAGACTCACAAGTGCCGTTTTTTTTTTTTTTGGTTTCAAACCTGTCAAATAATATGCGTAAGGTCAAGTTAATCATAACTTACAATTCCGATGGTGCGAGAAAAGCAATAAAATCAAATGAGGCTGAAAAGACTTAATAAGTTTCAATATTCCTAAATGTCAATATGCCTTCATATCTCAACAGCACCGTGTTATATTGGCCTTTTTTCTCTCCTTTCTCCCCAGATGGAAACTGACACCGGTGACAGCAACGGAGGATAATAATGATGGAAGGCAGAGTGATTCGTCCCCAGCCGGAGCCACAGCATTCCTCAACCGCCCCTCTGCTGCGTAGCGCCGCTCCCTGAAGGATACATCGACCTTGACATATCTCAGCGTGCATGACAACCTGGCACGGGCTGAGCTGAAAGGTTCCCTCTCTTTGCCAAAAGCTGGAAGACAACAGGGCCAAAGCTTCAGGGACCAGACGTCAGCAGAAATCCACTCTGTCTTGCTGCAGTAACAAATGAGCTTTTATTTGTGAAGTTAACAGTGCTAACAGCTGACTCCATAAGGGCCAATTACTGGCTGAAGGGAATACGGGGCCAAGATGAAGGAGACAGCAGTTGTGGCTTGTTTTCTGGCTGAGCTGTCTCTGGCTGCTTTTGTTCTGGCCTCTGAGGGGGCCGCTCATTGCCCTGCATTGTGTCGATGTGAGATACGACCCTGGTTCTCACCCAGCTCTATTTACACCGAGGCTGCCACTGTGGACTGTAATGACTTGGGCCTCTCAGTGCTGCCGGAGAGACTCCCCTCTGAAACACAGGTACTGCTGCTGCAGACAAACAACATCGTTAATGTGGAGAAAACTTTGGATTACTTGGCCAACATCACTGAAATCGACTTGTCTCAGAATAACATTTCCTCGGTGAGCGATGTTTGTCTGGGGTCTCTCCCTCAGCTGCTGTCACTCCACATGGAGGAGAACTGGATTCAGGAGCTATCTGACAGCTGTCTCGCAGCCCTGCCCAATCTCCAGGAGTTCTACATCAACCACAACCTGATTTTCTCCATTAGCCCCGGGGCCTTCCAGGGCCTGAGCAGACTGATGAGGCTCCATCTCAATTCCAATCGATTGACAAGCGTGAACAGCCAGTGGTTCCAGCATCTCCCCAACCTGGAGATATTGATGCTGGGAGAAAACCCCATCCTCGAGCTGTCAGATGTCAACTTTAAACCGCTGACTAACCTCCGCAGCCTTGTGCTTGCTAAGATGAATTTGACTGAAATCCCAGATAATGCTCTGGTTGGCCTTGAGAATTTGGAGAGCATCTCTTTTTTTGACAACTTGCTCAATCGAGTTCCCCGAGCTGCACTGACGAGAGTGCAGAATCTGAAGTTTCTGGATCTGAATAAGAACCCCATAGAGAGGATCCAGAGAGGGGACTTCATGGACATGATGCATCTCAAGGAGCTCGGCATCAACAGCATGCCTGAGCTCGTATCCATCGACAGTTTCGCCCTGAACAACCTGCCGGAACTGACAAAAATTGAGGCCACCAACAACCCCAGGCTGTCCTACATCCACCCCAGGGCCTTCCACAAGCTCCCCAGGCTTGAGACGCTGATGCTGAATGGCAATGCTCTGAGCGCGCTCCACAGCAGCACTGTCGAGTCCCTGCCCAACCTGCGAGAGGTCAGCCTGCACAGCAACCCCATCCGCTGCGACTGCGTCATCCGCTGGGTGAACATGAACAGGACCGCAGTTCGCTTCATGGAGCCTGACTCTTTGTTCTGCGTGGAGCCTCCAGAGTACCAAGGCCAGCACGTCCGACAGGTGCACTTCAGGGAGATGACGGAGATCTGCCTTCCTCTGATCTCACCTGGGAGCCTCCCGCATCGGGTTGAAGTGGTTAAAGGGAGCTCTGTGTCGCTGCACTGCCGGGCATTTGGAGAACCAGAGCCTGAGATCTACTGGGTGACACCATCAGGCGACAGGGTCCTACCTGGGAGTGTGTCCGATAAGTACTACATGCACCCTGAGGGAACCTTTGACATCTACGATGCCACGGAGCAGGAAGCTGGCTCCTACACCTGCATCGCTCACAATCTTGTCGGGGCCGACCTCAAGTCTGTGATGGTTGCGGTGGACGGATACGTCGCCCAGCTTTCACGGCAACCTTTACATGTATACATCACCTCTGTCCAGACTCATTCTGTGATGATTTCCTGGGAGAGCATGGGTGGTTCGGTTTCACAGCTAAACTGGTCCGTTGTAGCCGACGGCCACCATCTCTTGATGCCGTTCAAAGCCAGACTTCCTGCTGATGTCAAGGAGTACCGCATCAAACAGCTGAAGCCTTCCACTCGCTACCAGGTTTGTGTCGAGGTCACTGCAGCACAGCCCGGATACAGCCGGGACTGTGTCAACGTGACCACAAAGGAAGCAGTGGTCCTGAGGGAGAAAACAGAAAACTGGGACAGTCTGGTGATGGCGACTTGTGCTGTGTTTTTTATCGTGGTTGCCGTGGCTTGCTCTGTCATCTACACGTCTCTGTACAGCCAAGTGTTTTACAGGAAACTGATAGCAGACCCGGCTGAAACGCTGCTGATTGCCAGCTCTCACTCCTCTTCCTCCTCCTCCTCCTCTTCTTCTTTCCTGGAATTTGGTGTGTCTGGGGTCAAGGTGAGGGCAACTGTAATAGACTTACAGGACGACTCCATGTAAGAAATGTCCTTGTCTGTAAAAGCACTTTGGGATTAAGCGAAGATGAAGAGTGATGGACACTGGACAAGGTAATTTATGTGCCCTCTTTTCACGACTTTCGATGGGACATTTTGTACTGGAACTCAGCTGGGTGGCAACAGAGGATAATTCATGCACATTTACTGGCTAAAAGCAGAGACTATTTTGTATTTCAAACTTGTGTCATTATAACAAGCTTAATCAGGCAGATATCTTGACTATAATCTACATGGCTACTGGTCATTCATGCAGTGCAACCAGAGTAAAGCACAGCACAGGAACTATTCTGTCTTAAATACTTTGTTGAGACGGCTTTGATGTCTGCAAAAAGCATTTTCCTTGCTGTGTTACATTAAATGGTGCCAAGCGAAGATAGTTTATAATGGCAGAAAAAAAAATTGTTAGTCTAGTGTACAATAAAACCGACTATAATGTAAACAATTTTATGAACAAATACATTTTTCATTAAACCTGTGTGGTGTCTTATAACTACAATCTTTTCTCGTCACATTTGGACACTTTCTGCAACTAGACGTGTCAGTTGCCACAAAAACACTGAAATGCAAGATACTGAAGGTGCAGTGATCAACATTTACTTCCTCTACAAGGTCGCAGTAGACCTCCGGCATTCCATGCTTGCTTTGTTTACTCAATAAAATTGGGTGTCACCTGAACATACACTGCTCACAAAACTCAGATCAAATTGTCAGACTAGGCATCACTGATAAAATATGGATCAAGATGTTACTGTTTCAGACACATATTTTAGTGTGCTGTTCAGCTGTAATACATTACATATTGTAATCAGGTGGCTGCCATTTTGGTTCTGGAAACTCCCAAAACTCAGATCAAACTGAGGAACATGGGAGTGCTGATCAAATATGAATCAAGAGTATGTTACTACATTGCCTATTTCTTATGTAAAACAGAACAGAAAAAGTACAGTTTAGCTGTAACAGAGCTCAACAGTGACCACCTACTTTTTCAACATCTCCAGTTCAAGAAGGGATTTTCTCATTCATTCACTACATTGATGTTTCAGAAAATCTTTATATAAAAATTTTCTTCTGTGTCATGCAGCAGAAATGCTTTCATTTTTATCAATGCAGCTGTTCGCACCAGCTCCGTGTATGCTGCATCTCAGCTGCATCTGATGCGTGTAAACGTGGGTTGAAGCATTTATTTAGACTTGAAGACTATTTCTTTGACAATAGATGCGTAAACACACTGTAGAAATGCACCGAAAACATAAGTTGTAACACAGGCGGAGCAGACAGTGCACCACAGCCAGAGATCAGCTCACTGTCTTCCGGTTTAATCCCACAGACTCTCCCTTCACTTTACCCAGCAGCTCGGAAACAGGACATGGGAACTTCTTAGACATTTTCTGCATTTTTTTCAAAAGGTACATTTACTGCCACTAGACAACTTAACTGCTAAATGTTAATCCCTCTGCTCTGATCACCAATACCTGTCTGTCCTGAGCGCAGCCACTGACACACTTTTTTCTTTTTTCTCTTTTGCTCATTCACATCCTCTGCGCACAAACACACACACTGCCATGACTATGTCACAATCATATGCATCATGTTGATGGAATATTCACATGTATCGAAAGAAAACTACAAATTGCACAGAAAGTTTGCTCATTTGCTGTTGGGTGTTTTGAAATGCACTGACATTATACATCCTACATAGACAGAAACTTCAGTGTGGCATGAGCGCTGTCGTCACGTGAGCCTGATGCTTTGATGATGTTTGTGGTCTGGACAAGAGGTTAGACTTGGTTAGACTTCACAGTCTCAGAGCTTGTGGTAAATCTACTGTGGATGGTTACAGCATTATGACTAATAATAAAAAATAACTCCTATATTCAAAATATAAATGGGGAAGATAAATTGCGGCCACCATTTTGGCTCTGGTTTCCAACAGAGGCTCCAAAAACTCAGATGAAACTGTGAAACTAGGGAGTGTTGATGAAAGATGGATCAAAATTCTGTTCCTGCATTGCCTTGTTGCTGCCATGTTGAAAACAGATGAGAGGAAGACGGAGAGGGACTCACATGCATGCATGATCATGCATTGATTATGGCGGTCTTGGATAAACTGAGAAGCTTGCATGACAACAGAAACAGAGGGAGTGTGACTTCATTCTCTGCTCAGGGTGCCATTACTCCACTATGTCTTTACAGGCCTCAACAATAAAGACCGCCCCTCTTGCTGGGGGCAAGTAAAATGCCATGTCGGGTTAAAAAGTATGCAACTATCTTAATCAGTTAATGGTTAAAGTATTTTTTAATGCACATATGGATTTCTTCTTTTATTATCACATTAAACTGATTATCTGAAAAACAGGGATAGACATTTGTCTCTATTTTCTATGGATGCAACTAACGATTATTTTCATAGTTGATTAGTTGGTCGATTAGTCTTGATTAATGCTTGTTTGGTCTATAAAATGTCAGAAAATGGTGAAAAATGTCTATCAGCGTTTCCCAACGCGCAGAATGACGTTTTGCCCACAACTCAAAGATATAGAGTTTAATGACATGCAACTAAAAAAAATATTCAGATGTAAGAAGCTGAAATTGGAGAAAATTTACTTTTACTCTTAAAAATTACTCAAACTGATTAATCGATTATCAAAATAGTTGCCAATTAATTCTACAATCTATAAATAACCTATTAATCATTGCAGCTCTACTATTTTCTAACATTTTATAGACATTGCAGTCCTACACAATTAACTTTAATCTTTGTTGTTTTTTGATAAACACTAATAAATCAAACAACTTGTAAAGGGGCAAGTAAAAATTGATTTCTGACCCACTTTCCTGACCAGGCAAGTGGAAAAAAAACCCCATTAACGTTGAACCCTGATTTACATAACAAATAGTTGTTTGCTGACATCTAATGAGGCTGAATGCTGTATTTTGCACCTTTAACTGTATGGATGAGGTTCATAAATCTTGCCGTTTCCTCGTCTGAATCATACAGCAGCAGAGGTGCGAGCTCTGCTGTAGACAAACACAATTACAGCAGCTGCCCTTCAAGGCAGACGCTCTAACACCGTTAGGAAAATGCAATCTCAAACAGCGCGACCAGCCTGTGAGATAGTTTGTTTTTGTGTGTGTGTCGGCATGTGTGTATATACCTTAATGGGTGTGTGTGTGTGTAAAGTGCGAGGACATTGGCAAACCCATTGACTTTGAATTGCATTATATTCTCTTTCATTAAAAATCCAATATGGATTCCCAACACAAACCTCAGCAAGGTGATGAATCGGCGTCACGCGCAAACTGATGGGAGGCATTTATCAGCAAGACTCAGTCATAGATCAACCGAGTTTCAGCACCTTGGACAGGGCTTTTAGAGCGCGGCCATTTGTCACCGCCACAGGAGCTAAAATATGACCCATTAGAGGCAGGTAGTGAATAGGTCAGCAAGAACGCGGCGCCCAAGCCATCCCCTTCCCCGCGTGACCCTGGAGACACACCGCCGCCGTCGCAGGAACAGCTCAGCAACTATTGGGCTCGTTTGTTAAGCGCCTCGTATCGGGCTGCGAGGGGATGGGGGGGAGACAAATGGACCGCAAAACCAGGACAAAGTAGTTTCAGTCCCAAACAGGACAGAGGATGACAGCGCCTGATGCCTTGCAGCACCGATGTTACTGATGCTCCGTGCTCTCCTGTACAAGATAACCAGGCCCGGGATCATTAGACAGTCTGCTGCTTCTGTACAGTACGGTGAAGAGTATTCAGGGTATTTACGAGAGCAGCTGCATGAGAAAGGGAGGATTATATAAAGGAGATGACAGGTCGTTTTAGAGGCTTTTCATTTTCCTGCGCTTCCTCACCTGTGCTGCTGGGTTCAACTCCGGTTCATCCCTGCTGAGAGCAGCAGAGGATATGTCAATGTGTAATCCTCACAGCAAAACAAAATAAAAATAGGAGCAGCTGATTCGTTTTTGAACCCTGTCAAAAAATAAAAATAAATGCCAATACACAACCAAGAAAAAAAAAAAAAAAAAACCCACCCGCTCTTCCAAGTGAGTAATTGCTCACTGCTGAGGGCGCACACACAATATGTTGTGGCAGATCCGGGGGGAATGTCTCCAACAGGAATAGTTTTCCACGCGGCATCCACACCAACTGGCAGGTTAAATTAAATCCACCCAGTGAAATTGAAACCAGGACTCAAATCTGCCTCGTCAGGACTCGACACGAACGAACAGCACTGCAGAGTTCACTGTATCCCACAGATACCCCACAGCAGCAAAGAGCCGGATGGTGGAAAAATCAACATAATGTCAATTTATCTACTCTGAGAGGCTCACTATCAGTGGCACTGAACATGTAAAGTGTTTCCTGAGGACAGAGGGCAGATTAGGACACTTCGGTCTGATGTTAGAGGAGGTCAGGAGGTCAAAGGAATCTCTTTCATATCTTTGCAAAAAATTTAAATATAAGCATGAGTGTGACACTAATCCAAAGCGCATGTTGTGTTTGAAATGTCGAGGTTCATCCTCTGGGGAGCGTGAGTGTGCTCAATAAATTTAAAGGTAATCTGCCGGCACATTCTCTCTCCTAACGTGTCCGATACATCAGCTTGGTCAGTGCTCCTGTGCTTCAAACTATGATGTTGTAGGTACCCTTGTAGCATCATTTCTGAAGGTACCCTGCTGATGTTATGTTTTAATGTACCACTGAAGTCAGGTGATGTAGTATAAAGGAGAAGAAAATCCACACATGAAAAGGGGATAGTTGAAACAAACACATGACTTTCACCCAGGACACTGGGGTTCCTGTCCTGTGTGAAAGTAAAAAGCCTTTTTCTCACCAAACTGACTGATATTGCTGCTTTTATTTTTTCAGGCCAAAGTAGATTTTTTTCTGTAGTTTCCACTCTGACATCTGACCAATCAAACTGCGTGTTGTTGACAGCGTCACATTCAAAACATCAAAGGGGGAAAAAACTACAGAGACAACCATTTCAAAGACAACACGTGGAAAGGGAAAGCTACAGAAAACGTCTCTTGTTCATCTTGGGGTGGAGCTGGATGTCCACTCTGCAGTGAGCAGCCTCTCTGTAAGCTACATAACATTACATACGTGATGTTTTCCCAAATCTACCTCAGTTATTTTGCTTCCTAAACCTAAACAAGTAGTTTTGTGCCTTTATTTTGAAAGTCTACCCGGACTTTGCTGGCTTGACCGCTGAACCCTGCACATGCAAAACTGACACCAGAGGGGTACTGACTGTACAGCGTCATAGTCTAAAGTGTGGGGCCACTGACCAAGCTGCTGTATTTTACAAGTTTGGAGTAAGAATGTGTTGAATCTGCACCATAGATAGTGACTGTGCAAACTGAAAAAGTTGGCGAAACTACAGTAAGGATCAGGAAGTCACCGAAAACATTATGACCATCCTCTGGTGATCGTGAACATCCACAGCACATAACGGTAATTCAACCTTTCCAATAAAAATTTCAAATTAGAAATGAGTCAAGTTGTTGGTTGTATTTGAAGAAGGTTTTTTTTTTTCTCTTCATCTCATCACATTAATGATGATGTTAACAAATAAAAGCAAAAGACAATGATTTAATGATATTTTGACCAGTTTTTTAAATAAAATCCTCTGTTAATTCCGAGACAAGACTTTCAAAAAGTGGTCCTGAGACCAGTCTCAAGATACAAGTACTACAACACCACTAAAAAGGACCATCATTTACAAAATGAACACCATGCTGTTTTGAAGAAGACTTGAAACTAATGACTGAAACCATAAACTCATATGGAAACAGTTTCACAGGGTCATATATCAAGTGAGAAGTAGCCTAAATTTCTCATAAGCTTACATACGATCAGGCTTCTTTGTGCAACCAGTGGAGTTTCCCCCTGTTGACCATTAAAGAAAGCAATGGCTTCACTTTTCAGACCCCAAAGTTCCGTCAACTTACTCTACTGTCTCTGGGTTCAGCTGAAACCACACATTTATTTTCATGAAGTTGTTCCAGGACCTCCTTAGTGTCATCGTCTCTCCCAGTACACTCCCCATCCCTCCTCGCTGTGACCAATCCAATAAACCCCCACATTTAGAAGTCATTAATTTTGCAGATATTCTCACATGTTTGCGTAGGAAGCTAATAATACCCCCACCACGCACACACCTCCATTCATCACGGAGTGACACGCAGTAAATGAGACGCTGCTCGACAGAATAGATGGCGTTAATAAAGACTGTGGGTGTCATATTGTGGGTGTTTGTGTTGAATTTCTGCGTCCTTCAGCAACAGCCAATCAGAGGTGGGCGTTGCTGCACTGCAGACATGATTAACTCACTGATGAATTTCCTCACAGAAACACGCCTGGTCATTAATACTGAGGCTGTCAACTGAGCAGTTACGATCTGCTCTGCAACTGTGGGATGATGTATGTGGCCAGATTAGGAGAATTAACGGCCATTTCTGACCATCACTTACAGCGTAATCATGTGTTCCTCTTATCTGAGGTGGGAAATAACTGAAGGGCAGGAACTTAAGAGCAGTTTCGAGGCTCTGTTACTGCATTTAGACTTTCTTCTTTTCTTCCTAAACATGTGATTGGTAAGTATTGTACTAATTCACTCCATTTGTCTTACTGCTGCACTTCCTGGCATGGGTGGATTACACAAAGAGGTGCAAAATGACAACAAAAAAGGGGCAAAACAAGCACAAAGATGCAGAAAAATAACTACAGAGAGACACAATACAGCCACAAAGAGAAACACAACTACAGACAGATGCATAACAACTCTAAAGAGACATAAAACAACCATAAAGAGACACAAAATGACCACAAAAAGGCGCAAAATGACTGCAAAGAGATGTAAATCGACTACTGTAGGAGAGTGGGGCCTTTAACACGTCTGTGCCCAGGGGCCCGTTGTCTCATACTCCACTCACATAAGTACCATTGAGATAGTTCACCCAAAAATGAAAATTCAGTCGTTATCTACTCACCCTCGTGCTGATTGAGGGTCAGGTTTATTTTGTCAATCTGCAAAACGCTGCTGGAGTTTCACAGGAAAACAGGCTGCAGAATCTCTCAAACAATGGAAGCGAATGGTGACCAGTTTTCAAACGTAAAAAACAAACAAACAACAGAATAAAAACGTAAAATGCCTCCACACTGCTTGTCTGGTGTAATCCAAGTCTTCTGAAGCCCCAACGTGCTGACGTGAGAGACGTCATTTACAGCATGTTTTAGCCTGAATCTTCACATGTGTGTGCACACCATCTGAACTGGGTGTGTATAGTGTGACAGTGTTCACACACGTGAACGGCAAGTTGGGGCTTTAGGAGACGTGGATTACACCAAACAAGCAGTATGGTTGTTTTTGCCATTTGAAAACTGGTCACCATTCACTTCCATTGTTTAGGAGATTCTGCAACACCGTTTTCCTGTGAAACTCCAGCAGTGTTTTGTGGACTAAAAAACTAAACCTGACCTTCAATCGGCGTGGGAGTGAGTAGATGATAACTGAATTTTCATTTTTTGGGTGAACTATCCCTTTAAGGAAGCTGGGGTCAGGCCATGTGTACTTTTCAGCATATCTTAGTTTGTCTGGCTGTAGCTCTTCATTCAATATAAAATAAATTGAAAAATATTACTAATATTATCTCTTCCTGTCCTCCTTCCTCTTATTTATCCCACCTCCCTGCAGTCTGTCCTTCTTGTTTCCTTCTTTGTTTCATGATTCCTCTTCCATGTTTCCTTCCCCCTTTATGTTAGTCCTTTATTTAATTATATCGTTTTCTTTTATCCTGTTCCTTCTTGTCAAACAATGAAATTAATCTCTGCCCTTGAGCACGTTTTACTGCAAATACTTGTTTAATTTTTATTTTTCTCAGTTATTTTTTGACTGCAGGACTTATTGCTTATAATAAAGTATTTTTACATTGTGGCTGTGATTCGTCCCTGAATGATTTTCCTCTGCAGAATAAACCTTCTCATTATTTTGTTGTGCACCTGAATGATGTGTGTGGCTGGATTCAGGTTCATCCAGTTGTTTCTTAACTGCACAAACAGTTGGACATTCATTTTACTATAATGTCTTGCAGGGCAGTGGTTGGTTGAATGAACATGCTAATTCAAAGTGACAATTTCCTTGCAGAGTTGTTAAAACTGCCCACCAGGATGTACTGCGGGGAAGGATTCACACATGCTGGAATATTTTCTACTATCAGTCGCTGCCTTTAAGGTTGTGCATTAATGAGCTGACTCAATGGGCTCTTTGTAGCAGCAGGCTTCAGGCCCTGAGGTATTGGACAGGCTTTACTCCTCCTCTACCAGCAGCGTGAGAGGAGTTAAAGCAGCTTTGGCTACTCGATGACGGATATCCGTAACTCCTCTGCGTCTGCGGGCTCGTTCCTCTCGGAGATGCTGCGGTTCGTTTGAGGAATGAAACAAAGGCGGTGCTGGTGAGGCGGCAACAGACTGCGTTGTGATTCGAGCTGATGTTGCAAGAGAGGAAGATCAGAAACTCATCAAACACTGAAGAACAAGCACGAGTACTGCAAGAGTGTCTACATCTGCACCCGACATGATGGAAATACAATAAAAAAAATCACAAAAAGCAAGCACGGACGCAGAGCTTAATGAGCTCTGACTGCACGTTCAGTCCCGGCAGAATCATATCTGTAGTCGTTATATGTGATTACATAACCAGTGTTTATCCGCCACTCTTCCTCCATTTCATTTTCTGCTAATAATCCATGAAAACAGCCTAACGATCCCGGCTGAAGTGTACTAATACCTCTCATTACAACGCTTCCACTTTTAAAATGTCCCATTTTTCTGTTGCGCATTAGCGGGTAAAATAAACTCGGCGAGAGAGCAAAACTATTTTTCTCATGAATTATTACCCCATTACAAGCATTTGGTATTTAGGCCGGGCCTGCAGCTTGTTGCTCGGGGTAAGTAAAACTAGAAACAGCCTCACATTTATCTAGCTTTCCTCATGCAGAACCTCCTGGGCTTTAAGTAATTATTCTAGCGCTCACCGGCCCATTAGGCTAAAACAACAGCGCTGACTTTGGGTGATCTTGGAGTGCGGAGCTTTTTGAGCTTTTATTATTGTTTCATGATGGAGAGTCGCAGATGGTGAGCGGCCACTTAACCTCTGCTGATAAACTGAAGCAGATAGCAGTCACTTACACGACAAGGTTATTTCCAGTAGAGAAGCAGGAACCGCTCAGGCTGATTAATGACTTCCCCCGACTTATTTTTTTGTTCTCCTCGGCTCCATGGTGGCCGTTACTTTTTTAATCTTTCTGCAGGAAACACTGACTCAGGACATTCTGCTTCGCAGACACACGCAGCCACGGAGCAAGCTGCCAGATACACTGAACAGCTGTAACACACTCCTGCAGGTTCACTGCTTTGCTCAAAGGTGCTCCAACTGCTCAGAGACGCTTCCACTTTCTTTTACTGACCTTCATATTTTATAGCATTCGACTAGTTGTAGTTTTTCAGGGTTGAGTATCCTTTGAATAATTTTTCTTCTGCAGGATTATGACTTTATGTTATATATATATTATATATATAAACCCTAATCTTTTTCCCTAAGGGAGCCCTTTTCTATCATTGAGAAACTAACAACCTGTGACAAGCTAACTCTGACAGATGGATATTTCACGTTATATTCAATGTATAACAATAACAGTTCAGAACAAATGATAAACTGCACAATGCACCAAAGCAGGAAACATAATAGCTGGAGAAACTGAGTAAAAGGAGCCATTTGAATTAATTTTGAGCATTTTATTATCCTGGGAGGATTGTATCTAGAGTGATCAGATGTCATAGTAATCGACAGTGAAATATATGAATTTGTGAAAATATTCTGGTCAAATCTGCCAGTTATAAACCCCGTTTTAAGTCATTAAAAATGTCCTGTTCATTTTTGTAAAATATGTCAAGAGTATTATTGATGTGTTGATTGCACTGCAGGCTGTCATAAATAACAAACAGTTAGCCGCCACTGCAGGAGGAATTTGTGACCAAAAAAACATCTTTTAAAAAATGTTATTGTAGCTTATTGACGATTTCAGCTGTTGAGAAGATGATAAATGACTGGAACACACCTGTCACCTGTGCCAGGACACTGTGCTTCATACAATCATGAAACTGATTTTGAAGTTTTTTAACACCCCCTTAAAATCAAGAAGGCCTTGGTGACCCTGGGTAACCCCAAGGACCGGAACCCCCAGGTTAGGAATCAGTGTGTTATACTAATGAGGCGAGCACCAGTTGGAAGCCCCGGAGGACACGAGTAACTCGACCTTGAGTTACAATAATGTCAAATGGCATTATAATAACTCTACTACAGTAGCTTCAGTAATTCAGTAAAAAGAGCACTGTCCTTTATTTCCATAGTTCAGAGGATCAGGGCAGCCTTAATGTAGCCTGACAAGCAAATCACAGGGCTAAAACACCCACTAAACACTTGCTGCAGCCACTCATAAAACATACTGCTCTGAGTGCATTTAATAAATGAATTTATACTGATATATTCATCCTGTGCTCCGGTCCTGTTCTGGATCGTCTCGTTCACTGTGAGCGAGACACGTTCCAGATGCTGTCAAAGTTTAACTATATTCTCCAGACTTTAAGGTTAGTCCTCCCTCTTGATTTTTTATTGTAAAAATTAAACACACTGTTTTAAAATACTTTTTTTGTATCATACATGCTAAGAGAGCTAAGATGCAACAAGTATTAAACTAGAACCCTGACAGGTAACCTGAAAACAAACCAAATGGCAACCAGGTTGGTCTGGAGGGACCCGTTTTCCATGGTAACTTGTTTAAATGTGTTAAGACCCAGTGCCCAGTTGCATAAAACCACTCAGGTTCAGGTTTGCCTTAAACTTTTATCTAAGGATGCCTTAAGAAGAAATGAGTTGCATAAAATCACTATAAGCATTTCATTAGGATATTAAAGGAAAACCTTTTGATTTCTAAGTGTTTGCCCTCAGCTTCTTAACAGTTCCCCTATGCGCTGCTAAAAATGTTCTTAAGGACCATTTTCCTCAGATGGTTTTAGGGTCCCATAACCGTCTCTTAAAAGTGAAATAATTTGTGGAACATCAGACAATGGCTGAATTTATTGAAGAGAAGGAGGAGATACCGAGACACATTTTTCAGGACAGAGACAGCCCGCTGGACACGATGAGCGATGCCACACTGTAAAAAGTGTATTTCAGTGGCAGTTGAAGTAATGTAATGTCTTGAATGAGTCCCTTTCAGCTGTCTGCAGACTATTTGTGTGGATTATAACAACTTGAATTTACATTCTCTGCCCTTAACCTGCTGTCCTTATTTCAAGAAGAGCACGTCAGCTGGTCTTTTCCCAATTTCACCCCTGCCGTTGAGCCACTATTTTCTCTTGGCGACTTGGAAAGAAGCTAATGCAGGACAGTATTATACTTTGTGATCAAATAATGTTTTACTTTAGATATAAAATGCTCTACCTGATTTGTTAAATTGTGTTCAAGTTTTTGTAAACTCACTGTAGCCATCATTAAGTCATGCTAACATTAGCAATTACAGTCATAATATTTCACAAACTAAAACAACACAAGGTTTCCAGAGACCACATTATTTGGTTGTAAAGGAGCAGTATTTTACTTTTGGGTGAAGCAAATAATTGAGTTGAAAAACTGGACATTTCACTTTACAAATGTAGGCTACGTTCATGCAAACTTTAATTAATTACATCTAACGCAATTGTGTTCATATAACTTGTTAACTTGATCTGAAAAAAACTTAATTCCTTGTGTGTTGCCAGTCTTTTATGTTGGTCCAACAACTCTCTTTTTTCAGTGTAGCAACTTGTTAGAGAGTAAATTGACACTGGCACTGACAACTTTGGAGCTAGTTAGCCAAACGTTAACATAACCCTTGTCTCCTATATTAAAGTTAGCTTCATCATTTTATTGAAACTCAGCAGTTGTCGACTCTTTTCGTCTCCTCTCTTGCTGTCACAGTAATAATTTCATATTTCTTCACGACTTCATCTGCAGCTCGTTTCAGAGCAGATTTCTCACAGTGATTTTGTCAGCTCTTGTCACATCCTCTGCTTGTGCATATTTGTTACGGCTGGGTTAAATTTACTTTGAATTATGTGTTTGAGCCGTTCATATTCTTCTAGGAGAAGAACATTCTCATCTTCTGTCCAGTTTAAAAACTGACAATAACGCTGTCTAGTTACATTAAAGAATGATGTGAATGAGGTGTAACCATAGTAACTGAAGTGCACATGTACTGTATAATGACAATAACTGCCATAAAAGCCTTAGTATAAAAAACCGAGGAAACATCCTTAAATGAATCCATCGGCGTTGAGAAATGTTTTGCTCAAGGGAGAAAATTAAGTTTGAATCTTAAGGTGCTTTGTGGAACCAGGCACAGATTGTTAGTTGAACATAAAAACCAGGTGTGTTTGGTAAAAGAAAAGTTACTTATTTGCAAGAAACTTAAATAACTGACCCTTCCCTAAGCACCGCCCTTCTTAGTTACTGTTGCTACACCAGTCAAGTTTTCCCTTCTTGCACCTCACATATGCAGTTTGCAGTGATAACGCTGGCTCGATTCGATTCCACAGAGAAGTAAACAAAAGCAGCTTCTCATTTCTAGCTGACAACTGTGGGTTTTTGTTGGCTAAAATGATGACTCTCACGCACCGACTTCATAAGTGCAGCTGGCTAATGTGAGCTAATGCTAATGCAAACTCCTTAAGTCAGACGAGAAGTCCGTCTGCAGCGGAAGTCTTAATGTTTCCATCTGACATGTTTTGAAACAAGTTTTAAACAAGTTAGCTAACAGCTGCATACATGATATAACCTTAATGTTAAAAGATTTAGGCTAAAACTAGCTTACATCTCAGTAAACACTGGTCGGATGGTGAAATATGAGAGGTATATTTACACGACAGATGACATAAATATAGTCATTGATGTGGGAAAAAGGAAGAACAGGGGTTCGATTGGTGCAGTGGACTTTGAGACAGTCACCCAGCCAGACCAGCGGGACCGCCATCGCCCCAGGAAGAGACCTGGAATAAGAGCTTAACCTGGCTTGGACCTAGGAGAGGGAGATATATAGAGAGATATGCATCGTTGCTGACCCACATCCTGCTCCTGAAACCCCTCATCGGACAAATGCAAATGCAGTGGTATCAAACAAGTTTGTCTGGAGGTAAAGTTACTGTAGGTAAGCTAGTAAGCTAGCATTAGTTTGCTAGACAAGGTAATGTTCGCTGCTTGTGTTAGAGCAGATAAATCAAAAAAGATACCACTGTCCAAACACACAAAACTCTGAGTATTGCTCTTCTCACAGTCTTGTGCACACCGCTTCACCATGTAGAGAAATGCAAAGCTTAAGAGGCTGTGGTGCCCTAGTTATGGTTGCTAATCTGTGATTGGCTGTTTGGAGGCGGGGCTTAGCAAAGGGTCAGTTAACACAAACAAAAATACATGAGGCAAACATGTGAACGCTGTTCAAATCAAAGAAACAAATGGAATCAAAAGACGACTCTTAAAATAAGTTATAAATAAATTTTCCGAAAAGAAACCAAAAATGGACATAAAACCTCATTACTTGATCTAAATTGATAAAAAAAACACACAAAAACAGTCAAAACAGCACCATTGAAACTAAACCTGTCTCAGTCCCCAAGTAGATAACAAGTACCTCCTTGATACAAGTTCCACAGAGTTACCACAACAATTAAACTCTGTCTGAAACAACACGAGAGGCAGACTTGGTGACATGAAAATCTCAGCTGCCTCCACTGTCAAGCCGCCCAAATTGCACACTCCAATCAGGATCCTCGGCTCGTCAATCAGAGAGCAGGAAGCGGGGATGGACGATGCCTCCGCAGCTGGGACCAATCGCATACGGGAGACCAACACATCCTACTCAGCAAACACATCAAAAACACTACAAGGAGGATTACACACAGGAGCGGGCGTCGGCTGTGGCCATAACAAAATGTTTAAGAGTCAGTCTTCCTTTGTTAAACACCCTCAGATCTGTGCTGAGGACAGTATTATTGGTGTCCATGAACACAAGAAGCTGGCAGAGGAGCTGATGTGCAAAAAAAACGGCACTAATTGTTTTTTTTTACTTTTATGAATTCCTTTGTCTGCTCCAGAGTCTATTTAAGTGTTGGTTTTAATGTTTTTCATGATGACCTTGATGAAGGCCAGATCCAAAATGTGTTGGTCTGCAAATACAATTGTTCAACATTACAAGTGTTGCAGGAGTTTTGTTGTGAATATGCCAAAAACAATTAGGCTAATTGGTCCGGTCATATTCGAGATTAGCTGCAGACAAGCTGTAGCTCCAGATATCACGTACAGGGAAGCGAGTACATGATCCCCTGCCTGCTTACAGGAATAACAATATGCTTCATGTTCATAAGAGACAGTCATATCTATACTGTAACCTTATCTATCATATCTTCTAGGAAGCTTTTGAATTTCCATCTCCATAGGTTTCAAACAGCAGGCAGTTTTAGGTGAATCAGACTTTTCCGGAGCACACATAGTCTGACAGCAGCTTTTGCACTTCACTGACCTCTCAGGGATACAGCCTGAAAAACTTTCTCCATAAAGAAATCACTCTCACATATCTCCACCGACCTTGTCTGCTTACATAGTGACCACCTGCGGAGTTCTGACCACGTCATGAAGCAAAGAAAAGCAAAAAGCTCCCCACAGCGAGCTGCCGGGACCAGCCTCACAGGATGTTTTCAGGTATAACATCCCACAGTGAAACCTGATCCTCTGAGCCCGTCTTTGCATCATTATCAGAGAAAATCCTGATGTGAGGAGGCAGAGTTCACCACTGCAGCTAACGAGCTGCTTTCCGGCATGAAGTTTATTACCTGTGGATTTGCCACGGCCCCCTAACCTCTCTGTGGCTCCTTTCATCTCCCAGGTTCCTCGTGGCTGCCATCAATGGTGGAGGGAGGGGTGTGGTCTCGCTCCGGGAGAGCGGGCCCTGAATTCCCTCATCCTCCACCAAAGGCTGCTCTATGATTACGCATTCTGTAATGAATAATTTACCTTTTCCTAATCACCCAGTAAGCTGCTTCATTTAAACGCTGGCTTCCTCCTAGTGCAGTGATTAGAGCAGGGAGCCAAGGTGAGGGAGGAAGATTAGAGGAAAATTAAGACTGGGCTGTTGTGAGCGGTGCCGTCCTGCTGAACGGCGCTGCTCCGTTAGCTCTGCTCATTACTGCTCGGCCAAATGTCATCGCCATGCACAGCAGGCGTCTGCCGAACAATTGGAGCCATTATCGGGACAAATAACTACACTTTAAAGCTTCAACCTCGGCTCATCTTTTAGATCTTTAAAAGAATAAAGTGAAATAAAAAATCTCATGGCTTTGAGTGAGTCTAAGTAACGCTCAGAGTTGTCCACAGAGCTCCTCCTTTGAGAATAATAGCTGCCTTTATGGATGTATTTTGGTCTCAAGTGGAGCTTTTTACGAGTGCATTCAGCTGTGGATGTTTGAGCGATGCAGGACTGTGTAAACACACATCAGGACATGAAAGCTTTTTAAAAGCACAGATCTGAATCAGACCATTTTCAGCAGGCCGACTGACAGCACTTCTCTCCACCGCAGCCTTCACACTGATGGCACTCAATCTGATGACATTCAGGCTCGGAAGAGAGTGCTTCAGGCTAAATTATTCCTCAGTGAAGCTGCCCGGTGGAAGGTTTATACTGGGAAGCTCCAACTGGCCAATGGCAGAAGACTGTGGTTATAAATGAGTAACTGGAAACGGCTGCAGCTGGCCGAGCGTGAAGCAGCGCCTGAGAAGAGTTCTCAGGCTGAGACATAACTGTTTTAAAAATATACAAAGGTCTGAGTTGGTGTAGGAACCAGTGAGAAGATGAAGTGCAATCCAGGAAGTCCAGGTGGAGTAACACATCCATGATTTTTAAGGTCTATCAGACACCAAAACAAAGCAATTTATAATTCCAGTAAAGAGGACTTTCCCAATGACAATCATGTGAATTTTGGTCTTATCAATAGAGAGCAGAAGGACGCATCTCAAAGTTCAAATGTACAACAGAGCTTCCCAGAACCACAGCTCAGAAGTCCAGGTAACTCAACCTAATTGTGTTATATACAACCATACAGTACAAAGTACGATTATACAGTCAGATTCAGTCTCTGCATTCAACCCATCCTGGTATCAGGTGGGGAAACCGGAGCATCCAGAGGAAACCCACACAAGAACATGCAAATGGCACACAGAAAGACCATGTGCAAACCAGGACAACCTTCTCGCTGTCCAGCGAGAAAGAATAAAGTAAGAATAGTTTCACAAGTTTCAGGTCTTTCTTCAAACAGTAGTCAGGTGCCCATATGAGCATTGAAAAAGAATTTGCTTGCTGCAGTTATTCTGCATTAGTTGTACATCTATCAACCAGTTTGGAACAAATAAACTAGGCTACGCAAACATAGTTTCACTGGAAGGTGGCAGAATAGCCTATGTCAGTGGTTTTCAAACTTTCTGTGCCCAAGGCACACCAAAGGGCAAGAGAACATCTCAAGGCAAACCATTTATATCCATGCAAAATAGCCTCTATAACCAACAGAGGCAATAAGTAGCCTCTTAGCCAATCAGAGGCAATTCTCAGAGTGCAGATGGAAAAAAATAAGCACCAATCAATCAACGCCATGTTTACATGCTACCTGGGAGGCTACAGTTGACATTTCGGCTAAAAACATGGGGTAAATGTGGTTAAATTTTAATGTCGCAGCTCATGGACACTTGGATTACACCACATGGGCAGGATAGAGACATTTTGTGTTTGTTTTGTGTTCTTTTTTATATTTTATCTGTGGTCACCATTCACTGCCATTGTACTGGATTTGGCTGCAACCCTGTTTTCTGCTGAAACTCCAGGATTGTTTTGTGAACTGAAGATCTTGGGGGTGAGTACATATTGAGTGGATTATCATTCTGGGGTGGAATATTGCTTTAAATGTTTGCTACGTCAGAACTTATTGAGAAAAAGTGTTTCCATTGCCCATTTCGTGCATTAGTATCCTTTTCAACAAAGTCAGAAACCACCTCAAGCGAGCCTCAAAACTTGATTGCAAAATTGAGGAAGACTTTTTGAAATTTGCCATTTCCATCAACAATGTGACACTTCCCTTCTTAATGCTCATTCAACATTAGGGTTATGTACTAGTTAATATGACTGCGTCAGCAGGAAAAAGACAACACACGAAGATGGGATGAAAAGTCAGTGTGATATCATTTAAATATGTTGATAATTTATCAGCATCGGTTTTCTATCTGATCTTGGAATGAGCACCTACTGTATGTACATATGCATCAAATCATTCATGGGGTTGATGCAAGTATTCTCAAAAAATACCAAGCATTTGCTCCCCAAAAATAAGGATTTGCTGCTTTCCCTTCAAACAGCACCAACTGACCCACTGCACCCTCAGACTGCTGCTGTACAGATTTGAAATTCAGGTCATAAATTAACCACATAATCTTTACAAATATGATCACTGCTTCCACAAGTATCCTTTTTTTATTTTCCAAAAGCCCAGTTCGACACCCATAGAAACAGATCTTACTGTAAGCGCTTGAACACCAACAGGATTTATATTAAATGTTTTGTAGGAGATGACATGTTTCTACTGTTCAGTACGATGCTGTAAATCTGTAATAAACAAAAAAGCAATAAAATGGCTCACCAAATCAATCAATCAGCGACTGTAAGCTTTAGCGCTGAGATAACGATCCTAAAGACGTGTGAAGTGTCACAGTGTCTGAGAGATCAAACATCCCAATTATCCATTTATATCCTCTGAAATCCCTGATCTATTAGGTAAGAGTACGGCTAAATATAGACGCAAGTCAAAGCAACAGTCGTCTGTGTGTGCATGCAGCAGCAGCAGGACTGTAAGTCTGCCATTCAAACAGAGGCAGCGTCTGTGAACACGAGTCGTCCCGCAGCCTCAGCAGGGGGAAGCTGATATGAGATACACCTCTACAGAGACAAAGCAGCCGGGGAAACGAGCATCTCTGATATTTGTATCAAACTGCAGGCAAAACCCATCCTTTATTGATAAAAACGGGTCCAGGAAACAGCGCTGAAAGCCCAGAAAACGCAACTGTCTGACTGTGTACAGCTCAGAAAATGGGAACCTGGACGGCACACCTGGGGAAGCAGGGCTGGATTCATCAGCACACCCCGAGGCTGTTCTGAACGATTATACAACAGAGTCGAGCTGAACATGAAACCAGCTGGGAGTTTAGTTTATTCAGAGGTTTCCAGCCGAGCCACAGAATGGTCGGACCAAAATGAGCTGCAGGTGAGGCTGTAATGTTCGTTACAAACCAAAAAACAAAGCGCTGGATGGATGAAAAGTTTGTCCTCTCACGGGTGGGTCATTTTGAGCTGATGGTTGAAAAGTGGAGGGCCCCACAGCAAAATCCAACCTCATTCTCCAAAAATGTTGAGGCCTGTCTTGCTTAATGCATGTTTTTTTGCCCCGATTACAGTTGGCCGTTTGGTCTGGACGAGTCATCGGCTGGTTTGAAATCTCTGCACACTGAAATCTCAGTTTGATCTGATGTGTACAGTAATTCTCACTGGTGCCATCTGTGTAAAGCAGGAAAAAATGCAGGTAAACAACAATCAGTTTTGCAATAAACTGCGACAAAATATTATCATTTCAAACTTTGATTATTGTGTTTGATTACCATGCTTTGAAGAACGCCTTACTGTCCAACATCAACCAAAGTTAGAGGTCTCTCAGGCTAGCGGCAATGTTAGTTTGTTTTGCACAAAGGATGGGATGTCATTTTAAAATTGTTTTGAATATAAAATTTGGTGAAAGGATTTCTGGGTGTGCATCAGAACTTTCTGACATTTTCCAGCACATTTTTACAATGCTGCAATAAAATGCCAACCGTGATCATTTTGGTCAGCATAATTATGATGTGGAACTTAAATAGTTTCATCTCTAAAAGCACCACAAATAAAGTCATAGCCTATGTTTTTGTTGCTCTGTTGAGCCACGCCGGAAGGTGACCTCGTTTATGTCACATTGTCTGGCAGAAGTAGCAGCACATTGGGGATAGTTAAGTTAGTCAGCTGTAAAGCTGTAAACTGACTGGGTGTGTGTTGTGTTCACTGCCACAGAAGAGAAAAATGTTACTGTGGTGTCTGGAAATTACGCCAAAGTTACACATACTCACCATGAAATTTGGGGGTAATTTGTTGGTACTTTCTAACCTTCTTACCACGTATTTACCATGAAACTATGGGACCTGGAAATTTAAGCATTACCAGCCACCTCATCTCAGACATCCAAACTCTCCCTGTGGTCCCAGCCATTGATGCATGTGAAGGGGAACAGCTGAGAGGAGAAACGACCTGCATGTCTGTCCACCCTTCCAGACAGGAGGACGCCTCGGTCACAGCGTGCTCGCCGTTCGATTTGTCACCTTACGTAACCGCAGGCCGGTGTGATCAATGGGCGAGTCTGGACTGTAGTGAATTCTGCCCACTGGTTAAATGCTCCAGGGATCGATGACATAATGACTTGCCTGAGTTCATCTGCTCCAAGGTGTACTTTTGGAGGCCGAACAGTCGTTTCCACCCCTCGTATCGAGTAGAGCGTACTGTAACAGGGGACAGCTCTCGCTCCCGACAGATAGTCTTACACTTCCTAGACAGGCGATGCAAAGAGAAAATAGATCCATCAATCTCCCCTTAATGCTGAAAACCTGATGAGAAAACACTGGGCGGACATCGAGCTGCAGTGTAACAGTCGTCGTCCTGCGGTGAAAATGACCCGAATTCATCACCGGACGTATCTACTCAGAGTTAGAGGCTGTAGCACGCCAAGTCGGGCCCGGTTTCTATTGTCAATAAGTGTTTAAAGCTACGCCGTGAGGTTTTAGAAAAAGCTAATTTAAACCTATACGAAGTCCAGAAGAGGGTGATTTATCTTAGCACTGAGCTAGTGGAGCGTTCAGAGAGGGAAGCAGCATCCAGAGAGTACATGAAGCTATAAACTGAGCTGTTTGGCAGCATCTCTTCTACCTTCTCATCAACACAGTGATAAAAAAAAACTCCCACCTTACCCACCTCACCTTGTTCAGATGCTTGTTTTATTTTGTCTGCACCTCTGAGAAACATCTTCAGTTGATTTAATGCTGCTTTTTTACCAACTGGAAACATGTAGCGCTGTTTTATGGTTAATTTTAGGATCACAGCAGCCACTGCAGAGCTCTGATTGATAATAAACGGTTGTAATATGAAAGTTCTGTCAGCTAGAGTGTGATGTTAATGACACTTTGGTATGAATCATTGCTATTAGTTCTTTCATTATTTCATTTCTGTTTTAAAGCTTCATGAATGCAAAGAAAGTCAACTTCAATCTGCCACCCTTAAAGGGTAAGTCAAGTATTTTTCCACCTGGTGCCATATTTTTGGGGTCTAAATGACTAATAGCTAAAGGAACTGATCCATTAGACCAGCCTCAGCCTGCAGCTGTGAAACAGGCTGCAATGTAATCCTAATGGGCAATTATGCACCATCAAAGTACACCCACTAAAAGTGTTTGTTTTTACTACTGACAGGCTCAGATTGTTATTCTACGTGTCTGACAGCCTTATGCAAAGGATCCCTACAGAGACAGACCTTTTTGTGAAATAGTAACATATGTTCTGTTAAACCAAAAACCAAATAAAAACCACCAGACTTCCATGTCATTTTACCTCGCAGATCACATGAATCACTGGTTCTCTGCTTCCACTGATTAGTCTGTGTTATTGTGCAACGTCCTTGTTTTAACATGTTAACTTGTTAAAACACTTCAGTCTGGATTGCTGAGATCACGAGATAACAAGATCATAAAATCCTGTGAGAATCAATCTTGCCAGGCTCCAAGCTATCCATTTGTATCTGCACCAGAGGTGGTGCAAGCCAATCAGCATCCTCGGAGGGACTACAGGCAGCTAGAAGCGGGGTTTTAGGTGCGCCGACGGTGGGAATTGTCAATGGAAACGACTCGTCTCGAGTAAACGATAGCGGCTCTTGAAGATGTTAGCATAGATACAACGATAGCATCAGTTATATCATAATTTAAGAATATTTCTTCATTGAAAGAAGTGCAAAGAACGGCACTGAAGGCTTTTATTGATGGAAAAGATATTTTTGCTCCTATTCTGGCAGGCCTCAGTTCAATGACGTGATCTGATTGAAGTTAGTCCATGTTAGACAGGACAGATGGTTCATCCAATCACCTGCTAAGTGTTGTCTGAAAGTGCAGTGCCTGCCCTTTTCCAAACAGTTTCTATGGGCGGCCTCCCACATAGTTCTGTGTAAAAAATCATCTGGCCTGTATGGTGAACTTTATGATGCTTATTTTTGTACTGTCACTTTAATTGCTATGGTCCTTTATTATACTTTTATTGCCTACTGTATCTTTATTTTCTGTTGCTTATATTTGTACTTTATGCAACATCTATCACAATAATGTGCGAATCTTAAAAGTGTAAATATGTGTAAATACAAGCACCATTTGAGGATGATGCAACTGCTATTTGTTGTGCCTGCACAATGATAATTTTGAATGTTAAATCCAGGCCATGGAAACGGTGCAGTCGTAAAAAGGAACTAGAGAAGATTTTGTGATGGGATCACAGCAGCCGTAACGCCTGTCAACACAGCTGCACTATGCCAACTACAGGGGGGCTCAGTTTTCTTGGTCAAAATAGCAAAAACCACACCCCTGTTGAAGTTATTGCACATTGTGACACAATTTTGTTGACATATAAACACCTGGCAAAGTAATAAAAACTGCCTCTGCCGTCGTTCCCACTACCGTAGATGTCTCCAGGATCACATTTTGCCGTGATGAGACACAAACTCAAGTTGAAAACAACACCAGCCCCACTGGTAAATATCATACAGGTTCAACAATGATACAAAAAACATGCGTGATGCTGTCAGACACAGCAGTGCTCCAGATGTTCCAGATGTAAAGACATTTAAAGGGAAAGTTAAAGAGAAGAATTCAAAGTTGGAGAAGTTTCAGAGTTGTGAAAGTGTGACTCTCTCCTGAGGTAAAGGGATGTGTAAGTGTTTGTTTTGTTGCTTTTTTGAGCCGACCCCCCGCTGGCTGCTGTCAGGATCGCTGTCAGATTTCAGTTCTGCTGAGTGGCAGATGGCTTCACACCGGACGAGCTCGACCGAACTCAGCGTGATGAAATCAAACATGTTTAAAACATGCTGACTGCATGAGGCGACGCTCCGCAGTCTCAAACAAGAGGACAGTGAGAAGAAGAGGAGTGAAAACCTGCCTGAGAATCTGAACCACCTGTGGTGTTTGGACTCATTTCATGGACAGACATATTTTCAGTCTCTTTTAGATTATTAAGGTTTTTTATTTGTTTATTCTGGTGGAATTAACACACAGACCAACATCACCATCCATGGAGCCCTGCAGCTAGTGTGGCTAATACCTGATGGGGAGAAAACCCTTATTTTTACATTTTAATCTTTTTATGTTATTCAACCTGTTGATTTTGCTTTACTGATCTCAGTTTAAGCATTTCAATCATTACATCACATGCTTTTATTGTACTTTCTGTGTTTATCACATCATTTTTCTGCTTTCAGTTCAGTGTTTCACTGTTTTGATACTAATCTTTAAAGAATCAGTGTGTAGAGTTTAATGGTATCGAACCACTAACCGGCCAAAAAAAACACACTTGGCATATTATATCTCAAATTTGGCTCTCAGCCTATAAAACTACCTCCCTGAGATTTGGCAACACAAGACAAACATTTTGAAGGTTTGTTGCCAAATATCTATTTTTCTTTGGTTTTCTTTTACGTAACGCTGTAATTCAAACTTGAGGAAGTGTTTTGTTCACTTGTTATATTTTAGATATTTATATTGTGAGCCTTATTTTGCTGCTATAGTTTAAACTTGAAAGTGTTCCATGTTTACATTTGCTTATTACCAATATTTATGTTATGCCTGCATTTATTTTTGTTTGTTCACAATTCAAATAGTTCTACTGTTGAAGAGTGTTGTATATTTGTGTTTGATATTTTTGACAATAATTACATTTTAGGCTTATATTTATTTGTTTGCAACAATAGACCTCTTTTCTGTAAACATTATGTTGTTTTTTGTGGGCGGGGTTTTGGTACAGGCAAAACAGTTCCCTAAACATGTTAGCTAACGCAAGTTAGCGAGCTTTATTGGCTTGCTTCTCAACACTGTCGGAAGAATCATCCTGTGTGCTTTTGATTGTTGTTAATTGTGCTGTTTTTAATTATTTTTTATCCCGTGTCCTTCTTCTTTCTTGTTTTCATTGTTGTTATCATTTGTTTTTCAGGTTTTTGCCCGTTTATTCTTTGGATTTGCCTTTGTGTATGAAATGTGTTATATAAATAAATTTGCCTTGCCTGTACTTAGATGTTTTCTCTTTACCTTTTTATATTTTATACATTGGTATTTTATATTTTGTTATATGAAAATTTGCCAAAGGTTCTAAATAAAAGAGAAAAACAATCAAATATACCTTTTATTTGTCAAGTAAATATTTAAAAATCTAACAAGGAATCAGCCTTTGCATGTAGCCATTATATATAAACTATTCATGGGAAATTAGATTTTGATCATATTGCACAGCCCAACAACTAAAATGTTGAAATCAAATGCAGAACCTGTTCTTTGACGACCACGTGTGCTTTGAATTCCAGTGTTTGTTGTTGTTGTTGTGAAGGACCAACACTCGGCCCCCTGCGGGATGTCAAGAGATGGACTGAAATATTAAAAGATGCTGGGAGATGGAGCTGGCCTCTGAGGAGCTGGAAGGAGGAGACGCTCCAATAAAGAGAGTGGAGGTAATAGAGAGACCAGGGGTCAAAGGGCAGCCCGTCCCTCACAGGAGAATAAAAAACGAGGTTGAGATAAATCACCGCAGGCTGGAGGTCTGACGCCGCCCGGACGTCCCCTCCAGATGGCCACGAAACCTCCAACAAACTCCTCATTTTCAGAGTGAGACAACAAACGTTCACCAAACAACCTTGAAGATCTGAAACAGCTTGGAAACTTCTGCCGCGTAGAGTGATTTTAAGCAGCAGACTTCCAGAGAGAAGCCCCCCCCCCCCGGGTTGACTAGTAAGTAGGCTGATGGGAGCGCAGCCAAGTTTGCCAACAGCACACATACATTTTGACATGCTAATCAAAGATTTATCCACATGACTTTACCATGTGTGCAGTGAATTATGCAGTACATAAATTCAGCTTATCAATAATATACGTGCTGCGTTTTAATTTTTCAGTTGCACAAAAGAGAGAAAATCATTTAAAGGTTGCATATGAAAGGAAATTAAACTTTCTTTTACTAATCAAAGACGTTTAAAGGCTTAATCGATCAGTCATACATAGTAAAATACATACAGTACATAGTACAATATTGTACTTCTACACAGTATATTATATAGACATAACTAATACAGGTTATGGCAACAGCTGTGCATGTAGATGCAGCAGCTGGCTGCTCCTTCAAACTTGTGAAAAATGAAGCACAGGGTTCCGATTACTGGACCTTTGATGCATTTAGTATTTATCATCTGAACATTGTGAACCTCTCAAATTTCATTGAAATCGATCCACTAGTTTGTTGGAGTATTTCAGTCTGGACCAAAATGATACAATAACCAACCAACCACCACAAGCAGAGTTAAAATTACAAAGCCTCGGATGAAGAAATCTAACCAGAGTCTGTGTTTCCACCTCTGCTGAGAAGCACCATGATTAATATTCTGATCATCACCATCACCTCTGTCTGTGTACAGTCGACTGCATGAGGAAATGAAGAAAGCAGTGATCAATTATTGCCAGAGAGAGTGATTGACAGGCAGCAGAGACATGAAATCGATGTTATTAATACTATTGCACGGAGAATAATGAACCCCAGCACCGCCTGCAGCACCTGAACCACCTCCACCCTCCACGTGTTCGTCTGTGTTGTCTGATCAGCGCTGTTTAAAGAGGTCTGTGGGCGGTGGAGACGGACATTTCCTGGTCAACATGCTGCTTTCAACCTTCTAACGGAGTACATATATATGTGTGTGTGGGGGGATGGGGTGGGGGTGGGGGTGGGGGGTGATGTAAGCGTTGATTCTGATCGCCGCCATTATCTCCGAGGGCATTTAAGTGCCCTTCAGGAGCATCAGATAACCATAACAATTAACTCTTCTGATCGATAGTTCCCCGGCGTCCGTGCAGAGCGGCCGGCCTCCGTGCTGCAGGTTACTGAGGTGAAAACACAACAACAGCAGCAGCAGCCGCCCGTCTGCAGGTCGGGATGCCGACAGTAGACAGAAAACACCTTTCAACGTTCACATTTCAGCCTGATGTCAAAGGAGCATAACGAAGTCAAATCACAGGCTGCCGTCGACCGAATCAAAGCGTGTGTATTTTTAAAAATCTGACTGAAGCGACGACATCTCAGCCTCCGCACATTCTCATTATGTCTCTTTTTCTCCTGCTAACCTGTTAGTTTGTTGTCAGCAGGCTGGAAACAAACAGATTCCTCTTCCTGCTGCTAATTTAAATGTGTGGAAAATAATTGCGCTCTCTAAACTAAATTAACGAAACCTGCACAGTGATGAAGATGACTTTTTTTTTTTTTTTTTCAAGAAATTAGGCAACAAAAAACCTGCTTGCTTAGATTTCACTGTTGGTTTACTGCATCATGTTGTATTTTTTTTAATAATCTGTTAATCATTATACAACAGTTAGTTACGCATCAAGCAGTTTGATTGGATGAGAGTCATTCCATGAGTGCTGATAGAGTATAAAAGCACTGGGACTTTTAACTACATGTATCACTCTAATTTAAAGGTGTAATAATAACAATACATTAATGTTACAATAACCAACAGGTAGAGCAAATGAGGCGTCTTGTTCAGTAATGATTCAGCCTTATTATCAGGGCATAAATTTGTGTCGGCACTTATTTGATTGCACCCGGTGCACTCCTTTGTGACTATCAAAATTTTTAAATAAAGTTTGTGTAATAGTTAATATTATCTGATGATTACTGTAAACTCCAAAGCAAAGCAAGGTGGGTATTTGTGCTGTGAAATGGTGAAATAACTGACTGAAGTCAGAGGCGTAGTGCTATTTAAGTACTGGAGCGCATCTATGGCGCGACGCACGCTTATATTGTGGCTCGTTTCAGGTCATTTAACCGCTGCAAGTTTAGCTACACTTGTCGACTCTAATGACCACACGAGCAAATGTTAGACTGAGTATTTTCATCATGCTGAACTGATAATATTACGCAGCAGTCAGAGCGCACTCGCTCTCGCTGCCTGTCTGTCACAGACTGTCTCTCTGCTGCCTCTCATGGCACGAACTGCTCTCTGTCTGATCAGAGTTTTAGCTTTAGACATGGCTTTAAAAAATGGATCTTGTGAACTGCCTATATTTCCTCACTGAGAGAAAAAAAAGTGGCAGAACTTCACTCCCATGCGCCCTGCAGCACCAAGGCTAAATTAAGGGGGTGCTTGTGTCTGTGCCACGTTTGTTCGTAGTAAACAGAAAGACACAACAGTTTTTGTAGTTGTAAATAGAGTCTTCGGCCTTAATTCAATTTCCCCCCAAGGTGCGCAACCTACAGACCAAAGGGAAACAAGCAGAGTGAAGGGGAAGTCACTGAGAACAAGAACTGCAAACCATAAATCGTTGTTTTTACACCCCTCCCCCTGCTGATTTTGAGTGTTTATTGTGGATGCTGAGAAACTGAGGAAAAAAATGTAATCTAAAACAACAACATTAGCCTCATCCTTTAACATATGGGACTGGAGTGTGACGATTACTGGAGACACAAGATCAGATCAGTTTTCAAACTTAACTGTGGGTTCAGCCAGAGTTTTCTCTGCTAACGTCACAGCGTAAACACAGCTTGGAGATGCTCTGAGATATCTGGTAAGTTGGTAAGACAGGATGCCCTCAGGTCAAATCACCTTCCTTTGAGACTCACAGACTTGAGAGAAAAACCCTCAAAACTTTTTCACTCTGTTGAAACAAGGTAATGGTGATTCCCTCCAGAGAGGAACTTAATGTCTTTTTAAAGGTCTAATTGTAGAAACCCTCCTCTTCAGACCATCTGTCTCTGTCAGATGTCGGCCTCCAACTGCTGCTCTGATGTTCTCATCAAACACTTTAAGGAGAAATTTCCCCCAAAACCACTTAAACTGTTGGAGCCGACAACTGAGGGCTTACTTTCTCTTTCTGGCTCGATTCAGTAGTTTGGCGAATGTTTTGTTCCTCCTGTGGATAACTGGCTAAAGTAGACAATAAACTGTTCTGTTTGCAAATGTTTTAGTGATCTCAAACATTCACAGTGAATGTCAGGTTTTCTGTCAGATCCTCAGAATCAAAGAGCGAGGACTGATGTCTGGAGCCGCCATTTTATACAGACAGAGAACACAGAGAGCAGTTTCTACACCCACAGGAGCAGGAAACGGACCAGAATGCAGTGCAGCTACAAGACAGGTTGTGGTTTGAATACAGCAGGTCTCTCACTTCTCTCTCAGCTGGGAAATATCTGAGCTTTGGTTACGTTTCTCTCCAGCTGCACGTGAAATCAGAGCAAAAAGGAACAAGTTCACACCTCTGCACATGGGGCCGCAGAAAGGGATTCTGGGAAACGCGGGAAAGTCACTGCAGACGAATCAATTTTAAGAAATATGGATTCATGAAACCCCCCCTGGAGAGTGTTGAACACCCCAGACTGATGAGATCCAACATTGGAGGACATCAGAGGTTGGATTTCTTCCTCTCTGCGCTGTAGACGGAGATTTGTTTTTGCGCTCAGCGAGTCCTCGCCTCTTTTCCTCAAAAGAGCACACAGACACGGAGCACGTTTCCTTTCATGTCCTGTCACAAGTTAGAAAACAGTTTTCATCAGGCAGAGTGTACGGCTGCACTCGCTCCTCGTCCTCCCAGGGGTGACAGCTTATTTATTCAGAGAGGCTCTTTACAGGCCGGCCTCTGTGCGCTACATGGCAGAGCCATGAATTCATAAATGGCAAATAGGCTCTAACTGTCAACCCCGGTGCCCAAAGGGGAGTCGGGCAGTTAGCCCGCCGCTCGGTTGGTCCACGCTGCTCAGAAAAAAAAAAACAAGAGCAGAGTGTGTAGACGACGCCGGTGAAGATGGAGTCAGTTTGCTCTGAATCAGAGGAAGCCTCCTGGGAGCTTCATTAGGAGATCTGCAGCCTGGTTTAAGACCTTGTTTAAAGCAATCATAGAAGTACAGAGCAGAGGCAGAGTCTGGTCCCAGAGGGAAACCAGCTGTAACCAGCTGCAACAGTCTCGAGGTAGGGTCGAATTTATCTTCAGTTCAGTAAGAACAAGCACGCAGGTTGCAAAAGTCATAAAAAACTCTGAGGTACTTTCTTTTAAAATAATTAAAATGCCTTTTATCGCCACAGCTTGAATCATGTTCGACCTTAAAACTAACAAACTCCAGTGTTTTGGCATCCAGCTTTCATCAGGGAGTCAAAAGAGGTTGTTTGGTGTCAACACTGGTGGGGACACAACATGGGGTAAAAGATGCAAAATTACATAGAGAGGAACAGACGTGGACGGTTGCTACTTCTATGTGTTGCACAATCCGGGCACATGACTACATGCACCAGCAACATTTCTTTCCATTGAAGGAAGTGATACTTGTTTTAAAGGTCCAGTGTTTAAGATTTATGTGAATTCTCTGACAGAATATTACAGAAATGAACATTACATTCCATTATATCTACAGTATGTCTACAGAGGGCGCTTTGCACAAACTTTGGATGAGACAAAGTGTTTGCAATCTTCAAGTTAACATCCTGTACACCCGTCCTTTAAGGACAAATGTTTGAACCTCACGCTTTACAAAAACAGCAACAGCAGTAATATTGACTGTGAGGTTTGTGCTCGGAGGTCTGCGCTCTCTGAGTGCGCTTCTAGTTCCTGATAGAAATGTTGGACAAAACCACATTTGTGTTGAAGCAAAATTTCTCTTTAGTGTTATAAGATATAACGTTCCAACATTAAAATGTCTAAAAACACTACAGGTTATTTATTTTTTTGAGTTGTGTACCCTTTTACATGTTTTCAACCAGTCAAACACAGAAAAATCTAAAATCTATTCAAGATTACGGTGTGTTTCCTGCTAGGTAGCTGCTATAACTTCCAGGAAAACACAGGATACGTCAGTGATGAACGCAATGAACGCAACTAAACACGGTTGCTGAATAACGCTCCAAAGCTAGGATAAATTTTGGTGAAGAAAAAACTGCCATGGCCTTTTTCAAAGCGGTCACTTGAGGTCTCACCAACAGATATCTGAATGTACCCAAGAATCTTCCCTTTATAGACATGCTCCTACTGTATACTGTATCCTACTGTATACAGTTTTGGATAAAAACCATGCAGGGGCTTTTTGTTTGTTTGCAGCATTGTGTGTTATTCTTACCAATTCTATTTGAATGTTTCTGCATACTGAGGACCATAAACACTGTTAAATATCATAAATTGGATCTGACTGAAAGCTCAGACTCTCGTGGATTCAATGAGCCCAGTTGTATTCATGTGCGGTGATGTCAGTCTCCATAGTAACCATTTCATTGCAGTGAGACCATTTTTTTTCAAACTCCACTTCACCGTATATAAAACAACCTATAGAGACCTCTAGGATAATCACAGCCTCATGAAACTTCACAAGCACAACCCAGAGACCTGGAGCATTCAGAGGATGGATGGATTTTCTACGAATATTAACAATAAGGGGGTCTCTGAGCAATCCCAGGAACAGAATTGCTCACCATCCAATCACCAAAAAATGCAATTCTTACAGAAATTCCACATAATGTTAAAAGTTTTTGATTTCATGGTGTTTGTCAAGGTCTTGGTGTCTTAATGTGATATTTATAAGGACTTTTAATCATTTTTTTTAATCAATTCACCTACTGCACCCAATCTGTCTACCAAATAAACAAATAAACCTATAGGACATAACAGAGACATAACATGTCTCAGCAGAGACACGTGTGCACTTTAATATTCAATAGGCGCCGAACTACAACATGACTTTATTACAGATTTATGACCAGAAAAACTTGCTGAGCTGCATCTAAAATTAATCATCAGGTCTTCAGCTTTCATGTGACGTACATCACTTCTATGTGAGACATGCTGTCGACCTGCAGTCTCCCCACATAAAATGATCGGGTCTATGGCAGTACGGCGAATTTAGTCATGTCATGTATATTTTCATCTGCAGTAGTAAAAGTAAAAGTAAAAAATACTCCCATGATCCCATGCTTCCCTAAGATGTCATCAAACTAAGTTTTTGTTATTGTTTTAATGTGAGAGTGGAAGAACTTACATATTGTGCATTTAAGTCTTTAATCTGAAATATTTTCTCACCAGTGTCGATGCGTTTATACATATTTGCACTGAATTTGTTTCCACTCGCATCTTTTAATTGACTTTGCAATCGTGCACATTTTAACATTTTGCAGATCGATGAAAAACAGAGCAGGAGAGTTATATGGCAGGCTGTGTAGCCAGGATCTGTTTGGGTCAAGTGGCGATGATTAGATGATCAGACTTCAAATCTGCTTTGTCTGAATCCAACATCTGTTATTGGACCTTGTGAGAGAAAAGCGAATCTTCCGGAGATCTCTGAGGGATTCTGTTCTTATTCTCTCCTGGATTTCACAGACAATCTTCAGCGGGAATCCTTCAGCAGAGAGCTGATGGTGTCTGATGTCCTGATCAAAGAGTTTGGTGCTGGATCTGACCTCATGAGGGATGAAAGCATGTCAGGATTTGTCACTGCAGAGCCCACGCCTCCTGTTTGAACATCAGTCTAATCTCCTCTGGAGGCTCTGGACTCTGATGAACACTCAGAGAACTTGTTTTCCATTTTAATGAAATTATCCCGGATTTTATAATGCAGATTTCTTATTTTGTTTTATATTTGCATCTTGTTTTGGCTGTGGGTGAGCTGCAGGTGGTGCCAGCTGGGTTGATTGGAATATCAGAGATTAACACTGTGAAAAAAATAATATGAAATAAAAACAACCAGAGTGTTTCTTTTTTTTAGGAGGAAACACAGAATCCAGGTGACAGGTGAAATATTGGCAGGCTGTTATGAGGAGGTCAAGTTGGAGGTTGTGAGCGACATCGGTGACCCTCCCGACCTCTGCTGACCTCCGAACACAGATGTCACATGACAAACAGGAGGCGGCATCAATATAATTGTAAGGCCGGTGACAGTCATTGATTTCCAGCCCAGTGACTGGCTGATGGATTACAACTGGACATTAATGCAGGGGAGGGGTGTGATCAGGGCTTCTGCTAAATACTACAACTACACCACCACTGCCGCCTACTACTGCTGACTACAACTACTACTGTTGGTGGAAAATGGAAGAAGGAGAGAGAAGCAAGAGAAGATTCTGCTGATAAAGACTATGATCAGCAGCACCATCACAACATAATATTAATGAGAATGTAGTGATCAATGGAGAATATGATCAACCTGATAAAACTATTTAAAGAAAAATCACGATGACAATAATGAGACTAAAGGCAACGACACAAGATCCAAATTAATCACAACTGACAAACCACAAGGTTCAAATGACCTGATCAACAGAAGAGGTCGAGCGCCAAGGACTCCCAAAATGACATATATGATCACTGCAGAGTAGCAGCAACATACTGGACATTACATATCTTATACAAGTCAAGTGATATAAATCATGTGACATAAATCACATGATGTTAAAGATGTGGTTTACGTTGTAAAACAGTGGCAATATGGTTAGGTTTACTCACCAAAACTACTTGGTTATGTAGCTTCAAGTAAGTATGTTAAATTACATACAGCTGCAAATAAGCGTGTTAGGTTATGTTACATGAAACACTAAATAAGTATGTTATGTTACGTAAAACTTCAAATAAGTATGTTATATTATGTTAGCTTGCATGAAACTTCAAATGAGTATATTGCGCTACGCTTCATAACATTACGTTATGCAAAACTTCAGATGAGTTAACAGTGACATTTGGTTTCACGCGAGACACTATCCCCGGTCTCGTGGGTGAAAGTCCTGTGTTTGCTTGACCCATCCATCCACTCCGTCCTCGTCCTGATGGGGACTTTCTTTCTTTGATTTCTCTGGTGAGGACTGGCTGATTGATAAGGTGTGCCAAACCTAGTAGCTACAGCTTTTATTTTGATGTGTCTTGGTATGGACTTGGAATCGAAAGATACTCAATATCAAAGCAGTTGGATCAGGATCAGGACAAAACAAGAAAAATCTATATTTCTGGATTGCTGGTATGAAAACACACACACACACACACACACACACACACACACACAAACAGTTAAATGGACAGAATGAGGCACTAGTGATGGAGGAAGTGATCAGATTCTCTTGTTAGTAAAATTTCTACAATGGCAAATAAAAGTGTTGAAAATATAACTCAGGTGAAAGTAAGCTAGTATTATTAGTAAAATATTCTATCAGAACAGATCAGAGGTATGCACCCTGTGAGTGTAATATTTATCTATATTGTAGGAATATTATTGATTTATTAATGTGCACGTAGCATTTTACTGTTGGCAGCAGCCAGCAACAGATGCTCTCTTTGGATTTTGGATGTCTCTTTATTGATATTTTTATACTTGCATCTTTATTGATATTTTACATTTGCACTCTTCTCTACTTTGCACTGCAATAATAATAATTTGTAGAGTAATTAGTAACCAAACCTGACAAATAAAAGTAGTAAAAAACCTAAAATTTGTGCAGTTTTTGAGCAAATCTACTTCTAAGTTCTACCACTGCGAGATGCTTTTCTGGGACCAAAACGAGAAAGATAAATGTACCCACTTCTTGGTAATTTTTTTTTCCTACAAAGGAGCTACAGTTCCTCATATGTACAGAGCAGATCTATACTGCTGCAGCAGAAAGATATGAATTTTAATTTGAGTCGGAGCCTTCAGCAAAGAACTCTCAACACCATTTAGGATGACTCGCAAGATAAAATACTTGATGGATACGACGACAGGACGAGAGGAGGAAAAAGTAAAGGAACTGAGGCTGTAAAGGAGGAGGAGGAGGATGAAAAAGGAGAAGCACAAGAATGAAGAGGCTCGGGAGGAGGAGGAGGATGAAGAAGGAGAGGAGGAAGAGGAGGCGCTGGCAGGATCAGAACAACTCTGCTTCTTCTTTACTGATGATTTCTCTCTGGGTTTAATTACTGCCCAGCACACGCACGCACACACACACACACACACACACTGAGTCTTCGTACCACAGCTTCTTTCCAGTCTTTCTATCAGATTTTTCCAAATCACAAAGCTGTCTGTAAAACTCTTTTTGGCAGAGAATTAAGGAGTTAGTTTTCAGGAGTGAACGTGGAGAAGAACTTAGAAAAACCTGCAAAAAACAAACAACTTTTACATGAGTACTTGCTCGTAAAACCTGGTCTCAGTGCTGGGGAGAGTTCAGCTCAGACCAGTGAGGAGCTTCTTCGAACAGCTGCACCAAATACTAAAAGGGATAGTTTAGATTATCTGAAGTGTGAGAGACAAACACTTCAAAATATTTAAAATACAGCCACCTCACTAATGGTTAAAACTCTAAACCAGCAGAAAAATCACAGTCACCAACATAAAGAACCATATTCTGAACAGACACAGACATGAACAATAAATAACATAAAATAGCAAACTTAAAGGAGCAATATGGAGCCATTGCACCTGCAAAAGCAGTCTCACCTGCGAGTTAGAGCCACAGACCGTATATTAAATAGGTCATAATCCTGTTTTCATATGCTCCCTCCTCCCCAGACATGGCAGAGACCAGCAGGCTGCAGAGGCGCCGGAGGAGCGTAGGATGCACACAACATCATAAACTGACAATAACAAGCAACGACACATCCTCCACTGTAAGTTTATCAGCTGTTTAGAAACTCTGTCGATAGTCTGTCAATGTAAAGTTAAACCTGTTATCCTGGAAACAAAAGCTCCACTGCTCTGAAATAAGACACTCTGGATGATGAGTTGTCTCACTGCCTGCCAAACTCCATTAACATTTTGCTCAATTTAAGAGTTATAAACATCTACGCCTTCTACAGATTATTAATGATTTCTTATGATTCATAAGCAGACACTTATTCATTTGTCGAAAAATTTGGCATTAATTAGAAGTCTAATTATTGTGAAATGGACATAAAAAACAGTTATTCCGGTGTAAATTTCAAAGGGGGACGCCGCAGCTGCCGTGTTCATGTCAGGTGAAGTGAGTATTTCAGCTTGTTTCCTTGATCTCTGATGACACATTGTTGTCATGTTATGACTTATTACAGACACTCAGTCCAGCAAGCATGATGGGAAGCATTTTAGACTGAGAATGAGACTGTAGACAAGATTTTATTTTGTGTGTTTGTGAGAGTCAAAGCATGCATGCAGTTCTGATCTGACACAAATACATCTTTTTCATTTTGGTGCTTTTGTGCCATTTTGTGCTGCTTAACCAAGCAGCTGTTGCCAGTTTTTCTAGCCACCACATGGAACGACAACAATGGAGCGATGGTTTCTCAGAAGAAGTATCCCAGCCCAGACTGCTGGCATTCGCAACAAAGTCCCGAGCAGCAATTAAAGATTTTTTTATGGTCGACTCAAAAAGGCTGAGAACCACTGTTTTGAAAGGTTAGTGCACATAATTGCACACACAAACTAGCAGATTGAGGCAGTAGTAAACCAGCAACTTCTGTGTTCTGTGCAGCAAAATTACTGTTTTTGGCAAAGGAGTTTGGTTGCTTTAGAGAGCGTGATATTTGGCTTATATAATGGAGCTTCAAATGGCGTCTGACAGCAAGGTGAAGCAGTGAAAATATTCTGAATATAGTGCAAACATAAACTGATATAGATTTTTGTGGAGCGAGTTGACTGCCACCTACTGCAGGAAACACACTGACTATGGACAAATACCTCATACAACCCCACTTCAAATAATCTGAACTACCCCTTTAACAATATTTCATTCAACTTTAATCCAGTTTGATAAAGAAAAAGGATGGCAGAAGGATTGCTGATGACACAGACAGGAGATACTGGACATGAAAAACAACAATTCAAACGACAGCGAGAACAAAACAGCGGACTCCGAATTGAAGCAGAAATCCATCAGCTTTCAGAGAACAGATGAAACTTTATTGATCCCTGTGGGGAAATTGAGCCTCTGCCGCGGCAAACAGCAACAAGGAAAAGTGATAAGAACAATAAACGATAAAGAAAAGTTGAGTCAAACGGTGAAGTAACCGACAATTACAACACTTCAGCATGGAGTAGATGTAAAAAAAAAAAAGAAAAAGAAAAAAGAGGCAAAGCTAGAATGTAGATCAGATTGATAGAGAGAAGGAAAGAAGAAACTGTCTAAGTGAGGTGATTTTCATGTTGATCCAAACTCAGTATCATCAAACTTAAATGTTACTGATAATTACACACTTTTATCTTTTATTTCTTGTGTCTTGTTGCACAGTTTTATTGTTCGGAGTGAAAGTTCTCGCTTTTCATGTAACACTGCAGCTTTTGTTCATCGTCTCACAAGAGTATAAAGCTGTTTTTCGATATATTTGTGGAAACATTGTCTGAGCTTCAGGCCTCTGAGTGGGTGTTTGACACGACATTAGTTGACTAACATCTGTGAGCCACAGTGCTGAAAGACACCCTGTCAACTTAGAGGATGCTCTGTTGACTGGAGAACTTATTAGGGCTGATTTTGTAAAAGGTCATATTATGATTACTTTGACTGAATTGCAATATGCAAATAATTAGTGGAAACAGTCAGTTTTGCATTATAATTTTCATGTTCACTGGGAAAAAAAATATAAAATCATGATATTTATTTAGGTCTGTGACAAGTAAACAAATTTTCTTCTATCTGGAGAACAAGAATTTTTGGCCAGAGCATCTCTGCAGCTCTACAGTAGCTACTGTTTTCTCAAACATTTTTCCTTTTTCAAAAATTGACATTTGGTTCTGGCCATTTGGATACTGCACTTGGCCATATTACAGTTTTATTGAAATTGTTATTAACTGTGCAGCCCTACTGTTTATTCCACTAATGTTATAAAATGCTTTAGTCCAAATGGCCTCAACTATCAACCTTTACAACATTCAACAGCTGGGAGGTCCACTGTGTTACTAAATTTGTATTCCACTCAGAGAGAAAGCAGGCAAGTGGAAAGCTTGTTAACTTCTTCTTGCTAACATGAGCACTGATTCCCACTAGAGTCTATTTTTCATTCATGTTATTTGAACTTCTGCTCACCAGAATGGATTATATGTGTCTCAGATGTCTGACAAACTTGTCTGCGACTACAGTGGGTGATATGACAGAAATTTCATCATCAGACGGTGTACATGTGGGGCTCTGAGTGGACATCCAGACGTTTTGTCTGTGGCTTGTCAGCGAGGTCAATGTTCACCACAGGGGATGTTAATAATTAATTATTAACTGCTGTTAAGATTTTCTGCAGTTAAAAATTTACTAACCAATAATGTATGTTGTGTGCACCACTTCTCCAGGGCTGTTTGTTTCTGTTTCATGTTTCACATGACTAATGTGCTGCTAATTATTTGAGTTAACTTAAACTGACAAAAGGACGTGCGTTTTTTATCTCACTAATTATTGATGATTATCAATTGTTAATGTGTTAACACTGGATGATGAGTTGTCTCACTGCCTGCCAAACTCCATTAACATTTTGCTCAATTTAACAGTTAAAAACATCTACACCCTCTGAAAGATGATTAATGATTTCTTATGTCTCATAAACAGACACTTAGACATTTGTTGAAAAAATTCGGCATTAATTTGAACCCCAATTAATATGAAGTGGACACACAAAACAGTTATTCTGGTCTGGAATGTAAATTTCAAAAGGGTTACATCGCAGCATTCATGTCAGGTGACGTGGGTATTTAACTTAACATGTTTCCTTGTTCTCTGATGACACTTTGTTCATTTTAGGATTTACTACAATAAATATATTACTGATTTCTCCTTTAACAAACTTCGACTATAGGTGAAGGAAAATGCACTAAATTTGCAATTTGTGGAAAGCACTCAAGTAAGCAGTACAAAGAGAACAACTACACATCTGCAGCTGTGTTGTGTACAGATGCAGCCACTTGAAATTTCCCACGCTTTTCGAAAGCCTTCCGGAAGACTGCCAGTGTCCTCCCAGTTTCCAGCCAACTGCCATTCCCCCCACCTGTACACGAATATTTGGTGGAGTATATTCAGGCCTTAAGAAAACCTTAATGTCTCTTAAATGAGTCCAGCTGTGGTGATGCCAAATGACCAGAATATAAAAACTCACAGCAACAAGAAGTCTTACAAGCTTTCTGTCATTTGAACAACAAAACAAAGTAAATCAAACGTCTGTGTTTGTTGGAACTGAAGTGATATTACAAACCTGCCCACATCAGCCTGATCACATGGGATGGACTATAAATAAAACGCCACTTTTAAGGACATTTTGCATGTCTGTGCATTTTTGCAATATTTTCCTGAAGAAAACAATGCACAGACTCATATTACATAATCCCTTTCAATCATCACTCATGCCACACTAGAAGTGTGTGGTGCTGTCTTCATCTGCAGAGACTCTGCAGCCCTCTGCTTGTTTTTCCTTATTTGTCGTCATTGTTTTGCTGTGTTCTACTGACTCACCCTTCAAGCTGTTTGCATGTCAAATTATGCCATTTTATGAGTTTTTCTGTGGGGTAACATCGAAATTGAAGTTGTGAAATGGTCGCAGTTTGGTTTGTTTTAGGCACCAAAACAGGTTTAGGTTTAGAAAAAAATCACGGTTATGTATGTAGGTTAAGTTTAGAGCTGCAATGATAATCATTTAATTGATTATTAATCCAGTATTAAGTTAATCGGCAACTATTTTGATAATCGATTAATGGTTTTGACTTAGTTTTTTAACCAAAAAATGTCCAAATTCTCTGATTTCAGCTTCTTAAATGTGATTTTTTTTTTCTGGTTTCCTAACTCCTTTCTGACAATAAACAGAATATTTTTGTGTTGTGGACAAAAAAAGACATTTGAGGACGCCATCTTGAGTTTTGGAAAACAGTCAACTTGTACACTAAAGTTAAAATAGTCTTATGAGACATGAACTATGGCCTCCTGGGTGTTTGCATCCACCACACCTCCTCCACATGGAGAGTTTTTCGCTCTTTATACTTCATCACCTGACTTTTTTCTTCCTATATGACTCATACTCGTAATTCTTCACAGATTAAACTGCAGGTGGGGAGGAAAAAAGGCGTTGTAAAAGACCTTGGCGTTTTATTCCAACACCATTTGTTGAGACCAGGCTGTCCACACAGATTTTGTCCTGTTTGTCCACACTGATCAAATTGCCAGTACTGACATCATTAGTCAGCAGCAAAAATAGACAGCGCTGATGTAGGGGGGCGCTACAACTGCAAAACAAAACAAAAAACACTCATATTTCTTCTTTTTGGCAGGTACGACTTTGACTGTTATAAGTAAACAAGTCAAAACAAAGAAAAAGGAGATATAATTATTAGTTTCTGCAGAGATGTGATAAAATAAGGAAGAAAACAAAACAAAAAAATAAAACAATTACAGTAAGAAATAATGAGTGGATGTGCTGGATGCATGAACTGAATGAGAACACAGTAAAAACAGCCTGCGACAAAGACCTGAACATGTAACCAGAAACACACACACACACACACACACACACAACACACAGAGCGCAGAGATGTGGGCAGCACAATAGAAGCAGCCTTGGACCATCGTTGCCATGGCAACTGCTCACAACGAGAGAGTCCACACACCAAAACACACATGCACACTTCAAAATAGCCTCACCTACACACACACACACACACACACTGACAAAAACACACCACAGATGAACAACACGCACAGCACAGGTTGACCCACAATGCCTTGCAAAATCACCGGCTAAGAGAATCGAACCATCAGCTTCAACATTCTGCGTATACAGAACAATGTCAGATACTGTATGTGAACCGTTTGTGGTGCTGCTGATCAATAAAAATGACTCACTTTCTACACACACACACACACACACACACACACAGACAAACATGGCTGTGAGTGTAGAGTCTGACAGTGAACTTCAGGGAGAGATGAAGCATCGACCCTCCGACTGTCTGTCCAATGATTGGCCCTGAACACACTTCATATTCTGCTGTTTTCTGCCTGTTTCAAAATGACTAAGCTGCTTCTTGGATCACGTTCAACCTCCAGCAGCTTCAGCAACAACAAAGTGCTCAGACTTCATGATCTTGTCTTCTAACTTCCTGTCTTCACCGGGCGTGACTGTGTGTTACGTTTCCTGATGCACATTCTCGTTGTTTCACGTTGGGTCGTCTCGTCACTTTTCTGGACAAGCTAGCAAAACCATAAGCTAAGAAAGTTGGTATTAACCTAATCATTGCCTTAACCCAAGATTAGATATACAAGAGCGCTCAAGCCTGATTATAACCTCTAACAAAGACAAATTTTTATTTTTTGGATTATTGATTTATGTAGATACACTGCTGCAACCTTGACTAGACCTCCCTGCAGGGAAGGACAGTTATCGCCAAAATCCAAAATACATATTTTTCCTCTGACTTCTGGTGCTATTTATCCATCTTTACTGTTTTAGTTTGAGCTGCAGAGTTATGAACTTTAGAGATGTCTGCCATCTCTCCAATAAAATCTTACTAGTCCTGTGGTGCTCAAAGCACCAAAAAATACTTTTGAAAAATTCAAAACCAGTGTCTTGTTCCAGAAATCATGACCTGGATTACTCAAAAAATCCTACATTAAACTGCTCACAAAAAGATTTATGGATTATCTTGAGTACCCGAGTCAAGATTTTTTGGTGGCAAAGAGACAAATTACACACAATGGGCCTGATTTACTAGGATCCTAAATAAAGAGCGCTAAATTTCATGTGCATGCTAACATACTGCACGATTGGTTGGTGTGCGTTTTGCAGGTGATCAACTAATAATAATTGTGTAAATTACGAGTGCAAACACTGTTGCGGCAGCAGTAATTGTGTGTTTCAGGTTTCTGCCATGGGGAGTTTGGACGGAGAGAAGAATGTCTGCAAACGCGAAATGAAATGTAATTCCATGGAGGTGTTAGTGGAAGAGGCAAATAAATATATTATTGAGCTACAGCAAAAGAAAGTCAAGAACAACAGATTAAGAAATTAAGAGAAGATATATGATATAAGGCAAAGAACAAAAGAGCACTACTACTAATAATAATGCTAATAATAATGTCCTCTGTGACACAAGCGCTCAGGTGGGACACTCTGCCATTGTTGCGCACACAAGGCAGCTGGTCAGCCTGTATCTGGTCTGACAGCGGCCATAAATGTCCTGGCAAGAGGGGTCAAAGTTGGGGTACAGGCAGTGGTGAGGTCTCTCAATCCAAGCTGTCTCACAGCTGGAGAGGTGAGGATCACGCTGAGGGCAGAGACGTGCAACTGGCTGAAAAACCCCAGTTCAGAGGACAAATATAAAGGTCAGTGTTCATTTTCTTTAGGCTACAGTGGCTGCAGTAAATGTATGTTTAATCATTTTCTGCATGAAGGATTATTGAGTGAAAATAAAATAAAACGCTGTCCCCAAACAGCTCATGAGAAATGTTTCCTCCTCGCCGCAGTAACAGCAGCCCTCTGTGTGCAAAACTGGGCCGATTAGCACCTTCCTCTCAAACGTATATAATACAGACGCAGTTTTGGTAATTAGTGTAACAGCGCGTGTGCTAAAGGAACCTATTTGCATTTTCGTGTTTCCTTAATTTCTGATGACTCCATATCAAGATCATTTCCCAATTTATTACAGTAAATATATTACAGATTTCTCATTTAACTTTGTAGGTAACTTTGTGCTAAATTTTATCTTTTGAATCTGATATCTGTGGTTTGATTTGGTGGGGTCAGGTCATATAACTTTCTACAAAATGTGGAGCCAACTTTGAGAAATATATAGCCGGCTGTGTTAACCAATCAGGGCTGTGACATTTTACTTGTATTTGCTGCAGCCTGTGATAGCATCTGATAAAAGCACCTGGGCTGCATGAGGCCAAACTTCTGCTCAGCTGTGGCTTGAGCTTCATGCTAACACGCTCACATCAGCATCCTGACATGATATTCACTTTTCTGAAAACTGCTCACAACTCGTGTCATGAGGGGTCACAAGGAGACATCACTTTAAGGGGCCACAGGGCAGTGAGGTCAGGGACCACCTCTCTGGACGACAGTGTTCGAGCTGCAGACTGACAGCTGCAATATTTTTGTCTAAATTCCCACAGAATGGCTAAAAATAACACTTCCATGTCAACACATTTTACTACGACTGCTCAGAACCTCAGGTAGGTCGGTGCTGGAGCGGCTCCCTGCTCAGTAATGGATGAGGAACGTCCGGTTCAGAGCTGCGTGACCCCGCAGGCTCGGCCGCTGCATTCAAATGAACTGCAGGTTAATGGAGAAGGAGCTCTGCCCCAGAGAGACGACGCGACTACAGTAACGCTGCGGTGGATTTCCGTCCAATTAGAGCTGACTAATTGCCTCCTCAGACACAGAGCATCACTAACTGTTTCCAGTAGTTGCAAACACTAATAAGAGCGAATGTGACAGGGCCATTACGCTTAGATTTATATCCAACAATTACAATATGTGTGATGTGGGTTGAAAGGAAATAAAAACAGTCCTGCACAACTGGGCGGGATGCTGAGCTGTTGCCGTGACAGCGGAAGATAAATGGGCGGCATTATTAATGCACTATAAAGCCTAAAACCACGATAAATATGATGATGAATAACAAGCGAGGAGTCTTAATGAGCATTATTACAGCGGAGGAAACAGCCCTCCCATACAGTCCCAACAAAGCTGAGCCGCTCTGTTAATCCTGGAATTGTAATGAAGACATAAATGTCAAGTCGGATCTCTGTTGACTTTCAGCCATTTGATGGGTTATTCGTGAGTCAGCTCTGTGGTCAATAAACATCGGGAGGGTTCAGTCAGGTCATCATCATCTTCATCGTCCTCACAAACAGAGTTTTTATCGACCGCAGCTTCTGTTTTCCAGGAGGTTTAACTGTTCCTGTTAAAACGGCCATATGGACTCACAGCGTGACTCCAAATCAAATGTTCAGTGTGCAGAAAAAGGCTATTTTTATTGTATAATAAACACATTTCCTTTTGAATTAATTATCTTCATTCTACTGTACGAACAGGCGAGGGCCAGAAGATGTGAGCCTTTTGAAAAGCAGTAAAACATTTGACAGGATGCGGGAGGGGCGGCATACAGCAGGTGAACTTTATATCATGAGGAACACTGAAGAGAGGATGGATCAGGTCATGTGACTTCATGCAATCATTCAAAAATATGCTCATAATTTGCATCAAAAATAGACAATGGCAGCGTACATAAAGTCTACTGGAAACACTTTTCTGACCAAAAAATGAATCGAAGCAATGTTGTTTCCTATGAACTTTTTTTTTTTAAATTAAAATATCACCTAAAGCATCTACAAGTATAGCCATACATCACTCTCTAAAGCCACCATACTCCTTTTGACAAAAACAGTAGTTTCACTCCGCAGAACGCAGGAGTTGTTGGTCTACCTCTGCCTCGATCAGTTAGTTAGTGTGATTGTGTGAGTTTGGTGTTTTGACGTGATAATCTGGATCCAAACTAACCTGGGAATGTGTCAGACACATTTGGTTTTGGTCCGGACCAAAAGAAAAAAGGTCCGGGTGCAGATCATGTTCACATTCACCTTTTACAAACGAACCACTAGGAATAAACATGAAGTTTTATGGACTGACAGGTAACTTGTTAATTAGATAGTTTTGTTGATTGTCATCCTATATTAAAGATCTCACAATAATAAATTTTATGTATTGTTAAGCAGATCACTGCATGTTATGAATAATGACTAACAGGCAGAGACAGGACAAAAAGGAGGCATCTTGTAGTCCACAGTACACCTGAGTGTGACAGCCACCTCGCTGACCTGCTGTGGCTCATAGTGTGTAATGTTCACACAGAGACGGCGCTCTGCAGCGCCGCATCTGCCAGCCCGACTGTACGTCTTTATATATCCAGTTTAGAGAAATTTTGTGAAGAGAAGAAAACAACAACCAGAAGACACCGGGTCTTTTGTTTGCGGTAAAATCCTGCGGTTGGTTTGTTTGCTCTCACACCACAAAGAAACCTCACCAGAATCCGTGTGGAACCAGAACAAGACCCACCTTTCCAGGCGGTTCTTTGATCCGCACCAGGGTTCGACTGACAGCTTTAACACCAGCCCAAACGAACCACTCTAAACGGCGCAAAAGGACCGCAGTCGGTTTTGACCGGACCAAACGAGGCAGGTGTGAAAACAACCTTAGAATCTCAATAATATGAGCTTGTCAGTGGCACTTTTAATGGAGGCAGTTTGACAGGTTTGCAGCCTGTTTTGCGCCTGAGGTGAAATACTGGACCAAGTTGTACCTATTAGTCATTTAGATCCACAATATGTAAAAACAGCACCCAGGTTTGAAAAAATACACTTTAATCAAGTTGTCATTATTGTAGCCATGACAATGAAGGTCTCCTGCCCTTAAAGCAGACATTTAATGCGTCATTCTGGAGGTCTTGGACCGACTGTATTTCATAATTTGATTTGGAGGACTTGTTGACTGTCTCGTCTCTGTCTGGTGTTCACTTTTTCTAAGTCAAGTGCTTTGATTTGCCAAAACACAACAATTAAAATGTGGGTAAATTGCCGGTGCAAAAGCATTTTAACAATTTGCTTCATTCAACCATGAAACTCAGAATCTGTGGTTCAGTGTTTTTGCCCGTGGACTCCAGCAGACCGGAGGAGCCGGGGATCAAACCGCAAATCCTGTGATTACCGGACGAGCCGCTCTGCCTGCTGAGAAACAGCCTCCCTGTAAAATGTTTTATTGTGCGTGAGTTGTCATAATCAGATGCTGGAGGAAAATGAAATATGAACACTTTGCAGATAGTCAGTTTGTGGATACGTCCGTTAAAAACTCATTATGGTGGTGGTGAAAATGAATCTCGGCACATTTCTACATACCTGTCCCACCAACCCAACTATCACAGGTCAAACTGCATTCTGGGTAATGTTTTGACGAGGAAGAAGAATGCATGGAACAAAAAAAAAAAAGACAATATCTGTTTGTTAAAAAACATGTCCATCATGACTGACAGTACTATTGATGCTAAATCAGCTGAGAACTGTTTTTATATTCAGTGTCTCATTTGCTTTTATATCAAACATTTAACTTTTACAACTGAAGTGCAGATATATCAACAGTCTTATGTGATTGTGTGTAGGACATTTTGTTTCATCAATGAGACAATATAAGTGCATTTAGGTGGAATTAACAGGCTCTTTTTTTTCTCTCATCAGTAAAACAAAAAGTGTATTGCAGATATAAAACTAAAATTTTGCAGAATGTCTTCCACAGTCTTTGATTTATTTGGTGACTCAAACAAAACATCCTGTGACCCACCCGTGGGTCACGACCCAGTGTTTGGGAATGACTGCCAATCACTGCCAATCACGCCACAACGGCTGCTTGTCATCGGCAAACAAGGTATGAGCACATGTTTTAATGGTAGCAAGCAGGATGAAAAGGATTAAGGCTCTTAAACTCTTTACCAAACAAGATCTGCCAGACGCTGCCTGATTTTGAAAATTCCTAAAGATGCCAAGTCGGTCTGTAATTCATACAACGTATCTGCAGCTCAGTGGCACCAGGAAGTCTTCAGTTAGAAAAGAAAACTTCAAACTTCATGTGTGCTAAAGCTGTTTCCACACAACTATTCTTAGCAAACTCTCACAGAGCTACTTTCACGTGGACATCAGAGATTTTTCAGGACAGATGCATTTACAAAAACGGCACCGATCTGACAAGCAGCTGATCATCAGACTATTTTTAGAGGACCTCCGACTTGCATCCTGCCTCAGCACCAAACAGGAGTTGATTAATTAACGGATGACATGACACATCCAGCAGCCATATGATGTGACAGCACGGCTTGGCTGCATCTCATCCACAGATCCACGGATCTTCTTGGACGCTTTTTTATCGAAATACTTCCACTGAAATGATTCCAAGTCACATGTGAGACCATCAGCGCTCAGGTCTGCACATCGTGTTCTTTCATCCCAACTTCTGAGGCAAACACAGCGCTCATTAACACATATGTGATGGCATGTTAATTTATGGAAAAAGGCGTCCATGAAAGTCCTCTCCTGATCACTGATCATCCTCGGGGGAAGAGCGGCTCGGCAGCGAGGAGAGTTTCACACCAACACCAAAGTCACATCTGATGTTTAATGCAAAAGGCCACGATTTCAATGGCACCGTCCGACGCTTTCATTCCCTTCCCATCAGTCTGCAGTGTCAGCCGCCAGCAGGTCGGCCGGCTTCTGAGCAGCCTAATAAGAGTTTTGGAGAGTTTTAAAGGGGCCTAGAGTTTGACTCTCACACATGGCCAACGCCAGGCCTCATTAGCATAGAAACAACTTCTAAGATGAAGGTAAAAACAAACAGAAACGGTTAATGAAAGAAGAACCCGCCTCATCTCTTGCAGGATCGCATTTGCAGCGAGTACACCTGACTTCAGGGAGAAGGTAAACAGGAGAGAAAAAGCCGGGATTAACGCGGTTTTTGAGATAAAAGTCCACTGTACTCCAAAGTCAACATTTACTGCCGTAACATCAAACTGCAGCTGCTTCACTCTGTTAAGACCGGAGCTCAGCAGGCCTGAGAGTCACAGCAGAGGTAAAGACAGAAGAAACAGAGGAAGGAAGGCCGAATCCTGACCTGAACAGCAGACACAGTGTCAGTGTTTGGAGGGAAACGGTAACAAACAGGCGCAGTAGTAATACAGCCAGTGAAAACTACACACAAAATGTTTAAAAATGGGACCAAATGTAATTTAAAAGTAATTTTCTGATCAGGTTGTATGCCTCCGCCAACAAACTGAGTTGAAGTTTACATCCATGTCTGTGATATGTATGATTTTAGTGAATAATTTCCAGTGACAAACATGCTTATTATGCATTATTGATGGCTTTTACAGAGGAGCACAGAGGACTGATGCAATGACAGTCACAGTCGAAGCTCAACTTTAGCAAAAGCAATAAGTCTGTGGTGACAACAATGCTTCAAATTAGAGATGTTCTGTTAAAATCTCAGAGTTCAGTCCACACTGCAACGAGACCTCAAAACAGTTCAGGAGTTTTACTGTGGATTCCCACAAAAACAAACAAAGGAAATGAAGACTGAAATTACAGCGTCTGTATTCACAGTTCAGTAACAGAGATTATGGACTCCGGGTACTTATGGCACCAAGTATCAGTCAGTCAGTTTGCAACTCCTGGATAAAACTCTGGGAAACACACAATCCACTGAACTTTTCCTCCTCCTGATACAAACTCCTAAGACCTTCTGCTAACAACAAGCTGCTACAATAACACAGACTTTGCTAACCGATATGATGCAGAGGTAAATCTGGTGTTTCTTGCTTCTGCTGACCATAAAATGTGGCTTACAGGACACTGCTGGGAAGTAGCAGGGTCCTGTTTTCGGGCTGGTATATTACGGGGTATCAGATCGTGCACAGACTTGCAAATTGGCAGATGCCTGATGGCACATTTTAGGCAGAATCTGAGGAATTTTTACAATATGGGTGATGCTGCAAAGAAGCTACAAATTCTAAAATGTGGACGCTTCGCACACGTGTTCAACCTGCTGCAGCACAGAGGATCTCTACAGTTTCAAGATGGACACACATGATTAGTGTCACCAATTCAGTATCTGACCAAAGGTGAAATATGGTCACGATCTGCCCTTCACTTCCTGCGTTAGGGCTTGAATAACAATGTTATCACCTTAACATTTTATTTTATTCTATTAGATGTTTGTGTGATTGTGTTTGTCTCCTGGCCAAGAACATGTTTTATGAGGTTATAGTGACCCACAAAAATCTAATCAGTTCATCCGTGAGTCCAAGTGAACGTTTGTACCAAATTTTAATGTAATTCCCTGAAGGTGTTCCCGACAAGAATGGGACAGACAGAAGAAAACCTGAAAACATAAACATAATGCCTCTGGCCACGGTGGTCACCAGCGCAGAAACATAAAAACAAGAAATATAGTTCAGGCAGTCAACTCGAAGCTGCATCGCAATCACATGTGACAAGCCTCACTCTCTGTAGTACAAACCAAACGCACCCTTCCAATAATCTGGTGGTCTATTTAAACTGCTAAAATCTCCCAGCTCTCCCTCTACCTGTAAAGGCCATTGCTGCTTTGCATCAGCGTCGCTGCCTGCTCATCCAGCCGCACCACCACCCCAGCATCCACCTGCAGGCTCCCACAGTCCAAGATTATGTGTTCATCACTCCTCAATTTCTCTACGTAAACATAATCTGTGAGGAGTGATGAGGTCGGAGCCCAGATGCCAAACTATGTTCTGCTGCTGCAATAAACATTCTTGAATGTGAACAGTCTGACTGAACTATGACAAACTGTACATCTTTCATAGAATAAAAACTAAGCGAATGTGAACTCACAAATGCACAAATGAACTTATTAAAACATGAAATGATTTAAGACATTGGATTGTTATTAATACATAATTTGAGACCAGGCTGTAAGTAATAAGCAGCACAAAAATGGAAATACTCAAGTAAAGTATAAGTACATCAAATTATTCCTTTGTTACTAAACGTTTCCACTTTTGGACTTCTCTCACTCCTGCTAGAACGGCCTCATTTTTGACATTTCAGAGAGTTTTTGCATAATTTCTCAGGCAGCTGGATGGAAACTGAGCGCGACTGGTGAGCAAAGGATGAGAACACCAATGCATGAGTGTGTGTGTGTGTGTGTATGTGTGTTTATGTCAGGAGTCGCTATCATTTACTTGCAGTGCATCCGAGGTGGACGGGAGGTCCGGTTAACTGCCCCATGGGGGGAGATTAGTCTGAATTGTTGCCCTGTGGGCATGAAGGAGAGAGAAGACAAATACTTCATCTGCCCCTGCAGGAAGCGACTCAGTCCAGATGCCTGAACAGCAGGACTGACTTCACCACCACCACTCTTTAATACACTGTGTGTGTGTGTGTGTGTGTGTGTGTGTGTGGGCGAGACGTATCCATCGAGTCATACTGGAGGAGCTTCAGAGCGCTGCTGACTCATAACACACACAAAAGCGAAGAAAGAGAAATAAATACACGCAGGCAAAGACACGCTATGTTTCCATCTACATGTTGCACAAATTTAAAGCGTATTTCCTTGAAAATTTGGCGAAAGAAAACAAAATTAATTGTGTGTTTTCCCATCAGATGGAGCTGTGTGAATGCTCTCCAAAGGACAAAACAAGACTGCATAATGAAAAGAGTGATAGCACGTCCGTCCATCAGGACATTTCATTACCGCCTCACACCTCAGATGGCATTTATGGCATTTAAATGAATGAATTTGTTCTCCACACAAACAAACACTGTGTGGATGCTTTTGTCTGCTGCAACTTTTGATTTTCTTGTCTTTATGGGGGAGTGAAAGGAAGGGAACAGCAAGATGCTGAGCTGCATCTAAGAAGAAGAAGAAGGAGAAGCAGCTGGTCCTGTTTCCATCGGCCTTCATCACATCTACGTTTATGATTCAGCCCAGAGGATTTTCTTTCTGTTTTTTTCCTCAGGTGATCCAGATTTTTAAACCTTTAATCACAGCTTCAGTCAGAGCTTTAATCACCTCTATTAGACTCTCCTAAATAGAGGATAATTACCCCGACCGACTGTACGTTGGCATGGTTGTGACAGCGGGAGTTCTTTATTATAAGGTTTAATCTGAGAGTTCTCAGAGGTGAGAATGTTTTGGTCAAAGTTAATTTTATTCCTGCCAGGTCACAAATTTGAAGTAATTATCTAATAACTGTCTTTTTACGTGGAGCTGACTTTTAGCCAAAAGTAAAATTCTGATGGAGCACAAAACACCGTCCTTTTGCAGAGAGTAGATTGTAGGAGATGGAGGAAATATTAAGTATTAATTTACTTAAAGGTACAGTGAGTTAGATGAGACAGTGTCAATTGATTTGAATTGAATTAAACTAAATTTAATTGGCAGAATGTGACAAAAAGTAAACTAAAAAAATACATAAAATCAAAACGTGCATGAAAATAAATGAATGAAAAAGACATTATGGATTGCAGCTGCTGCTAATAATATTTTTTAGGCTTCAAATTTCTAAAAAAGAAAAGAACAAAGTGTTTAGTTTGACTCGTATGATAAATCTGGAACTCTTCTGGTGCTGATCAAAATGTTGCTGAGTAAAAATCAAAATCCCTTCGATCATACAGAGGAAATAAACGAAGATTCCTGCAGAGTGAACGCACCTCTGCTGTCTTTTATCTCCTGTTGACATTTCAGAACCAGATCTTTATCAGGACGTTTCACACCGCAGAGCTCTAAAATCAGGGTTTCTACATCTTCTTTGACACTTCACACAATTTTCAGGTCCCCGCGTCCTCATTAAAGAGAGAGGAAGTTGTCAAATTGTCGTGTGAATTTGAGATCGCAATAGTTTAAGTTTCTTTTCTTTTTTTTTTTTTTTAAGCTCACTGAGGGAGATTCAAGTAAATTTTAGGTCATTAAAGTTGTTTCTAGGATGGAATCTTCTGCATCATATATTTTAAATTTCTGTTCTCATTTTGTGACACACAGTAAAATTGTGTTATGTTGTTGTTGTTTGACCGTAACTTGCTGTTAATGCTGCTCAACTTGGCCGGGACACTTTCAAAAATATCTATTTTTTATCTTTATCAAGCTGTCCTGGTTAAGTAAAGCTTACATAAAAACACTGTAATTCTTTTTTTTAAAGTAAAAGTCAGCAAAAATATGTCAGAGGGTTCAACATTAAACATGGACACAAGTTTTATCCACATACTGCACCAGTACAACGTTACAGATCCACAAACATCTTAATTCCTTTGGGCCTTTTCCTTTATCACCGTGTAACTACTGATATGTTGGGGCTACTGATGTCCCGGTTTACTAAGACCACTAAAACTGATAACAAGGACCAGAAACACTAAATTTAGGAATGAATGGAAGCAGGAGTTTGAGTGGCTAAATGCATCATCATTCTGCTATAGAGGGGAAAAAAAAACACTCTCCTTTGAACCAATCACAAATGGAGGGGAACCTGTTTTTGGAGGAACATTTGCCTGTGGCATTAAAATAGCTAAATCACCGTGTAAGAAAAGGTAACAGCTGCTATCATGTGTATGTTCATACCGTTAGCAACCAGGTGCTAACTTGCCAATTTTCACCATGCAGGTTGCTAGCTTGGAGGTAGTCTTCCGTATTGAAGGGGACTTGGAAAACGCTGGTAGCAGACATGGCAGACGCCAGAAAGAAAATTGCATCAAATTTCATGGGAAAAGAAACCACATGTGTCATAGTTAAGGACGGTGGTGTTCTGTTGTGGTAAATTGCTTTAAAGTGAATAATACAAAGAATAACTACTGATGAGACATTTAAACGGAAGATATTCTGACCTAAATAAGTCTATTTAATTCAGGTGAAGTTCTTCTTATTGACCAATAATCAATATTACTGGTTAGTTTTGCCTTAAAGGACCAGGGTGAAGGATTTAGTAGCATCTAGTGCTAAGAAACCTATGGTGGCCACATCTACAGTTCTAGTGTTCTAGTTTTCTAGTGGTCGGTTTGTCTGCTCTGGGCTACTGCAGAAACACGGCGGTGTAACATGGCAGGACACCGCGGAAAAGGAACTGTGGCCTCTGCAGATAAAAAAGGGCTTGTGGTTCTCAAATAGGGGTGTGGGGACCACCAGGGGTTCTTGGAAACTTTTCTGGTTCATTAATTTAAATGATCATTATAAATACGTTTAAAAAAAATCCTTCATTTATTTGTTTATCAATGTCAGAAAAGACACCAGCTCTCTAATTAATTTGTCAGGGGACAAACCTAAAGGGGTCCCTGATATATTTCTTATCATAAGGGGTCATTGGATGAGAAAAAAAAATGGAGAATCTGTCTTTTAATATGATAAGAATGAAATTAAAATATCCATGAATATTGTATTCCTTTTCTGCCATATTCTGACAATAAACCCCCTTAAATCTGACTTTAAAAATCAAGATCTAAACTCACGTTATATACCAGGCGACAAATAGTGACGAGTGAGAGGAAACAGAATTGAATCTCAGCTCGTCTTCACTCTTCCAACATGGCGGCAGATTTCTGGAAACCTCAGGCGACCCCTCTCCCGTCCGCTCTGCAGTCACACCAGAGAAGGAGAAAAATCTGCATTGTTCCCGCCGCCCTCCCGTGTTAATATCCCAACATGGCTAATGGGATGTTTTATCAGCACACAAGCTCTGATTCATGGCTTTTAATGAGGAAGAGATCCTGGCAATAAATCGAGGGATAATTATGTAATGGGACATGATTAGCAAGTAATGCAGTGTCACTGTCATCCCGCTGCCCTCCTTTCACAGCTGGGACATCACCAGGCAGATTAAGAAGATCTCTGAAATAAAACATGAACAAACAGCCTCTCTCCAAGCTTACAGTAAGCAGATTTAAAGAGGCCGGGGCCCCGACAGACGAGGGGCCGAGGGCAAAGAACAGTCATCAAGGAGTGGGAGTTATATATTCAATATCAACACAAATTACAAGGTTTCAGTCCTCTCTAAAAACCCTCTGTAGGCATCCAGTTGGAACAGACATCGTTTCAAGTTCAATCAGTGACACCAACATTCACTCAGACTCACTCCTCATGTTCCTGATTGGATTAGTGCAACAACACCACCAACTGTTTATCCTCTGATCTTCTGTCACTGTCTTCCAACTGGCTTGATTTGGAAGATTGCATTGTCTGCATTGTCTCCGACTAAGAATTTGTTCAGTAGAATCAGATTTGGCCGTTCAATATTAACATTTGACAATTAATTTTCCTTTTTTGTTAGTTCCAGTCGGCCACATGAAACTCCTATATCAGCCCAAAAAAGTTGTAACACCTTTTGTCATAATCTGTGGTGTGAAAACATCAATTTTCGGAAAAAGTTAAAGTGTGTGTCCTCTTATAGTTCAGTTATAAAATCAGCAACATGGAGCTCCTCTCCCCATGCACTCTGTGCTCCTTCACACCATCAATCAAGGATTTATTTTGACCAAACCAGAGTTGGTGATTGTTGGAACGGTGGAAAGACGAACCAAAATGTTTTTGGTGAGTTTTATTTTGTTTCTGTCCAGTTTGGATGAAGCTCACGACGACGATGGACCCTGACGAGTTTGGCGAGAGCAATAAAGCAGCTGCTTCTGGTTAAACAAAATGTTTCTTAACTCTCCTTTCCATAATGTTGTGTTTAGAGTAACAGTCTGAGCCTGTCGGTGGCAAAAAACAAGCACAAGCAAACGTGTCACCTGCCCTGCTGCTCTGTGTTGAAGTGGCCGACTGCTCGTTTCTGTCATTCTTCTCTGCTTCCATCACAGTTATTCTTGTGGTTTGTGGTGACTTAGAGACTCGGTTTGTTGCACGGCTTTGTGTGCAATGATGTAGCTAAAAAACAAGAGCTGAAACTTGTTTACCAACCACTTGTTTCACCTTGACAGCTAATATTAAAGTATTAAAGTATTTGTGCTTCCCCTCATTTATCAATTCCTCATTGAAATGTGTTCCCTGTAAGCTTCTGTTTCATCCTGTTATTGTGATGCACACATATACCCTCTATATGTTCATCTGTTTACCACAAGCTAATACAACTTCCTTTCTAACTTGTCCTCAAACCTATATGATGCCCAAAATGACATGCATGACCATTGGAGAGCACCAGAAAAGCATATAGGACCTTCGTTGTCATGTTTCACGTTGGGAAACAGCTGGATTTTGGTTAGGCTGAGGCACAAAAACTATATGGTTAGGTTTTGGAAAGTCATGGTTTTGGTTTAAGTAAGTTACGTTACGTACGTGAGTTAAAATAAGTCCAAGCTGACTTAAGGTTTCACACGGAACATGAACAGTGGCCTCCTGGGTGAAAGTCTAGGTGTGTTTGATCCATCCACCCCGCCTCCTGTCGACACAGATATTGTTGCAATTGATTGTTTCCTGTCATAAATACTTCGGCCACTAGAGGTCACCACCTCACTCCAAACATAAATATGGGCCATAACATAAATAAGCTGCTTGCACAGGTGACCTATAGGCCTGTGGTTGTTTTTCCGAGGGTGGGCTGTCTTGTCTAAGCCACATCCCTCCCTCATTTACAGTTGGATGAACCGCCTCATAAACAAAACATGCCGGTCTGCCCTTTAGACAGATGAAAAAGGAAGCGCGGTGGGGGTTTTAAACCCGGCTCTTGTGAAGTAAAGATGATCTCTCTGAACACTAATTGAGTTTCCTGACATTTACCGACAGACAGGTATCAGGGATAAACACGTTGTTTCAGTCTTGTGAACTTTATTTGTCTCCATGCTTTCCATCTGCCGTCCTACATCACCTGCCCTCCTGCCAGCCCTCCTGGGGAGAAACATTTCCAAACCCTCCCGGTCCTCACACATCAAAACAGTATTTATCCGCCTCATCTGCCCAGACCGCCGCATGTAATGACTTCAAATTGCGAGTGCCAAGCATCAAATGTGGCGCATGCCTAACATGGCCGCGTAGTAATACTCCTCTATCTACTCATTAGGCTGCCAATTACAGTAGGAGGCCTAATTTCACGCAGACATTTAATGATGTTCCCCCATTAAAAGGAGACACAGCTGAAAGCCTCCCAGAGCTTTTAACATTGAGAAGTAGCTTTTTAGGAAGAAGGTTACATCAAAAAGAGATGCTCTTAAATCTGTGGAGTTGCATCAGTTGCATCAGGTTGAAAGGAGGAAATAAAAAGGAGCTGGCTATTTCCTCCTGTCCAAGCCGCTGAGACGGAACGCAGGCTGATCAAACACATCCCGGCTTTTAACACGTCCAACCACTAAACGCGTGTGCGTGACTAAACACGGCGCCTTTGAAACTAACAGCCCTCTAATAACAATCGCTGCGGCTGCTTCAGTCAATATATACAGACGCCTCAGAGCCAGACTGACAACAACGGCTCAGTGCAGCGAGAGCATCCACTCCTGTCACTTCACATTTTAATCTGCACAATAAACATCTGAGCCACTGTAAATACTGTATATAGACTTAAAGGTTATTTCAAGTGGGGTTTATATGAGGTACTTATCCACAGTCAGTGTATTAGCTACAGTAGATGGCGGCTGACACGCCCCCAGTTTGCAGAAGCAGCAGGAGCGCTGGTGTAGCCAAGGAATGTACTGATGTGGACACCTAAAATAATCTATATCAGTTTAAAAGAGCAATATGTAGGAATTTAATAGGTTGAAATCATATTTAATATATAATCTATGGTCGAAACGAGTTATTTCCACCCACTCTGAAGCTCAGGCACGCTGCAAGACAAGTGCATCAGTCCCAATTGTCTGTCAGTGTAAAGTTTAGCCCTTTATCCTGAAATAACACTCACTCTGGAGTTGGCGTTCAGTGGCTGCCTGTCTCACTGCCTGCCAAACTCCATTAACATTTTGCTAAATTTAACTGTTATTATATATCTATGCCTTCTACAAGATTATTAATGATTCCTTACAACTCATAAACAGACACTTAAACATTCAGCAAACATTCAACATTGATTTGAACTCTAATTAACATGAAACAAGCAAACTAAAAACAGTTATTCTGGCCCAGAATAGAAATTAGAAAGGAGGACACGGTGGCTGTAGTGTTGGTGTCAGAGAGGTGAGTATTTCAACATGTCTCCCTGATTTCTGATGGCATATCATGCTGATTTTATGATTTATTACAGTTAATACATTAAAGATTTCTCCTTTGTGTAGTGCACAAAGCAAAAACATTTGCAACCTTAGTTATATTTTTAGATGTGTGTAAGTAAATTGTGCACTTGCAGGCTCGCTTGCCCCGAATTGCCCCTTGAGAGACGGGTAAAGAATTGAATTGAACTAGCTCCATGGTTTTAAAGAGATTCTCCTCCAAGTTGCTGGCTACACACACACACACCCGTCCCACCAGGGATGAAACCTCTCGGCTGCAGGCCGCTATAAACCAAACACACCGTCCTATTCAATCTCTGCATTCAGCAAATGTGTTTTTAAGCACGCAGTGTGTTGGATTGTTAGTTTTCGAGAGAGGAACAGCCTTGTCAAATGTTTCCAGAGTGTTTTCCTGTTACGGGAAACACAGCAAACAGGATCTAATGAGCTTCTCCACACACACACACACACACACACACACACACGCACACCTCCCACACAGAGCGAACACAAGGCCACAACATAAAACCACAGATATATAGTCCTATTCACTGGAGAGATGAGAGATGGAAAGAGTGTGTGTGTGTGTGTGTGTGTGTGTACTGTTTATGTGTGTGTATATGTGTGTGTACGGGGGGGTGAATTAAAGCCTTTGGCTGCTCTGTTTGTCCTCTACGTGGCCCCATCCTTCATCAGCGGAGCAGAGCCCGGACACTGAGGATCGTAGATATTTTAGAAGATAAATCACTCCGATACGGAAAACTGACCCACCTCTTGGTCTGTAAAAGTAGGCACTTACAGTAGTTGGTTTCCATGACAACCAGTCTGTTACCAGCCTGAACTTAGATGCACGTTTTGTCTCACTGCTGTGATGCTTGAGGATCGTTGATTTTCTATATTTTTCTTTCTGTCAACAAATCTCATGTTCCAACCATCACTGAATGCATCTCCTATAAAAAGTACTGTGTGTATTAACTTCCTGTTGCCCAAAAACACATCAGTTAGCCACACTGTTGCACTGTCTGACATGTTCCTTTATCACCATGAACACACACACGCTCTAGTTTATGTTAACTCGATCCCACACACACCATCCTGCTGCCACAAATACTCACTGGAGCACCAAATGTAGATCGCTGAAAATAGTCCACAACAAATGCACTGATTCCTCCTGTTTGTTGCTGCAGCTGTTTTAGAAAATTACTGAACGTTTTTAAAACAAAACCATCTAAAATGTTCATCTTTTAGATCTGTGTTGTGTGTGGCAGGTGCAGTGAATCTGTTACTTTTGCACGTTTGTGTTTTTAATGTTTAAATTTGAGAAATCTCACAGTTACTTTCTATTCTTTCATTTTTGTTCCTTCCTGCTGTCACTGGTTTATAGGTACAAGGCACTGGGTGTTGGGTTTTTATTAGGGTTGGGCGATATGTGAAAATTTACCAATCGACCATCGTCAGCCCATCCATCATTGATTGGTGATATCTTCGTTCCACTACATCCAATAAACAAAATAAACTCACAAAGTGTCAAGAAAATAAATATTGTAACATGTATTTTCCTTTTTAATCAGAGCAATTCTCTTTTTTACCAAGCTAGGACGAGCTTAACCGGCTCATTAACTCCTCATAAAACTCACCTAAACCGTTTTTGTTAGTCTGTCCACTCTTCCAGCAATCACCAACTCTGGTTTGGTGAAATTAAATCCTTAATTCACCGTGTAAAAAGAGTGCAAAGAGTCTAACTCTGCAGGCTGTTTTCCTTTCACTCCTCGCCCAGCTCAGCGAACTCACGGTCAGCTGATTGGGGGTGTACTGCACCGCTGGATGAGAGCACGCTGTGGAGCAGCAGCTGTCACTCTGCAGACCGTTACATCTGCAAAATAAAATGACAAATATAGCCCCAAAAATCAGCCAAAAAAACAGCCGCCGATGGATTCAGCCTATCGTCGATAGGCGATATATTCATCCAGTTGCCCAACCTTGGTTTGTATTTGAAAATTGTATTGTATAAAACAGGAATCAGATGGAACATCTTGTCACCCGTTTTAATGACCACTGCTCATGGCCCACGTGAAAAAGTCAGGGTTGACTTATTTTAACCTGCGTATTAAGATCAACTACATGACATACTTGACCTACATCATGTATAAAACTTTACTAACATACTTATTTTAACCAAAATCATGATCCTGTCCTAAAACTAACCCAGTAGTTTTGTTTCCTAAACCTAAGCAAGCAGTATTTGTGTCTGGATTTTGAAAGTCTACCTGAACATTGCATATTTGTTATTGCTTGATGTTTTAGTTTTGCCCATGCCCCATCTGCTAACATGGACAGGGCGGGGTTTATGACCTATCCTGCAGACAGTCACCAGAGGGTGATCCAGATGTTCTTGCTTCACTTTTGGAGAGCTGGCATGTTGTACATGTTTATATATGTCTGTGGTTATGAGTGAAAATTTGTTCTATATTATTCATGGTTGTATAGAGCATTCTTTGTATAAGTGATGGGACCAAAAACAACAAACAAAAAAGATTCACATCTTCAGCAGACACCAGTACACTTTGGGATGAGAGCTACAGTCAGGACGGGGAAGAATAAAGTAACACAATGCTGGTGTTGATCTTTTCATGCGGTTTGTTGACAACAAGACAAATACAGAACAGCCATTATTGTTTAAGTGCCAAAAGCTGCAGCAGAGCGCCAGAGTTGGTCCAGCAGGCAGCAGCGCACCAAACAGGCTGATGCCTGCTGGCTCAGCATGCAGTGCAGGGACTAATAACATCTGGTTCTTGCTCTACTACACCCTGTCAGGCCCCTCTTATCCACAGCACCACCCCCTCCTCCTCTCCGCTAGTTATTATCAGAAACCTACAAACCATCTTTCTCCTTGATCGCCGGCTGCTCCCATCTCCCGGTCTTTGTCTTGTTTAATTAAAACTGTGACAGGACACAGTGACAAAAAAGTGGAGCTGCAATTTATAACCGTGACATATCTTCCTGACTGAGCCCTTGTTTCTAGCAGACCGAGCACTCAACATAATCAAAACTCTCTATGGGAGGGCGGCGGCAGTCTCAAAGATGGATGAGCCCATGTGACTGCAGCCTTCAGCTGGCTGTCAGAGGGAAAGCCATCTTCACCTGCCTTCTCCCCTCTGTTTCCTCTAAAACAATGGACTCTGGACAGGTGAGTGTCCACGATGGGCAGTTATGTTTTGTACTATCATCAAGTTTTCGAGTTGAATTTTTATTCAGTTGACAAGAACCTGAGACCAGTCGGCTTTTCATAGCAAGAAAATGTTTGCAACGTTGTGAGATCAGTCCTGAAAACACTGGAGACACGGCTGAACACAACACAAAAAGAATGATAACAGCGCTCACTTCCAGACAGCAGGGCTTGGACATATATTGCCGGACAAACCAGTGTTTTCTGAAGAAATATTGATGGATATATTAAATATTATTTGTGCAACCTTTGGTTAACCCTGCCTATTATACAAACCATTTTTGACCATCGCTTGAGGGTTATAACAGCTTGCAGAGCGATATCAGGGTCAGAGGTGCATGTGTTTGATGGTGTGTTCGATCTCAGTCGGGGAAAAATAAGAATGGTGGTTTGACGTCTAATTTATTAATTTCTCCCTCCTTCTTCTGATCTAACCAAGCCAGTGATGGAGCTGTGGGTGGAGGCCAACAGTGCTCTATAGCTCCACATCGCTCAGTATTCGCTAAGCCATGCCCACGTTTCATCAGTCAAATCTGAAGGATTGAATTGAAATGTCTCTTGTAACTTAGCCCTGCCAACATTATTCACTTCCACACTTGTGAAATATATCACAATACAGATGATAACAAAGCTCTGGCTGCTCTTTTATTATGACCTTAAGGTCTTTTTTTTTTATATGGAGTGTGTCTAATGCCGTGCTGCTGGTGATGTCAGCACTTGGGGCCGTAATCATTTGCTTGGAGGACTTTGACATGGGAAGGAGACTAACAGGTCAACTCCACCTCCTGATCATCACCATTCAGCCGTAACCAAGATTACTGAAACTCAAAGGATGGTTTAAGTCAAGTTAATCACCAAAGTGGCACAAAAATGGGGACAAAGAGGGGACCCACTCTTAAAAACATTACTTCATAGTGCCACAAACAATGATTGGAAATGAGGCGTGAGGTTTAGATTAAAGAGCAGTGGACCTGGAGAACATTAAGAAATGCAGTCTGCATCTTTCAAACATGCATATCAGCTGGATGCATCGCCGCAGGTGACCGCCCCAGGTGTAGAGGAGGTGAGCAGATAAGAGCCATGCTACACATGGAACTTAAGGCTGCTCCTGGATAAAGTCCAGTCAGGAAAATTAAATGGATGAAATAAAAAAATACCAGCCCGTCCTCATCAGAAAAATGACAGAATAGATCATCCGTGTAAGCAGCTTATAGCAACCATTGTTAATGTTTATTGTTAGCTGGTTACCGCTAGTGGCTGTAGTCATTATGATGGGAGCAAAGGAGGAAGTCAGATGATGTAGTATACAGAGCAACAAAGTCTGCATCATGTACAGTTAATGCTTTGGCAAATGGCAGCACATGTAGATGCAGCAGTCGGTAGCTCCTTCAAACTTATGAACACTACTTTTCTACTTTAATCTGTTTTTTGTTTTGTTTTTTAGTTTTATTGCTGAAACACGCATCACCTATGACAGAAATATGCTTGTAAGCATTGGAAATGAAGCGTGAGGTTTGGATTGAAGAGCAGCGGACCCTGAGATGATCAACAATCAATCAACAGTGCAGTCAGCATCTTTCAGATATGCAGCTGGATGCACCGCTGTGGGTGACCACCCCACGTGGAGAGGAGGTGAGCAGATAAAAGCCATGCTACAGCTTGGACTTAAGGCTGCTCCTCGATAAAGTCTGAACAAGAAAATGAGATGGATGACAAGGGACTCAGGTTGGACAAACAACAGGAAACCAGGAACACTGAGAAACCTGCTCTACAGCATCCTGGATCGAGCTGTTGCACCTGTGGAGCTGTTTGTTCTTGGAGCTGGCAGGATGCAACATGCAAGACTCCAGCAGGACGAGGGGGGGAGGACTCTGTGTTTACATCAATGATGCTTCGTGCGCAAACACAATCAAAGTTGATGGGCATTGTTTCCCAAATGTTGAACTTTTTGGGGGAAGTTGTTGTATTATCATCACCATCTTGTTGCTGCTGTTTATATTCAACCTGATCCAAATTCAAAAAATGGCATTACAGAATCATTTCCTCTTATTTTATATTTTCATCTTACTCCATTTTGAATTTAATTAATCATCTTTATATAGGTTGTATTTTGTGTGTATTATCAAGGAACTGCAATTATTGCAATTGTCTGTGTTGTATAATGATAATAAATGCCCTTGTATGTAACATAAGTTAACTAAAATACGCAAGTTAGTTCATTTAAGTAACTTTCAGCAGACCCAGACTTTCAACCAGTAAATCAATGATCATGTATCATGTGAAACCAAAAGTCACTGCTGACTTACTTCATGTATGTAACTGAACTTAACTTAACACACTTATTTTAACCCAACCAAGTAGTTTTGGTGCCTAAACTGAACCAAACTGCGACCATTTCACAAAGTTAAATATGTGACAATGAAGATCTGGTTTGTTTATCACCGGTGCTGTTCGATAGTTGTATATGTTGCACAGGATTCACGTGCACCGTATCAACACGCGTACGTCTTTCTGGACTGTAAACATCAATTTACAAGAACACTCTTTAAACCGCTTACTAGGTCTCAAGTGCCAAAATTTGCATGAGGTGTTTATGGACTTAATCAAAGATTGACAGCTACTGTGAGACAAACAATAAGGCGATCCACAGTTGTTAGCCAAACTGTCTCACTGAAAATGAAAACAGAAGAAAAACAACCTAAAATGTAATAAAATAAGTGCCACATTTCATACATATTCAAGGACACATTACGCGTTCTGAGGCTGCAACAAACAATTACTGTCTTGTCACTTAATCTGCCCATTATTTCCTTGATTAACCCATTAATCAAAATATAATTTACCAGAGCTCTAACTTATTTGTCTGAATGTCTAAATGACTTGTTCTGTGCTCAAATATTGAGTAATTATTCATTATATATTCAATTTACTATTATACACAACCTAATTACTCAGAAAATAGTCACATTTTAAGAGCTGGTACCAAAGATTTTTGGACACATTTGCTTAAAAACTAATGGAAAGCAATAAACAATCAGCGAAATCATCTGTCGATCGGCGAATGAATTACTTGAATAATCCTCTCACCTGTACTGTATTATACCACTATCAATAAATGTGACCTGAAGTCTTATTCTCATCTTTTTGATTTCTTTAAAATTATGTCCAAATATGAGAAGAAAATCTCATTAAATCTTCTCAATTTCCATCAACAAGTTCTTCATATTTGTTATGTCATCTACAAGCATTATTTCTCATTATGTAACATCGCAAATATAAAACACAAACCTGGTCATCCAAGCGGGATGTTATCTTTGTTTCATTAATGTTATGAGTCGAGCTAAAGCACATTGTCTGTGTCTCGGCTTTTATTAAATCCACTCTTACTGGTATGATTCAGTTTTTAAGAGGCTTTGGGGAAACAGCTGTCCTTCCTGCAGTTTACTGCTTCAATAAAATTACAAGCAAAATGGACATTTACAACAAATAAACACAAGGACACACATGTTTTCCGTCTGCGCCAATAAACGGAATAACTGCCTTGACAGATATATTGAGAAAATCTCTTCCAGATACCAAACATAATAGCTATTTTGCAATAAAAATAGAAAAGCAGGGTTCTTAAAACCTATAAAGTGTGAAAAAGATATTACCAAAAGCTTTAGAAATGGCTTCTGATGTCATGAAAGTAACTAACTCGCAAACAGGTGACCGATTAATGGAAAAACTGGCACGTCTCATGTAGAGTAAACAACGCTCAGCTATGAAAAGATTTTAGCGCAGGTGCAGCACGGGGGGAACTGCAAATTCTGGGAGCACTGACCAAACATCACCCTTTAAAGGGATAGTTTGGATCTTTTGAATTCTATGAGATACATAGGAGGACTCCGTCTTTTTAAAGGGCTGGTTCGGATTTACCAAAATCTCACAATAACACAAACAAACTAACAGATCAAGGCAGCAGTTTGATCAGGAACTCTGAGGTAAAACTAGCTGATTTCGCTCTCTGAGTCTAGCTGCTTTGAAGAGAGTGATATTTGGGTTATATAACTGTGGCATCCCATCTGAAAAGGCTGTCTGACAGCAAGGTAAAGCTGTGAAAACATTCTAAAAACAGTGAACTCTTCAACTGATATAGATTTTTTAGGTGTCTAAGATATATTTTGCTGCTGACTCTGTCCACAGCGGTTCTCCTGCTGCTTCTCCAAAAAATCTGAACTATCTTTTTAAGTTGGTATGTTGAACTTGTTAAGCAAACGCTTGCTTATTTCACATCCAACAGTTTTATGTCATTTGGAGTTATGTTTGTGTCGCCAATGTAAGTCCAATATTCACTTTTTTTTAGCTCAGTTTTTGGCCTCTACTGATCTCCTCAAGCAGATATCTGCACATGAGTGCAGACATCTGTACAGGAGGGACAAGATTTTGGTATTGGAAGTGTTTTGGCTTCTGTTTGTAGTTCTAGTAGAACTGACCGTTCACATATGAGCGGGCTTTGGTAGCATGCAGGTAAACAGTCTGGCTGAAATGCAATCTCAGGATCCACTGGTTATCATCAACAATTTAGCCTTTTATTAGCTTTTTAAAAATGTATCTGCATAATATGCGGACATCTTTCTAGGGATTAGTCACGTCCCAAATTGCCAATCGGACTGTAAACAAAGACCAGAGTACAGAGGAAGAAGTCTGTTATCCATTATTTGGATATCCACTGGCTATAGAAGCCCCGAAACTAGGGATGGCCGATTTTGAAAAAATATCCAATTGTGATTATTATGACTGATATTGCAATTGCAATATGATTTGCAATATTAGATTAAATGCTAATTTTTACATCATTATTCTCATTTTGATTGAAAAACACGTTAAAATGACAATAGTGTGATATTTTTGCAGGAATCTGTACCAAAAGGAGATGTTTTTCTGGAAACCTCTACCTCACTACATTCATTCATTTAAGAGTTTTTTGACACACATATCGCCGTTTTTGCACCTCCTGCTATTTGAAAATTGCAGAAAGCCATATTGCAAGTTTAATAAATTTTTGATTAATTGTGCAGCCCTACCCAAAACACTGGCTGTTGTCCTCAGACGCTAAATCATCCCCAGACGATAGGTGAAGCGCTCTGAGACTGGGTGTCTGCCAACTTGTGGGAAATATGTGGCTCTTTAGCTGCTAAACGCTCCACCAGCTCGACCCTAACCAACCCCGTCTCCTGGAAATTACATTTGCAAATAACTAAATTATTTTGATAATTATGTTGTGGTCACAATATAATTGTGATGAAGAGCAGGACTGTGACAACAGAGTTCACCAGAGTTCAGGGTTCACATCCAGACTCTTGCAACAAAAGATTATAGTTGGGGAATTATTGTGATTAGGTTAAATATTAATAAAAAAAAAAAGTTTTATGTCTCAGGTCCCTGCTGACTTTTGAATAATGCTGCAGTCACGATGACTGTTCAGTGTACTGCAAGATTGCCTATTCTTGCAGAAAACAAAAGAAATACATCTTACTGATATGTTCAGTATCAACATTTTTGCAGCTTGCCATGCGCGTTAATTAAAAACATTTCCTCATTATATTAATAGAAAATTTAATTCGCTCTGCATTATGTTTTCCTCAAATTGTATTTGCTGTTGCACTGATATGCTGCTCTGTCTCTGTGTGTCTGTCTACTGTTTGCTGTTGAGCAGACAGAGGCTTTTTACAGATTTTTTTCCCAGAAAACAGCTGCAGGAGCTGAACTCTGAGCTGAAACTCACTGTAAAGCTCCTTAAAAACTGAGCAGAGCTGCAGATTCAGCTGATAATTCTCTGTAGGTTCAACACTGTGCGTCGTGTGTTTCCACATGGTCATTTGAGGCATTGTTATAAAAGTTTTGATTACAGCCGCCTCAACAAAAAGAAAACAACAAGCTATCCAGATAATCAAAACTGTAACAGCTTCAGCCAACAGCACACAGCACAAGACAAAGTACAGATCCACTTTATGTTTCTGTTACAGTATGTGAATTATTTCACACCTGCTCAGTCCAACACACATTCTGGCAAATGTCTCGCTGAAAACAAAAATTCACCATTTCACCCACCAGGTTCAGACGATCCAGTCATTTTGTGCGAAAGGTTGTTATTTACTTTTTTCTGCACACACTTTCCTTCTCCCTGCAATTTGCCTCTTCTCCTTCTTCTTCAGATAGTGATTTCCTAGAACACATTTTAAAAAATCCCCAGAGGAAAGATGTGAACTCGTTGTCCTCCGTTATGAAATTTTACACCCCCAGCCTGTCTTGTAGCTGCTGGATTCTTCCTGCTCGTGTGAATGTAGAAAAACTAGTTTCAATTTCTTCTTCATTAATAGTTTCTCCCTTTTGTAACTGTTTATTCTGACTCCTGATTTGATTCCTGATATTACTGTTGATGTTTTAGGTGACTGAAATTGCTGTAATCTCAATTTTATCTGCTACCAGAAGAAGAAAAAATAAAATGGAGCCACATTTTTTAAAGATAAACAAAGCATGAATCTGTTTTTTTTTTTTTTTTTTTTTTTATTTACAATATTCTATTAAGTGAGAAATAAAGTTTGATGGAAGCCTGAGAGTGGAGAAGGACAGAGGAGGACAGAGGCAGACATCTGACAGAGACAGATGGTCTTCAGAGGAGAGTTTCTACATGCAGACGTTTAAAAAGACATTACGCCACCTACAGCAGCCTCCGTTTCTCTGGAGAGGCCTCCTCTCCCTGCTTATTGTATTGTGACCGTTACGCCGCCTGTGACAGATGATCTTGTGTCGGGCTGCTGGCGTTTCATCTCCACCAGAACACCAGAGACTCCACCAGTTTTACACCACTGACCGCCGTCCAGAGACGAAGCTTCCTGCTCAGGTTTAGAACTGCTGCTGGACTAAGGTCTGTGGGCGCCACATGGTTGTCATAAACCCCAGAAATAAGGGTTCCAAAAGGGTTCTTCCTAAAGGAACCAGAACCATTTGCTTCTGAAGAACGCTTTTTAAGAAGGGGTTTGTCGAGGGTTTTTTCATCCAGAGGAACCTTTCTAGAATAAAGAGTTCTCTAAAGATTGTTGAAAAATTCTTTGAAGAACTCTTGCATCAAGGGTTCCTCGGACCATAAAAGGTTTCTCTGAAGAACCTCCTGGGTGGGATCTGGTTGAAACCCTTGGAATATAATAAGGTTCCTGGTAGAACACTCTGAGTGTGTTCAAGATAAAAACCCTTGGATTCTAAAAAAGGTGCTCTGAAGAACCCCTTTGGTGGGTTCTGAGAAAAAGCCTTGTAATTTGAAGAGGTTCTCAACAGACCCCCCATGGTGGGTTATAGATGAGAATAACACTTTTAGAAAAAAAGGTATTTGTAAAAAAAAAAAAAAAAAAAAAAACCCTGGGTGGATTCTAGATAAAATTGGTGGGTTCTAGATGAAACACATGGTATCTAAAAAAGGTTCTTGGTTGAATCCCTTTGGTGGGTTCTAGATAAAAGCCTTGGAATATAAAAAAGTTCTCAGTAGAATCTCCTGTATGGGTTCCTGTCAGCACCTTAGAAGGTGGAATGGTTCTGGATAGGAGCCCCAGAGAGGGTTCTTGGGTGGAACCATTACACCACAGAAGGGTTTTCTGTGTGAAACCTTTCACAGATGGTTCTAGGTATAATCTTTTATGTTGGGTTCCAAAGGGAACAATTATCAAAGGTTGTACCAGAAACCAAAATGTGTTCTCCTATAGGGACAAGCCAAATGACCTTTATGGTTCTAGGTTGCACCTTTATTTCTCAGAGTGTAGTCAAAAACTTCAAAATGCCGTGTGTAACAGTGCTGCAGATCTCAAGCTGGAGGCTGCAGATTTATCGACACACTGTAAGTGTCCTGCTGCTTTCAGACGTCTGAGGGGATTTAATGAACCGCAGGAGAAACTTTTCATACAGAATAAAGCAGCTGTGGAAAACAGATACTGGAAGAAACACACATATTCATTTATAGATCAATGGAGACTGCTTTACCAACACTCCCCATCACATTAAACTTTCATTTCTAAAGCCAATTTAAATGCATCTGTTGGCTGGAGAGGGCTTAATTAAAACGGTTTACATTTATAAGCATCATCTTGTGATGTTTGCACATCTCCTCCAATTTTACACTGCTCGACACAAACACTGATGTACCAACAGAGTGACTTATAAAAAAAGAAAGAAAGTGTTGTGATTCCTTTTTTACATTTCCTGAGTAGATTTTTATATATATATATAAATAATGAGTTGTGGACAGTTAGCTCAATGCTAACATATAATGGGAATTCCTATTGACATGCTAATGGGAATTAGCATTGCGATAGTATTATCTTAACATTTTGCTTCACATGCTTACAATAAAATGACACCTGTGCTCAAACTTTCAGGCATATATTCCCTCTGATCTTCGGAAACAAACTAAGAGCTGCTGACTTCACATTGTTCACTCAGTCTATTAGTCTGACTTCAACACTCCACACTGAGCTCCTACAGCAACCTCAAAGGGTCAAAACTCAAACTTCACAAAGGGAAATACAGCTAACACTTGGAAGAGACATTGTGTGCAAAGAGAGGGTAGCACATATATTTCTATTTAGACACTGTATTATGAAGAAAGCTCAACATAACCAGACTTTCTTTGCATGAGCTGGCTCGGCAAAACCTCCAACTCCAGACATAACGGGTAGCACGACGCTGTTTGTCAAACTCAGGCTTTCGTCTTCAGGCTCCGTGCACTGTCACTCAAAAAAGAGGCGTTTGACGTGTCATTTGACTCATTTTCTGCACAAACTGAAGCGTTTGTGAGCCGCCCACTTCAGTCAAGATGAAGACGCTGTTATAATGGAGAAGTATAAAAATATTTATCACTGCTGAATGCTGACAGAAAATTCCTGATTGACTTAATGTTAATGCTCCGAATACCTGCCGTTAATACACCCCTCAGATCTCCAACCTCCATAGCAAAATTATTTGTTCTCTCTTGTAAATCCAGTGATACATTAACTTATTTCTATGTAGAAAATTATTGTGCCAGTTTGTCCGGTGTGTTGCAGTAAAGGTGTGTAGACTCCTCTATGAATAGATAAATGATCTGCCTTCAGCAGATCAGCTGCACAAATAAGTGCAGCACACTATCATTTCTTACTATATATCATTCATTTCCCACCCATATTGCTTTCATTTTCCATTCATGGCACAGAATAGATGTATAATCAGTAATTAGAGGCCTGTCTCTTTGAGAATTCCCTCTTGCTCGCTCTCTAAATTTGAACAACAACCTCCAAACAAATATCCATATCAGTGTTCTGTTGTGTTTGAATGGCACCATGTTGTACAGACTGCATTTACACCGACGTTTACTCAAGATAATCAAAATACCTTTTTGTGAGCAGTTTCATGAAGGAATTTCTTTCTTTTTAGCAGAGAAGAAAGTAGTTTTGGTAAATTCTACTACAGAAAGAAAGTAGTCCTACATAAAACTGCTCACAACGAGGTCTGTGGATTATCTTGAGTAACTGGGCATGACACTGGTTTTGAATTTTTCAGATGTATTTTTTGGTGGTTTGAGCACCACAAGCTGAGTGCCATTTAATCCCATTATATTGGAGAGAAGGCAGACATCTCTGCAGCTGATATCTCCAAAACTCTGCAACTCAGAATGAAGAAAAGCTTTAAAAAAAATAGTAAAAATAGCACTAGAGGCCAGGAGAAAAATATGTATATTTGATTTAGGGGTGAACTGTCCCTTTAATTGTTGAGAACTTGGGAGTTGGCACACAAATGAAACCAGTTTTATTCATAATTTCTATTTTTCATGCTTCATTTTCTCTTAAATCAACCAGAATTTCTGTTTTTCACAGCTCAGTGATGAGATGTGGTTAATGTGAACATGAGGAATTATCATACCAACATGGGAACATTTGACTGTATAATTCTTAGACTCCAGACTCAGTTTCCACCGAAATACTAATACCTCACTTTGGAGTGCCTCATTTGAATGAAACTCCAACCTCTTTGCACCGAGCACCAAAATACCACACTGATGGGCCCCGTGGATTCAAGTTCAGAAAACTGCGGGAGCTCTGCTTGTTCTGCTTGTTGCACCGCAACAAAAATCAAGCTGAGTCTTTCTGAAAAGCTGAAACCTGGTGGAGGTGGGATGAGTCATTCTGGAGAAAAAAAAAGTTGATATTTGAACACAACAGCCAAATGAACACACCCCACAAGCTCCACCCCTCAAATTCATAAACACGCATTGCCAAGGAAGGAAAACGACAGTAACACCTGAGCAATACGGCGGAGTCCAGCGTGTCTGCAGCTCGAAGTTACCGGTAGCCTCAATGAGGGAAAGTAATATTTTATCGCTCTGAAAATAATACAAGTGTGGAGAGGACACGGGCGGAGTTGAGGCAGGACGACAGACAGTTGGTGAGAGCCGGGGAGCTTTGGGGGAGAGAGCCGGGGACAGACCTGATGCTGACTCCTTTACTAGCAGGAGAGGAGCTCAGAGTTTTTGTTTCAAACTGTTGGGATCAAAAAGCGAATTTATTTTCAGTTCTGCTTCACAACCTGTCTGCAGCAGCGACCCACGGAGGAATCGCAGACCCATTTACAAGCAAAAGGAGAACTCAGAGTTTGTTTTTTAAACTTCGGGATAAAAAAGGGGATTTACCTTCACTGCTGCTTCTTAACATTGTCTGCAGCAATGACCAACATATGAGCCAACCACACTCGACTGCTAATTAGCTAATTAGTCTCTGTCTGTGTTGACTGCTGACCGGAGGATGCATTTTTGTGGACGTACGGAGAGGAGGCGAGGACAGACAGGAGCTTCACCGGTCAGTCCCATCAGAGGCTCACACACAAACACAGCTGGTGCCTGCTGGTTGGTGCTTGCTAGCTGTTAGCGTGTTGCTGATTAGCTGTCTGAGTAACGTGAGGAAAATATTTGCTTCACTTTTGGTGTGAACAATGCCATATTGCCTCTTGCCACTGTCCTGCACACTAGCATGAACATCACCTGTTGCTGATTGGCTGGAATAAGGCTGTGTGGCTCGGTCTGAGACACTTTGTTTATCTCATTTGCAGAGCCAGGGCTGTGTGGAAATATCAGGCTTTTTATCAGCGTGCAGGCAGCAATTGCAGGATCCCTTACACCAGTGGTTCCAAAGATATGGGTTGGGACCCCCCATGTGGACACTCCTGTCCACATGCTTTTGTGTACTTTTGTTCCGGGGCGGAAAAAAAAACACTGAAGATTCACAAATACCCCAGCAGAGGAGCCGTGGAGGATCAGAATGAGCCCTGACCTGAAACCAAACAGAAAACAGAGCATAAACAAAGCTTCCTGCTCAGGTTTTTAAGCGCTAAACTAAAGCTCTGTGGGTGCCGATTGGTTGCCTAGCCCCGGTCAAAAACTAAAAAAAAAAAGAAAAGAAAAGGGAACAGAAAGTGCCGAATCAAAAAAAGATTGTTGTTCAGTCAGTCAGGGAGTGGGGGGCAAGCAGCTAAATTATAGAGTAGAATTCCATCGAAAAAAGCCCAAAAAAATACAGTCAGGCATTCAGCTTCCTGCAGAGAAGCCTTGACAGCAATCTGCAGCTGCAGTTTCCACTATCAAGATTCAGAGACGCCCTGCTGTCCGGCTCAGATGAGCTCCCCGTCGGAGCAGAAATAAGAACAGCATAAATCAGTCGCCTGGGAACTCCAACATGCTTAAACATGAGCCCCGGCTGAACGTGAAGCTCAGGAGGAGCAGTGGACGGCCACTCAGCCGCAGCTCTATGAATAGAAATCCAAGGACCATCTATCATCGCGTGGCAAAAAAAAATCCAGACATGGAGCATCTTTTAATGGCTTCCCATCTCGGTTTTGCCTCTCTAGTGGTTTCTGATTATGAGGGGGATGAGGTGATTACTAATGAGTTAGACAGATCTGTGTGAGCGTTAGCGAGGGCTGGTAAACAGGCAGGACGCAGCGAGCTCGCTCTCAGCCCACCTCCGCACACCCTGACAGCTGTGACATTGATATAAAACCCACGCAACACTCCAGCTAATGAGGCCAACATGGACACCGCGGCTTAGGTGAGTCTAAAGCCGGGGCCTGTCACCGCGAGCGCTCAGACCAGAAGCAGAAATACACGCCGTGGTGTCCTGACACAGCTACAGTAGCTAGCAGGCAGCCACATAATGACCTGTCACTGTGCAGGAATAAAGATAAACAATAAAACAAAAGTCCAAAATTCAAATGACCCATTCACAGAGGGAGAGATTGGACCCTTTCCTCCAGAATGTTGCAGTTTCCTGTCGGCATTTACACCCGTTAACAGATAATGACCCCAAATCATTTCCTTTTTTTTTTCTTGTTAAGAATTTTCCTCCTCTAGGTAAATGATGTGACAGTGGAAAAAGAAAGTTCTCTAAGTTGACTCTTGGTAACAACTTTAGGCCAGTTGCCTGCAGGGATCAGCTCATGTCCATCCATTTGTTTGTCAAATGTTATTTTAGACACATCTGACTACGCCGCTTCAGTTTCTCATATTAAGGATTCAAGGACATTTATTATTATTATACAACACAGGGCTGTACAACGGATTTGGAGTTTTAATTCTTTCATGATACATACAAAATACATCACTGATGTTTAATTAAATTCAGAATGAAATAGGGTGCAAATATAAATCAAATTTAGAGCTGCAAGCAGTGATGGTCAGGCCCTTGTATCTCACGTGCATCAGTGTGTAACACTGATAAATTACAGGGAATATATTACAGATTTCTCCTTTAAAATTACACTAATTTGCCCAATAGGAATGCTACAGTCAAAGGTCAACATTTTCTAATATTGAAAGGTCATAACTGCTACATCACTGAATCAACAAATCATTTCCGGATGATGCCTTCAGGCGCTTTGTCCTTCACTTTCCGGAGAATTTTCCTCCTCCAGGTAAATGATGAGACAGTGGAAAAAAGAAACTTCTCTAACTTGACTTTTGGCAGCAACTTTACCCAGAGTCATGACAGCAGATAGTGGCTAAGAGCCTCCTTTAGGGGCTAATTGCTGTCATTACCTCCTCCGAGCTGAGGCCGGATGGACAGGCGACAGGCAGGCGACGGGGAGGCGGTGTTGCTTCGCTGATAAAACAACAGGCTTAATTGGCTGCGTAATGACAGTGGCTCAAATGCTTCTTCAAAGGCCAAGGTCGCGCCACCGAGACACTCTGGTGTCAGACAGCCTGGAGCGATGCCACCAATCCCCCACCTGCCCTCCACCATCACCATCGATCTCCGCCCACGCTCTGCTCAGCCTTCACAGGGACGCCGTCCGGCTCAAAGCCTGTGTTTTATGCCGGTACTTTCCATTGATTCAGGGAAAGTATCCAAAGATTTAATTACACGAGTAACACATAAACTGTCCTGTGCCAATAGTAGTTACAGGCTGGAAAAAATACAGCCGTGCCCTGTTAAAGTAATGGCCGGGGCTGGATTTGTGAGACAGTTGTGGAGTTTATGGCTGAAAAGATTTCTTGTTTTTTTGTCCTGGTGCATTAGCTCCATTAGCACCGTCCACACGGCTCATTGTAGAGGAAAACAACACCAGCATGCAGGCTGCTGACTTACTGCTCTAATTTGTCTATTTAGGGAGTCGTCTTGATGCGATGCTGTCAGTCTGTCTGGTTTTCAGCCCTTTAAAAGTGACATTTTTGACTTTTTGTGTTTTCCAGGTTCATTTTAAGAGCGCTTTAAATAAGAAAACAGGTGTTATTCACAGTTAAGTTTAGAATTTATCCGTCATCTCTGGGCTATATTTTACTCCAATTGGCCACATTTAACTACCCTGGTTCCACGACCCACATCACAGATATTTTCAGTAGTTTAAAACGAGTCTGGTGATTGATGTCCGTTTCCCTGATTGGAAAAACAACTGAGCTTGTCAGAGTTTATAGAGGGCTGAAGTAAAACCAGAAGTTATGGCTTCTGTTCACCACGTCCTGAACAACAGAATAGGTTGTTTACCAAAGACTCCCAAGACAAATTAGACTGTCAGAGGGCACCAGTAACAGGAGTACTGACTTACTTTATGAAAAGATCATAGTTTGGGTTAAAAGTTATGTTACTTACGTATTGAATATCATAATATCGCAATAAAAAATATGTCTGAAATATGTAGAGGAGTGTCACAATATCTGATGTGATATTATATGATTAATTACATTTTTTTCATGTATATTTTATTTTATAAAGGTACATATTTCAATCATACAATTTTCTGCACATGCTCAGATTATGGCTGGATACTTTTATTTTATTTCATTACAGAAGGAAATTAGAAGCACTTTAATTTAAAAGGAAAAACAAATTTTATACAAACAAAACATTTTGTTGTCATTTTGTTTTCTGGTTTTTAACATCGCAACAAATGTTGTATCATATCCTGTTATCGTAGCATAAATTCGTTACATTCCAAGTAGTTTCATAGTTCCCTTTCTTTGTAACATCTTGGTGTTTTCCTTTGAAAAGTCTTAACTTTCACAGGTAAACTCTTGTAATGGAAGCTAGAAAGTTTGGGAAGTTTATTAGTGGATAGCCCCCGGAGATGATCCATCTCGTTTTTCGAGGGGGTCCAACATGAAAGTCCTCCAAACTGAGTCAAAATATATTGATTGCCATTTCTTTTCAAAGCTCTTGTACATGACTGCAATGTATTTTATCCACCTTAAAAAATCAATATCTGTTTAAGTGTTTGCTGGGATTAGGGGGATGTTGATCAAATTGTCATATAGTGAAAGTGAAACACAGCCGATGGATGATGGCGTTGTTTTTAGGGGGGAGGATGGGGAGGGTTTAGTTGTCCCATAACAGAAAAGCTGACTGGATCAGCGACTCACCAGTGTAGTCATTGCTTCCACTGTCACTCTGACGTCAACCTCCAACTGTCTCACTCAGCCCAGAAAAGTTTCTAATGAAGGGAGCAGGCAGATCAACTCTCACATTCCCACAAGACGTGCGGCCAACATAAATCCCTCTGCCGGGGTTAGAAGACTCTTCGTCTCTACACCACATGTCTATAAGCTGAGTTAAGCTGACACCAAATGAGCTGGTTTGCTATTAGGGGTGGGAGAAATACTCTATTTGTAGATGCATCGCGATGCAGATTCTGAATCGATTCATAAAAGTCAAAAATTGATTTAATAAATGTTAATGAAAATTATGTTGACAGAGCGAAAAAGGCGAGGGCAGCACACCACCAGGACAGTCCACAGTGCCTGTAGAGCCTGCTTAAAAGTTTAAATGCACCGAGAATCGTTTCATCATCGAATCGTAGCTCTCTGAATTGAATCATTACCAAGAGAGTCCCATTCTTACTAGCTATACTGAGGAAGCTGAGCTATGAAAACACGGTTGAAGGACACATTAGTCTAGTGGTCTGCAAAAAAGCAACTCTGCTGCCAACAACGTAATCAAGCATCTTGGGTTCACTAAACTGGGCAGGTTCAGTGGTCGATGACTGTCAGACATCGGTCCAACTTAGTGCACGCCATAATTAGAACATTTTCACCACCTTACCTTGCCGTGGGACAGACTTTTCTGATTGGAAACCACCGATATATGAGCCAAAAGCCACCAGACTCCATTGGCTAAAACAGTAATTTTACCCCTTAGAACATGGGAGTTGCTGGTCTACTGCTGCCTCAATCAAATTGTTGGTTTGTGCCATTGTGTGACTTCAGGGCTAGTTTGGATTCACCAAATTCACACCACAGTACAAACAGAGTCCCGAGCAGCAGGAGGAATACAGCAGTCACTATATACGACAAGACCATCACACAGGAAGAAGATCTATAGAAAGTAATTCTCAGTCAGAATCAGTCTGAGGTGACAAAGAGAGTTCTGGGAAACCTGAGTGAGAGTTCTCCGACCAGACAATCCCTGAGCTGACTCATTAAATAAATGGAGCAGAAGAAAAGGCGCGATTATCCCACCACTCCTCCTCCCTTCTGATTTAAATGATGGCTTCCAAGGTGCATCCACTTAATTGTATTACACAACTGTCGTAAATTCTGCGACCGCACTTCTTCTCTGTTGATCCGACCCTCACACAGACTCAAAGTGACTCGACAAATGGCTACAACAGAGCCTGACCTCCACCCTCCACGACTGGAAATTCACATCCACACCCACAGGTGAGTGGGGGGGAAACTGACTTGCCAGTCATTTTCACCCAGGAGAAATCACACCAATTGCCATTTGGAGAATTAATTCAGTGACCTATGGTAATTTTAAGATTCATTTGCTCTGTGTTGGCTGTGCTTGAACTAGAAATGAGAGCTGCTCTCTTGTCCCCTCACTCATGCAAAATTCATTTTGGATAATTATCTCCATGCCTCCTCCCCTCAAAAAAGACAAAAAAAGGAGCATCTAATGACTAAATCTTTCCATTTGGATCGTGATAATTAAGATCAAACATCTGATCAGAAGCCAAATTGAGTTTCTTTGGCTGAGCGGCGCGGAGATAAATCTATCTACAGTAGCTGCACCGGAAAGGCGAGCAAACTCTGGCCTTTTTCAGAAACGCCTGGAGCGATTTTCTAATCTGGCTGCACTGACTTCTCTGTTCAAGGTCAACGCCGCAATGGACTGAACTCACGACAAAAAAAAGTGGCAGCTGAAAGAAGCACTGCCCGTATCTGTTCTGAGCTCTTATTGATGATGAAATCTGGGGGTTGAAGGGGCTGAGGGAGGCGGGCGACTGCAGGGATCGGCTCGTGTCCGTCCACCTGTTTGTCAAATGTTATTTTAGACATGTCTGACAATAACGCTTCAATCTCTCACATTAAAATTACACTAATTGGCCCAATAGGGGCGCCACAGTCAAAGGTCAACGTTTTCTAACTTTGAAAGGCTGCTTCATCACTGCTTCAACAAAACGTTCCCAGACGATGCCTTCAGGCGCTTTGTTCTGCCATTTAAACGACCACACTAACTGACCACAGACTGATTGAAGGCATGATAATTAAAAATGGCATTTTAAAGGATAAGTCTGATGATATTATGCATTTTTCCCTTTTGAGAATATCAACATGGGCTGAAGTAATGGTTAATAAGATTTCAGGGTGAGTCTGGGTGATGAGTTGGTGCAGACTAGCTTCCTGAAGATTCATGATACTGCTGAAACATTTCATTATTAAGTTTGTTATCAGAGTTAATGCTAATAAATAAGTTCTCTAACTAATCAAGGTCGCTCTAAATGGACAACAACTAATGGTTAAAGCCTAATATCATCTTGCAAATGTGACAGCAAAAAAAAATTGAAATGCAATACTTGAACATTTATTTAATTTCGCTTTACTTTTGAGTCATGTACTTGAATTTTCATCACCTTTCCAAGTTGTTGTTCTGACTTCAAGGGCCATTCAAATGAATTTCCCAAGTCAGGTACTTATTTTTCCAATTATTCCAACACCTCATGAATACAGGATACTTTCAATCGACCAATCACTGCCTAAAAGAAACATGAATGTGCATCTTTAATGACAAATTAAACAAGTCAGTTAAATTTAGCTTAAGTTTTTAAACTTTTAATTTCTTAAAGCTATTATATGAAACATTTCTGTGTTAAAATGTCTAAAAAAAATTAGACATGTTATATATTTTGTTGAATTTGTGCACTGACATTATCCAAAATGTTTCCAACAATGGTCAAACCCAGAGAAATCCATAATTTATTCAAGGTAACAGTGCATTTCCTGTTGGGTAGAAAGCAACTAGCAAGATATAACTTTGGGAAGAAGAACGTGGCTGCGGGGTAGGTTGTTTAACAATGAAGACAACAACTCCCATGATCCCCAGCTACTAGAAAACATCATCAAAACTACATCTTTTGTTATGGAGAGGCGATGTCCTGTTCCTTTCAGTGTGCCCCATAGAACCTTACTTCAGTGATGAGAGACAAATCATTTTTTGGAATGTTTGACTTGTATCATGAATTACACATATGTGGTTTTCAATTTTAAAGATACTTCTACAAACACAAAGCCCCAGTTTGTGTTTAGTTTATTGTTTTAATGTGAGAGACCCCTAAGACTGAGAGGACAATATAACATCATATATAGTAAAAGTTAATTTCCAACATCTCGCCACTTTTCCAGAAGGATTTATAGTTTCTACTGAACACGGTTCAACACTGCTGCAGCTTCACTCAAAGACAGGCAGATGAATTTCGCTGTGCCACACTCACGCTGACCAGGCTCTGTAGTTTGACTCAAATATTTCAATCATTTCTGACAAAAACTTTGACAAAACCCGCACACATGATGTGTTGTTTGTTCTGAGGGCCGTTCACAGCAGCTCAGTGACCTCTGGTTGGCTCCCGGTGGCTCGCTGCCTCCCTCAGTTTCACCTCCTCAGCGGTGAAGCTCCTGACCCCGGTTGAGTCTGACAACCTGCTCTGAAATGTTCAGTGCTTTACATTTTTTATTCTACCTGTTAAGACTTCCACAAACCAAACAGAGGAGGCCTCAGCACCGATGTATCCTCCTCTATTTCTGTTTCCGTACAGCCAAGAGGCAGATATTATTCAGCTGGTGTAGCTGCGAGAGATCAGGGCTGGATTAACCCACCAGGGGAACTGAAGGGAACTGAGGTTGGAGGATGCAGCTTGTTATAAAAGCTTTTTTTTCCGTCTTACAACTTTTAAAACTCATGAAAACTGTTCTCTTTCAGGAACATTTGCATAATCAAAAGTCTGAGTGCTCTGACCTTGGACCTCTGACCTGCTTCTCATGATGGTAAACTGACCTTAAAGCACATTTGGCTGCATTTTGAATATTTAAAAAAAACAAACATTAATTCTTGACTTGTACAGCGTGGTGCGATTCATATCCGTTTTATGAGCTGCACGTCTGTTTACTTCACCTTAATCACCTCAGTGTAGAGGGCTGCACTGGCATCCCCAACAGGATCGCAAATCTTTGCAGGCACCAGAATTCAGTCCAGTGTCGCCAACTTGGCGACTTTCTCGCCAGTTTTAGTGACTTTTCAGACCCTCCTCTGCCAACAGTGCAGGTGTCGATGCACTGTGCTGCAGGCAGTCAGTGTGATGTGTGCTGTGCTGTCTCTCTGGATCAATGGGTTAGATGTTCCTATAACTTGTTTGTATAGTTTGTATGATCCTCTCCCTCCTAATTTCAAATATACAACATCTCTGTAGTGAGTAGGCATGATTATCTTTATTTTACTGTCTGTTTAATTGAATAATTGGAATTAATATAAGTGCAGTTATGAACTAGAACTTAATTTCACTGTGTTATTATCAACAGGTATGTACCTCTTTATTAATACTGCAGAAAAATAACATAATTACCCTGTGGGATGGGAGAGGACACAAAATAATAGAAGTCTATTATTGTGCAGGAGTGAATGGTCAGAAATCCAGCAGGAGAGGGCAGAAGTTGAAGAAACACATTGCAGAGAGTGGGCAGAAATCCAGCAGGAGCATGATTAAAATGGATTAAGAAGAAATTAAGAATCCCACGCAGGGCTCTACCTCAGTGTCTGTTAGCGACATCAGCTAGGACGGCCTGGTGTTGCACCGACATTAATTTTAAGCAATGTTAGGCTATCACTGTCTTTGTCATCTTCATTCAGACTGGACAGAAAAAAAAAAAAGAAAAAAAAAAAAACTCACCAAAACTATCTTGGTTTGTCTTTCTAGTGTTCCAACAATCACCAACTCTGGTTTGGTCAAGATAAGCCTTTAATCCAGTTTTATTTAGATGTGAAAATATCACCAGGAGAGGAGCTAAAGAGAGGTCGGACATCAGACAAGCAGAGGAGGACAGAGTCCTGCATGGGTCCAGTTTTGCAAACCCGCCCGCACCCGCAAAGCTGAGATCCAGAACTGACCCGTTACCCGCGGTTATCTCTAATTGCATCTCTTGCAGCTGTCGTTTCCGTAGTGATGACCAGCCTGGCTTGCAGCTATCAAACACTTTTTGAAACTTTTTACAAGCAGCAGAGCCTGACAACGTTACTCTGAGTCTCTGATCACATCGTAATCCTCCCAAAAAAAATATGCACAATCTATATTATGGTTCTTGCCTGCTACCTGCCTGCAATTATTTAATTTTTACCCGTGCCTGAACACGTGGCTTTATATGCACAATGTTTTTGCGGGTCACTCGTCAGGTACCCTTCCCGATGCAAGACTCTAGCGGAGAGAAACTGCATTTATAACCAGAATATTTTCCTGATGATGAAGTTACTGTTTCCGAAAGAAGGTTTATCTCTATAGGGATCCTTTCCATTATGTTGTCAGGCACTTAGCATAATAATCTTAGCCTATCAGTGTCAAAAACAAGCACGTTACATTGCAGCTTGTTTCACAGCTGCAGCGCGGTCTTGTTCAATGCTGGACCGATTTTAAAAAATGTCGTCCCCATTGGAAAAAACAACGTGGGAAGATATGGCCCAGGTTGAAGAGTAGCCATGTTAGAACAATGCTGGACACATACAGTTTAAACCCTTTATGAGGTCGGAGCTGGAGCTGATCCCGTTTGCAAGACTGTGCACGTCACTCACTTTCATTTTTGCCAGCTCTTCCACGCACAGAGTTATCTAAAACACTGAGGTGATCATCACAAACAGTACAAACAGAAACAAACAGTGTGAAAACTGAACTAACTTAAGGGTGAAAGATCTCTAAGGCTGGAGGGGAAGAGAACGTTACTGTACAGCTGAGAGGAAGTAAACAGACGTGCAGCTAAAAAAAAACAGACATATGTCACAGTACACTGTGCAAGTAGTGAATAAAACAGGCGTAATCAACTCTGACAGAGAAAAGGGCAGCGGGTTTCTTGAATCTACTTGCCAATATGTTAGTTCCACAACAGTAATGGAGTCACAGAAAGATGTGAGGCAGGTAAACAGCCGGCGTATTGACAGCAGCGCCATGACGAGAACACACACAGGGGGTTTTATCAAGAGGAGGCATCTTTGAGTGAAAAAAAAAAGCTCAACAATCTCTGCGAGAGCGAGGCTTTCTGTCAAAACAACAGCTTCCTGATGACAGCACAAACTTTTTATTACTGTCAGTTTTCTTCTCAGTGTAAAAAAAAAAAGAGAAAACATGCAGGGTTTTTTTTTTTTTTTTTAGTAAACAGGAAAACATCCCACGACTCTAATGATGGCGGCGGCGCCGTTTGATGTAATCTGGGATGCTGAGGTGAAAACTGACTGGTTTCCATGAAGGTGGACGGTTGTTCATTACCTCTGAGACTCACACACACACACAGACACACACACACACACACTGCTGAGATGCAAAAAAAAACACATGAAGAGCAACCACCACACACCCACACAAAGAACGATACAAACAAAATTTCACCATTTTTTATGAAAAGCAGCCTCTCATATGAACACAAACAGAGTAAAAATAGAGAGCAGAGGGAGGGAGAGCGCCGTGTTTATGTTTGATGAGACGTCGGAGCGGCGAGCGGAGAGGAGTTTCTCTCCGGAGAGAAGAAGTCACGCTGCAGGACAATGAAGAATTTCACTTTGCTGCAGTATATGTTGGATAAAATTATTCTAAAAAAAACCAAAAGTTTCTGAGCATTTCACAGAAACGAGGTGTAAAGACAACGCTGACATATCATCAAGCTTTAAAGATGTGCTGCAGTGAAATGACCGTGGCTGTAACAGTCTCAAATACAGCTGCAAGCAGCAGTGACGGGGCCCCAATAGATGGTGGGCACTGGGACGCTTGTAGTCTAGTAAGAGAAACAGGCTCCCATAAACCCAGATGGCATTTTTTGTAACCTATTTTTATAGGAACTTAATGGTGTCTAGTTGATCATTTTTTAAGCTGCCATGGTCAACTAATGTCCTATGCGGTTCATAGGGCAGGCATCTTGAATTGATGTCCACGCGAATGGCAAAAAACGCTGATTTGACAAATGAACCCACATTTTTATACAATTATTGACACCAGCAATCTAATGGAAAAGTCACTGACATGGCACGTCCACTCTTTATTGGACAAAAATAGGAAAATAACAAATTTGGGGCTAATGATGAAACTTTTTTTTTGAGAATTTAAGTCTGAGAATATGGCACAAAAGTTAAAAAACAAACAAACAAAAAAAAAACTTTAATGTCATATTCTGTCTGTGTGACAAACATTCGTAACATCAGCCAAACTTTAAAACTTTACATAATCTCACTAATATTTTCAGGACATTCAATCAGTTTTGAAATTTCCACACCCTTAACTAGAAAACTAGTCCTTACATGAATATATATAGGCTTTCTGGGTATATTTATATTTATATTCATTTATATTTCCAGGTACATGAAGTTGTTGTTTCAAACCTGAGCAGTCTGAGCTTCCACTTTGCTCGTTCAGTGCTGGTTAGTTTGTCCACCCACATAAAGCTGCTCCTCATCAAACCACATTACAGCTCAGAAAAACTCATCTGTATAATTACATTTCTTTATGGAGCAGTATCACCTTCATAGAGGTTTAATTTCACACCTTTCCACCTCAGTGTACCTTCACGTCGCCACTCATTACCTGTGACACCCTCCACTCTATTTAGTATGTATGGAAACCATTGTACTTCATCATCTTTTTAACTTTGCCCTCTTTTTGTAATTGTTTTATTCTGACCGCATTTCTCCGTTTCTCCTCACTTTTATTCATTTCTGGCCGTAGTCTGAGTTGGCGTTTGTTCTGACAGTTTTGAGCTTTTGTTTTTCTGCCAAATATTTGAAAACTTCTGCCAAGAACACTGTGTTTTGTGATCCTGTTTGTTTGCTCTTTGTTACTCAGCAGGAAGTCTCAGAAACTTGTTAACACTTAAATGAAATGAGGTGAAAAGAGAGACGACGGGTGAAAGATTAAATGAACACGTTTTGGTGCAGATCCCAGATTTGTTTTTGGAAGATTTTATTAACTTTTTTCTATGATTTTCTCATGAACGACTGCAGATAAATATGGACGCCCATTAATGCCAGACAAAAACATTCCCATCGTAAGTCATAATTATGAGATAAAAAAGCCATTATTATGAAATTCAAGTCATATTTTGCAATAAGAAAATTCAAAATAATGAAATAAAAAGACTAAATAATGAGATAAAGTCATAATTATGAAATTAAAGTCATATTATGAGATAAAAATCGAAATAATGAGACAAACTAAACTAAATAGTTACATAAAAAGTCATAATTATGAGATAAAGACTAAATAATAAGATTTTAAAAAGTCAAAATTATGAGATAAAAAGTTGAAGTTTAGAAAACTAGTCATAATTATTAGATAAAGAGTAAATAATGACATAAAAAGTTTTTAGAAATTTTGAGATAAAAAGTCAAAATTATTAAATAAATTTCAGAATTTTGGGATTTAAATAATGAGATTTTAAAAAGTCAAAATTATGAGATACAAAGACGAAATTATGAGATAAAAAGTTGAACTTTAGAAAAAAATGTCATAATTATGAGATTAAGACTAAATGATGAGATAAGACATCAAGATTATGAAATTAATATAATTTTGTGATGAAAAATCGAAATGAGATAAAAAAAAAGACTAAATAATAAGATAAAAAAGTCAAAATTATCAGATAAAGTCATAAATATGACATAAATGTCATAATTTTGAGATAAAAAACTGAAATAATGAGATAAAAAGTAAAAATTAAATAAAAAGTCAAAGTTACGATTAAAAAAAACCATACTTACGAGGTAAAAAGTTGAAATTATTATGATATAATTCTGACTTTTTATCTCATAATTCAGATCTCATTTTTTAAATCTCATGTCTCATAATTATGACTTACCATGGGGATATTTTTGTATTTCACTGGCAGTAATGGGCTTCCACAGATAAAACAAACATGTTATATATCAAGTTAAAGAAGGCCGGAATAATATGTTTGTTGACAGTCACATCGACATTATATCAGCAGTTTCAAGGGCAATATCTGTGGAATAAGTCACAGACATGAAAAACATTGTTGTCTTGTGTTACACCTCTTTTCTTCTCTTCAAAACTCTCCACAAGTCTGCCAGCCGCAGCAGTTCAGTGCCTTCAGTAGCCTTCATGCACAGGTTCATGCATGTAGTGTGGAGCGGTGGCATTAAGTTCAGGAAAAACATGAAAGACCTTCTCGAGAGAAAGTGTTTGTCTGTTCCTGGCTGCTGTAACATGGCGGTTCATCATCGCAGAGAAGGTTGTCTCTGTGTGTCCTCAAAGAGTACAAGACACACTCTCTTTCTTGCACGAGACGCCACGTCAGATACCATCCTGGATTAACGGACTTATTTTGAACCCAAATCACGATCTTTTCCGATCCTGAACCTACCAAGTTGTTTTTGTGTCTCAACCTGCTCATATAGTTTTACTGTCAAAACGTGACCGTTACGCAGGATTATCATGTAGTTTTTGTGTCCTGTAGTTCTGTAAACCTTGAGTTAGACCTACATAGACTCTTTGGACTCTGTGTGAATATAATGGCTCATTCTAAGGTAACAAAAACACTAAAATTCTCAATTATACACTGATGAAAATAAACAAATGAATATTATATTCCAATTCTGCCATATTCTACTCATAAATCCCCTAAATTTTACGCACCAGACCTTGAAAGACAACTTCAAAATCAAGTTGTTCAAGTATCATGGAAAAAAAAACCCTGAGTCTAAACTTTTCCGTCTTGGATCACATGACTTACAGAAAAGAACCTGATAGGACAGAAGCCTGATCAGTTCTATTCAGGCTCTATTGATTACCCGTGGTGTTTCTTGCTTCCATCGTCTCAATTTCGCTTCCTTGACTCTGAAAATTGCTTTGTAACTTTATTCTGAAAGATGCCACATAAATAAAGTTATTTGCCTTCTATTTTACATCAAAATGTCACACAGTTGGAGGGACTCTGCATCCATCTGTGTTTGTCTTAAACTCACAAATGCGCAGAAACTCCTCACATAAACCCCGCTGCTGCTCCTGCAGACACTCGCTGTCAATAAAGATAAATGTTTGCGAGATCGCGCAGCTTCTGCCAGTGACATTACAAATCCTCCCTGCTCGCTTCACTGCTGGGCTCTGTTGGCTGGGGTGTGGTCCTCACTGAGGTCCTCAGAGAGTCTGATTCACTGATGTGACGAACAGGCCTCAAAGCTGTCGGCGTGCAGCCTCCCACTGTTATCTCTCATCTGAGCCGGACAGCGGGGAGTTTGGAGGCGATGCGCCGCTTAAACGATGAAATATGACCAGTAGCCTGAGGCTGGTTGCCCCCCTACAGCCACCCCCCCACAACAAAGCCCTCCACTCCCTCGACAGTCCTGCTTTAAACATGACAAATGACAAAGACACACCAAGGGCAGCTCTGTGGTAACATGAAGATCCAGAGTATCAGCGAGGAATTATCCCGCTAATCTCCAAACCAAAGCCACGTGCAGGCCTCAGCCGGCTGTGCATTTATATTCCACCTACGCTGTGAAACTTTAATGCAGCATCTGACTGGGATAACCTGCAGTTTGAAAACTTCCAGCATCAAATATTCTCCTCAGCCTGCATGCAGAGAGGGCGTGTAAACAGGAATAATCCATATGAAGCAGATCAGGGCTTGTCATGTCGAATCTCACAGCCGTCGCCTGTAAGCTTCTTTCTTCTCGCTCCACTCTTGGCGCAAACTGCCACTTCCACTCTTTCTCTGTGTTCTGTACCAGTTCTGTCAATCATGTCACCCTCGCCGCATCCAGACAACCTGGCTTCCCATCAGCGCCCCCCACCCCCCCTTTCCTCCTTCGCCTGTCTGTAGTTTCACGAAGTTGCCGAGGCAACAGGCGGATGCTGCTCTATCAGTCATCTGTGCCTCTCCTCTGCTGGTGGCATTCAGCCGTCTCCTGCAGCTGAAGTAGAGGACACCCAGTCCTCACCGAGCACAACTTGTAATTTATATGATTCACAAGCTGAAGATTTCCACAGCAGATGGCTGAGAGGAGGAAGAGCCTGTGCTTTAAAGGGATAGTTTCAGATTTTCCAAGTGGGGTTGTACAGTATGAGACACTTCTCCTTAATCAGTGTATTAGCGTTTGGTGCAACCCCAGTTTGGAGAAGCAGCAGGAGAACCGGTGTAGGGAGCTAACCAATGTCCTGCTGTGTCGTTTAAAATATTTTCACTGCTTTACCATGTTGTGAGCCTTTTCCGACAGCAATCACTGTTATATGAGCCAGATATCAGTCTCACCAAACCAACCAGACTCCTGACTGAAGCAAAAACAGTCATTCAGCCTCACAGTATACAACAGGACCGCAATATACAAAAGTTGCTGGACTGGTTAGCCCAAAACACCTGGAACCCAATTAATTCTGTGCAAGTTTATTATTAATTTTCTGCTGCAAAAGCTCAAATTTCTGTGACCTGGAATGAACAAGAAACATGAAACTTGGTCAAACGACTGGAAATGATGCGCATGTGCTTCCCAAGAAACATTAGCCCAAATGGCCACATGGTGGCACTGTAATGCAGAGTAAGTTTGGAAAGGCCATGACCCTCACGTTGTATATTGTCCTGCTCGGTGTGCTCAACAACAACAAAAAAAAGCCTATTGGACCATAAAAGTCTATCATGATGGATATTTTGCTAACAGCAAAGTGACATCTCCCTTTTTTGATTTTGACTCTATCAATACCAAATTGAGTATACAGGATCAGGGGAATGAGATGCATATTTCTATTACAAATGAGCAACATCAGTCAAAAAACATTGCTGCCACAAATCTAAATATCTCTGGGGCACAGCTTTGCTGCAAATTAGCCGTGACTCATTAACAATTTGTCCAATCATCACATACTAGATAGATATAGATAGCTAGATAATAGTAGATGCTTTCCATTTTTAGCCCCGCCCATAGGGGGCATTAATCTGACACACCAGATGGTTTGTTACATAGAACCATTGGCAGGTGATTGGATGAACCACCTGTCATGTCTAACTTCAACCAATCAGATCAACTCACCCTACCCAAAGCCAACTGGAAGAAGAGTGAAAACATCTTTTCCACTGAGAAAAGCCTTCAGTGTCATTCTTTGCTCTACGCTAACCTCTTCAGGAGCTGCCATTATTTGTTTGAGACGAGATGCTTCCAACGGTTCTTGTTGTGAGCGCACCTGAAACTGTGCCTGCAGCTGCCAGTAGTCCATCTAGGGCACCACCTGGAGTACAGACACTAACCGATTGCTTGAAGCCTTGCAAGATACAGATTTCCGTGTGATCCAGCAAATCCAGCTGCCCCGCAAGGTAAAGTGGCCATAACAAATGCCACAAATGTGTTTCTGGTTGATAGAACTTCACCAATTTTAGTGTGCATGCATTTTGGTGTGCAAGGATTAACCAATATTATTGACTGAAGTGGGCGTGGCCTATCACATATTGGCTCATAACTCAAGATGCCTTTGAGCAATCGTCATTAGTCTCACTGGACACATTATGATTTGTTGAGGATTATCGTAGGCAACTGGACTTGCTTGGGTTCTTGAATTTTTGCTTCTCATCCGAGAGGCTTTTTCAGTTTAGTTCAGAGGCTCTTCCAAGGTTTCTTACAATTTTTGAGTTTTACCTCACTGTTTCGAGGGTTTACAGGACAGGGGGTGTCGCTCACTGTTGTAGAGAACTGAAGAAGCCTCTTGGATGAGAGTCGAAACGTCTCCAGGAGCCCAAGCAAGTCCAGCTGCCTACGATAATCCATTACAAATTCCAAGACCTGGATGACTGAGAATCTTCACAGACGAAACACATTTTGATGGTAAAACAAGTGTGTGATTGGTCTTACACCTTCTTTAAACAGATTTAAACCAGCTGAAGTGACCTTGCTCAGCTTTGTGAAGCCTGAAACCTGCTCTTTGCTGCTTGTGGCTTTAGTTTTGACCCACTGAGACACTGGAGCACAAAAGGGCTTGAACCTGGGAGGAAGATCTCTCCTCTGTGGTTCTCCCTGAGGTTCCTCCCAATTTTTTTCCCCGATTAAAAGACTTTTTCCTTACTTTTTCAAGGATTACAGGATTGCAATCACTAATTGCCACTTGCAGCTGTATTTTAGTTGTGTTGCTTCGCAGCGAACAATATTTGGCTTATAATCTCATGGTTTTCAGCTGTCTGATCACAAAGCAGTACAGTACATACTTCAGATAATGTGAACTATCCCTTTAAATGGGGAAAACACAGAGTTGAACACTGCAGAGCTTCACAGTCACACTCTCTGAGTGTTGTCCTGTGAGGATGACGAGGCGTTTATCCGTCCCAGCTGGATGATGATGATGACAACAGAACATTCATTTACTTCTGAGCTCATGTTATCCATCAAATCAACAGCGTTTTAAAATGTCCAATCAATCAGAGGTCATTCACAGTGATGGTTTTAACCAGACAGCCCGTGTTAAATCAGAGCGTTGCTGGTCTGGATCTTCTTCACCTGCTCTAACACTGTTGTTTGTTTTTCTGTCGGATCCCTCGAGGCGTCGGCGTCCTGGAGGCCTCTTGTTTCTCATCCATCAGCCTCCTGGAGGTGTGACTGGCATTACTACCTTCTCTCATTTGAAAGCCAACGATTTCCTGTTCCTGAGCCATTGATTTTCATTTGCATTGTTGATGGATGCGAAGCTGCTCGCTGTACGCTGAGAAACACCAGAGTTTATAACAATAAAGACTTTCTTTTTAACACAATGTAGAATCAGTTTCATACTGAAACGTCTCAGTCGACAGCGACCAGTTTATTTGTGATCGATCGTTAGGTCCAGGTTTCTGATTAAAGACTTAACGTCTGGTTATATTACATTTTTCTTATTTTCATCAAAAAGAGCAAAACCAACTAGAGCTGCAATGGTTAATCAATTATGAATTGTTTATTAAATTAATCGCCAACTATTTTGAAAATCGATTAATCGGTTTAAGTAATTTTTAAAGATTAAAAAAAGTCCAACCTCTCTTGTTCCAGCTTCTTCTTCTTAATATTTTTCTTGCTTTTTTCTTCTTTATGACAGTAAACTGAAAATATTTCTGTTGTGGACAAAACAAGACATTTGAGGACGGCGTCTTCGGCTTTGGGAAACATTGATGGGCATTTTTCACCATTTTCTGACATTTTAGAGACAAAACAACTGATCGATCAGCTGTTTAAAGAAAATTATTGACAGATTAATCAACAACAAAAAGAATCATTATCTGCGTGTTTTACTGCGTCTCTAAATACTTTCTGACTTCCTGTCTCTAACCCTCAGCTCCGAGCCCCTCGGTTCCGACTGAAGACACAATTCTTTAACCTCTTCAGCTCCACACAGATGCCCACATCTGCAGCTGACATTACTGTCTGTCACAGGCTGTAGGGGGCTCAGTATCTAAGCTAGAGTGAAGATCATAGCTGGCTTGCCAATTTTCAGAGAAAACTGGTTCTCTAGGAGTCCCCCTTTCACAGACACAAACAAACATAGTATAAATGTGTTATTTTTGCCTGTTCTAGTTTAATATTTCTGCACACTGAGGTCCATGGACAGTGCTGAATATCATAAATTGGGTCTGACTGGAAGCTCAGACTCCTGTGGTTTCAATGAGCCCAGTTGTTTTCATATGTAATGATGTTAGTCCCTAAAGTGGACGTTTAGTTGTAGTGAGGCCATTTTTTTGAAACTTGACCTGACTGTAAAAAATGTTCTCTAGGACAATCACAGCCTCATGAAACTTCACAGCCACAAACTACTGAGCTGGAGCATTCAGAGGATGGATGGATTTTGATAATAAGGAGGTCTCTGAGCAATCCACATACAGAAGTGTTCACCATTCAACTGCCAAAAAATGCAATTCTTACAGCTTAATTACACCGGCTGCATCACATCTGCCAGAGCTGATCACAGCCGTTCACAATGCTTGTGATTGTGTAAGCAGTACTGCAGCATGTCACAGAAACGGCTCTCAACGATTTCGGTCAGCTTTCAAAATTAAAGATCCTGTGCAGACTCCTGATCGTAAGAGCAGACAAAAACTTCAACTTCATAGCCAACATACCCCGTGGTGGGAGCACAAAAATCAAGGAAAGAGGACCGAATCAACAAAATCTGAGCAAGTCAGCATAATCAGGCGTACAAAATGCTCCACGTCTGAAACGCTGCAGGCGGGACATGCAACCGTGTGAAGGGACACATCAAACCCGTGGCACAGAGATGCTGTGCCCACTGGAATCAACCGGTTACAGAAATCTCAAAAATGTCAAATGTTTTTGATCCCAAATCACAGCATGAATTTTTTTTTTTTACAATTTTCCTAAAGGTCTTCGTGTCTTAATGTAGCATTTCAAAGGGATTTCTGACCATTTTTATCAATTCTCAGGTGGTCAAAAATGGTTAATTTTGCACCAAATCTGTGTCAAACTATGAGACATAATATAGCATTATGGAAGTGACCATCATATCTTTTAATTTTAATGTTCTGAACCCTTATACACCCTAAATTTGAACAGGCACCTGAAGAAAACGATGTTTATTACAGCTGTATTACAAGAAAACCCCAAAATGATAATATGTTAGGGAGGGATGGAAAACACCTCAAAAACACCTCATAAATATGCGATTTCATTTTTTTTAAGGCTCAATAATTTCCTAAAACTGCTGTTCACTGATGCAGGACAGATTATGTCAAGAACATTTTCTTTCCTAAACTGGACCAAATCCCCAAATTAAAAATGAAAATTTCTTGAGCTTTTCGTAGAGAAAAGATGGAGAAAATCAGGGACAGACAGTAACCTGCATCATGGCTGTCTAAAAAAAGCCTCAAGTCCTAAGGATTAACCATCAATCTCTGTCCGTGTTTTTGTGGGGTTTTTGTTTTTTTTTTTGTTGTTGTTTTTTTTCTCCTAAAATCCTTGTCTGGATACACCGTCTCCAAAAATACAAAACCCACACGACCGCACACTGCAGGTCCATTTATCACAGGTTCCACCGCAGAGAAGCAGGTTAACATGGAGGCTAAACGGAGCCTGTTAGGCCTCGAAAAACTCACAGTGAGCAGTTCTCTGCTGTTCTCCACCTGTTCAGGGCCACGACATGGGAACTGATAAGATTTTATTGATGCCAAAGCCACTATCCATTCTGCTTATTGGTCCTTTTCTTTATTGATTCCCTTATTGATTCCTGGTCAATTTACTGTGTGGAAAAAAGCAGGCCTACACAGGTTTTCACCGAACCTCATATCAGACTGAACTGTCAACTCGTTACACTCCATTTCCACATGTACCTAATTTCCTTGGGGAGGGGGCTTCGATTTTCTTCAATCAGTCACTAGCGACCAACGTGTACACCTGAATTTCACATCATTTTAGGTCAACACTTACTAAGATAAGATATTCCTTTATTAGTCCAACAAACAGGGAAATTTACGGTGTTACAGCAGCAAAGTGGATAGAAAAAAATCTAAAAATATAAACAAGAGCAAATATAAAAAATGTATTTAAACAGAGGAAATATAAAAATAAAAATAGGAACACTACAGATCAGCTGTGTGTTGTGTTTGCTGCCACAGAAACAAAATAAAAAGTCCAGACTGTGAAAAGTTAACTAGTTAAAGACAATTAAACCGGAGGTCTCCCAAACATGTCTCAGAGCTGCAGAGCTGGAGGCCGTGCGTGGAGTAACAAACTCGATCAGATGATTGATCACAGGCAGCCGTGAGGTTAACGCGTAACTGCTGATTAGCCATCTCTGGTGTTGCATGGACATGTGACATAATCAGGGACTTTTGATTTCTTCTCTGCGGCAGCAAACACAACACACAGCTTTTCACTAACTATTACAAGACCCTGTGTCCACATATGAGGACATTAGAGTTTGTTATTGAGGTTTGTATTGTCTGACCTGCTGGGATTTTGTGATCTTTTTTGTTTGTCCTTTAGGAGCAAGTGAATCATCGTTTAGAAATGAGATTGCATAGATGTCTGAATTGAGATCGCAATTTTTTTTTACAATTAATCATGCAGGCCTGGTAGACAACTTTTTGTGCCACCTAGTGGTAACAAAAGCACAATATCTCCATGAAAACAGTCTATGACCAAGACAAAAGTGTTAAAGGTACAAAAGTTAATGACATTTTATGGTTGAAACTTGATTATTTATGCTTAGTAATGTTTGTAGTTTGATATGCAATACAAACTTTAGAAATTTTAGCAATAGTATCAAGCTAGGATGCTGCTAATTAGGAAGAACTCCATTAAGGACATTAGGACTTTATAAAAAAATTGTTCATGCAAAGTGAAGGTGTACACAACAGGTGTACCAGATCTTAAGCACATTACATAAATCATGCAGTGTTAATCATGTAGTTATCATTGTGAAATGGCAGCAGTCTGACTCAACAGATGTACATTGTGGGTTTAAGTCTGCTATTGCTCGTTTGTTTCGAGCAGCATCACGCGTCCATTTGAGCTGCAATCTACACACTGAAAACTGCAAATTAGCACCTGGGATGCTAATACTGCTAACCTAAACAAGCTAACAGCTGTCACCTTTTCTTTTGCAGTGATTTTGTCATTTTAATAACAGAGCTCGCCTCCCGACGTGCAAATGTTCCACCGGAACAAGTTCCCCTTTGGCACAATTTTGCAGATGCGTCATGGACTTAGCTCCACCCATGATGCTTGTGATTAGTTTAAAGAAATGCAAACAAGGCAGGGTGTTGTTTTCCTCTACAGCAGACTGTGTATGCATGGAGCCAGACGTTTCTCCAGCACTAAACACTGTGGATAAAGGCCTGGCTATTAGAGACTAGTGTTTGTTTGACCCACCCCTCCTCCACATGTGGACTTTCTTGCTCTTCATCCTTGTCATTTGACTTCCTGCTTTGCTCCTGCCATATTTACTACGGCCACAAGAGGGCACTGCCTCACAATAAGTAGGCATCCAAGTATGGGTCGCAATAAGCTGCTTGTATTGACAATACATACACCCGATTTCCAAGTGCAGAGGAGTTTTTCACAAGATGACAGCTTTAGCTGAGTACTACTGTTTTTGTTATCTCACAAGATCATTTTTAAAACTCTTCTTATGATCTAGAGACAATGGGCTTCAGATAAATAAGCAGCCAGAGCCACTTTGTGTATTTTTCTGTTGTTAATAATTAAATTAACATCTTTATTTCCTCTACACTGGACAGCCAATGCTAAAACCCACAGAATGATTACATTCAGGATTTCAGCTTAAATATTTCAAACAATAAGCTTTATAAAGCCTCAGTTTGGCTCTGGAGTGAGTAAACACAACATATACAGTTCACACAGTGCAGGAAAATGTTTCATCTGACTTTCAACCTACTTAAGAGGAAATTTAAAGAGAACATTGCAAACATCAGGGGTCATAAGCTGATTATTAAAAGTAATGAGAGCTTCAGTGTGGATGGAAACTATCAGCAGTTAAGAGCTAAAAGCTGCCATGGAAATATTAACTTAAATTTACTCGAGGTTTATGTCATCTTAATTTGTCATCATTACCTTAAAAATGAAGCGCTGAGAGTTGTGATTTAATGGACCAGTGTTATGCAGTGTATTGTATTGCAGTAAATTTGCTGCCTCTATAAAACCATGTATTGATTTAGCTGTAAAACTACACTCAAAATCCCAGGTCTTGGTTATATAACTCGGAGATATAAAAGAAAGAAATTCCTCAGGTAATTCTTCATGGCAGATCGCCGCTGGTCGGAGTGAACGACGGCAAAAAGAAAATAAATATCAATCTGAGGGAAACTCTGAGTTACTCTTGAGAGCAGGGATTCTCGTCAAGTCTTCAGCGTGTCGGCACTTTCTGCTTAATTCCCGACTCTGGATTTAAAGCCGCACCACCACACGACCGATTTATATAACCGTGGTAAAACACTGGTGACACAAAGCCTGCTGGGAGCTCGGGGTCCGGAGGAAAGCCTCCCAGCAGCAGCAGAATTAGCCCGGATCAAAGCTCATTTCCAGTGCCGGGTTAAAGGATGTGGAGCGGCTGTGACTTCCAGCTCAGCTCCACATGTCCTACTTAAACCTGTTGACACGTTCAGATTTACTGATGCCGTTCAGTTTAATGTCATCTCTTCATACAGGGACAGCTGACGGAGCGGCGATGAGGACGAGGCTCAAGGGCACCTCAGCAGCAGGAGGTAATGTGGACGAGAGTCTGTACAAAGGACCGAGCTGGTCTCAACAAACAGTGTACGCATAACACGCTAAGGTCTTCAGTCAAGTTATCATTTTCGAGTTTTATTCCACGCCATTAGCCTGTGCTGACTCATGCAGAGATGGCGCGTCCCCTCACACACAATATCACAGAGTTTATGTCCCGTCTAAAACCAAAAGTCAGTCAGCTTTGACTTATTTTAACTTTAGTAACCAGGGGTGGAAGTGCCTAATTACAAATACTCAAATTACTGTAATTAAGTTTTTTTCTAGTTTACTTTTACTTTTATAAGAAGATTTACAAGTCTGTACTTTTACTTGTACGTAAGTATGCATTAGACTACAATTTTAATTGATGTCCACATCATTCATCTGCATTTTTGTAGCCAATAAGGTGAAATGATAACAAACAGACCAATGAAAACAAGGACATACAAACGAAGCCTGAACTTTTACTTGAATTTATTGACATTACCCCCCAGGATATGATGTCTCTGCTTCTGCGTAACATCAACTTTTGCAGCCAACCGTCTCGGCCATCATTGCTCATTTTAAACGGGATATAGTTGAGCTCACAGCACTCTTTCTCTAACATCACTTCATTTTTTGTGCCTTACCGGCCACTCCAGGGATTCAGACCGACAAACTTCCGATCACAAACTACTTTCTTTCCCCCCGATTTAGTTAGTTAAAGATGTCAGCCATCACCTCCACATTTCCCTGCCTGACAGAGTCCATGTGGTCCAGTCAGTGAACTGTCACTCTAAAATATTTCAGCTTCACTCCATTAACTGAGCTTCTGCAGGCAAAAATGCTAATTTTACTGTTCTTTTATGAAATATAGATCACCTAACAAAACAGCTTGACTAAATCACAACAGACCATTTTCCAAATCTGCAAATACAGATGATTTATTACCATTGTTTTATTTTAGGCCAACAAGTCCTCAACAAGTCAAAAAAAAACTGCTGGGGAGAATGGATGTTAGAAATAATCTCTGGTGTCAAAGACAAATGCAGAACCATCCACTCCGACCACGATCAGAAGAAGTTTTGAGGCATCAACAATTGTCGATATTTGCACGACCACGAGAGGTTCTAGTCATGCAAAAGTAAACTTGTCTGCAGGTCATCTCAAGTTGTTTAACAAACAACCAATGCTATCTTTTTTCTGTTGAAGATCTTTTGTCAAAACACAGCACATCACAGGCTTTTATTAAAAAAATGTGTTTAAATACTATGACTGAAGTTGAATCACTAGCCTTCTTGACTGAGACCCTGTTTACACTTACGCTTAAAATGTGTTTCAGTGATTCTGTGTCTATCACGTGTCTCCAAGGTGTCCAGCTGATTACGTGTGTTCAGATTTGATTACTTACTGCCTCCGTCCCTCCTACTAGAAGGTCAAAGGTGTCAGTTATTACATCAGTCAGTTGCCAGATTTCTTCTCAAGGGCTTGATGAGAAAACAAATGTGTTTCTAGATGTAATGGCTTGGCTCCTGGAATTGCTCTTTGCAGTGTTGTTGACAACCATTCTCCACTGCTTGTAACGTTCTCGAGAACTGCTCATCATACTTCATACTTGAGTTCAATACTAGAGTTCATACTTGAAACTGCATTTCCTTGGGTACTTGATTGGATGAACGGTTCTCAAGATATGCAAAGGACAGTCATACACACATACATACAAAAAGACAGTATCCTATCCTTCATGTATACTGAGGTGACGCTACTATGGTGCCATCTATTGGCCAAATGGCACCAAATTTGTCATGGTCTCTCAGACATCATAGCACAAAATGTGCAGGAGATGTACAATTCTTTTGTAGTGTAAACCTGCCCACAGCGTTTGAGCAAACTTCAAGGGCTGCTTACATCAAGACTGTTTGAAATATAAAAAATCTGAAAGAGCAACTTTTTTTGGCTTTGTCCAGATATGGTCTGAACCAAATTTGGCCACGATTGCTCAAAATTTGTAGGGGCAGTAGTGAGAAAACAAAATCCAATCTTGACACAAATGGACGTGGGTTATATGGACAGATTCCTCTGGACCAACAAAATCCAGGAAAAAAATCCAGGAAATTTTGTTTCTGAGACTTATAGTTCAAAAGTTACAGCAGCCAAAACAACAAGGTTGTTGTTATAACGTGCACCATCTGGCCAAATTGCACTAAATTTGATTGACACTGCACTCCTTCGGGTCCCCCTCCCTTGGGTACACACCAGCCAAGTCCAGTAGATCAGATATACGGTTCTCAAGGAAACTGAAGGACATACAGACATACAGACAGACAGACAGATTTCTTCCTTTCTTATTAGATTTATGGGCTATTCCAACTGATGAGATTGGCAGGACAGATTGGCACCACATCCTGCACTGATAACATATTTTCCTGTTCCATCATTGTCTGGGACGCATTAGCGTTTACGCTACAAAAGGTAGCCAGTCAAAGGCATCCCAGAACCACCTTTGCAAGTGGTTTAAGTGATCGGAACAAATGCATCTTGGTGGTTGTTTACACTTGTATTTAGCTCTGTCCACTTGTGATCCAATCACCCAAGACACATTTAAAAAACAAGTGTAAACAGGGTCCTACTGTCAGGAAAACCGTCACATTATAGACCTCGGAAAGGCAGCATCTACCACAGGAAGCATTGTAGTGTTTGTGCCCACCCCTCTATGAAAAAAAATTACATTCAATACCCAAATATTTAGTCCTTCATCAGAAGAAATGTTAGAAATAAAAGCATGAAAAGAGTAGTGGTATTAATGTCTGAACATATGAAACTACATGCTGACGGAATGGAAAGAGTTTCTTATTCCTTTTTTTCTCCACCTGCTGCCTTTAAGTGTGTCACTCCCTCCGGCGTTAACGTACAGCCTTCACTGTGCCCCCAATATGTCAGCCGACTTAACGGCGTTGGGAGGGAGGGATCTGCCGCTGTTAAACGGACGGACGAGGAAATATTACGCGTGGAGGTAATTCCCAGCTCGCCCAGGGAGGAGATCTGCGTGAGCAGCAGACTGTCGGCTTTGATGTCGGTGCGAGGGAGAGGAAGGAGACGAATCCCCGAAAGAGGAAAAGCATCCACTCTGGTTAGACAACGCCAACACATCCTGCTACCCAGCATGCATCACAGCACAGAGAGAAAGGCAGAGAGATAGACAGCAACAAATGAATTTAATCCTGTATTAAACTGCATATTTTATCTTTCTAATCGCTTATGAATGTATAGGTGTGTAAGGATAAAACATTGCATGTTCTTTTCGCTACAAGAACAAGATTAGTTGGTACAAGACTGTAAAGTTTGTGTTTTTTTTTCTTTTTTTGAATGATTGTCATCTAGTACGTAGAGTTTCCCTCCAGACACATTTTAGAGTATGTGCTATGGTTAATATTTTGTTTCACATGGTTTTCCCACATGAAAAGTGGATCAAGATGGTTAGCGTTAGCGAAAACATCAGAGAGATTCCTACATGCACGTTCGAGCCTCATACAGATTCAAATCGAGTCTGTTGTGCACCAAAATCAGCAACTATAACCATATCAAAATGGTAAGTTTAGTTAGCATCTTTTGTGTCTTTCTGTTGTTTGTTAGACTGTTAGCCTGTAACTCGTGGTTCCTGATACAGCTAATGCTAACTCTGGCTCTCTGTGCTGACCAGCCTGCTCTGCACTCAACGTTTCAGGATTCTTTGCCAGCATAACAGCAACTGGCTTTCGCTCTAGCTCTCTTTCACACAAGTTCCCTCACTTCCACTTGATGGAACTGACATTTGCTAGCATTGATGTAATTTAACATAACTTAGCTAGCTGCAGAAGTTACATTCTGCTGTGTGTTTTCTTTCGGATACTGTTTTGCAGATGAACTCGTTGTGCTTTCTGAGCCAAATTTTACTACAGAGCATTTGACGACATCTCCTCCCAGACAGCCACGGCTTCGGCTCCTGTCTCCCCGTTCATTCATTGTGAAAGGGCAGAGAGACAGTAACAAACATTTTCAAATGAAAAATGAGTCAAGTTAATGGTTGCATTTGAAACAGGAAGTTTACCATCTAAAAGTAAATCCGACAATGCATGGGTAATTTAGTGATATCACCACACTTGTGGTCTTGAAATCCGGTCTTGTTTCTCCAGTACTACAACACTACCTCTAGGGATCGCAATGTCAGTCAGTTGATCAAAGACTTTGGTCCAGATGAAAATATTTCAGCAAATGCTGGATGGATAGCTTTAAACTTTGCTCAGACAGTCTGGGTGCACAGTTTTCTACAGACTTCTGTGGTCCCCTAACTATCCCTCTCGCGGTATCAAGAGGTTGACATTTTAGGTTTTTATCGTATTTACTCGACAACTATTGGATCATTTATTTTAAAATGTAGTTTAAGCATTGAAGTTTCCCTCAGGATGATTTGTAATAACTTTGTTCCCTTGCTGTGCTTTGTGTTTAGTGCTAATTAGCCAATGTTACCATGCTATCACCGCTTCCGACCTGGAAGCAATATGATCGAGCGAACATCAGTTTATTTCAGTTTCTTCTGATGAAGCTGTCCTAATCTGCTCTGTGCATCAGAGAACAGGCGAAGCGTGTTTCACGCACTTGCACCACCTCCAACCTATTCTTACTGGTCAAACTTGACATGTTGACATTTCTGCTTCCCCTCCGGTCAGCAGTCAACATGTCAAAAACAGCGAGGTTTGGAAAGAAATCCATCGGATTGGAAAAGTCCATCCTATATACATATAGGCTAGTTATGAATAAATAAGAAACACTTAACTCATTTGCAGAGATAGACAACACCAGTGGTGCTGCTGCAACATCACTTGTAGTGTTATTGGACAATTTTTCGCACTCCATCCTTTTGAGTTCGCTTGCTCGTTGTATTGTATGTTAGGAAGAGGTGTCAAGCTAATCTAAGATGTGGAGCACAACATTACATTATACTTAGCTAAATATCAGGTATGCTGCTGTACCTAAGTGCAGGCTTGCAAAGCTGCCAGCATGACCATAGACTCTTAATTTTGGTCATTACGCATATACAAATAGCTTTCACAGGTATAAGCTAAATCAGCTGAAATCAACACTGTAGTAAATGGTGAAATATACATTATGTGTATGGAAAACACATTTAAAAAAGGACTGCATAATATAATAATATCACGTATATACATGCTCAGGTGTCACCCTCCCAGTCTAACCGGTATAAACACACTTGTATGTCTCCCTCACAGTGATGCCTGAACTGAGTGAGCAGCTGAAGACTGAGGAGTGTTTTTCCTTCTTTAAGACTGAAGCCTCTGTGGACCTATTTAATTAGCAAGGCTTTAATAGCAATTTAATGGAAATTAGTTTCAGACCCCCACATGAATTCTATGTGCAGTCTTATAGATTAGGGACTCCCAGCTATTCTCCACCATCTGTGCAATAATTATAGATTGTATAGGGACAAATGATGGACCCTAACTTGTTAATGTAAATATGACTTTAAGCTCCTTATCATGTGTATTTATCTCTGTATTCTGCTTTTTAACTCCGCATATGATTGGTACATGCTGCAATATAGTTCCAGTTTGTATTGTATTTTCAGTTCAGCCCATCTGGTGTTATTATGCACTCCCTAATAATCCTATGATCCACTGGATTTCTTTACTTCAATAATTCAAGTGCCAAGTATGCAAACATGTCAACAATTTCAGCTCTTACATTTTTTCCCTGTTCTTGTTTAAAGCTCTTTGCTGCTCATTTCAAACTGGATCAGTGATGCAGCAGTTCTCTCGAAGTTTTAAATGTGATGCATTCAATTTGATTACACTGCAGAGCCTCCATTACTTTCAGAAGTAAAGTGAAAATGCTCAAAGGAATAACTCCCAGTTCAAGAGTTTAAGTTATAAACGCTGACAAAAATTAGTTTAAGTTGAAGTTTCAGTTGAAGAGTAGCCTAAACACTCCGAGTATTAAGAGTCAGCTGCAGTTTAGGTGCTAAAAAAGAGGTCAAAATATTTGAAAGGAGATTAAGAGTTATTCAAATGCCAAAGAATTTAAAAAGAACAGTTTGACATTATAGAAAATCTTATTTGCTCTCTTGCCCACAGTGCAATGAGAAGATCAGTGCCACAGAGGGGAAATTTTTGAACTTTGCACAGAGTCAAACTAGCTACTTTCCTTTGCTTCCATCCTTTTGCTAAGATATGCTAATCAATGCCCGCCTCTAGCCCAGGGATTAAACACCTCACTGTGCATGTGGATGCTTGACTTCCTTACAGGCAGACCTCATGTGGTAAGGGTGGACAGGCGCACCTCTTCCACCCTCATCCTTAACACCGGAGTACCCCAGGGCTGCATTTTGAGCCCACTGCTTTACACACAGGACTGTGTAGCCACTTTCAACTCCAACACCATCATCCACAGCTCTGGTGGGCCTGAATAAAACTTTGATACCTACTTTGATAAAGACCTGATTGATGCTAATTCTGATGCAGCCTGTAAGAAGGGAGAGCAACATTTGCATTTGCTATAGAAGCTAAATGTCTTTAATGTAGATAGGAAAATGATTTTCTTGTATTGTAAGTCATTTATTGAATCTGTCCTCACTTTTTCCTTTCCCTGAATTCAGGGATAAAAATCCCCTGAGCCATATTGGTAATGTGGCTGGTAAGGTGATAGGTGTCCCACAGACCCTCTAGACGGCTCCCTTCGACTAGCAGGTTCTCTGCAAGGTCTGGTCCATATTAGACTGAGTACCCTGGTTGAAGTGCAATAGGACTAAGAACTCCTTTGTTCCTTGTGCAATAACCTTGGTAAAACATTTTACTGAGTGTTCTGTGTTTTATTGTGTTCTGTATATTAAATGTACAGGAAACATCTCTGTCTGTACTTTGTTTTTTTTGTACATGTATTGTCTTTTATCCATGCTGTTTTTTTTAATCTTGTGCCCTGACTGCAAGTCAAGTTTCCCACTTCTGAACTGAAGAGAAGTGGAGGACCAGTCTGTTGCTGTCAGGGCAATGAAGTCCTTGTGAATGTCAGCAAGACTAAAGAGCTGATAGTGGATTTTGGAAGAAACAGGTAGGGAACGACGCCCCCTTTATTATTAGCGGTCCTCGGTAGAGAGGGCGGACAGCTTCAAGTGTCCACATCATCACCGAGGGCCTGACCTGGGCCCTGCATACTGACACAGTGGTGAGAAAGGCAAGACAGAGGCTGTTTCATGAGAGATGCTTGATGAAATTGGAGGTATCCCCTAAAATAGTGAGGAATTTCAGAGGAATGTCACTGCGTATATATACTAAAGAGTGGACCAAGCTTCCGGGTCTGAAAAATTAAGCCTTAAAACAGAATCCTTCCATCCAGCAAGGGACGACTTTGCTGGTTGCAGATGATGCAAATGAGTTTACTTCTCTTTTTTTTTTCTTAACCTCAGTAAACATCTTCCTAACAGGTTTTTGGTCTCAATCACTAATTAAAAATCTTCTTCAATACATAAAGACCATAAAGCAGGATATGCTTTAAGGCAGGGCTACCATGTGATTGACGGGTGATTCTCAGTGAGTCCATCCAGTGCAACACATAAGGGCTCAAAAACTCACATCAAACTGTCAAACTAGGCAGTTTCTGATCAAATATAAATTATGATTCCGTTCCTGCACTTCCTATTTCTCACCTAAAACATTTTTAGAAACATGTTCCCAAAACTCCTGCTCTAAAAACTCAAAACTAGGCAGTGCTGATCAAATATGGATCAAGAATCTGTTCCTAAATTGCCCATTTCTTGCCTAAAATGTTTTCAAAAACATACTTTTTGTGAATTTTCAGCTATAATATGAAAAATTTTGTGACCAGGCATGTTGCCATTATTTCTTGCTGAACAGACAAGCCAAAAAAACAACAACAAAAAAAAAAAAAAACCCAAGTCGCTGCACATCACCCACCAGCTTTCATGCTCTTGTGGGTACTTTTCATCCTCTGTTAACAAAAAAACCAAGATGGTGACCTCCATAATGCCAGTCTCAAGGCTTGAAAATCTTAATCCACAAACCATGAGTGATATTATGGTTGGTTCACACTTGCATGTTACGAAAACAGCATCGAACAAGACTGCAAGGCCCTGCTAAGAGTGGTTCATTTGTCTGAACATACAATAGGATTGTGCTCTATTCTGCCTAAGGATGTTTACAACACACGTTGAAAGAATGATGCTGCATTCCAGACAACTAAGATCTCATAAAGAAGTCATTGTCTGACATCACACAACAATGGCAGCGCCCATGGAAACCTAAAATCATACATACTTAATAAAACCTGTTCTACATGTAAACTGATGCTTAATATACTGTCAGTGTTATCTCACACAGTGTTTTTCATATGGTGTTTATGCAAGAATGCTGCACTGCTGAGGGTTCACCTGAGTGTACAGTTCCCAATGAAACTGCACAGATTTGTCTCAGGCAGCCATGGTTTTTATTTACCTTAGGCGCTGTGCACCTGGGACGCTTTGAGGTCGGATGCTGGACATTTCAACTGGGAAAATTCAACCTCTGACTTCGCCTGGAACACAGCATAAGGCATAAGAGAATCATTAAGGATCCCTGCCACCTGTATAAGAGACTTTTCTCCCTGATGCGGTCAGGAGGAAGGTTCCAGGTACGCCAGGCCGGCACTGAGAGGCTCAGGAGGCGCTTAGACCTGTGGGTCATTAGGATAGAGGTCAGTCTTCTCATCAACAGTCCCTTGAAGCAGTGAGGACAGGCTAAAATGTCCTCACAATGCCATAATGTCCTCACTACGCTGGTGTAAAACTGAAATTGGTCCCCACAAAGATAGCGACACACACACACACACACATTTAGACAAACACTTCAAAGAGTCCCTTGCAGAGACGAATCCATTAAATCAGCTGGTAAACAACGTGATAAGGTCCCTCTGCTCTTTCTGCTTTACTGTACTACACCTGATTATTTACTAGCTAATTAGCAGCTGGCAAGGCCATAAATCTTAACTGTAAGAAGATGTGAATACTTCATTTCCTGCTCTGCTGAACAGGAATCTGACCAGATATAAATATATAAGACTAGCTGTTGAGCAGTGAGACGCCGCCGCTCGTTCCACTCATTTCCTTGTTCATCGTCTCTTTATGAAACATGTTAGAGGAGGCGACGGCCGCCTGACGCGTGACAGCAGATTAAACCATGTGAGAAAATATGACAAAATGTGAGAAGCGGAGTGGTCACACTGTATGAAGGTGTTGCGAGCCCGCTGGATATGACTACTGGTCTTTTCACTTGAGTTCAGGCCCCAGAGTTATGAAAGGATGACATTATTTTCACTTCCAATTAATTAACTTCCATTTCGTTTTAATGTCAGTTCACTCTTCTTTTTTGTCTGCATAGAAGCATATTAAAATCAGCTTTTAAAATAATGAAACATGAAGTTTCCATGTTTAAATCGTTCAGTTAGAGCTGCAATATAATCAAAAGATCAAATGATGGAGCTTGGTCAGTGCCCAATGCTTCAAACTATGACGCATAAGTACCGCCCCAGCATCATTTCTGGAGGTGGTCCTCTGGCATTACGAGGGAAAAAGTCCACATATAGTGGAATGATGTGGATGTATGAGTCAAACAAACACAGGACTTACACCAGGACACCGGGGTTCATGTTCTGACTTATTTTCAAGTTAGCTAGTAACTTATGTAGGTTATGTCAGGGGTTCCCAAACATTACAAATAGCTTTAGCCTTTGGCTGTGTCTTAAAAAACCACTAATGACAACGTTATCTTACCTTAAGTGTTCTATCAGCAACTCCTGGTCTTTTTATCAGCCAGGAAACAAAAGGACAAGTGAGATCCATTGCTCATGTGACTACATCCTGATACGAAAACACACAGGCATCGTAGCTTCAGCTGCTAACGTTAGCTAGCTAGCTTATATGCATTAACTATGTAACTAATGTTCTTACTTTAACCCAAACCACGATCTTTTCCTAAACTTAACCATGAAAATCTACCTTGAATCTATCTCAGAACTGTCACTGAGGAGGCAGCCTACACATCGTTAAGAGTTTAAAGTGAAGGATCACTGATGAAGCTGCTATATTTGACAAGTTGGGAGTGAGAACATTGTGGGTATGAAGCACAAACTGAACATATTTTAATAATAATAAAACACCAGGACACAGCATGGCTAAAATACAACAAATGACCCTTAAACATTCTTCAAAAAGCCCTAATTTTGGCTAATCTGACTGTAATAACAAAGTATGTTTAAACATAAATGGGTGATTTAAATAAATACTTCATTGAAATACTTTTCTCTATTATTTTATTATGCTTATATTATTAAATTCAACAAAATATGACACTTGTCTTCCAAACAACTGCCATGACAAAGGTCTCAGATGCTCTGGTTTCCATGCAGCCCCTTAAATCTTCCTATGACCCGAGGAATTCTGTTTTTTTCACTCTAAATTTACAGATAGCCTGTCTATACCTTTGGTTTTCATACAACAGATACTTTTCTAGTTTGAGCTGTTGTGTAAATTCTACATAAATATCACATGATCTCCCTTTGCCACTTTTGCATGAACTTGACAGCCTCTGTTATTTTCAGCCAGTTAGATTTGGGTAAATCAGAGGTAAGGCAAAACACAGTCATCCAGTATCTGCTTAATCTGCAAGACCCATGGCACCTGTATTATTCAGGCTGAGCAAACAATTGTACATTATTCAACTTGCTTTAACTTGTTTTGGTTTTATGCCCCAAACTTTACCCGCTGGTTCGCTCTCACAGCTCTCATCAGAGTCCATGTGTTTCCAGCAGCAGCAGGTTGTTGTTTTCAGCAAACATGCTCTGATAAACTCACTGTAGACTACCTGCCCAGCAGCAAGCAGAGACTAACTGGTGAAGAGAGTGGAACACCTGGCAGCTAAAGAGACAGATTTTTTTTTTCCTCCGGAGTTGGTGGAAACAAAACCAGAGCTAAAATGGAGAATAAATATTGAAGTAACATTCATCAGGTGCACGCAACCACAACTACATATGAATATTAATATTACTCTGTCTGCTCGGTCTGTAAATAAGCCATCGTTTTTTATAAATGTGATAACCTCTGTTGTGGTGCCACAAACTGCCCAAAAATAAGCAAACATCCAAAACAAAACAACTGGTTTACAAATCTCCAAAGTTTTATGCACTTCTCACCAGATGGGTCTGTAGACCACCGCCCCCCTCAAGTGTCACATAACACCAAGACCAGAGAAATTCAGAACTAGAGGCTGTCACATGACCTGCAACTTTGTCAAGAAGCTGTAATTAAACATTAAAGACACCGTCAGACGATCAACCTTCCTCGCTTTATGATGCCGGGGTGAGAGTACACAATATTTGTTCTTTCATCATGTGCACTGTGTCAGATTAAAGGAAAACTTTGCTGATATTCAACCAGCTTTGTATCATTACAATGTGGGAGGTATGTGCAAATAAGCAAAGTTGAACCTCCTTCCATGTCGCCTGCTCCCGGAGCTCTCTGCTTAATTGCCAGAAAAAGTCCTCCAGATTATACATTTTGCATTCAAGACTAGCTTAGCACTACTATCAAAGTTCAGCCAACTTTAGTAGCTCTGACCAGCTGTTCATAGGAGTTAGGGAAGTTTACATATTTCAAACTAACAGCAGCGGCCTGATATTGGCTTTGAAAAGCATCGGGCCCAGTGTATTCGGGTTGTTGTAGGTTTTCTGCCTTTGAGCAAAAAGGAATACCTCCTTCTCTGTTTTCTCTGGTCATGTAGTACCATTATTCACTTCTTTCTACTGCACAGACAGACTGGTTTTATGAAAAGACCATTTTCCAGCAGTGAAATACCACTTTAAGCTGTGACCACAGAGTCAGACCTGGCCAAGAAAAATGACAAGTTGGATGGTACCAATCAAAGCTTTGAGTCTTTCATGAATTGTGTGACATACAAAGGGACCAACTTCACTGTTTCCCCTGACAGCATCAACATCCTTGTTCCTTTTTTGGTTTGCCATGTTTACAGCTGAAGACTGCTCTGAGCTCCTACTGGCCAGTGTCATCAATCACATTGTACAAAACTCAGATAAAGAACCTGAACCTGAACCGGAAAAAGAATGATCAGCTATTGTGATAATCATTTAATTGTTAAAGTAAAGTTAAGTTGGACTGACAAACAAGAAATTTAAAGATATAACTTTTTCTGACGTTTAATAGACCAAAGAATTAATTAAAATTGCAGTAGCAGCACATTAAGCAATCATAAGTTGCAGCTTTACTTGACTGACATAACTAATATACTTACTTACATACTTTAACTATTCCCAAATCCAAACTATAATGCTTTCCCAAACTTAACGTATTTTAAAGTATTTTTTGTGCCTAAACCTAACTAAGTGAAATTTTGCGTCCTAAACCTAACCAAACTGCGACTGATAACCACCAGTTTATTATTGTCACTGTAATCACACAGGTCACATGACTAAGATAAGTTACAATATTAAAGGCCACAAACACCAAGGAGAGTGTGTATTTTTGGACAACGGGCCTTCGGAACAGTGGGTTTTTGTTTTCAGGATAAAGGTCAGTCGGAAAAACTGACTTTCGGTCCAACCAGACATTTTTCCCAACAACTGGGGATCCAGAATAAGGGGCCGTGGGAACAGTGGTCAGTCCCCGATTTGTTCCTGGCATGACAAACTAATTTGTGCAGTAAATCTGTCAGAGAACACGGGTTACGTAATAAGAAACCCCAAAGGTTTATTTATTCAAAACTTTTAGACAAACGAAACCTGCTACAGACACTTTTATGCCTACGTTAGATATGCATATGAATACTGACGAGCCTTCTGTTTGTGCTCTGCGTTCCTTTTGTCTGTATTTGTGCATGTTTTCTGAAGGCGTCTTATAAATATGGACAAAAAGGAGCAGTGGCACCAGCAGTCTAATGGCTTAACATCCACACCAACGTAAAAGATGCATGGACATATGAGGGCAGTGAGGGTTATATCATCTAAAACTATTTTTGCACCTAAAGGGGGCATTAATGAGCCTTAATAAGGGCTGCATAAAGAGTTCACCGCCTTCTTTAATGAAATCCAAGACAAATGTAATGTGATATTTCAGCTACATTATACACTCAAAGAAACAGAACAAATTATGACTCCATTACCTGATGTGCTCTCTCTGTGCCGACATCTCAGACACACAAACACAGGGCTCATTTATTTTCATTCCTTTCACTTCCTCTCCTTGTTATTTCTGCATTGTTGTTTTTCCTGCGTTTCTTCACTCTTTGTCATTTGCATCTCTGTTTGTCGTCTCGTTCAGGTTGAAATGTTTTTAGAAACCCCACGGGCTTTTTATGTTTCCTCACCTGAACAGTTTGTACATCATTTCCTCTTTTTTTTTTGTTTTTTGTCCCCTCCCCACCCCCCATGAGGAAAATCAACAAAGAAAACAACAAAAAATGAAAAAAAAACCAAACAAACAAAACAAAAACAACTAAACATGAGGTTTTGGCGTCTGTCTTGATCTCTGGGGACTTTGGAGACGGAGGCATGTAGTTAAATAGAGGAAAAATAACAAGAAGAAAGGCAGTCTTTGTAAGGCACTGAAATGACACTACTTATTAAAATTAACTGTCGCAGGGATGAAAACACGCTCCCAGGGATGCAGGAGTCTGGATGCTGTCAGGGCATCTCACACAGGAAGATTTTCAGCTCCAGATTTAGTTCTGAACTTTAAAACTGTGAGCGCTGGAGGTGTTCAAGATTACAGCGGTGAGAATGAAACCTGCAGCAGTCAAGCGTATACTTTTCTCCAATAACCAGGGAATCACATTACATTCAACTTTAAATGTTCCTCATGTTGCTCGTGAGCCCACGAATCCCACGAGAAGCCGAAGACAGGAGTTCAGTTCAGCTCTGCTGCACGAATCACGACAAATCTACACCGCTGGCTGTCATTTCCACATCATCTAAGCTTCTGAAAACACTCGATGGAAAACAAAACTAGGTCATTAATAGGGTTGGGTACCAAAATCCGGTGCTGTGTTCCCACTCGACCAATGCCTACCAGTGCTTCATTTCAGGGCCACATGCCTGAGCTGTCTATTGAAATATCACCCTTCTGGTGTGGATGTTACAGACGCATCACTAAACGTGCCTCGTTGGCTTTACAGCAACATTCGCTCTACATGGCTCCACTAAGCAGTAGTAGCTGTGGTAAACAAGGTTTAAATGGCAGGCACCATTTAGACACTGGTACTGTTTTAAAAGTTTTGTGTTAGCACCGGTATTGGAAAAAAATTAAAACAATACCGTAGTTATTAAATGAAGCCAAATGAGCGCCACAAGTGAAGTGTTGCTCTCAATTTCTGCCATTTGTAATTGCAATGGTGGCGGCGTGGTGCTGTATTGTGATCTGCACAGCGCCGGGAAAAGACGCTGCAAAAACTACCAGCGAGGAAGAGTGATAACTGTTCCAGCTTCAGCTCCCCGATCGTAGTCAGAAAGCACAGGGGAGGTTTGTTTTCCTGGCGGCTCAAACAGGTGAATATCGTTTCTTTTGCACCAAAGCTCATCCAAATTCTTAAAAAGAAAGAAAGGAAAGAAAGTTTCCTAAATGAACTCTGGACTACGTTTTAATTTACAGCATCTCTATTCAACATGCATTTTCACTTTTTAACTGCCATAATAATCAGAAGATGAATGTTACTTTCACCTGATGTCATGATTCTCCTCCTCATGAAGTCGTTTCATGACTGATCCTACGAGCCACATCTGCAAAGCTGAAAACATTATACTTATGTAAAGTTGAGAAGATTTATAAAACAAAAAATAGGACACTGAAATGTTCTGCCTCTGGTTGTGAAATGTACAATAAAAGTGGCTTTAATGCAAAATTCAGCTACCCTGTAACAGGGTCACATTTGCTGGTTGTGAAATGTTTAAATTAAAGAAAAGGCTTTTATTTAATTTATTTTATTTTTTTAATTTTTGCTGTTTGACTGTGATTACATTAACTTTTATGTTGCATGTAGAGCTTTGTCAATAGGAAGTAGTTTTAATCCAGGACCCCTTATTGTTTCCCTGTGTTTCTCAAACCTGTACCCCTGGCAGCGTTAGTGTTCTGCTCTATGTATCTAACCAAGAAACAGCCAAAAGCAGCTCAAAGCTACAGATGTTCGTCTGCTGTCACTAAGATCCTCGACTCAAAGCAAACAGCGACAGGCCGCCGCCGCCACAGAGGAATGAAACTCTGCGCTTTTGAAGGTTTCCATGGCTGCTGAGTTTCCGATGAATATTCATAGACTGAACTTCACCACACACACACACACACACCCATCCCCCACAATCCCCCTGCTGATCCAAGATGGCTGTCATCAAACCCTTCAACGTAAACAAAAACCAAGCGAGCCAGGAGCGGGGACTCTATTCATCTCTCGTGATGCCGATTTATAACCGGCGGGAAACATTTGCTCCCCATCCTCGAGAAAATGATGTTTTGCAGAAATCGGTTCTGAGGCCGCTCAGAGGCAAATGGTTGTGTTCAGAGCCGAACATAAAATCAATCAGGTTTGTAATGGTCTGCACTGAGAGCATGACAAACACCCATGGCAGCGCTCGGCTCTCTCTACGCCACCTCAGAAATACAGCGACACAATCATTTTCCTTCGCCAGCATGCACTGAAAATGAGAGGCATTCTGTAAATAAGATATTACTCCGTGGACCGGCATATTCCCTTGAACAATTTTCCTTTAAAATGAGTGCCAATTATAAGCAGGAGTCAGTCTCCCCTGCAGTGTGGCTGTATCACATTTGAAATTTAAATCCAAGGCGATATTCTTGGCGGATGATAGATGTGGTTTTATGAGGGATTTTAACTAAATCCCCGGCGATGAGGCGAGTCGATACAGATCTGTTTCACATGGGGACGACTGAACTATCTGTTGCTTTGAGGAAAAATCCCCTCCTTCAAAGGGCTGCCAGGTAAACAGGTGGCGTTAAGATCGGAAGACAAACAGGCAAAAAGGCATTGGGGGGGGGGGGGGGGGGGATTCGAGGCGCAGCAGAGCTGATAATGCCACAAGGACAGCGGGTTGAATTTAAATGTCAGCGTGTTTCGGCGCACACATGAACTTTGCAGAACCAGTGTCTCCATTTCAGCTCTGTGTGCTCAGTGTCTGTCCAGCTGCGTGATGCTGCACTGCTGCATCATTACCCTCCTCCAGAGGAAGGAGGGTTCTTCTTCCTGTACGTTCACAGCTCTCAGGCTCGGATTAGGTTAAATTACAGTTCAGAGCTGCTCCTCGGCGCTCTGTGCTGCCGGGAATAGACCTTCAGAGACACGAAAACAAAACAGAACGTCCCACACCCTGAGAAATTAGGGTGGGTCAGTTTGAGATAAAACCCTTGGAAAATAAAAGGATTCTCGGTGAAACCCCCTGAGTGGGTTCTCGATAAAACCCTTGGAATATAAAAGGTTCTCAGAATAACTTTCTTGATAAAATCCTTGGAATAAAAAAACGATTCTTGGTAAATGCCCTGGGTGAATTCTAGATAAAACCCTTGAAATGTTGGGTAGGTTCTCAGTCAAACCTCCTGGGTGGGTTCCAGATAAAATCCTAGGAATATAAAAGGTTCTCAGTAGAACCCCTTGGGTGGGTTCTAGATAGAATCCTTGGAATATAAAAGGATTCTAGGTAGGACCCCCTGAGTGGGTTCTCAATAAAACCCTTCTAATAGGAAAGGACTCTTGGTATAACCCTCTGGGTGGGTTCTAGATACAAATCCTTGGAATATAAAAGCGTTCTTGGTTAGAAACACCCCTCAGTGGATTTGAGATAAAACCCTTGGGAAATAAAAGGATTTCAGTAGAACCCCTGAGTGGTTCCAGATAAAGCCCTTGGAATATTAAAAAAGGGTTGTCAGGGTTCTTGGTCGCACCGCTAGAAAGTGGCAAGATTCCAGATACAACTCCAGAGAGGGTTCTGGGTGGGACCATTACATCATAGAAGGGTTGTCATAAACGTTTTTTATGGGGTTCTAGTTAGAACCCTCTGACAGCATTTTAAGCGCAACTTTTATAAAAGTTTATACCAGGAACCAACAAGGGTTCTCCTATGGGGACAAGCGTACATGGTTCTAGTTATCCTCTTTACTTCTATCCTCTGTACCCATCGAGGGCTGATTACGGAGGTGTTTGTCCTCCTGTCACCAGCCTGTGTTCTCCACAGAACACTTTTCAAATAAAAACACTGACATCATCGTCTCCGCATGGAGTCAAATCTGTCCACTTTCTTGTGTGAAATCTCTCTTTCGCTGGACTCGGAGCAGCCGGCGGGGACGCGGCGTCTCCAGTTTGAACAGGTTTGATCGGCGCGTGTGACTCTCAGAGAAACAACAGACATCTGAGACCGAGGACGGACATGTGCGAGGCTTCGGGGACGCGCTCAGAACTGAAAACCTTGCAGTAAATCCCGGGCGAGGTTTGCCTAATGAGTGGTGACGGCTCGTCATGCACGCCGCCCGTGATGTTGTTCCGCTCGGTTTGACTGGACCACATTGTAGCGGCTCGTGTCTCACTGTTTTCTCATTATGTTCAGTTCACAGCTGGTGTCGGTTCAGGTGCACTGGAAGCATGTTGGTGGCATAAAGTTTGTGATATTGGCTCCAAGAAGGCCCCCGCTGCACCGCTGAGCAGGAATGTGATGGAAAATGGAATCATATCTGTACGGCACCACAGTAGCAGCAGTGCAGGTGCTTTTGTAATGACCAAAAAAAAAAAACAAAAAAAAACAAAACAAAACAACAAGACTATTTGGTCCCACAGCACATCTGTGTGTCAGCCTGAGGGCTCACACATGCTTCCAGGCTGTGAAGCAGCAGTTTGAGATCAAACGCACAAAAGTAAACAGTTTGTATGAGTAAGGGGGCGAAATGAGGAGCAGCACACAATCCTACAGAGGAGTTAACCAGTCATCCTTCACATACCAATGAATTTTAACAGAACAGAAGCCTCCATGTGTAGGTCTATACCAGGCATGTCCAAATGATTCCATGAAGGGACATGTCACTGCAGGTTTTCGTTTCCTACCAAGCCGGAGCACACCAACTCATTTAATCAACTGATTTCAGTCTTCAAACAGCCGATTAGTCGAGTCAGGTGTGCTGTTGGTGGATTGGAGCGAAAACTTGGAATAGTTTGGACATGCCTGGTCTATACTATCTTTTTAGCCTCGTGTTTAGCTGCACTGTGTAGAGTAAGAACAGAGGATTTAACCTGTCTAGATGCACTCTGAGCTCTGATCAACTTAGCTGAGAGAGTGACAGATAAGATAAAGTTTTTATAAGTTATTAATAACTCACTCTGACTGCTGCTTTGTCATTTGATCCGCTCATGCAAACCCGTAGTATTATCTAGTAAGTCGACCCAAAACCTGAGGGTCTGTTGACCCACGCATCACGACAGGCTGCATAATTAGACCACAATCCATATTCCACTGGGGGGTTCAGTGGTCCCCCTGAACCAATACAAACTGCACCTATGGGTCGTGCCAAATGTCCAGTCAGAAAAACATTATACCATTGCAGAAGAAGATGACGCAACAAGATGATGTTATTTAAAACATGCCAGTGGAACCTCAAAAATGATAAAAAACAATGAAGAAAACAGGCATTTGTGTTAGTTTCATGTGTTAATGTGAGGAAAGTTTCATCAGATCTGTGTGCAGCCATCATGGATATGTTATAGGGCGATGAGAGCCATGAGTAAACAGCTGATCAGTCATGTGACTTACATGTTCTCTACATCAGAATGTATTGACAAAGAGCGTTTCCACCTCCCATTAAGCACATTAACTTTTACAAAAAAGGCGAAAAAATGTATCGTTTCCACCAACCTTTTCTAATGCGATACTTCAAAATGCACGGCTATCTGCACGGTTGGACAATCAGCTGACCAATCAGAATTGATCCTCTGCCAGAGACAAGAAAAACAACAGTGACAGAAAAGTGGGACCAACCTGGCTGTACAGGTTGTTGTAGGTTAACTTATAGAAATAACAGCTTACAGACATTAAGTTAACTGCAACCACAGCTTCCAACTCTAATCGATAGACCACATAAGTTGCATACTGCAGCTGTAGATATACTTCTACTGTACAATACTTTTCACGGCTTTTTCGAAAAAGGCAAAAAACTACCTAAAGGCAGCATAAAATGTAGCCTGAGGAAGTTTTTTGGAATTTTGCTGTTTGCAACGACCTTTTTTCATGCAAAACATCATAATGTGCAGAAAAATATGTTGATGACAACATGGCTACTGACACACACACACACACCAGGTATTTTGCTTTGGATCAGATGAGACAGACACAAGTACCACGACCTGAATAATCCACCACATGAAGCATCTGTTCTGACTTCCTAATCAATTTACTTAGTTACTATGAAACAATGTCACAGTTAACACTGACTTTACATTCAAATTTCCAAACAAAGTCACTGCAACAGGCAGCTGTGGTTGAATCCCTCTGAAATTAATTAGATTTTCATTTGTCACCTTCCCTGCAGCTTATTTGTCTCTGCTGTCTGTCTGTGTTGACAGATGTCAAACCTTAACATTTCTCTAAATATTCCTCAAGCTTCTGATTGGCACAAATCAAACTAGCTGCGGCTGTTTGCCCTGTTTGCATTTGATACTGCACCAGTTGTCATTAAGCTTTCAAAAGTTTGAATATCAAAGGAAAAATGCTGTCAAAACCAAACAAAACCAGGACAAAAAATATATATAAGCATATAAGAACTTACCTTGTTTCTGGCTTTGAGCCACACTGTGTCATCGAGGTGAAAGTGGTGAAATCACAGCTTGGCTTTGACAGTTTGACAAAAAAATTATATCATTTATAAGTATTACTCATCTCCCTGCAGCCATGAAAGACCAGATAAAGACCGGTCCGATTGTTCTCAGAGAAATAAGCTTTTAAAAGCTGTCGTCATTTTAAAAAAAAAGAAAAAATAATTATATAAAAGTGCCCTGTGTTATTACTGCTAAACTTTTAAAAAGCACTTTAATCAGAGCGCTCTCACTTGTAAGTTTTGTTCAACTATTTATTTTCCGAATAATCACACAAAAGAGCTTGATCAGTAAGTTTTGAAATCAGGGCAGCTGCTCAGTCCAGGGATGCAAAAAAGAAAATTACCCAAGTACAAAAAAAGCAAAAAATGAGATGCTGCAACATATGACCATGTGACAGAGCCCTGTGCAATGTGTTTAAATACATATGCATTTGATTTAATACACGTAATTCTTCTCTACACACAAAGGATCACACATCTGTCCCAGTTCTTTAGGTGCAGTTAGGTCCCTGATCTTTTCAGCTGCTTCAAGGGCTGCTGGGAGACGACTCTGGCTTGTGGACGTCTGTCTGACAGTTTCCCAAATATCTTATGAAGTATTATTTAATTCCTGGCACATTATTTTTGAGGTTGTTGTGTTACGATGCTTTAGATCAGTGTTTGGGGGGATTTTTCCTTTACATCCTTTCATGTTGTGTTCAGTGTTTTGTAAAGAAAGTAGGCTTTTTCTTAACGAGTGACTCACAGGACGGAGACGATGTCACCTCGTTGGACCTGGTAGTTCCTCACACTCCAGCGGTTCAGCAGGACGACATCACACACCGACCCCCCGTCTGGGTTCAGGGAGGGCTGCTCACACACACACACACACACAAAACACAGAAATAGAAAGTTTATTGAAATATGAGCAATATACGCATTTATGCACTTTTTTTGCCTGCATGCAAAAAATCCACAGATTGAAATCAATAGAAATGAACTTATTTCAGTTCACAGTTAAATGAATATTTTCATGACTGGAGACGAATCATTGGTCCATGTTGGTCGACCACTAGATTAAAATATGTCAACAACTATCAAATGAAGGCCTTGACATTTTGTACAGTCATGGTCTCCATTTTGAATCCTGTTGGCACCCTGTGCACCTTCATTCATGTCTCCTGAGGCTTCAGATTCATTTAGTTTAATTTATTCAACTTTTAACTAAACTACTTTAGAAGTTGGAATCACCAGAGGCTCCACAGATACCATATTATCATGATATTTAAGTCACAATACGATATAAATGCTTTCATATTTGGCAACATATATTATTAACACATATATTATTGTTTCAACTGCGAATTATGTTGCAAAAGCAAAACTTCCCCAATCAAAGTTTTACACAGCAACATTTTGTATATTCTCTAACAACATTACACAGGTCCCTCCAGGATTTCACTGACCTTTTGTGGGATCATTGCAGCCTAAAGATTTCACAGCAGCTTTTTTAAAATAATGAATGAATGGTTGATGCTTTTAGGCATTTTTTGCAATGAAATCACAGGACCAAGTGAAAATTGCAAAAGAAAGTTGCTATTTTTTTGTATAATTCATAAAAAAAATCGAATGCAACTTGTTCCAGAGAGAACAAAACAGCAGTGTTCTCACTAACCTCACCAAAAATCATAAAAATCTGCTTTTATTTGTAAATGAACAGGTGCACCAGTGGGGTTTTTCACAGAGAAGAATCTCTGAAGAATCTTCGAGAAACTCAAACTCAGTCAAAACTAAGTTTTGCTGATTGGTCACGATGGGTCAAATTTGTGGAAAAGTTGTGGAGTTTGCCCAAAACTGCAAGGCTGCACAGAATCAAATACAGATTGGTTGAATTTGTGTGAATTGTTGTGATCGCAAATTCCTGGAGAGACTGAATACATAACTGTGAAACATATACACAGACATAAAGGTCTTTGTTGCACAAAAACTGTGTAATTCTCTTCCACCCTCCATCTGATTCTCCCCCTCTACACACGTTCCAAAGTCAACTTAAAACAAACTTTTATTCTATAGCTTTTAGACTGTGCTTATAACTCATCCACCTCAGGTATTTACCCTGAAACTTTTGCAGATCTGTGGGTCACAAATAGGCTCCGAGTAATTATTTACCTTTACTATTACTGTTCTTGTTGCTTTCGCATATTATTTGCCAATAAAGTCAAGTCAACTTTATTTATACAGCACATTTCATAAGACGAGCATAAACTCGATGTGCTTCAAGATACATCGTACATGACAACATAAAACAGCATATAAGATAAAAAAGTATTACATATATAAAAACATTTGTGATAATAATAACAGTGTTGTGTATCTCTTCTGTGTGTATCTCAACTGTGTTGTGTGTGAAGTGCTATATAAATAAAGCTGAGTCGAGTTGAGCATATATTCAACACATGTAAAGTCGGTAATAAATCAAATACACTTTACTTGAAGGAAGCTTGGCTGACTAAGATGTTTGTAGCATGTAGTTTTGACATTTTCGAGCATCTGCATCTTTGTTTAAAACGATGTTTTTACTCTGTAATGTAAAACACTATTTAACAATCAGTAATTCCATCCATTTTAAGAACAGAGGAGCTTCAGTGAGGACATTTCTCCTGCTTGTCAGTTCTTCTCTGCACTCTCAACATTTCTCAGTCGGTTTCTCCTCCATCCTGGTGACTCGTTTTTTTTTACAGTGAATTGTAAAAAAAAACACCTTAACGAGGTCCCTTGAGGTTACGATAGCAATGTCCCGAAATGTATGTGCTGATTTATGGATGGTAAAAAGCTGCACAGAGAGGAACTTTCTTCCAAAACAGACAGAGTTTTACAATTAGACTCCACACACGCAGATTAAATGTACCACAGGTAACAGCAATCACATCCGTGTGATTTAACATGGAGATCAGCTCTTCGTTGGAAACAATGCCAATTAAAGCCTCTGTCACTCTTGGCCTTTAAAAATGAACATACAGTCGTGCCTTTCATATTTAAGCCCATTAACTACAAATTTAACACGGTATATACTCTATGTGTGACCATTTTACAGAGCATGTAATCCGGTTTTAGATTAATTTCCCTCTTTCCAGGCAGCCGCTGGTTCCCGCTCATTTCAATATAGTGTGAAAATCAACTGTCAGAGGCTGGAAATTTGCTTGTATCCATGAGTGAATAATGTGTATTTCAATTCAATTTAAATTCAATTCAATTCAAACACTTTTTTCACCCCTAAAGGGGCAACTCAAGGCAAGCAAGTCTGCAAACAGAAGTACACACGAAGAAAACAAATCATGTTTAAGAGTTTAAAACACAAATATCAAACACCACAAAGGTTTATATTATGTCAAAAATATCAAAACTGCAACTGCATTCATTAGTTAAAACAAAACTTAACTAACAGTATTTTTTTAAATCAAACAGCTGTAATCATTTTGTGATATAGCGGTTGTGAGGAGGGGTCGTCTCCCCCTCATGGTGCGTTCAAAGGGTCTTCGGCATTTGCGATTTCAGAGTCTGCTGCTCTTCAGCGACCTTCATAATGCCAAGGAAGGATGACATTTATTTTATCAGTGTAATTATTCATCAGGGCTCCTCATCATCACTGAGTTTTGGTCACCAAGTCTCTCAGATGTTGGAGCTTCCTAGAACCATACTTGCCAACCCTCCCAGTTTTCCCAGGAAACTCCTGTTCTTCATTGCGCCCTCCTTATTTCCTCCTGGGATCACATTTCATCCCGTATTTCTTCCGATTTATGACAAAAGTGTTTTTTTCCTTTTCATTATCACAACCAGTTTCTGGCACTGCACAGTGTGTGTATAAGCCCTAAAACTCCAAAAGTCTACCGATTCCACCAGGACAACAATAAAGCTATACCAAGCCAGACTTTCTGGAAAGAAGAATTCTGTTTCTGAAGGAAAGTTTTGAAAGGGGCATGCATTTTGTAAAATCTACTATCTAGGGCAAAAAATTAAATTAAAAAAATTAAAATAAAAAAATTAAAATTAAAATTAAAACTGATTAACATTAATTTATGCCTGAAAATTAAAAGTAAAATTAAAAATATAACATAAAAATGCTGTTGCAGTGTACCTATTTTTTAATTTTGATTCTCCAAAAGTCACCAAATTGCAGGAAACAGAAACTCCCCATTCTTGTCTGAAGGTTGTCAAGCATGTCGAAAACCCTGATCATCCAAGCAACTATTAAAACCAAACTGTTGCTTGGGGAATAAGAATAAGAAAAGATAATAAATAGAAAGAATTGTTTTCTAAAATGATTGGAGGGAGACCCCCCCCAACTAATACAACAGCTCATCACACATTGTGTATCACTGGTGTTATTTGTGCACATGTTGGACAATAAGGTATAATATCAGTACAGAAAAGTGAAGCTCACCAGATGGCGCACACCAAAGTTATTTCATGAACTACCGCCGTCTCTTTTTTTTCCTTTTTGCATGTTATTTCATGCCTCTTATTCTGACGTTTTGCGTAGGGTTGGGTACTGCTCACAATTGAACAGATACAGTACTGATACCGGTACCTTTTTTTTGGTACTTTACACCTCTGTAAGAACAAAAACACAATTTCAATTGTAAAAAATAAGTCCAAATTTATCAATTTCAATATTTCAAATATTTTGTCATGTATTTAGAGCATTTTACACACCACACAAAATAAAATTATGCCCTCTCTCCTTTCAAACCTGTCCCTGCAACCTGCAGCCTGTGAGTCTGTCACCACGGCAACGCTGTTGTTTATGTTGCTGAGGAAACAAATGTGACATCCTCCCTGTTTCTTGTTGTCACTGTTACCACCACAGTGTGTGCATACTGTAATATTTTCCCCCGATGATAGTCTGTTAAATGACAGTTTTCCAACATCTTGATCGCCCCCTGGTGGCTGGCTGCAGATAGGTCTTAAACCCCGCCCTCTCCATGTTAGCAGATGGGACATGAGCCAGACTTTAAAAAAGTAGGCTACATGTCAAATAAATTTTTGTTTCTCTCATTTCAGGTAGCTCTTCACATAACGGGATATTTGCTCATTTTTTCTGATCAGTTTGATTTTAATTAGTTATTTGATGGTATAAAAAAAAGTGTGTCTCATCATGATTGACAGCTGAGCTCTGCTCGCCACTGAGTTGGTCAGCTGTGTGGGCGGGACCTCGATACTGCAGCTTCAATCCCGATCACTGCAGCACAGAGTCTGGCTCCAAGTGACATCACCAGTGCAAGATGGCAGCACTTGTATCCAGGAAAGTTTGGCTTCATTTTTGTACAGTGGGAGGAAGAAGAGACGCGGCATCCATCTTTATGTACAGTCAGTGGTCACAGTTATTTATTAACCAAATGTAAGGGTGTAGCAAAAATGTTCATGTGGTGTGTTTATGATGTGGGGGCGGCAGTAGCTCAGTCTGTAAGGATTTGGCTCGGGAACCGAAGGGTCGCCGGTTAAAGTCCCACATGGACCAAAAGTACGGAGCGTGGACTGGTAGCTGGAGAGGTGCCAATTCACCTCCTGGGCACTGCTGAGGTGCCCTTGAGCAAGGCACCGAACCCCTAACTGCTCGGGGCGCACCTGACTATATGCATGTGTGTGCAGCCCCCTCGCTCTGACATCTCTCCCTGTCCTGTTTGTGCATGTGCGTGTGTATTTCGGGCCTGTGTGTATGTAGAAAAAAATGGCAACAGAGTGAAAAAACAATGTAATTTCCCTCGGGGATTAATAAAGTATGTCTTCTTCTTCTTCTCATGGATATATTGGTAATCTCTTTTTTTTTTTTTCTGTACGTTCAAGTATCAGTCAAGTTCTGTTCAGTCCCTCCAGGAAGTTGCGATCGCAACAAATTCACACAAATTCAACCAATCCCTGTGAATTCCGTGCAACCTTTCTAATTTGTCCAAACTCTGCAACTTTTCTGCAAATTTTTTTGCATTTACATTTTTCAATATTGTCACAGGTACTAAAAAGAACACATTTGTCATGTTACAGACGTTTATCAAAGCTCTGTGCAATTTTGTGCTGTTTTTGAGTTTGACTTCCAAAAACATGTCACTTTTTTGCAGAATACCTCCTGGTGCAGATGCTTCATTTACAAATAGAGCAGATTCTTATTTTTTCTTACCTTTCTGGTGAAGTAGTTAGAACATTAATAACAGAGTGTGGTTTTGTTCTCCCTGGAACATGTGGCTTTGGATTTTTACTGAATTATACAAAACTTTCTTTTGCAATTTTCTCTTGGTCCCACAATTTCATTGCAAGAAATGCCTAAAAGCATTGCAACATGCATTGCAATTTTTTAGAAAAGCTGCCATGAAGCTGCCATCAGGCATTTAGGCTGCAGCGATTCTGTCTTAAAATTATTACACAAAACATGCATTTAAATATGAGACTAACATCTCCAAAACCACTTCAGAGAGTGTGGAAAGTCCATTTTCCACTTTCTTCCATCTTTGTCTCATTACAAAAACAGTTTGGGATCAGTTGATCATCTCTTTAAACCAAACATCTTCCTGCTTTAGTGAGCCACATGATAAAACAACCTATAACATATGAAATGTCACTATTGCTGTTTATTAAACAAAAGTCCAAACAACCATGTCCTCCATGACAGCTCTATCACACGCTTGTCCCTCCTCAACAACAACGATAAAAATCATTATTCGTATGACTTGTTTTGTGTCACTTTGTCGAAGGATCCACGCGTGACGAAGCCCACTCGCGGCGGTGAGCGTCACCGCGACTGTTTCATTAAGCAGGATGCGCGTAGGCCATTTCACGCTTGCCGTGGTAATTGACAGAACATCTCTTATCTGTCGGCCTGAAAATAAATATCCCTGTGAGTGCTGTCAGCCTGCGAGTTTATCAGATAGAGTTGGATACTTCATCAGCTTCCCTCGCAGTCATATTTCCTCATATTACATGCTGGATTGTTTCTGAAACTACTGCTGCGCTGAGTCCGGATTTACAGGAAAATGTAAAAGTGTGACAGCTTGGCGGCAGCAGCAGCACACTGTCTGATCATTAATTTAGTTTTTACAGAGATGATGCAAGAGTTTGAGAAACTTTGAGCATTAAAGAGAAAAGTTTCTGCAGAAACAATGACAGTATAAACCACTTATTCCAGAGCACTGACCTCTGCGAGAGTGAAAAATTAACCTCCTGAACCTGCACGACCAACCTGTGGAGTCATCATTAAAAATACACAGTGCAGAACTGAGCAACTGTATCAAGATCCAAAATACTAAACAGATCATATGGTTAGAATTTTGGGACTTTAAAACTTAGAACTTTTTCAAAGCTACAACCAAAGCTGCAGTGCAGGACTTCTACATATAAATAACATCTGTTACATTCCAGCCTGCACCAAATGGGTTCACACAATGCTGATGAAGCACCACCAAGTAAATGTCTTGGTGTTTACGGTGCTAAATCTGGTGTCTACCCATGCTGGTGCAATGGTAGTAATCTATTTTACATCAGCCATCAATGACTGGTTTGTCAGAGCTGAAGAGGAGAGTAACTGTAGTGACGGAGCAGGAATTATCACACCCCACCCCTCTAAGGTGCCCCTCTGGAGGACAAAATGTGGTAAAGTGGCCTTTTAAGTGTCTTTAGAGGACAAAATGTGGTAAAGGGCCCTCTAAAGAGATTTTAAAAAATTACAAACATTGCAAACAGGATAACTTTTTTTTCTTACTTTTTAGCTGGCTATCCTGGTAAAAAACAATATAACAATGCCTTTTTGTCTTTATTTTAACTTTTTAGCTGGCTAGAAAATAATTTGCTAAACTTTTTCCCCTCCACTTGTATACATACTAGGTCCAGACAGAAAACTTATTTCTTATTTATTTACTTTTATTTAGGCAAGCAAGCACCTCCGTACAGATTAACGCTATTTAATTTCAGTTTAAATCACTAAACTTGGTTTTACAAAACTGAGATTAGTTTTTAATGGTGCAACAGAGCTCTGATTAATTTTAAATCTATATTAACTAATTTTAACTCTGGTGTCGCTAAAGTCTGATTAGAACTAAACCCTCAACAGGAAGAAACAGAACCCGAAATGAAGCAGAATGAAGTCTTAAATCACCCTGAAGGGGTTTATTTCAACAATAATGACCTACTCATTCTACTTTATCCCACTTATTACATGACTAGTTACTTTAAAAAAAAACTAATTTCATGCAAAATATTAATTTAAAAATTATTTTATTGATTTAAAAATTATATTATTGCTTCTCCAGAGTTTATGATCAGAACTGCATCCATAGCAACAGTCTGTTCTTCACAGAAATGGTCTTAAAATAGCATAACTGACCAATCAGAATGTGATTATACACTAATGAAAACATTATGAATTTTATATTTAATTTCTGCCATATTCTGATTGCAGCAAACCTTACACACTGGATCTTTGAATTAAGACATTAAAGTGAAAACACTCAGGAGTTCATAAGATAAATAGTAACGGCTTCATTTACATTTATGAGACTTGTACGCTTGTCTTTATTTCTGACATTAAAAAAAACTCAAACAGTACATATTCATAACCATCCCTTACTCTGGAGCTCAGAAAACACTGTTTCTATGACAACAACCCAAGCCCTGCAAAAAGGATGAGGGAACTCTCTCTCCCTCTCTCTCTCTCTCTTCACACACACACACACACACATAGTCGTCTGTCTTGCTGTGTTTGTTTCTGTGTTTTTGTGTGTCTCTTGCTGCTCTGTGATGAACCTGCTGCTAAAATGTCGAAACAGTCGGCCGGTCTGACGGCAGCTGCAGACTGATGCAACTGTGACGTGTTTTAACAGACACGTGATGATACTGAAGTCAGATCTGTTAAAAATCTGTTAAACTGTTGTATTTTGAGACTCTATTAGCACTTTTCCATGCACAGAGCAGGCCTGCCTCGACTCGGTTTGACTCGGCCCGTCAGCCCAGCACGGCATTTCCATTACAACAGGGCTACTCGCTTGAAGGTGTGTCTCTTAACTGAAGACGAGCTTGAGGAGGCTCGAGTTGAGTGGCTGTAAAGCGGTGGATAAACTGTTTATATACGTCTCTGGGATAAACACACTGTTTCCTTAAATTCTTCACAATAAAAGTCCCATGTTGTTTCGTTAATTAAACGCTTTTATTATGAAGCAGCACAAACAGGAAATGTTTTAATTCGAGGGGGTTTCATCAGCAGTAATCTAACATGACTCCGACACAGCTGAAAGTGAATATGAAACGGTAAAATAATGCAGATACCTGAAAGTACAAACAGCGACGCAGGAGAGAAACTACATTTCAAATCATAAAGATTCTGTTAGAAGCTACAAAAGTACTGAAAGTACATAAACAGACTTTAAGAAACTGCTCTCCTGCACACACAAGCTGAGTAACAACACTCGCTTGTTCTAGGGGGAGAAAGAAGGGTCATCATGGGTTGCCCACAGCCGGCAAGACGTCATCGCAGCCCACTTGGAGGCGGGTCGGGCTCGCTTTGTCCCCTCTCCAGAGTATCGTATACGATCTATCTTGGGCGCTGTGCGGCGTAGCTCAGCGTGCTGAGAGTGATAATGGAAATGCAATTCGGCGCGTTACGATTTGGCTCGGCACAGCCAAAAGCGCCGGTGGAAATAGCCTACAAGGTGCAGACTGGCCCTTAGCACAGGTTGTAGGACTGTCCTCAAACACTGGGAAACAAAAACAACAATGGTCTTTCCAAAGCAACCAGACTCCTTTTGCAAAATCAGTCATTTTACCTCACAGAACACGGGAGTTGCTGGTCCACAGCTGCCTTGATCGGTTAGTTTGTTTGTGTTACTGTGTAACTTCAGTGAATCTGAACGAACCATATGTAACACCGAAGTCACATAATAACACAAACAAACAAACAAGTGGAGGCAGCAGCAGACCAGCAACTCCTGTATTCTGAGAAGTAAAACTGCCGTTTTTGCCAAAAGAGTTTGGTGGTGGGGGCATGAAGCTGCCATCTCCTGCAGGTAATATGCTGACTAAGAACCGCACACAACCTCACTTCAAAATACCTGAACTATCCCTTTAATCTGTCTAGACGTCATATTTTTCTCACTTTTACAGCAGCTGGGACTTAACAGCACAAAAGAGAAGCCTTTACCAACACACCCTGATGATTAGTGTCTTTTAATCATAGACGAGCGGTATCAGGATCACACGATCTTTCACCCTGTGTACTGGCAGACTGCATTATGGGAATATTTTGATTTCTAGCAAACAAGATAGCGTCCAGCAGCAGACGACACACTGCTGCTATGGAGGTCACCGAGCCTTTACCTTTTAATAACAACAACGTATTACAGAGTCAGACGGAGAATAAAGAACAGAGATGTAACTTAGTTGCTGTGGACGTGAATCTTGTGTTAAATTGTTTGTTTATGAAGACAGACTAAATCACAGAGGATCAAAGCTTCACATAAACAGATTAAAGAGGATAAAACGTTAACCGGAGTGAACCCAGGAGCTGTGTTAAACAGTCTGTCAGCGTCTCTCACATGTAAAGGATTCACAGAGTAAACATCTCATTTAGTGAACCAGTTTCCTCCTTTTAAAAACAACCATTGTTCAGTCACTTCATTAATGATTTTGGAAGTTTTGATCAGAGTCTGAAACTCTTCAGAAGCCCCCGCCGAGGTCGGCTTCATGACCCGACATACGCAGCTACATGAATATACAACATGAACCAAAGAGCAACATGCAGTTTTAATATTCATGCTCATTAAAAATAGAGAGCAGATTGTTTTATGCATAATGCAACACACGTCAGGGATAATAAGCTGCACGACAGGAAACCAACTCGGTCAAAACCCAACAGGCACTTGTTTTTCTTTTTACATCTCTGCTTCTCAGATGAGGAGAGTGAAGGTTGTTTACTGTTTGGATGAGAATAAAAGAGGCACGAGATGAGCGTTCGTGGTGTTGATTCTTCTCCAACATGGCCACCTGGAACCAAGGAAATGTTGGCTTTGCCTTGTGCAGGTAAGGACACAGTATTTAGGGTTAAGCCTACTTTCAAGGGTACAAACCCAATTATGTTGGTACCACCGACGGCCAATTCACATCAAATCAATCGGTGCCAAATTTCAGCACCTGAGAGCTCATCACTCGAGCTCACTCACGAGGAAACACCGAGTCAAACACAATATATCCAGAGGTGGCAAAAGTACACATTCAAAGTACTGATTCAACTTATTTACTCAAGTAAAAGTAAAAAAGTACACGCTCTGAAAAAGTAAAGTCGCCTCTCTGAAGGACATTTCTGCCTGCTGTTTCTGTGAAAAGATAACTGACCCTCACCTTTTCTCTATTTTCCCTTTTTTTTGTCCTGCTAGGTCATTTTCATTGTTGTTTCATTGTTCTTGTTATGTGGTTTTAATCTTGTTGCGACTTTTACACCTCTTTCATGTTTTAACGTTATTTTCGTCTGTAACATTGTTTTCGTCTTGTTACTTTGTTTCTGTCTTTAGTCTTTTATGTAGTTTCTGTCTTGTTACATCCTTTTCGTCTCACTACATTGTTTTCACCACATAACATCTTTACCACAGTTTTCATGTTCTCATGTTGTTTTTGTTTTCTTTTCTATCTTATGTCATTTTTGTCTTGTGTCTTGTTAAACTGTTTTAATCTCATTGCGTCTTTCATGTGTTTTCGTCTTACTCTTTTTTGTCATTTTCATTTTGTTCTTATTTGTAATCTTGTTTCATTTTTTACACCTTTTGCGTCTTTTGATGCTGTTTTCATCGTTTTTGTCTTGCTACATTGATTTCACCTTGTTACATCTTTAACGTAGTTTTTGTCTAGTTAAGCTGTTGTTTTAATCTTGTTACATCTTTTATATTGTTTTCATCTTGTTACTTTAAAAACAACACTCTAAAATGTGACGTTTGATGATTTTTTTTAAACCAGTTTCAAAAAATGAAAAAAAAAGCCCCTGACTCAGCTCATGAACCTCTTCCTGTTTATCTAGATGTTGCCTAGCAACACAAGCTGCATGTATTGTGAGGCTCAGGAACTAAATGTAATAATGTATTTTAAAAAATGACATTTTGAACACAGTTACATACTTCTTCATACTTCTCCTCTGACCAGCAGCCTGCCTACATGCTCTACTATATGTTCAGTAGAAGAAACACAAATATAGAATTTGCTTCAAAGGGCAGTTATTGTTTCAACACGCAGCAGGCTAGAAGTAAGTAGCCTCGGGCACTATGATGGAAGAAGATGACTCAAAGACAGTCAGAGTAAAGTTTAAAGATAAAAAACAGCTTTTCAGCCTTGTCTTGCTGCCTGTTATTTCCAATAATTCAACATGTTGTCAGGGCGCTGTGACCTCTGACCTCTTCGTTATCAGTAGTCTCACCTGCATCGACGCTCCCTCCACCCGCGCCACGCAGGCGAATCGATCGAGGACGGTGACTGTGACAGGCACGGCGACGAAGAAGCCGCTAACGAACGCCCGCAGGTAGCGCCTTCCCGCCCTCGCCTGCTGAGCCATCACCTGGACAGAAACAACAAAAAACAGGAAGCCGACGCCATCAGAGCCACGATGACACACAGGAGAGCAAAACAGCACTCGTGTTAGATCAGACTACGTTAGATTAAACTTTATTGATCTCCGTGGGGAGAGCAGGTCGATGCAACAGCAGGAGAGTAATAGAAAACTACAGAGGAAACAGATCAGAGCAAACATGGGAAAAGAGGACAATTACAGCACGAGCATGTGTGAACTGGAAGTGCATGTATGAAAGCAGAGAATATATTTACACGCATGATCAAGTCTGAAAATAAAAATAAATCACACCAGCCACACTGCTTGTTTCTGAAAGTGCCTTGATAGCAACATTATGGGTATTTTTGGACTCAGAGCTGCCAAAGTATTTCAAACAGATCTGTTTTTTAAAGATGTTACTGCCAAACACATTTCACAGCATGTGAAGTGTTTCCTGCAAAAATGTTCCTTCGTTGTCAGGGTGAAAAATAAAGTCTAAAGGTAGAATCCAGAACAACCTTTTTGCATCCAGAGACTCTTCAGATTTCAGATGAAGTAGGTATGTATTTCTGTAAGGTGTTTTCCTGCATCCTGGTATAGTACTGTATGATACAGTCAGGCTGAAGGACAATATTTTTGTCCATGTCCAGTCGCGGGCAGTCACCGACCACTGAGCCTCTCTACCATCATAACGTCATGATTTAAAAGTCTTCTGTATTTGAGGTTGTCACAGGACAGGAGTTTTGGGAGAGAAAATAAAAAGCTGTTTCCAGTCATTGCATCATTACGTCTCCATGTCCCGCTTATAATTTTCGTATTGAACCTGTGCAGTTAGACGTGGCTAATGTTAGCAGCTGGTCTGTATAGCTAACATTAGCAATTGGTATGTGTGGCTAGTGTTTGCGGTGGGTCTCTGTAACTACCTTTAGCGGTTGGTCTGTATAGCTAACTTTAGAGGTTAGTCTGTGTAGCTAATGTTATCCATCGGTCTGTGCAGCTAACATGGTAGTCATCTGTGTAGGAAATGTTAGCGGTTGGTCTGTGTAGCTAATGTCAGCAGTTAGCCTGTGTAGCTAACATTAGCAATTGGCCTGTGTGGCTAACATTAGTGGTTGGTCTGTGCAGATGGCAACTGGTATGTGTGGCTAATGTTAGTGGCTAGTCTGTATAAGTAATGTTAGTGGTTGGTCTGTGAAGCTAATGTTAGCAGTTGGTCTATGTAGTTAGCAGTTGGTATGTATACCTACTGCTAGCGGTTGGTCTATGTAGATAGCAGTTTTTAGTCCTATTTGTAGCTAATGTTAGCAGTTGGTCTGTGTAGATGACACATCAGCGGTTTTTGGTCTACTGTAGCGTGATGTGAAAGCATTACGTTTTGTGTAGCTAATACCAGTTACAGTGCGGTTGGTCTGTGTAGATGACATTGGTGGTTATCGGTCGTGTGTTGCTAACGACAGCAGTCGATTTGTGTAGCGAACGTTAGCGGTTGTTCTCACGTGTAAATATTTAATTAGATGTTGAGCTCTTGAATGATGACAGTATTTTAACAGCTGGTCGCAGAACTGTGACTGTACATTGATATTGTTCCCCTGTTCAGATTTTAAGACAAAATAATACTGAAATTTCCCTCCAGAGTAAGCATTTTTTTTTTCACCAGAGCTCATGATAATAAACTGACTGTCAGATTAGCTGGTTTCACTCAGCAGAGTGATGTTGTAAGACTCATGTAATGTTGTAATGTGTGCACAGTGAGCATGGTAGTATATTGATGTGTAATTTTTTTGTATTCTATTCATGTAATCCTGTTACATGGAATCTGTTACTTCCCAAGCCTGGGTATAACTTTTTGCGACCTTTGTGGGGTTCAAACCTCAGGCTGAGAAATTAATTAAGCCATCATGGAACATGAAGACACCCTCACTGAGGCCCTGAAGGCCTGTGTAACAGATCACACTGCATCATATTGGACTCTATAACATCTTTTTCCAAAAAAAGGACAGTATTCCTCCATGTATCAGTCTAACTCATGATGTTGGAGCTTAATCACAACATGAGCCTCTCTGACTACAACAAACAAGAAACTCGGGCGTCCTCCTGTCAATTTTAACCGCAGGTCTGGCGATTGGACACTGAAAACATCACACTGAGCCTGTTCTCCCCAGACAGACTTTTTCATCCACTTTGCTTTTCACAGCGCGCTCCAGGAAGCCCAGACAGGCGTGAAATGACCGACCAGCCGGCAGCAGCAGCAGCAGCAGCAGCAGCCATGCACCGCTGCCTTCAGCAAACAGCTAACAGCCTCGTCTGGACGTCCACTGTCCTCACTCCAGAGATCTGCTACAGCTATTACCTCCACATCACGAGACTTCATATGAAACATCATCAAACCCACACTGTACTCCCTCAACGTTTTCCCCATCACTGCAGGCGGGAACGTTCGAGGAAAACAGACGCTAATCTGTATTTCCCTTCACCATAATGTGATGTCTCTACACAACATGATGCATAATGAAGAGCTGCAAAATATGTTAGTCAAGACATATTTAAATCTCATCTTTATTAGGTTACTGTTTCCTTGTGATAACAGTAACCCTTCTTGGCCATGTTTAGACAAATCTAGGCCAAAGTAAACAAGCCGCCATTACTGTGGTATCACCCCACTTACTTTTAAAGAAGTAATGTGACGATGGTTCCCAAATTTGGAGGCGTAGAACCATTGCAGGAGAGGTGTGGATGACCAGGGGAGAAATATAGATCGAAACAAAGTTGAATAATTGTCCATTAAATTAATCGCCAATATTTCTGGCAATCAATTAATCCTTTTCTTTTTTTTTTAAAGAAAAAATGTGAAAAATTTCTGGTTTCTTTAGTTCTCTCTGACGATTGGGTTGTGGACCAAAGAAAGACATCTGAGGACATCACCTAGAGCTTTAGGAAACACTGACTGATACTTTTCACCATTTTCTGACATTTTATGGAGGAAACAACAAATCGATTAGGGCTTAATATTTCAATATTTTATTCAATCACAGTCCTGAAAAACAGACACATTAAAGCACATTAGAATAATGATAACAGTGGCATATTTTAAAGTCTAATTTCCACCTTATTAAATAGACTCCATATCAGATGCCCGATCAGAAAAATACTGGACCTCAAATTCAAAAAGAGCTGTGATGCATATTAATTTAATCACTAATCACTGACAAGCCTTGACTTAAGACTTAAACTGGTTATGACAGGAGGTATTTTATCACTGGAGTCATATGAAGGTAAGATGATCACTGGCAGTGTATTTTTGCATCAGAGCAAAGAAAATTGCAATGAATTACAGTCTATGATGTTATTTTTAGCCACTTATGACTCACAAAGTTAACAGAAAGTATAAAACGGCAGAATAATACCGTTAGATGATGCATGGTGTAAAGTTAACAGCAGCGGTGCAGACATCACTACAGGGTGAGGAAGAAACTTCTAAAAATGTATCTTAAGTGACTTCTACTAACAGAAACATGTTCCACATGTTGATAATCCTCATATATGACGTTTGGGTGCTAACAGGACGATGCTGCTGTCTCACTGCAGCTGCAGAAGGAGGACAGGTCGCTCAGTGCTTCACTTCCAGCACTCATGTGGAGCAGTTTGTCCTGCTGTGATGAGACATGTCCAGTTTGCGGCGCTTAAAGAAAGTCAAACAGTTGAGTCTCTGTCTAAAGTAGTCCCACACACTGTAGATGACCGAGGCGAGGTTCTCTCCAGATGAATCCGTACTCTGACCGGGCGCAGCAGTTCATAGCGATGTGACGCACATTATGCAAATCAACATATTTCTGTAATCAGTGACATTGATTACATTAACAAATTGCCCCAGCCCTATAATTGATTAATTGAGAAAATAACTGGCAGATTAATCGATAATGAAAGTAATCATTAGTTGCCTACACTGGTATAAGATATGACCAACTGTCGAAAGTAACTCTCTATAATATGTAGCTATATAACTTATGCTATCGCAGTATCTACGCTAATGTTTTCAGGACATAACATTGTTTGTTTGAGACGAGTTGCTTCCATGGACACTTGTTCTTGTTGCCACACGTAAAACCACGCCTGTAGCTGCAAGTGGTCTCTTGGCGGATGCTGACTGACTCGCACCACCTCTGGTGTAGAAACAAACAGATAGCCTTGGAGCATGGTAAGATGGACTCTCGCGTGATCTTGCAATTTTTGCGAATCCAGCTGCTTCACAAGGTAAACATTTAAAATGAGCATCCAACATTGTAACATAATATATATGGCAGGAAGTCATGAAAAGTATAAAAGGTCCTTTTAAACATGGTGATCTGCCTCCGCTGAGCTTTGTAAGACATCAGTTACCCACCATGTGCTGGAGGGAGGAAACTCTAGGTTAAGAACTTATCAATGCTAAAAATGGTTAAGAACCCAGATATCAATGCTAAAAAAAAAAGTAAAGAACCCATAAATAAATGCTAAAAAAAATGGTTCAGAACCCAGATATTAATGCCAAACATGGTTAAGAACCCAGTTATCAATGCAAAAAACAAACAAAAAAAAAAAAAGAACCCAGATATAAGAGCTAAAAATGGTTAAAAACCCACATATTAATGCTACAAATGGTTAAGAACCCAGTTATCAATGCTAAAAATGGTTCAGAACCCAGATATAAGTGCTAAAAATTGTTTAAAACCCAAATATCAATGCTACAAATAGTTAAGAACCCAGATATCAACACTAAAAATCGATAAGAAGCCAAGTATAAGTGCTTAAAATGGTTAAGACCACAGATACTGATGCTAAAAATGGTTACACAGCCAGATCAACTCCACAACTTACACACAAAGATCTTATCAATCTGAAAATCTCACTGCTGGAAAAGAAAGCAAATAAGCATATAACCCAAAATGCTAAACTATTTGGTTAAGCTCTCCTCTGAGGATAATAACTTCAATCCAGCCTGGATACTGAAACATCATGCAGCTGTTCAGTGTAAACTAGTTTAAGCAGATACCACTGTCTAATAATAAAACACTGTAGTTGAACACATCACAGACACACTCACATACACTAACAGACACACACTCATGAACAGTACTATGAATACACACACACAGTGCTCCAGCCTCCTCAAACAAAGCCGAGCGTTCCCGGCCTCCGTGTACGTTACGTCCTATTAAACACGGTGATCTGCCTCCGCTGGGCTTTGTAAGACATCAGTTACCCACCATGTGCTGGAGGGAGGAAACTCCAGCGCCGGAGCAGAAAATCTATTCTAGCATAACAATCCATCCTGACATGAACATATTGCCATTACACTTCCATACAGCCCGCCGCATAATTCCCCTCACAGAGAACAAGTGTATCATCAGAGGAAGCTCGATGTGGAGCTTCAAGGTTTCCGCTCGGTTTTACAGCCGAGTCGTTTCTGTGCCGACACCTCGGAGCCCTGCGGCGCTCGCACTAAAACGACCTTGTTTCCTGTAGTTTCCTGTCGGCACATTTAAACGATGTGGCTGACACAGCAGGTCCCACATCAAAGTCACGGAGAAATGAAAAATCTTTCTCACCTTGTTAGCTAAATGTCCACATCATAATATTCTGCTTTTAACAGGAAGACACCCCCAAACTACAATTTCTGTCTCGCGTTTCAATTAAAAATCCATCTCATCAATAAAACAGAGCCATCACAGAGTTTCACGGCTGTCAGGTGGAAACTTGTATCTCCACAGTGCCAACTTTTGGGAACCACAGTGAGACAGCTTACAATTCTTACAGTAGTTTATGGCCACAACTTTTAAGTCTTTTTTAATATGAACAAGAAACAAACAACACAAACGCACTAATTTTACAATTCCCGACAATCTGAAGCTGCAACCATGAGATGTCACACATTTATTTTAAGAGATAGCAAACTATCGACCGGCAAAACAGTAACTGTGTCATTAATTAGCCAAACTGATTTACCTATAAATTGTCATCTTCACCTGGTCTTAACAGTAGTCAGCCCCTCCAGGAAGTTACGATCGCAACATTTAACGTAAATTCAACCAATCCCTGTGAATTCTGTGCAATCAACGCAAACCCAATCATTGTAGCTTCCTGCAGGTCCACCAACGTATGTTTCAATGAACCGACTCGAAGTTTTAATTTTTTTTTTTTTTTTTTTTTTTGCATTTTTATTTTGGCAGAAGTACTGGAAAGGTCACGGGGTTTGTCACGCCCCCTGTTGCACTTCTTCATTTACAAATAAAACAGATTTTTTTTCAGAATTTTTGTCATCTCAAGCCTTTTAGGTAAAGTTAGTCAGAAGACTCAGAACACAATGTGGATTTATACTCATTGGAACAAAATTTGTGGCTTTTTTTAATTGAAATTTTCACGTGCTCCTGCAACTTCAGTGCAAAAAAGACCTGAAAACATTACAACGTGCATTGCAGTTTTTTAGAAAAGCTGCCATGAAATCAGGCATTTTAGACAGTCCCCCCCAAAAAGCCCCAAAATCCTGGAGGGACTGACTAGAAGTGCCAGAATTGTATAACTACTAGAACGGCCATAAACGGTCATGTTGACCTTTGATTTCCAAACTCTGTTATCTTCCATGATAAATACCAGACTAAGAGATTAATTTATTCTGTTAGTTTTTCTTTCTAAAAATGAAATAACATTATATTAACAACTGTGTATATTCACAGCAGTATTTTTATGTAAGAGAATAACCGTCAATGATCTGATTCAGAATTTTAGATGAATCTAGAATTACTCAGAGCGAGAAACAGTTAAATGTATTTTATAAGATTATAAACATGTTATTTTAACATTAATAATAAAAAAAAATTAACTGTAGTTTTGAGCATCACAAAACTAATCATAGCTTCTGGGAAAAGACTGGAAACAAGTACAAACCAAACATAAAACCCCCAAAAAAGTTGGAAACATTGCTGTTTTAATAAATAAGGGTACTTTGTGTCAAAATTTAAGTTTTAACACAAAGATTCAGTGAGTTATTGGTGCTGAGGCAAAAAGTGTTACAACTGTCCCTGGTCTCCCCCACTTTATTGTTAATGAAGTCTAATTAATTAATTACTTGTATTTTAATGTTGGTTAATTGGAAATTGAGACCATGGGTGAAGTTTTATTGACAGAGACAATGACAGTTGCTAAGCAACCAAGATGCAGCTGTCCAAAACTAACAGTGGAAATTTCTGTGTGGTCAGTATGACCGCCAATGGCCGAAATAGGTAAAAATGATCACAATTAATTTGTCTTTCGTGCAATTTATATATATATACAAAACATTTTAAATGAAAATACAGACGCTTTCAGGAAAAGTCAGGTACCAGCAGCGTTCACAGTTTCATCAGCCATCAGTTTGGAGAAGTTTCCCATACACACAAAGAACAGCAGGGTTTCCTTAAGTGCCCCCGGCACAATAAAAGGTATACTTAAGCAAGCGTTAGAAAGGGCAAGTGACAGAATAATTGCTGTCTGTGGTGGCTGAAAGTGACTGTAAATGTGTAAGTGGAGAAAAAAGTGAGCAGTGAAGTTGTTGGTCAGTAAATGAGCAGCGATGACGCTGTAAATGTGCAGTTCAGGTTTGAGTCTGTCAGTACGTGAAAGCTGCAGCTCCTCAAGACCGAAGAAGAACTCCTGAGCGTGTGTGTGGTTTCCCAACTGTGGGAACACGAGTACAGTCATTTGAGCAGTTGTACACAAATACTGCCACACCGTATACCCCGGTATAATGTCAGGAGGGTATGAAAAAATAGATACCACCCAAGCCGATCTGTTGGTTAAAACACAAATGCACCACAGAAAGGCAAAGTTCCTCCTCTTTCTGCATCCCCCAAGGGACCTCATTTTAGAAAAATATATAGTAAACAACGAGAGACAAATAATTTTTTCAAATAATTATTCTGAGTCATTTTTTTTTTACTATTTTCTGACATTTTATGGACCAAACAAACTGAGAATATAACTGACAGATTAATCAATACTGAAAATAATTGTTAGTTGCAGCCTGAAGAGGAGCGTGAGGAGGAAGAGTAACTGAGCTCCTATTGTATCAAAACTCATTAATGCAAAAAAACAAAAACAAACAAAAATAATGATGAGGCCTGGACGGCAGACTTGAATGGAACCATGAAGAGAATGAGAGAAATATCTTTGTATTAGTCTTCCTCTGTCTCTCTGCTTCTGTGTTCGGTGATGTGACCGATGCAGATTGCGGTTCCACAGTTTGTGTATCGGCCGCCCGCCCCTCCGCCGGCTTTGTTTATGACGCGGTGACAACTGCACTCCAGCACATTAAAGTGAGCTCCGCTGGGAGAGCAGTCTTTATCAAGTCTGCAGAAAAGACATTAATATTGTCGACATAGTGACAAACGAGTTAATGCAGCACATCTCTCTCCTGCGCCATTGTTATTCATGCCAGCGCCCAATATGCAGAAGCAACTCTGTAACAAGCTGTGGCAATAGAGCAGACAGGTTATCATAAACAAACACTTATTGGGAGTTATTAGACTGCGACAGCCGCAGAAATGAGAGCTCCTGCTTTTATATCAGCACCATAAAAGAGCAGAGTGAAGTTAAAGAGCAGCGCTCCATGTCGGCCTCTTTATGTCTAAAAGCAGCTCCTCAGAGATCTGTCAGGAGTTCAACAAACCCAATTCCACTAACCATTTCCAATTTATTCAGATGAGCCAGATACAGAGGGTATAAATATCAAATCCAGCGAGCCGAGAGCCCCGGAGTAGACCTCAGGTCAGCATATCAGCCACTATCAAGCCGAGACATTGTGGTGTGCTTTTGCTCCGATTGCTAGAATTGAATTTCTGGGTCTCTGGGCTGGACTCCATCTCAGCCGGTGACTAATGTTGGCGTTCCAAAGCTTTTCCAGACCGATAAATCCACAGGGGAGGATGCAGCAAGGCAGCAGGGACGCTGATTACAGCCGGCCGCTGGGAGATTTCCCCCCCAAACCAGCTCCACTTCTGCCTCGGCAGCAGTTCTGGGCTTTGCAAGAGGGGGAGCAGACGGGGAGCCGCATAAAAGCCCTGACCTACAAATAAGTTTGATGGGAGACTTAAAGAGAGTGAGAGCTGTGGCACGGAGGAAGAGGAGGGCGAAGAGGCCGACTGACGCCGCTGTGCTCAAGTTACTGTTTGACAGGCAGCTGCTAATTAGAGTTTTAATTGAGGTACAGTTGGACATGAATGCAGTTCAGAGAGTTTACAGCAGTGAGTTTCTGCAACCTTTAGAAGAACTGTTGGATATTTGGGGAAATTTGCCTTCTGGTAGAGAGTTAGAGACAGAGCTGAGCAATTCACTGAAATATTATTGACGTCCCAATACGGCCAAATCACAGGAGCTGCGATTTTTTGATAAAGGTAAAAAGTTGGACAAAATCCCATGATAAATGAAGAACTGTGGTGCTGCAGAAATGCCCCGGCCTACAGATCATATTCTCCAGATGTGTTGCTAAATATGCTGCACAATATGCGGAGTCGGACTGCTGCGTAAAGTCTTCTCCAGCACATCCCAAAGATTCTCAGTGGGGTTAAGGTCTGGACTCTCTGGTGGCCAATACATGTGTGAAAATGATGTCTCATGCTCCCTGAACCACTCTGTCACAATATGAGTCTGATGAATCCTGGTATTGTCATCTTGGACTATGCCCGTGTCATCAGGGAAAAAAAAAATCCACTGATATAAAAACCTGCTCATTCAGTATATTCAGGTAGTCAGCTGATCTCACTGTTTGGACACATAACGTTGCTGAACCTCGACTTGAGCAGCTGAAGCAACCCCAGATCATAACACTGCCCCCACAGGCTTGTACAGTAGGCTCTAGGCATGATGGGAGCATCAGTTCACCATCTTCTCTTCTCTTCTTACCCTGATGCCCCCATCACTCTGGAACAGACTAAATTTGGACTCATCAGACCACATGACCTTTTTCCATTGCTCCAGAGTCCAATCCTGATGCTCCCTAACAAACTGAAGCCTTTTTTTCTGATTAGCCTCACTGATTATTAGTTTTCTTAAGACTGCACAGCTGTTTAGTCCCAATCCCTTGAGTTCTCTTCACACTGTGTGTGTGGAAATCTTATTTTATGCTCTTATTGATTCTCTTCCTGGAAGATGATGGTTCACCACTATCCTTCCAGGTTTTAATAATGTGTTGGACAGTTCTTAACCCAGTTTTAGTTTCATCAGTCTCTTTAGTTCTTTTCTTTGCTTGATGCAGGACAATAATTTGACTCTTCTGAAACAGAGTAACATCTTTTCCACGACCACAGGATTTGTCTTCTGACATGGTTGATTAAGAAATGAGAAGCTGCTCACTATGTCAGTTAGTTAAATAACTTGTTACCAGCTGAAACATGTTAATCACTGCAGTAATTATCCAATGGAAGGATCTGACCTGTTTGATTAGTTAAATCCAGGTGGTGACTTTATTTTCGGCCAGGCAGTGTATGTCACAACTGACATTTATTATAACAACTATGACAAAAAGAAACAATACACTATTTAGTTCATTGTGCGAGTCAGGCAATCCTTACAAAGGTGGATATGTCTTTTAGAAAAAAGACTGACTTGCCGAGTTCAGTTCTTTCTGTTTGTCTGTTTCATGGAGTTCATGTCAGACGTACTCATTTGTGGTTTGTTTGTTTGTATCTTTATAACACTACTGTCTGTCCGCTTGTTGAGTCGAAAACAAAAGTAGTAATGCGATGTTCCTGAGGAGGGAAGAAAAGCAGGTTTTATCTGTAATATCTGACAGATAATTAACCCGTCTGTGGTTTCAGGCTGATCTACATTTGGTTCCCCTGGAGCTCCACAGACCCTTGTGCTGCGTTCAGGTCACGTGGGGCATTCGGTAGAGAAGATTGCAATGTTTAATCATAAGACTTAATCCATTTCATGTGGTTCGACAATACTGAATGGAGTAATTATGACTTGGACGTTGACGTGAACGGTTTGTACAAATCAGAAACATGGTAATTACAGAAATAACATGAGAGATGTAATTTATTTTTTGGGATTTAACTGAGAAAAGGTCTTTGAGAGTGTTGTTATTGTAGCAGCTGTGCTAATGACAGCAAGGCTTGAATGGTTTTCCAGCTCTCTAGCCTTTAATGTGTTTTAATCAGTGGTTCTACTGGAGATCAGTAAATATTTTGATTAATATTTCACATGCAGGGTTAAACTGGCATCCAGGTAATATTTGTATGTTTGTAAGAGCTTTTATCTGTCCTGCAGCTCTTACTGTGTTTTCTGAAGACAAGGCGAGAAGGAGAGGAAAGTAGATTTGTGTTTAAAATGAGGCTGAACATAAATAAATGCTTCTGGAAACATCAGGGTGCTTCATCTTTCACCGGCTCAGGTTCACTCCCAGATCCAGTATTTTCAGAACACAACACATTACACCTTTTCCTCTCCAATATAAAATACAACAAATGATGAGTTTTAAAAGTCTCCACGGTCACATTATGCCCCGCCCTCTGTCAATCACAAGACAACATAGAGGCAGAGTTGCCAGGTCTGTGTTTAGTTCGCAGAACTGGGCTACTTTTGAAGAGTTGCCAGGGGATAGATTTTTTGTCCGCTGGTTGGATGGACCTATTTTGCATTACAATTACCTTAATATCTATAAATACAAATACATATTTGAAATTAAATCATTTATTCATACCTAAATCCTATCAAACCTACTACGTCACATATAAACACACATAAATACGTTGGGCCTGTGCTCTCCGTCTTACAGCGACAGTTTTATTGGGTGTAGGACTGGTTTTGATCTGTCATGGGGCTGGTTTTATCACACAGACCTGGCAACCCTCCACAGAGCCAACAGAGAAATCAAAAGACTCCGACCAGTAAAGGTCAAAAATGGTTTTCAAGCTGCAGCCTGCACAGGTACAACTTTACTCTGCCACTGTCCTCTATTGGAAGTGACGTCTGACAAATACAGAAACTCATTTTTGCCAGGATAACTTAAAAAATGTTAAATCAATAAAGTCATGAAAGTCAAAATTACGACAGTAAGTCAAAATTCTTACTTATCTTAAAAACATGACTTACTGTCGCGTAAATTGGACTTAAAAAGTGTAAATTTCTTCTCAGGATCTCATTATTTCAGCTCCTATGAGGGTTTTTTTATTATAATTCCTAATTAGGGATGCAACAATACCAAAAACTCAAGGTGCGATAATGCCACGACAAAAAGCCCATGATAAAATATTTATCACAGATAAATGACGATTTGAATAATTAAATAATAAATCCAATGTGTGCAGCATTTTTTGTTGATATAAAATTTGTTTATATCTTTGAATTTAAAGTGTTTCTGCTTTTATTCTTTGACAAAATTAAATTAAATCAAAGCAGCCAGCCATGGTATAGGCATATGCTAAAAATTAGCATGAACTGTCTTTGGCAGTGAATGTTTGAATTAAGTATATACAATTTCAAAATGAAAACGATATTAACCGTGTAATAACATGGCAGATTAACTTTGGTAGTGTATTTAGACTTTTTATTGTGATATTCAATATACTGTAACATCCTTCAGGGTTCAACATTGATGTCCTTTCTTCTATTTGGCCAGTCGGGCAAGTGGGTAAGAAATCTAATTGCCAAAAGTCAGTTTTTACTTGCCCCTGTACAAACTGTGTTCAGTATTAGCAGTTATTAAATAACAGCAAGGACTAAAGTTTATGGTCATGTTTTATCTAGGGCTGCAAAATCTATAAAATGTCAGAAAATAGTAAAAAATGTTTTGATGTCTTTAAATGTCTTTTTTTCAGTCCAAAACACAAAGATATTCAGTTTAATATGATAATAAATGAAGAAAAGGAGGAAATCTCCATGTTTGAGTCACTGAAAACAGCGTTTTCTGCCACTTTGCATGAAGAATCACTCTAACAATGAATTAATTATAAAAATATTTTAAATGTTAAATTCTTTTTTACAGATTTACTTGCCGTTGGCAAGCCTTACTGTTGTGCCCTGTCCCTGTTCCTAAGCCTTTCCTCTTTTTGTTCTCTTCCTGGCAGAAATGGGCTTCCACAGAAAAACTCTGATGAGGTAGAGATGTCAAATCTCTCCCAACATGGGCGAAGCTGGGAAACAGCAAAGGAGATGAGAGTCATCTCGCAGTGGAAGTGTCCTTTAAAGTCGGGGACAGACGAGAAGCCGCCGTCACGTCGAGGAGGATGTAAAAGGCCAGAGCTCCAGGATGTTGAGTAAATGTCACAGCGTGACCGGGACCCAGAGTTCACGTCCACCTGCTTCGATAAGTACGAGGTGGCCTCTGAAAGGCACTCTCTCTCTTTGTATCACTGAGACTTTTCCTGCAGATTACCCATAATTACCTGGAGGACAGTCCTCTGCGTCCAGACCAGAGTTCAGCCGCTGCCTCCGCTGCACAGCTTTTATCCAGATAAAAGTCGGCAGCTCATATTTGTCTCTCCGCTCTCACATGGAAAAGGCTCGACATGAACCGACTTCCAGATAAACAAGTCAACTCTGTCCTCTTTGTGTCTCTGCTCGCCGTACTACTCAAGCTCTAATTACAGAATCCCATTATCAATATGAAAGAGACGTTTGTTTTTCCATTAGGAGGCCCAGAGGCGGCAGCAGATTGATTTTTCCTGATGAGTGCCTCATTACGGACAGGAGGCGTCTGCAGATGGGGATCTGACGGCTCGATGGCCGGGCTCGAACACACCGTACTGGGACATAAAGGTACGAGGGAAGGCCCTGATAGCGCCCCCTGGAGGCTGTGTTCATCACACAACACAACACAACACAAAGGTTGTGAGTGGAACAAAACAACATACTGATGATGATTTAGTGACTCTTAAAGGATAATTCACCCTAAAATCAAACTTCTTACCTGAAGTTTGTCCTTCTAGATCAGAGGTCTGCAACCTTTGTGATCGAAAGAGCCATTTTTTGGCCAAAGAAAAGCAAAAAAAAGCTGCAACTATTATGTTCTCTTTCATTCCGTGACAATTTTATTTATTTATTTATTTTGATTTGGCATCCATAGCTAGTGTATGGAGACTCAAGAAGACTAGCCACTGTCAAAATTTAGAGGAAAAGGCACCGAGCCATAGATCAGGCTTTGATACATATTGTAGAAGATGAATTATTAAAACCCACACTTTATTAATTTAAACCTACATTTTATTTATTTATTAACGGGAAACACTAAGCAACATTTTTCACCATTTTCTGACACCTTTTAATCGATTAATCGAGAAAATTATCAACAGATTAATCGAGTATGAAAATATTTGAGTTGCAGCCCTTTATCTGTCCATCAGGTGACTCTGTAAATCACCTTGGTACTGTACTCTGTCATCAAACTGACCTTATAACATTCAATGACATCTTTATGACAAGTCCAAATTAGTCCACTTCACTTTAAGTCCAGGAAATTATTCAAGACTCACTTATAAAGGTCTCATGAAGGCCAGTGTCAACACCAACCACATAAAAAGTAAATCTGAACAATTTCATTAAGTTTGGTAAGTTGTCATACACACACACCCCTTCAAGTTAAGTGTTACCGAAGCACGTACGTTTTGAGTGTCAAAATGCAATTTTTGCAAAAACCTTTTCCCACCTGCCTGATTCTCAGATGCATCACGATGCGGTCGTGGAAGATTCTGAATCGATAAATGTCAAAACTTGATTTTCTAGACGTTAATTAATGTGATAGTGTAAAAGGGAAAGCATTTAAAAAAACAGCTCTGTGTCAAGAAAATAACTCTCTGCTCAGTCTGCTGACCTCAAAAACTCTGTACCAGCTCTGCATGATGGACAGAGATGTGTTCGCTGCAGAGAGGCTGCTTGCCACTGCCGGAGACGTAACTTTAATAACAACACGCACCACAGAGCACCCCGCCTCCCCCTCATTTTTTTTTCCATTCTCACACAAGCAGGAGCCTGTATGATGCTTTCAAATTGATAAAGTCATTAAACAGTGCAGTTAACTTTTTAAAATGAAAAGGTTACAGACTGTGTAAGTGCCAGTTAGGTTTCATGCTGTATTGAGACTGAAAAAGGTGCCCTTCTTCTGTTCATTCAGTTCAGAATATATGAATCAAACCTGACAAAAAGATTCCCACCCCTAAATGTAACATGTGCATGATGTTTACTTAAAAAAAAAGCTTAAAATTTTGATGCATCGAGAATCATTTTATCATCGAATCGTGAGGTACTCAGAGATTCCCACACTCCTGCAGATTGAGACGGGACAGAAACATCAGCACTGTAACCTACGTCACTGCTTTCAGTGGGAGTTCATGTTTGAAAAACTTGCAAAAGAACGCAGACGGAGTCAACCTTTCATCTCGCGGTGGCATTAAGCATCTACAACAGATTTCATGTTAATGCGCGGTACCTGGCGGTTCTGCTGTGTGCACCGCTGCTAATGGAGCAACAAAAAGTCATCTCAGTGAGTCTGACATTTGGTCCAACTTTGCATGAGGTACTTATACGAAATAAGTCATTGGCTGGATAATCTCTTTAACCTTATCACCGAATATTTATTCATCTCCAGACCGCCGGGCCTCGCCGTGCGACGCCGGCCATGACCGTGCTCGCTCAGCCAAAACTAAGGTGATTACTGGATGGGTGTCAGTGTTGACTGTAAGCTGGGAGGATCCAGGCCCACTGCTGGGGACACAAATGGGATTTGTCTCTCATGCAGAACATCAGACGTGGCTTTTTAGGCCACGGCAGCAGGGAGAGCATTACAGAAATCCCTGCTTCCGCTCACCTTGGAGGCCTAATGGGCAGTTTGGGCCGCCAGTGATGCAGCCATTAGCTCAGGCAGCCACTCTGGGACACAAATACGGGCTGAAAGCCACTTGACAGCGCAAAAATCAAACAGAAATAACCAGGCTGAGCCACCTCTGAACATCTCTCTCCCGTGTGGCAGGTTCAGGCTGTCGTTACGGAGCAAAATAGCGGATGTCAAAATCTACTTGTCAGTAGGCCTGACAACAAAATCACAAATGATTGCACTAAAAAATAAATCTAAAGGAAGCAGCGAATGAAGTTTGATTTTTTTTTTCTGATAAAAATGTTTTTCCCCAGCAGAGGTTCAGATCTAAACTTTTTCTTTCAGAGCTCTACAGCTTCCTCCCTGCTGAGGTAATTTAGCAGCTGAACATCACAGGGCAGCATGACTCTGCACCACCGTAACACACTGCAACACAGTTAAACAACAGACAACACACGACAACCAAGTCTAACACAATAAGACACAGAGCTAATCCACTGTTCTAAGGTTGGGAACTGAACTCAGTAATTTTAAGAGCACAGATCAAATTACGTCACACTAAATCAACTGGTGCCAGATTTTGAAATCTTGGAGCACATCTGAGTCAGAGAGTAATAGAGTACAGAGGAAAAGAGAAAGAGCTGTGTTAGTGAGCAGGAGCTGCAAGTGTGGTTAAACTTTTCAAAACTCAACGCACACAACACTCGCTATGTCTGTGTAAAGCTGGCGAGGGCATCACGTCTAACAAACAAGTTTTTTACTAGAGTTCAAAATCAAACAAAAGCCACAGTGAATGCAGTTTGGTATAAAATATTTGGTTAGGTTTTGGAAAAGATCATTGTTTGAGTTAAAATAAGTAAATTAGTTATACATTTAGTTTGGTACACAAGTGTGGAGCAAGGGGTGTTTTTTACAGGCTGTGGGACAAAAGGGACATTTTTAAGACTACTGGGACAACTTTGGACTGAGGAGGACAAAGACGTCAGGTAATTGATGACATGGGATGCGAACGAGTTGGTATTAGGGCTGGGTATTGGTACGAAGTACCAATTAAGTCCATACGTCAATACAGACACTTTATCCTGACGGGTCACGGGGGGGCTGGACTGTATCACAGCTGACATTGGGCGAGAGGTGGAGTACACGCTCGACAAGTCACCAGTTCATCGCAGGGCTGAAACAACCGCCCACGCTCACATTCACACCTACGGGCAATTTAGAGTCACCAATCAACCGGCAGTGACCGGGAGAACCTACCGGAGAGACACTAGAGGAGAACATGCAAACTCCACACAGAAAGGCCCTGCCAGCCGGGGATTTGAACCGTTCTGCTGTGCGCAGCACTAACCACTGCACCATCGTGCTGCCTCACTTTATAAGACAGAGAACTCTGCTGCCGACTTTGCAAACTCAAACTGACTGCAGGTAAATCAGGACGAGACGTTAAGTTGGGACTTTAAAACAGAAGTAAGGAGGCAGCTGGTGTGATTAGAACTAGTTCCCCATTCAGTCACGGTTGTGTCGTGATGAACGCATTGTGAGTAAGAAAGCGATTCAGGCGCTTATTCAGACATGAGACGAACACGTTAAATTGACGTTAAATTTACATAAAGAGGTGCGTTTCTGAAAAGGGCTGTCATGACTGAAAATTTTTTCAGGGCCGAAGCCACGGGGAGAATAGTTGATTACCTTACTGTTTTCTTTTGTACTCTAGTACTTTTTCTCCCCTCCACACGTCCTTGTTTGCTTTTCATGTTTGTATGATAAAAAGTAATAATGTCATTCAGCTTCAGGAGTCCACAACAAAGAGATAATCTGATGTTCCTGTGGAGGGAGGACAGCAGCTCTGCTGATTACATCTGTACCGTCTGACATTTAATCAAGTCTGCTGCTTTCAGCTACATGACAGCATCACATTATCCTCCATGGTGGGAATTATGTTGTACTTCAGTGTATTATATGAAAAGAAATTTAGAATTACAAATTAAATTCTTATTAGTGCAACATAACAAGGGTAATCAGTTTATGATAATAAAAAAAAAAACAGCGAATCCTCACATCTGAGCAGCTGGAACCAGAGAATATTTGACATTTCTGTTTGATTATTTAAAACATATAATCAATAACCAGACTGTCAATTGGATTTCTGTCAGTGAACTAACTGACTGTTCATTCAGCATGATCTGATTGACAGGTGTTTTAATAAAACAGCGAACATCAGACAACACAAACATGAAGCTGCAGGTAGGACGTTAATGTTTCTGCAGCTGATAAGAGAACAACAGCAGGTTGGTTTAACATTTTTGATGATTTAATGCTGATGCACCAACGTCAGAGCAGCATGTTAGTGTTGTAGCTGCTGCAGGTGGAGACGGTTTTAACCACTTCATAAACAGTTACCTAGTTAAGTTCATTCTGGCCCCTAAAAAAGGATCACCGGATAAATCTGAGCAGTCGTGAGATAATAACGGGGAAGAAGAAAAAACAACTCCTGATACACAGCTCTGTTCTGTTTTTGGTCTCTAATTTTTGTTGTGAAATATTGGATAATTTTAGCTCTTTTGATCTCACACAGTTATTTTATCTCTTTGTGTTTTTTCTTGTGTCTTGATGATTTTAGTGTTTTGATATTGCTCTGTTTTTTATTTATTCATTTACTTTTGTCTTTTTATCCTGCGCTGAGTGTTGAATACTGATTTTTTAAAATACTGTTTTGATTTCATTCTGAAGCACTTTAAGCTGCACTATGTGGCCTGAAAGGGGCTATACAATAAAGCTTTATTATTATTCTTATTTTACATAAAACTACATGAGAGGTTTGGAGGGAAAATGTCTCCTCGGTGAAACTTCTAACAACTCAGTTGTCTAAAACATGGAAGCCCTCATGAGAAACTTTATCAAAAATAAGACCAAGCATCTTAAAATAATCAATAATGACTCTGCATCACAACAAGACACTAACAGACTCAGTAAGCTCATCAGAAAAGTTGTCCTGTCCTGGGAGTAGAACTGGAGTCTGGTGGAGTCCTGTTAAAGCTCCTTCAGCTGTGGACTGAGACCACTGAGGAGAACCACAGAACGCCGCTGACGGTCTTTTCTACCTGTGACCACTTAACTGTAAAACTCCTCCCCCTTCTTCAGGAAAGAAAACTGATTTTTTTGCAGTCTTACTTTACTGCAGTAGTATTGATGTATTATGTGCAATATTCTACTTATTACCATGTTTCATTATTATCATGTATCATGTACCACACATCCTCAAACTAACGATTATTTTCAACACCAGTTAATCTGTCGATTACCATCTTGATTAACTGTTTAGTTGTTTGGTTTATGAAATGTCAGAAAACAGTGAAAAATGTCCATCGGTGTTTCTCAAAGCCCAAGATGGCGTCCGCAAACATCAATTCTTTTCTGACAACAGCAAGGAATTCAGTTTATACATGAGTGAAAAAACAAAACAGAAAATCTTGAAATTCAGAAGCTGAAATGAGAGAATTTTGACTTTCTTCTTAACAAAATTACTCAGAGCGATTAATCAGTGACTTTCTATTTAGTTTATTTTAGCTCACTTTTCTTACTTGTTGCTTCTGTTGCTGTTGTGAGACTGTTGTTGTGCATTTACTCCTTTCACACTTTACTCTATATTTCACTTCATATTTAATACTATTGTTTACTTTTTTAAATTGAATGTTACTGTAATTTTGGCACAATCTCTGGCACAAGGATTTCCTTCGGGGTTAATAAAGTTCTGTCTAACTTTATCAAAATAGCAAGCTGATCTAGTTATTTCATTATTTTGATAAAGTTTATCATTATTTTGCAATACTGAGTCTTTTTTTTTTTTCAATATTTACTCAATATGCTGAGAAGGTTCCTCAATGTAATGGTGAGGGATTTTTTTTTTCTATCACATTGATTCTTTTGATATGTTAAAATCCAAAACGATTGAAACCACAGGGTTATTTCTTCACAATCCATCGCATTTTATAAGTGCATAAAATTTATCTGCAAATTATTTTTTTCCATTTAAAAAATAGGGGACAAATGGTGTAAAGACTGACTGCTTTATCCCTTCAACAGTCCAGAACTGAAAGACACTCAGTTCACCATCAGACAAGAAAAAGCACATGTGGAACCTTCAAGTGTTTGTCATTTTTGTTCAGAAAATTCCTTAAATGATTAATCGATTATCAGTATTATAATTTTCTTATTGACAGATGAATGAATGAATCCACTGATTGTTGCAGCTCTGTTGCAAAGTCATCAGTAACCACGTCTGTCAAACAGATGTAAAAGCTTCCCTCTTGAAATGAGTGTTAATATAAAGTGGCAGAAAATGGAAACTCTCAACTACAAGAACCTCTAAACTGCACTTCGGCAGAGAAGTTGAGACAAACACCAGTACTGTCCACTGCTGCCTGTTAGATGAACATGATTCACAGCAGAAACAACAAACTTTCTTCTCAAACACAGAGCAGACTCTCAGCATCCCCTCGCTTCCACCTTAACAACATTTATGCTCAAACAAACTCCGTTTTCCACCTTTAAACAGCTGCTGTCAGTCACTCTGCTGCCTCTGTTTGACCTACGGGGTGCTAACAGTTAGCCGCTGCTGCTAACTTTTAAAACACTGACGGGGACACAACAACGTGTCCGTGACAGCGGGACAGTGAGACACGCAGGACAGAAGCAGAAAGTCTCTGTGCTGCCGATAAAAATCACAAAATCAGCTGTGAAACTGCAGCTACAGCTACACAGGCTAACACCACGGCTAACCCACACCTACCAGCAACGTGAGTCCGTCTTCCTGTTGTTGTCATACGTCACGCGTCGCCCCCGGGGTCCTAAAAACCGGCGGGTTTGTGGGTGAACTTGATTTTTAAATTGACTCTGACACTTTTATTTACTTTTTGTTTTCCCTTATTTTTATTGATTTGTGCTCAATCTGTGATTTGTACTATTTATATTTTGTTGCCAACTTGATATTGTATTGGCTGGACTGTGTGTAATGTAAAGGTAAAATTAATAAAAATATGTGCGTGTGTTCCAGGCTTGTGGGAAAGAATAATGCAACAGTGATTTTTCTTTTTTTAAATAAAAACAACAACAACATCAACTTCTAAATAAAAAATACTACAGCTTTTGAGAGACATTTTAAATATTTTGGTAATTTTATATATCAAAAGCCAATAACAAATTAATAATTCTTTTAATTATAGATTATGATTTTTTTTTAATGCCATTTAGTCTGAATTTAAAATAAGAAAAATATCTGCTGCTCTCATTTAAACCCCAGATTGTCACATAGTTTTCTCTTTTCTGGTGAGAAAGTCAGTGCCCATAAATATTAAAGCTTGAAATATTTTATATTATTCTTATTGTTGTTACCAAATCCCACAAAAATAACAAACCCAGCTGACTAGATTATTAATTCTACAAATAACATTATAGCCAAAATTGTGTAAATATGGAGGAGCTTTCAGGCTTCGTCTCCCAAATGCACCCCTCTCTCTCAGGAAATTCTGACACTAAAGTTAAGTGTTTAAAATATTTAAATATATCTTTTTTCTTCTGCATTTTCATTTAAGTCTTTTCATGACAAAAAGTCCGAACAGCGTCAGCCTTTAAGAATCATTTGTGGACGTCTGAGGACTCTTTAGATGATGTGTGATATGATATCTTCTGATTTCACACTACAGCCTTTGCATTTACATTTCAGTCATTTAGCTGAAGCTCTTATCGGAGACGGTCAAGGACACAGAGCTGTTAATGGACACACACACACAGAGAGAGAACAGGCTGCTGTGGGGACTGAATGTGTGATCTCTCAGTTACAGAACAGAAGAGTGTCTCCAGGCCTCCCTGCTGCCCGTCAGACTGCAGGGAAACTGAGGGACATGAACGCCAACAGCTCACAAAGCAGAGAGGATATTTCTGAGTGCCTCGACATTTCTTTCGTTTTGAAAAAAACTTTACAGTGATTTAAACCATTAGCATATGTTATGGATATATGTACCCAAATTATGGGTATATATACAGAATATATAAAATGACATATGACAATTGGAGAGTACCAGCGACATGAGTATATAAGATAAATTCACAATTACAGCAGCTTACAAAGTACAGGTAGAAAAAGATCAAGTGAAAAATGGAATAAAAAAATGGAAAATATACAGATTAGAAATAAACTAGACTATATACATGATATACACCACTCACTTATAGATATATAGATATATGGATATATATGAATATGAAATATATTTAAAATTGTTTTATCAAATTTATATTTAAGGACTTTTCCAAATGTTATGAGAACATGATTTTGATCTGGTGCCAAGTTTCAGAGGTCTGCAGCATAAAATGAGTCACTACTTTTAGTTTAGTCACAGAGCTGTTCTTGTTGTTAGAACATTTTGTTGTTGATTTAGAATATCTTGTTGTTGATTTAGAACATTTTGTTGTTAATTTAGAACATTTTGTCACTGATAGAACATTTTGTTGTTGATTTAGAACATCTTGTTGATTTAGAACGTTTTTTTGTTGATTTAGAACATTTTGTTGTTGATTTAGAACATTTTGTCACTGATAGAACATTTTGTTGTTGATTTAGAACATCTTGTTGTTGATTTAGAACATTTTGTCACTGATAGAACATTTTGTTGTTGATTTAGAACATCTTGTTGTTGATTTAGAACGTTTTTTTGTTGATTTAGAACATTTTGTTGTTGATTTAGAACATTTTGTCGTGATAGAATATTTGTTGTTGATTTAGAACGTTTTTTGTTGATTTAGAACGTTTGTTGTTGATTAGAACATTTTGTTGTTGATTTAGAACATTTTGTCCTGATGACATTTTGTTGTTGATTTAGAACGTTTTGTTGTTAATTTAGAACATTTTGTTGTTGATTTAGAACGTTTTGTTGTGATTAGAACATTTTGTTGTTGATTTAGAACATTTTTTTGTTGATTTAGAACATTTTGTTGTTGATTTAGAACGTTTTGTTGTTGATTTAGAACATTTTGTTGTTGATTTACTGGCCGGTTGAGAGGAAGTGAGGGGTCAGTAGTTGCTATAAAACACTGTGGTCAATAAAATCGTTTGTTTTTTTTTAAAGTTGAATCGCCACAAACACTGGAGGTTCTTGAGCACACAGTCATAAAAGTACACAAACAATAGCTGTGGACAAACTTCAGCTCACACACACACATACTCGAGCGATCACGTTATAATAATGATGAATGGGAGAATAAAATGTCATCACACTGGCGTGGACAAACATTGCAGTGACTCACTTCCTGTCCGTTCTGCTCCGAGGTCTCCGTGAAGCTGCTTTTTTTTCTTCATTAAACTGAGGAGTTTTATATTCAGCAGAATAACACAAAGTGTCTCTGGAAGAGAACTGATTATACTTCAGAAAAACAGTTTTGTCAAATGGAAGCTGACGGACAACTGAACCGTCTGTCTCCACTGAACACACTGTGGTTCAGATCAAAAACAGAAAGGGAACAAACAGAAGAGGAACCAGAGATGAAGGGAGAGTTCAGTTTGAAGTAGAGGGAACTCGCACCAATCCCAGTTTTAAAGAAGGCGTCGCTCTTTTATGATAAGAAGCCCGGCTTCTCCTTCAGGGCTTAATTAAAAGTGGGATGTAGGAGCCATTATCAGGCCGGCAGCCCGCGGTCCTCACACCACCATTTCTACCACTCCACAATATTTGCTGAGGAACCACAAATGAGAGGTTGTATAAATTACTGATGAGGACCAGTTGCAGGGCACATTTTGGTTAAATGCTGAATGTACAGTATGTGATACTAATACAGTTTGGTACTCGGTAGTGCAGAAACATTTACAAGTAGAACAAAACTGTGGTGCAAAAGCAAAAGAAATAGAAGTGAAATGTAGAATATACAGTCACACTATTTTTACAGTACACTAATGAGACAAAACAAGTTGCATTTTGCATCAAATTAGACAAAAACTAGAAATAATGTTCTTTATTAGATAGTTTCACCCTTATTAGACTTTTTTAGGGGAATTAAGAGACATATTTCATTTTAGTTTATAGTACAGTTCTACTGTAATGTGCCATATAAAGGTCTAATAAAGGGTCTAATACTGTCTAATTAAAAACATATTTCTGATTTCCATCTTATTTGATAGAAAGTACAGCTTGCTATGTCTTATATGGTGTGATGGTGTGGTGTTAATTACACAAAAAGACAAAAAAAAGAAAAAAAAAGATTTGTTTGAAAAATTACTTCAGTGGGTAACACAAATTAATCAGGTTGACAAGTTATATTAAGTTTGCATTAATTCAGCTTCAATTTAAGGCATGTCAACTTAAAAAATTCCAATTTTCTAACTCAATGTTTGTTTTACCCAAAATCAAAAACACTCGTCCTTTACAACCTTAGTTAGTATGGTTTCAGGAAAAGTATTTTTTTTTTGTTTGTTTGTTTGTTTTTTTGTTTTTTTTAAGCAACCTTAGTGTGTTATTGCAGTTTACACACTAAATATAAAGAGAAATATATAAATAGAATGAAAATAAATGCTAATGTTAGCGTAATTTAACAGTGGTTTTGTTTAATGAATTTACTAAAACTTAACACAGTTTAACAGATTTATGGTTCATTCTGTATACAACAGAATAAATTATTGGATCACACATTATAATTTCATCTTGCATCAGACTTAATCTAGTTTACGAGTCACCAAGAGAAAAACAGACTGAGCAGGACTCATTCCAAACATTACGCTACTTCAACTATGACTGAAATGCACTTTTTACAGAGTAGGATATATAAGTACCATCTAATAAAGAAGATATTTTATATTATATTATATATTTTGATAGACGAGGGCTTTTCCCTCAGCCTTCCTTAACATTTTTTCCCAGTGGCCAGTCGCAGTATTGCAGCAGAAAATTTCTGTCACAAAGCATTTTCTCCACAGTCCACCTTATTTAAAGGGACGTCTGTAAAAGTGTTGACAGGAGACATCGAACTGCAAACAAAGTCAATTATGACTCTTTATCTTACAAATTTTTGATTCGTGGAGGTTTTATATTTGTGAAACTTTCCTCAAGCCAACAAAAGTGATTTGAAAATCCATGACAGCGTCACAATTTAAAGTCTATAGGTGGAGCAGGAACATGTGGGTGGGGCAAGTAGGAGAAATACTACTGCACATATTCAGTGGGCTGCATACCACTGAATGAAACCTGGAAGCTAAAGTGGTGCCATATGCACCAGTTGGGAAATTTCTTTTTGCACCATTTTTGCACCCAGTGTCCAGTTCATAATAGAGTCCTGCAGGGGTGATGTAATTTTGCAGGAAGTTAGCATCACTCTGGTTCCCTCCACAGAAAGGCAAAGGGATTTCTTCACTGGATTATTGATTATTGCTGAAAATAAACTCTGTAGCAAAGCTGAAGCATAAATGCAATCCCCAGAAAGTAAAAGGCTAATGTTAGCTATAAATGAACTACATCCCTGTTGCATGATGTAACATCACGGGCATGATGATTTTAATGTCCCAACAATTCTGTAGTTCATTTAGCCACTTGTTAGCAGCCGGCTTTTTTAAGACAAGTAAAAGCTTCAGAATTCAGGAGTTGTTGGGATATTAACTTGATGCATTTTATGTCGCAGAACAAAACAGCTTTCAGAGTTTATCTCAGGTGAATAATCAAAAAAAACATTCAAAAAATCCACTGACCTCTGGACGAAGGAACCGGAAGTGCTGATGATTTCCATGTTTTAGGACTCATTCCTGCAGCACTGTATGATAGATCCATGCTCATGCCACAGTTAAGCTTATTTCAACCCAAACCATGACGTTTTCTGAAACATAACCAAGTAGTTTTGTCGCCTAAACCTAATCAAACTAAAGGCAAAGGTCACCTGACTGTTGTTACCATGTCCAAAGCTCACACAATGCGCTGGACTAAATGGCATTAAATGACATTGTGAAAAGCTTAAAATGCATAGAGAGGACGTGCAAAATGTCTTTTTAAAGTGTTTTCTATTTATACGCCATCCCCTGAGATGAGTTGTTGTTTGTGTGGGCAGCACATAACTGCTAAAACCGTCCACACAGGGCACGAGCCAAACGCTTGTAAAATATGCAAGTGTCTGGTAGGTTTGTCTTCTATCACCAGCCAAAAAAAAAAACCAAAGGTAATCTGCAGAGAGGCTGGTAAAGTCTGCACCGTGCATACACACCAGATAAACAGGAAAATACAGCAATTAAAGAATATTATAGAACGTGCTCAATGCCAAATATACAATAAATAAAAACTATTGGACAAGAACACGCTGGCAACAGCTTATGAAATGTTTTGTAACCTGACTGTGATCACCTGACTGATGTATACAAGCTGTCTGTAATTACACTAATCCCACAGAGCTCGTCTTTAACGGCTTCAGCTGCTGAAGCTAATCTGACACCTCCGAGGACAAAAACTTTGACTGCTGAGCACATTTTAGCCTCAGCAGCTGGAACCAATTAAACGTCTTTTAATCAAAAACTGTCCCGTGGTGTCAGTTTACATATAAACAGCAGAATGTACACATCAGTCAACGTACATACAGTTTATTTTATCTTCGCTGGCACTGAAACAACAAATAATTCTGATGCTTTTATTTTATTAAACCTCTCTTATGGTTTTTTTTTCTGTGAGGTTTGTTTATAAGTCAGATTCATCAACATCTCTTAACGAACAAACCTGACATAAATCCCCCGTCTCAGTCTGATGAATGCTGCCTCTTCATGAAAACCTAAACTTAACATAATCAACATCCCTTAAAGGGACAGTTCGGGGTTTGTTTGGTTTTTAAGTGTGGTTGTCTGGAGGTCGACACACCTCCACCTCCAGCAGCAGGAGTACACTCTTAGAAAAATAAGGGTTCCAAAAGGGAACAGTTTGCTTCTGAAGAACCCCTTTTTGAAGAAGGGGTTTGTCAGGGGTTCTTTGTAAGGCTAAGTGTTCCATTAAGAACCCAAAATCCTTACAAAGAACCCTTTTTGGAAAGAAGAGGTCTTCAAGTATTGTTGAATTCTTCTTTTGTCAAGGGGTCATCAATGGTTCTTTGTACCATGACATAAAAGGGTTCTTGGTAGAACTCCCTGAGTGTGTCCTAGATAAAACCCGTGGAAAATAAAAAGGTTCCACGTAAAACCATTTTGGTGGGTTCTATATGAAATCTGTGGAATATAAGGCAGTTCTGTGCTTTACATAAAACCTTGGAATTTAAAAGGTTCTCAGTTCTCTTGTCAAGGGATCATCAATGGTTCTTTGTACTATGATGTAAAACGGTTCTTGGTAGAACCCTCTTGGTGGGTTCTAGATAAAACCCTTGGAATATAAAAGGTTATCAGTAGATTTTCATCGAGGGATCATCAATAGTTCTTTTTTACCATGATATAAAATGGTTCTTGGTAGAACCTCCTTTGTGGGTTCTAGATAAAACCTTTGGAATATAAAAAGGTTCTTTGAAGAACACCCTTTGTGGGTTCTATATAAAACCCTTGGAATATACAAAGGCTCTTGCTAGAACCTCCTGGGTGTGTCCCAGATAAAACCCTTTGAAAACAAAAAGGTTCTGGGTGAAATCACCTTGGTGGGTTCTAGATAAATCCTTGGAATATGAAAAGTTCTCAGTAGATGTTGTTTCATCAAGGCATCATCAGTGGTTCTTTTTCACCATGATATAAAAGGGTTCTTGGTAGAACCTCCTTGGTTGGTTCTAGATAAAACCCTTGGATTATAAAAAAGTTCTTAAAAGAACCTTTGTGGATTTTTTATAAGACACCCAGGGAATATATAAAAGGGTTCTCAGTAGAACCCCTTGGTTGCCGTCTAGATAAAACTTTTAGAATATAAAAAGGTTCTTTGAAGAACCCCCTTTGTATGTCCTAGATAAAACCCTTGAAAAATAAAAAGGTTCTGGGTGAAACCACCCTGATGGGTTCTAGATAAAATCTGGAGTATATCTGTGGTTCTCAGTAGATGCTCTTTTGCCAAGGGCTCATCAATGGTTCTTTTTTTACCATAATATAAAATGGTATTAGGTAGAACCCCTTTGGTGGGTTCTAGATAAAACCCTTGGAATATAAAAAGGTTCTGGGTGAAACCACCTTGGTGGGTTCTATATAAAATCTGTGGAATATAAGAAGGTTCTGTGTTCTATATAAAATCTGTGGAATGTAAAAGGTTCTCAGTAGATGCTCTTTCTTTTTTAGATGTTCTTTCAAATTTCTCTATGCTCACATTTCTTTCTATTCTTGAATGGGAGCAATTTTCCCACGAGGAATCAATAAAGTATTTCTGATTCTGATTCTGAACTTGTAGCCTCCTGAAGTACTTGAGTAAATGTACTTAGTTACATTCCACCTCTGGATATGAGAACTGAGATACAGTCGCAGTGCTGTGAAGTATCATATGAACTGTATGTCGCTATTTTGGTTTCATTGATTCTATTGTTATTGTACGTAAACGTTGCACAGCTGTGGAGTGTGTGTTGTGTGTGGTGTGTGCGTGTGTGTGCGTGTGTGTGTGTGTGTGTGTGTGTGTGTCATCACCACCACTGTACAGGAGAGACTGACAGACTCACAGAAAGCAGAAGAATAAGAGCCCTCTTGGCTATTGGCTGACATTGACCCATGTGGGCGACTCTGCCCACATAATGACATCTTTTGAGGTTCCCCGGCTCTAAACAGGAGGAGCACTATAGGTGCTGAGCAGGCAGTTGCTATGCAACAATTCGTCGCCGGCAGCTTCCAGGTTGGACCAGAGTGGAGAGCAGCAGCAGTCAGGCGGAGGAGGAGGAGGTTTGAATGTGTGTTTTGAAAAGCTGGAGGTTCAGCAGTGTTTCTGCAGCGTCCTGGTAGGCGAGCTGTCACTACATTTGATTATCTGAAAGCTTAATGGGGGCACAGGGGCCACGGCAGCAGCAAAGTGAAGTACAGTACACATAAATCAAAGAAAAACATCATGTAAATACAGTGAAAACACACAGAACTGGGTTATGTAAACAAATCAAAGGTGTATGAACTAATTCTTTTGTAGAGATGGAGGATGAGCAAGTCCACAGATTAAGTTACAGTCTTTTTACTATAAAGTTATATCTTTGTGTTTAAGCTGAGCTGTGGTGAAGGGATACGTCCTCACAGACACATATAGACACAACGCTGGACAGTGGTGGACTCAGGCTGTCTCAGGGTCAGGGGCAAAAAAGGTGAAGGGCACCATCTGTATGTGATGGGGCACCAGTAAGCTGAAAGTCGTGATGCATTTTATCATATTTTATCCACTGAAGGGCACTCTGGAGGACACTTTGTCGGGTTTTGTCCACTGGGAGGGCAACCTAGAGGGTGTTTTACCACATATTGTCCACTGGAAGAGCACCTTAAGGGCATTTTATCACATTTCATCCTCTAAAGGGCTCTCTAGAGGGCACTTTAACCACATTTTGTCCACGAAGGGCAGTCTAGAAAACATTTTGTCCACTGAGGGGCCTCGCAAGAGGCGACTTACCACATTTTGCCCACTAAAGGCACTCTAGAAGCATTTTAGTCCACCGAGGGTGCTCTAGAAAACATTTTGTCACTGAGGCTCTAAGAAATATTCAACCACATTTATGTCAAACTGACAGGACTTTAGAATCGTCATTTTAGTTAGTTTAAAAAGTTTGGTGAAACAAAATTAAGTTAAATCATGGTTTAATCTGATTAAGTAAAATATTTTAACAATCTTACTTCCAAACTGGACAGTGTGACTCAGACCTGCTCCCGTTTCATGTAAAAAGCATGTCTCTGCTGCAGCTCTGTGGGATGCTGCTGAAGCTACAGTGAAAAAAAAACCCAATGAAAACAAAAACACCTCTCTCCCTGTTTGGAGCTGAAAATTGATGTGAGTCATCTGAGCTCTGAATCAGAACTCCACATCAAATCGTGGCTCCGCTGTCTGCTGTCTGTCTGTCTGTCTGCGGCGGCTGCCTGCCTGCCTGCCTGCCTTCCCGCCTCTCTCCAGGGTTTAATTAGAGCTGCTGAGCTCCGTGTGAATAATGCAGCACCTGAACTCACCTGAGCGGGCTGCTCGAGCAGAACGAACAACCGCAGGGAGGCCGAGAGAGCACCGCCTACAGAGACGGAGCAGGAGAGAGAGGGTTTGAAGGAATGACTTGAGTGGATTTAAAGATTTTCATGTCATTTTAATCAGCACACTAATGAGCAAAATTCTATATACGTTTCCCATCTTATTATATGGATTATTATATGAATACATTCACAAGTTATTTTGTCCTCTTTAAATCTAGACACTTCCTGCACTTAAGTAAAAGTACACATTTTTTGAAGTAAAATGTAAAAATACTTCATTGTTTGCCTCTGAAATGTAGTGGCCTAAAAGTATAAAGAAGCATAAACTGGAAGTAATCAAATACAAGTATCTCAAAAATGTAGTTACATAACTACTTGAGTTAATTCCCACCACTGGTTTTATATGAATGTTTTAATACTTAATTTGAGAGGAGTCTGATGTGTTTCCTGTCACATCTGTTTAATAGCAACATCATCGATATTACTAATACTATATAAAACTCTACTAAAACAACATAAAATTAGATCAGATAAATTACAAGTTACTTAGAGTATTATTAAGATTTTGTAAGTTTAATGATTAGGTTTATTGTGGAGAAGCAAAATACACAATCAGACATTCTAGTGAAACACCTGAAATCAACAAGTGACAGAAACATGACAGACTGTCTGCAGGAGGGTGAAGACTGGGCTGTTTGTGCCACCTAGTGGTCATGTTCAGTAACACGTGCATGGTTCACTCAGTGTGTACAGACATAAATTCCCTTAATCAACACTCAACAACCAACTGTGCAAAATGGGAAAAAAACCCAGACTCACTGTATTTAATAAGTTTAGTAAAACATATTTATTGCAATTTCTAACCCACATAAGTACCAGATTATGTGGCTCTAAGTGAAAAAATACTTTATTTTAGTTGATGTTGTGTTAACATGGTTGATGTTCCTAAATATAGTATATATCATGTTGTGTTAAATCAAGTTGCACTCTAACCTCATCATTTGGCCATGCCATTGATTCTTGTTTATTAGAAGATGAGGAAATAATACAGGATGGGACATTTTTTTTTTCTAAATATTGATGTTTTAAACTGTAAACTAACAACTGTTTTTTATTGTCATTTGTCATTATTTTTGGTGATTAAAAATTAAATGCTTCCAGTTGAAAAAATGTATTGTGATTAACCCATGATGACTTTCACTTTACTCAACAACTTTTAAAGAAGAAAAGTAAATAATCTCAACAAAAAGATTGTAGGCTGGGTAACTTTTGTTTTAATTTATTTCAAAACTTAAGAGCTTGATTCAAAATCTAAAAGTTACTGAATATAGTTGCCATGAAATTATGACTTTTCTCAGCTTTTTTTCTCAGTTTTCTCTCAGTGAGTGAGGAAATGGTTAATAAAAAGGACTGGTCAGCTCACCAGTATGGCAGTTTTATTTATTCTGTTTATTCTTGTGTATTACCTGTGTGCTTTCATAAGTAAAGTGGTTTTAATTCAAGTTTTTTTTTCCTAGTCGTTATTAAAATAGATCATATAATTATAGACATCAACTGAAATTAAACATTTTATTGTGATACATTTTTCTGCCAGCCTAAAAATAAGGTTTTGTAGGTTACATTATGCACATATGATAATCATTTGTACATATAAATGCTTCTGCTTTCACTTCATTTAAACCACTTTCACTTTTTTTTTTTTTTTTTTCCATTTTAACGTATTACCTTTCCAGAGTCATGAGATTTACAACACTTAAATGCACCGTTTCGCGTTTGCGTTTACCTGGACACCCTGAAGGCATCATGGAGACATTTCCCACCCTCTGATTGGTCCTTTAGCTGCTGTTTTGACCACGTGACCGCGAAGATGGCCGCCTGCGACGAGAGTAAAGAGGGTATGTTGAGTTTTTAAAGGTTTAATGAAGCTGTTTTGAGCTCGGGTGGATTTTTCAAACTGTAAATGAAACTGAGAGTTTGTCAGAATGAAACCAGCTGAAACAGGCGGAGAAATTCAGTTTGTAACGAAGCTCAGCAGCGAGCAGCTAGGTGGCTATGCTAACGGGCTAACATACTGACTGTGTTACAGTAACGTTACCTGCTGGCTGTCCGCTCAGGTAGGTTTTTTATTCAGTCTCACAGCAGTAAAGATATAAAGAGGTGGAAAAAGGATTTTAAATAAGGACAAGAAATGTTTAAAAAAGGCAATATATTAAAGGGAATGACGTCATTAACCAAACAATGCTATGTTAATTTGTGAACAGGGAACATAACGTGGATAGTAAAGTGTTAAAGTATAAAAGGTCTAGACTTTGCAAAAATAGTTCACATAGTTATAAAATGAGAAATGTACAAAAAGTAGTCCACATGTATTGCTATAAAATGTGACAGTGACTTAAAAAGCAGTGATAATATGTGTGGTTATGAAAAGAGATGGATTAAAAAGCAGTGCAGAACAATGACCACATGTATGGTTATGACGTGACTTTATGAAATTATCCAAATAATCCACAGTAACTAAACTGCTGTTCTAATGAAAAAGGAAAAGCAGGATTTGTTGAGGAATATGCGAAACATTCATCTAAAATAAGTCTGCACAATTAATCGAAATACTATTGAAATGGCAATATGGCCAAGTGCATTATCAACATGGCAGAAGCTGCAGTGTTTTATAAAAAAACTTAAAAAGTGACACAAAACAACATTATAATGAAGTGCTGTAAAGCTGCAGAAACACCCTGGACTATAAATCTTGTTCTCCAGCTGGTGCAGGCTCAAACAAAAGTCACATTATCATGCTTTTAATAGTTTATAGCTCATAGAATACAAAATAGTAACACTATATGGTAGAATTCAGTATTTTATAATATTAGCAACATTAAATCAATTCCTCTCTTTAATATAACATTAATACATAGAGTTCCATACTGTTAGATACTGATAAGCCAATGCACATGTATAACATACCGTGAAACCAGTATACGGCTGCAACCTGACTTCACAGTTTTGTCAGTGTTCTACACACATTAAGGTTGGTAACAAAAAAAGGATTATGGCTCAATTCCTAGCTTTAGAAAGACAATGAACCTTAAACAGAAAAAAATGTTTTGAATTCTGTGATTTGTGTCTGATAATAGCAGGCTTGAATAAAATCTGAAAATGTTTACAAATGCATTTTGGTGCATGACAGTAAACATAGTGAGAGAAAAGAAAAAAACAAGTACTAAATAAACCTGCTGGAGTAAAGTGTGTGTGAATGAACCTTTCAGCCGTTTCCCTCTCTCAGGTCAGGACAGCATACTGGAGCCGCTGTGTTTTCCAGAGCAGCGAGCCGATGACACCAGTGCTCCCAGTCTGCAGGGTCCCAGTGCAGAGCTGCTGGTGTGTCTGTTCTGCCCCGAGTCCGTCCCTCTGCAGCAGAAAGACGGCCACCTCAAACACCTGCTGCTGGAGCACAAGCTGGTCATCGCAGACGTCAAACTCATCGCAGACCTCCCGAAGTACGAAGCCTTGCACAGCGCTCCGTTTACAGCAGTTGATCCAAAACAGAACTCAGACGCTCGTTTCTGATGTGTTTCCTGTTCGTCCTTCAGGTACTTGTTGTACTGGAAGGGCAGATTCTTGGAGCAACCGGTCACAGATTTCTGCAGCGTGATCAAGACAAACTCCACGGCCCAGTCGGTGAGTTCACTGACATGCTGACTGGTTCCCATCATCCACCGCTCCAGACATACAGGAGGGGAGTCAGTTGTGACGATGAATGCTGCGCAATGATCTGAATGTCAGAGATTACTGCCACATTTAACTTCCTCTTGCTCTCCATTAAAGGGATAGTTTGGGTTTTTTATAGTGTGGTTTTATGAGGCACTTATTCACAGTCAGTGTATTCCTTATGGTAGATGGCGGTCGACACACCTCCAGTTTGGAGAAGCAGGAAGAGTACCGAGAAAGCTAAGCAATGTTCCTCTGTGGACAGGGTCAGCAGCAAAATGTATCTTAGCCACCTAAAAAAAATCAATATCAGTTTTTTATTTAGAATATTTTCACCACTTTACCTTACTGTCAGATGGCCTTTTCTGACAGGAAACCGCTGTTCTATGAGTCAAACATAGCGCTTTCTTCAAAGCCACCAGACTCCCCTGACAAAAACAGTACAATTAGTACAGTACATCTGAAAAGACTTTCTCATTTGATTTTATGATATATATCAATATTTTTTACACATGGTAAGCCCAAAGTCTACTTTTATAAATGAGGCCCCTTGACTTCATCTCAAAAAGTTGTTAAACAATGTAAATATTGTAACAAGTCTCATTTAAAGCTTGTCCTCCTATAACCTTTTCTTCTTACAGAGAAACAGGAGGACTACTTCCTGCTGTGCGACGTCCTTCCAGAGGATCGAATCCTCCGAGAGAGACTCCAACAGAAACGGCTGGTGAGGATCTGACACCAAATCCATCATCAGACTCATCTCAGCGCCACAGTAGAAACTTTAGTCATTTTCTGATTTTCTGTCAGACAAAACTAAAGCAAATGTCTGTCAACATACTGTAGACAGAGTTTTTGGACGACCTAATCCAAACCAAAGTTGAGCTGTTTGGTGATACGCTCCTGAGATTCACCTGATCTTATTAATGTTTTCTTTCTTTTAAAGCCTCTTATAGACAAACTTTGTCCTACCGTAAAATCAGAGACTGTGGGGATATTTTTCACTTGTCACTCACAATATCTGAGCCACAACAGGAGTTGGCAGTGTGGTTCTTCTTCTGTGGTGTTTCTCTGACAGCGGTGGTCTCCCACAGGAGGAGGTGCTGGAGCAGCAGCAGCTGGAGAGAGACGACAACAGCTTCCATCACGTCTGCATGTTCTGCAGTGAAGAATTCACTGGAAACAGGTACCGCTGCACACATGATGTGAATCAGATGCTTCTCCATCATCCGGTTTGAAACTCCCTGGATATTAAAAAGAACATTTGTAATGGAAAATGTTTCAGAACTGAGCGCTGTATTAATGCAGGAGAAATGTGTTTTTAGCTGCATATCCCAGTCATATTTAATTTTTTAACTCAAACATCTTATTGAAGTAACTCATATGAGGATGATCATTATTTATTTGAATAATAGTCTATATATAACTTATTTTACTTGTTTTATTTCCATTAAATGATACAGCTTGTGTTTCTCTACTAGCCTGTTTACACCTGATATTAACATGTGTCCTAGATAACGTGATCACAGGTGAAAAACTCTGAGTTCATCAGTTTACACTCAGATCTCAGTTCCCACACTATATGCAAATAAACACGTAGCTTCATCATTTCTGTTTGCAAAGAACAAATGCGTTGTCGTTTTTAACCAGCAGCCCGACAGCAGTGGCCAATAGGGGTGTAATGATAACCTGATCTGTATCAATATATCTGTTCAATTTTCAGCAGCCCAATATGATCGATGCAAAGCAAAAATATTGACCTATATCATAATCTTTAAGATATGCTTTTATTTTGAAATTCCCATGGCATGTCTGGGTCATGTTGTCTGAAAGAGTTTAGTCATAAGATGGAGATGTAAATCTTCAAGAAAAGTTCACAAATATATAGTTTCATTTTTTTAAAATACTTCCATCATCTTGTTTTCAGGTCGTCTCTGCTGAACCACATGGCCAGAGAACATTCCTTCAGCATCGGACTGCCCGACAACATCGTCTACTGCAAACAGTTTCTGGAGACTCTGCAGAGCAAACTAGACAAGTAAGACAAGAGCATGTCTTCATGAGAAAATGTAAAAACCTGCCAACTTCCTATTGAGTTTAAGATGAGATTTTAATGTTGCTGAAAAAAACATTCTCACTTCTTAAAAAGTTCATATGTTGGACCAGTTTACAGCCACAAATTCTGTACACCAGAACTAAAACTGAAGTCACACATCAAAATAATTAATTTTGGAAGCAAAGTTTAATAAAACCAAACTGCAAACTATTTTTCTTCCTTAATTCTCATACAAAACATGGACATGAGAATGAGTTCAACCTGCCAACTTTTGGTCCAAGTTTAAGTCTGTGATTTTCTGTGCTCTCGTCAGCCTGCAGTGTTTGTACTGTGAGAAAACCTTCCGCGATAAAACCACGTTGAAGGATCACATGAGGAAAAAAGCTCACCGCCGCATCAACGCCAACAATCGCGAATACGACCGCTTCTACGTCATCAACTACCTGGTAAAACCTCAACACAATTTGGCTTCTGAGTTTTGTCTCAAGCCACATAATAGTGATTTTTTTAATTTTATGTTGATCTAATAGATGAATAGTTTCAGCAGAGTATCAAAGGAGGTTTTCCTCTTCAAATGTTCCTCTGTCCTATCAGGAGCTGGGGAAGACCTGGGAGGAAGTGCAAAGCGAGGACGACCGTGAGCTGGTGGACGATGACGATGAGTAAGTATCTCCAGCAGGAACCAGAAGGGTCAGAATACGTCAGTCTGGGGCCAAAACATCCAGGTTTTACTGCTTCAGTTTGATTAGTCTCCTCTGAGGAAACTCAGACTTTAAAGTGACCCAGCTTACCATTTCCAGAGGGCCAGATACCTGTCTGATGTCTCCGTTTTGTCTCACAGCGATTGGTCGGACTGGCAGGCTCATCCGGTCTCTGCTGTGTGTCTGTTCTGTGATCATCAGTCAGAGACGATGGACCAGATCTACACACACATGAAGGTACAGCAGCAAACACCGTTTATACTTCATGTGCCTGAAATCATTCCATCATGTCTCACTACTGCTGACCTTGACCTTTTAGCAACAAGGAAGTGTTCAAACTTCAAAACTTTGTCTCTGAACTTCCTGTCTGAGTGTGTCATGTTTCATAGATTTACACCTGCTGCTTGTGATCATCTTACACTTTTTACACATTTGATTATCAGTTTCATGTTGAGGGATGCCCACATTTCTTTCTCAGCTGATTTCCTTCACAAAGCTGTGGATTAGTCAGCTTGGGGAGTTCAGGGGCATCCCCTCCAGAGAAAAACCTTGGCAGTAAAAGTCCAAATTTGGTGCCTCTAATAGTTCTACTCTGGCATATACACTGAATTTAATTATTGCATATTTTAATGAGTTTGCCCACCTGATTGTGAACATGTAGTGAACTATTGTAAAGGAGAATGAGGCTCCTGGTGTGTTTTAGTCCACACAGTCTGTAAATAGTTATTATGGGCAGTAAACAGGCCTGATTTAAAAGTGAACAGTCCCTCTGTTACACACAAAGCAGATGAAAATTACTAAAAAATGTAAACCACAGATGAAAACATATATACTTGATCATATATATAACTGCAGAGAGATCCATTATATCATATTTTATTTTTCAAACATGGTTTGATAAAGTAGCTGATGATTTAAATGAGTTGGTGACTGAGTTTGTGTCATTGTTGTGTGCAAACTAACCTAAAGGAGCACTGTACCTCCAATATGATTTGTGCATCAGTTACTCACCTTGTGTTGCCTCGAATTCCTCAAGATTTTTTTCTCACATGCCAATGCCTCCACGTGAATGTAAAATGAATTCAAAACACACTATCCAGACTTGTTGATGTCCAACACACCTGATTCAAATGATCAGCTCGTCATCAAGCCTCCGCAGAAGCCTGATAACACTCTAATCATTTGAGTCAGGTGTGTTGGAGCAGGAAAACATCTAAAACATGCAGGTCAGTGGGTCCCGAGGAACGGGGTTGGGAAACATTGATCTTGTTGTGTGCTCAGTACTTTGATAAAACCTGCTAATGAGATCATTCCAGGCGGAAAGCCGCACATCCGTGGTTAAAAGTTATCATGCATGCAGTTGTTCAGCCTCCCACCTGATTAACTGGCCAGGAGCTGAGCATGCAAGTGCTCAGTCACACAGCATTTATAGCCAAGGTTATGCTGCCACCTGGTGGAGATCTTAATACACTACAAAGCAGTCAAACTGACCTTTAATACTGCTGCACAGCTGCTAACAAAACCAAAACACAATCATTAGCAGCTGATGTGGCTCATAGGTGATCAGCAGTCATGACTGGCAGCATAAAAAACGTGATCTGGGTATCCCTAGTCAAGTTTAAAGTCATAAAATTTGTGCGATGAATCAAGTCCAAGTCATGTGACTTGATGAGCATTGCAGCCGTATAGACTTTTCATCTTTTCTGTTTTAATTTTTTTTTTTAGGAAGCTCATGGTTTTGATCTCCACAAGCTGAGGACAGAACTCAGTAAGTAAAACCACCTTAGAAAAACAAACACTAACATCCAAGTGCTGAAGATACGTAGTTTGTCCATAAGATAGAAAAACTGGAAACAGTGGTGAGAATAATACATTTTTAAAATTTAGTTCTGTGTGTAATGACTGTAGTGATCAATTAATGATAAAGCAGCAGTCAGATTTGTTATTTGAGAATGCATACATTAAACTCTGCTGTGTCTCCCTTCAGATCTCAAGTTTTACCAGCAGGTCAAACTGGTGAACTTCATCCGGCGGCAGATCCACCAGAGTCGCTGCTACGGCTGCCAGGAGAAGTTCGACTCCAGAGACGACGCCGTCCGTCACATCGTATCTGAAGGTCATGTGATGAAGCTGCCAGACATGTCGACCTGGAATCAACCGCAGTAAGTTCAGCAGCTGTATCTCATCATTTCTTTCATGTTCATGTGTGTTTTAAAACCTGTGGACATAAAACTGTTCTTGAACATGTAAAGTACAGCTTCACAGTTTTTAGAGTGAACTATTGACCTCCATCTCTCCTCAGGTATTACTTCCCCACATATGAGAACGACGCCCTCCTCTGCACTCTGTCTGACAGTGACGAAGATGAAAGTGACATGACCAATCATGGTGAGGACGTCCCCGTTATCGCAGAGGACATCTCCAACCTCAGAGCACTCAAACAAACCAGCGTCCTGAACCAGCTGCTGAAGAACAGAGGCTCCTGCAGCTAGGACAGTGGGACAGCTTGGGTTAGTGGGACAGCTCGACTTTTTTGTTGTTGTTTTTCGGACACTTCTTCCTCATCAGTTGTCCTCTGAGCACCAGGACCGTGCAAAACCTGCAGAGACATTTCTGCTGCTTGTCAGTTGGAACAAACACAGACAGAAGAGCATTTTTCTCTCAACTTTTCAGCACACAAACCTTTGCAAGCAAAACAAAACGACACCAGTTCTGCACTGTGGACACGCACTTTAAAAGCCATCAGAAGCCTTTTCACATGTGCAGACACCCACTAATTTCCATTCAAGCAATAAAGATAAATATTGACATGTTTTCTTGAGTATCATCTTTATTACTTAAAGTAAAAATTGATTTCTATTGTAAATGCAGAAACTATAACCAGTGCTGAATGAAAGTGTCTCAATTCATGACAGCTGCAGATTAATCACTCTGTTTTTTTAAAGCAACAGAACCCTCAGCTGTGACATTTCACACTGGAGACAAAAAGAAAATCCTCCAACTATTTCCGTAAATGTTAAATAAACGTCGTGGCTGGTTGTTCTCTTCCGTCTACTTGGCAGTCTTGTTGTTTTTAGCCGGTACGATGTTCTGCGTTGCTTTTCCAAGTGAAACCTGCCGTATGGAGGAACCGAACTGCAGCGTGCTCAGAGTTTCCACCGCGTCCTTCATGTCTGGACTCACATTCACAAACACACAGCACTGCAGAGAAACGACAGGACACGACCGTTTTAGTGACACTGTATGTAGTTTGCTGTATATGTGAACATTTTAGCATGCAGGTGATTAGCTTTAAATGGAATGTGAAGGGTGGGTGCTGGGTGAAAAACATTGCAGAGGTGTCAAACCACCACTAAAATGTGACATTAATGTTGTTACAATCAATTATGTTAATGAAAAAGGGCTCGCCTGTTTACACCTGGTTTAAAGGTGCAAAATGTAAGAATTGGCCACCTGTTGAGTTCATACTCCAGACCTCTAGGGGGCAGCATATTACCAGAGTTGCCTGTTAGTTCTCTTTGTACTACTTTCTGGAGTCCTTTGGAGGATGCATTCCATACAGGCACAATAGATCCAAGTCTGTTGTGGCTACGAGAACAAATCGGTGCAGTCACAACCAATTGGAGATACCTAGATGTCCACAAGGAGTCTACTCATACACCCTCTGATGATGAAATGTACGTCACACAGACCCTTGGCACCTCGCGGACATGAAAAGATAATACCAGCTGAACTGCTGCTAACTGTAGCTGCCATTAACAAGTCAGCTCAGTAGCCGTGCAGTTGTTGTACCTTTACATCATTAATGAACAGATTATTTAGGCTACATTAGGCCCAGCCATGAGGGTAACAGTGTTGGAATAACACATGAACGCTACCAAGTTGTGTTGCGTTTAAAGACATCAGTGTCAGTGTTCACCTTTGCGTCTCCGCTGAGGCAGGGCTGCAGGAGGTGGGTGAGTTTAGAGTTCCTGAACGGGACGTGGAGGGCGTTACACTTCAGAGCACTGAACACCTGAAGGAGAGACAACAAGTGACCTTTGACCTGACTGAAAAATCATTCAACAGTTACTTTGTGTTTTGCTTTTACTGATGGGCAAAATCCAAATAACATTACTATAATTGACAGTTAGCCAAGTCCCGCTAGAGTGTGCAATATGTCCCTAAAATAATACCATAATATTTTGTGGGATTTTAGGCTCTTCTTGTTCTCAATCGATAAAATCAGTTTGTTGCATTGATCCGTTTTGTTGTTTCAGTCTTCTTGCACTTCTTAGATTTTGTTGTACATCCAGTCTTTTGTAACCAAACCACTTGCGCACTACTGAAGTTGCTCCTTTTTTAGAACTAACTCCTCCACCGTAATATCGCCATTATCATGCGATATATGTATTTTCTTTAATCATGAAAAAAAAAATCGAGGAATCAAAAAATTAATATATTGTGAACAGTACACAAAGATAACAGCTTGGATTAATTTAAGTATGTTAGTTATGTCAGTTTGTTGCATAACTAAGTTAAGTTCGTTTTTTAAGTTATACTAGGCTGGTATTTTTGGAGCAATGGCTCCAAATGGTTTGGACTTTCAGTCCAGTTGGATATTTTTCAGATTATTGGTGTTTCGGAACAATGGGCCATTGGCACCCTCAAAAGGGGTTTTAAATATGCACATTAATCATTATCATGCTAGAGGACTGATGCTAACGCTAACAGGGCCAATTCAAAAAGTCAGTGATTCATACAGAAGATATGAAAATAAAGAAACATGCAGCTGACCGACTCAGTGGAGAGCAGAGTTCAGCTGTCAGTCATGATGTGAAACTCCCCTTTTTATATGATCAAATAACTAAATAAAACAAAACTGATCAAAAATATGAACACTTGAACAAATACCAGCGGGATAAGGACTGCCTAAAATGACTGAAACCATGTTAGAGAAAAATTTATTTGATGTGTACTTTGATTTTTTAGTTTGGTCCACGTCCCATCTGCTAACATGGAGGAGGTGGGGGTTTATGCAGCCAGCCACCAGGGGGAGATTGAGATGTTCAGTTCTGGGGAGCTGTACCTGTCCCAGAGCTGTCAGTGATTTGTTGATGGCGGCTGCCTCCACCAGCCTCTGACCCTCAGCTTCCGTCTTGGAGATTCGTTCAGATCCGGCAAGATCACACAAGGTGAGCGTCCCGCGAGACGTCAGTCCTGACACCTCGTCTGAGCCCTCCACCTCCAGCGCCACCACCAGGTGGGACCGAGAACTGAAGAGGAAGAAGATTAATTAATTCTACGTTCTTTCAGTGATATTCCTTCCTGTGTGAGCATTAGAGCAGCACCTGTGTGTGTTCATCTTGGTCGAGGCGATCTTTCTGTTCTTTTCTCCCGTCTCCATGACGTTGAGGATGTCAGCCTCGGTCTGGACCTGGATCTGGGTCAGTCCGGGGACAGACACGGACTTCCCCTGGACTCTGATGTCCAGAGCAGCGTCGGCGCTTTTGGCCAAAAGGTCGTTCAGACTGTCATTATAAATCTCCAACATGGAAATCTGAAAATGAGCAAAAGGTCACGCATCTGTTTGATGAAGTTTATGTTCTGACCAGAAAAAAATAAAAAATTTCTTTTAACTGCTTAGTAAGACATTACATTAAAAAAAAACAAGAAACATGCAGTTTAAATTATCGATGAGACAAAGCAAAACATATGTAAGCCCATTTCTGTCAATTTAATGAAAACCATTATATTGAGAAACTTTTTCAAAATAGTTTGTCATTTTGAAGTATTATGAGTCTGAAATCATCTCCAAACTTATCTTATTTTGAAGTTATCTCATTATCTAGAAATAATAAGTCAAAATTTTTAATGTTTCTCATTTTTTAGAGATACGAAGTCATTACTTTTTAAATTCTAAGTTGTGATTTTGAGATACCAAGTCAATATTTTTAAAGTTCCTCATTATTTTGTGATACTAAGTAATTATTTTGAGATATTATGACATCATTAATAGATGTTCAGTCATTATTTTGAGATAGTAAGTCCAGTCAAGTCAAATTTACCTATTTTTCAACTAGTGATCAATCTGGCAATATTTTTTCCACTGACTGATTAGTTGTTTGGTCCATAAAATGTCAAAAAATATTGATCAGTGTTTCCCAAAGTCCAAAAACCCAAAAGATGATGTCCTCAAATTACTCAAACTGATAAACTGACTGCAAAAATAGTTGCTGTTAAATTTAATCGATTAACTGTTGCAGCTTTCCTCAAGATAATAGAAGGTGATGCGGAAATGGAAGTATAAATGGTGATTTGTGAACAAATTAAGTTTGGGAAACACTGCTGTAGACCTTTGAAAGAGTAAGGAAAAACTTGTACCAAGTCATTTGAAAAGGTTTCTAATTATTATGACTTGACAGGATTTTTAATGAGCCTCCATAAAAACATCAGCAGTGAGCTGAGAGGAAATTTGAGGTTTGGGTGACTTATGACATGTGTTCCCTCTGAATTTGGTTCATTTTCACTAAATCAGTTTGATTTTCAGAGCCTCACATGAAAATAAACTGTAACTAAATCCAGAGTCAGACCTTCAGAGTGTAGGAGACTTTGTCTTTTTCTGCACAGATGCGTAGAAGTTCTCGTATCGACCTGAGGACACAAATAAACATGTTACTGTCAGTATGTTAACACCTCTGTGGGCGGCCGTGAGGTAACAGGAGACAGCGATGAGCACAGCTTCGTGTTTGTCTCCTCTCCGACACGAAACTCGACCTCTCTCTGTGTAATCTGACTCTCACTGTCCGCGCTGAGCTGTTGCTTCGCCTCATCACATATTGATGAACCGTTGTCAGGTGGCACATCACATAATGAGAGCCAATTAGTCTCATTTGGCCCCTGACAGCGGGTCATTGTTCCAAGCTCGGCGACAACAAACTGCAGAGGAATTTTAAACATGTTTGGGTGATAAAAGCTTCGGCCTCTCCAGATTTTGTTCCTGAAAAACAGACTGAACTCAGTTTGCTTTTGCTTAACTGCTCACTGGTTCTATTAAACTACGTCACCTGTTTCTAATCAGCTCTTTTTACAGAAGATGTTTTGACTCATCAGAGCAGGACATCAGCAGAACTTCATTTAGTGTTGCCCTGCAGCTGACACCAAAATAAATGAGATTGTAGCTGTGTTGAGCTGGTCACACACACTAAATCCTGATTTTAAAATGTGGTTCACTACACACGTCAGGAGAAACCTTACAGATGTCAAACACCTACACACTACAAGATCTGACAATAAACTCTCACGTGATTTTATTAAGAGTGTGATCTTACATGATTGCGTGGTGATTAATGTTATTCAAAGGTTGACAGCACCAAGAAATACTTTCTGTCTCTCCCTCTGTGCTGCTTGCCACAATATATTGTTTTATTCTATTTTTCATATCCATCTGGACCACTGCATTAAATTACCCTGCCACTAAATCTGTCTTGCACGTCTAGATAAGCCACAAGCTCACATCTGAGGACCAAATACCTCAGAGCAGGTCAACAAAGGCCTGAGACTGTCCAAATTTTGAGGACAGTCATTTTTTAAAATCACGTGTCACAGCGTCTCCCAGCTCAGTCTCAGTATCTGAAACCTCTGCACAGCTCTGACCTGATGTTGACTCCGGGGTTCTCCTTGCTGCCCATCATAGTGTACGTCTTTCCCGAGCCGGTCTGTCCATAGGCCAGGATACAGACGTTATATCCGTCCACGCAGGACGTGATCACCGGCAGAGTTCCTGCAAACACGTCCTCCTGCAGAGAGGAAGAAGAAGAAGGAGAAGATGGAGATGATGGATGGATATCAGTAAAAAAAAAGATGTTTTCTCACAAATCTAAAATAATAAAGAGACTAGAAGGGCTGATTTTGGTTTTGTGATCTCTAAGATTAAATTTTAAATGTTTGTAATGTAATATTTCATTAGAAAGAAGTTCTGGATTCCAGCAGTTCTTGTCTCTTTAAATAATGTTTAATTTAAACATTATGATGTGCCGTTTAACAAATAAATTAAAAACCCATCAGTTTTAATAGATGGAGGACTGCTGCTTGATGAAGGCCCAGAGCTCGTTAAGATCCACAGCTCGTTAAAGCCAACTGCTTTCCTTCCCTAAAGGAAGATTAACAACACTGCTCTCTGGTATTTAACAACATGCAGGGTAAGATTTAACTGTAAGCTTTGTGTTATTTAACTCAGACACGTCGTTCATCTTGTGCACTGATGTCAGATAGTAACTTGTACTCTCACTGCCTCCAGTCTTTGTGCTAAACTAGACCAAACACATCTGAAGTGGTCACTCGGAGTGCAGATCTAAGCCAGGTAACAGATGGTGAAGCACCTACTGCAATGCCACCACAACTGCCAGATGCAACCAGCAGAGATCTGCAAAGTTTTAAATAAATGAAAGAGTGTTTTTGTGTAGAGTAGTCTCAGTTGATGTTGCTTATTCACAGGTTTGAGCCTGCATGTCCCAGTGGAACTTGTGTCTATTCAGAAGGTTCATGTTTTGGCATAGACCTGATTAGTAAGTAAGTGAATTTCATAAAACTCCAGCAAGTAAGCATTATTATGTTTAATTTCTCACATTTATAACAAACCAAATTTGCTTACCACTGGATCTTGAAGTGTTGGAGAATTAAAGGTAAGTCTTTACCTGAGTGCAGCTCTGAGAGTAAACCTTGTCAAACTGGAACTTCTTCCTGCTTCCCTTCTGGACCACCACCACCTCCTGGTCGTCAGTTTTCTCCAGACAGGAGCTGGAGGCCGTGGTCTTTCTGCAGCGACAGAACACCCGGATGTTTCCCTGCAGCTCCAGCAGCTTGTTGTACAGACTCTTCCTCTCCACCGCCTCCTTCCTGTAGAGCGACCGCAGCTCCTCCACCTGCCCGGCCGCCTCCTGCTCCACCTGGGTCAGCTTCCCTGCGGCGCCCTTCAGCTGCTCCAGCTGGTTCTTCATGTCAGTCAGCGCCTGCTGAACTGTGGATCGAAGCTGCTTGTTGGAGACGTTCAGCTCGCGGGTCAGGCGGCTCACCTGGCGAAGCTGGCTGGGTTCCACGGCGGGTTTGGTGACAGGTTTAGTGGGCGGGACCGCGGGGGCCCGGCGGTTCAGGAGGGATCGGATCTTCTCTCGTGCCTCCTGCTGGTCGGCCTCAAGCTCAGCCAACTTCTGGTTCAAGTGCTGGACAACGTCGCTCAGGTAGCGGACTTCCCTCGCCAGGTAGCTGTTCCTCTGGAAGAGGTTGTCCACCTCCTTCTCTTTTGTCTGGAGCTTCTGCCTCAGATCCTCGATGACTCTGTCGCGCTCCAGGAGGGCTCTGCTGGGTTAAAGCCAGATGTTTGGTGATTGGGTTTAATGGAGCATGGCTGTACTTTAAGGCTTCTTCAAATCAGTTTCAATGCTAATCTTGTGTTTGTTGCAGACCTGAAGGAGTTGAGGTTGGTGTAGTTGTGGTCTCCACTCGGAGGGGCCTGCAGCAGGATTTCTCCAAACATGGTGAGGTAGACAGAGATGACCTCTTCAGGGTCGTAGTTACACTGTCTGAGAGCCGCAGTGATCTCCTTCTGGTCCACCAGACCTGGCAGGGCGGACTGGAACACGAAATCAAACACACATTGACTCAGACATACCATGTAAGACAGAGAGACGTCTAGAGGAAATTCACACAGAGCAGCATCAGAGTCTTCCTCACCATGACTCGTTGGACTCGAGCTTTGACAAACTCGATGTTTACCTCCCACTGCAGCGGCAGCAGCAGCCAGACACCTGAGTGAGGATCCCAGAACCTGCAGATGTTCACCCGCTCCTGCAAAACAAGCAAAAAGAGCAGAAACTAAAAGTAGAACAACTGACTAGAGTCAACAGATGGAGGCACCAGCTGCTGTCTCACCTCGAACATGTAGGTCATGACGGTTCCTCTGCCTTGGATGAAGATGCTGCCGGTGCGATCGTCCTCTCTGACCGCCGGCTGGCTGCTGGCCGGAGTCTGCAGCTGACTGGAGCCCTGAGGGACAAAATACCAACTGTGGTTCATAACACTTAAGTGTACTTTAGCTGAATTTGCAGTTTGTAGTGAAAGATTAATTTAATTTGTCAGGATGCTAGTTATAAACAGACAGACCTCATTGTTGGCAGTGATGAAATGTCCCTGACTGTACCACTCCTTTGGAAATGGCTGCAGGTTCTGGTAAAGACAGGGCAACAATGAGGAGTCAGTAATGACAAAACCATAACTTTGAGCTTTATCAGTCAAAATATCGTATTCCTAAAACATGATTAAAACAGGAGGATGATGCTGTTCTTCCAAAGCAAACTGAGCTTAAACTTTCAAGTTTCTGCAGATGGTGAAAGAAGAAAAATGCTGATTATGGAGGCAGAGAGCAGAGGTGGTTGCTGATACGAGACCCCTTATCTCAGTATCATGACTTAGTTCTATAATTATCTGGTGAGATAAAGCTTTTATCTTGTGTCGTCTACTGTTTACAGGGCTGACAGTTTGATCCACACCTCCTCCTGTCCACTTGTGTCCTTGGGCTGGACACTGAGCCCTGCCAATGCATTCTTAATCGCCTGTCCCAAGCCCGGATAAAATCGAGGAGAGTTACATCACAAAGGGCATCCGGCGAAAAAAAAAAAAAAAAACCCAAGCCAAATCAAATATGCCTTCAGATTCCCATGGTGGCTTGGGTGGGGCCCTGTTTACCAGCATCCCTTGGGGACAGATGATCGGCTGTGGTGATCCCCACAGAAGACAGAAGAATAAGACTGTGTGATAGTCACCGAAATACTCCATGACTGCAGCTCCCAACATGGAGAGAACTCTGTTTTGAAGTTTGAACAATGAGAGTTCATACTGGGAGGAAAACAACATACTGTTCAATGTCAGCAAAACCAACGAGCTGATTGTTGACACACAGCTCTGTTTACATCAGTGGAGTTCAGGTGGAGCAGGTTAACAGTTTTAGGTTCCTGGGAATCAACATCACAGAGAACCTGTCATGGACGTCACACATCTCCACCCTGTTAAAGAAGGCTCAGAAACATCTGTATTTCTTAAGGAAACATTATTTTCCTGTGCAATGTTCTTGTTAACTTCTGCAGAGGAGCAATTGAAAATTTCCTGACTGTAAACATCACAAAGTGGCATCATGGGATGTGCACGGCCCAGGACAGAAAAACTCTACAGCAGGTCATTAAAACTACCCAGAACATCACTGGTACCATCTACTGAGCATCAGTGGTATCAGGGAGGTGAGCGGGGCTGCACAATTAATCACCATCGCAATTAAGTTGCAGTATGGCCAAGTGCAAAATCCAAATCACAGAACCAGAACCAAACTGCAATTTTTTGAAAAAGGAAAAATGTGTGAGAAAACAGCATTATAATGAGGTAGTGTAGTACTGCAGAGATGACCTGGCCTAAAAATCTTGTTCTCCAGATGAAAGAAAACATGTTTGTTTGGTACAAACCTCAATAAATATCACATCATCACAATTTTAAAAGTTTTTTTTCAGTGCAAATGAAAATTGTAATGCAAAACTGATCATTTCCTCTTGTAGTATCGCACTTATTTATTTATTTATTTGACATAGACAGCACCCACAGGCCCTTTCCCCCGTGTAGTTTATCTCATGTATTTTGTGTCAATTTTTTAAGTTCTTTGCAATAAATAATTTTCAGAATTTTTTATAAGATATATATATTTTTTTTCACCAAACTTGTCTGGTTTTATTTGCCTCCCCCTGCTTCTAGTGAGCTGAGTTGTGACAGCAGGACATGAGCACATGTGACAGACTTTTATTGTATTTATTTTAAAATATATTCATCTCTATAGTTGGTGCTTTATTCTTGATAAAGAGTTCTTACCTGTGACTCGTCGACATAAACTCTGTTTCCATGATGGTTGAAGCAGCTGTAGAGCGTCCCGTTGTTGTGGAGGAAACTCTCAAAATCCAGAGACACTTCTTCACCTTCAGCCACAGTTTCCTGACAGCACAGAGTTAAGAATTAATACAAAACTGAAGCACAATTCAAATGTCTGAAGTGTCTACCACCCCACTGATCGACAACAGTGGGTGGTAAAAGGTGGGTGGTCTAAAACCTGCACAGAGTTCTAGTAGGAAACTTACAAAAATATACAAACAGAATCTGAAGTGTCTAAAGATTGATTAGATTCTCATCTTTTTCAAAACCTTTTATGCAAAGTTCTCAATTTTTACACTGTAGTAGTCATTGAATCAAAAAACACCTGTTTCTAACATTCAACAGGGAAACAGGTTAATTGGTAACAGGTGACAGTATCATGATTGGGTATTAAAGGGCGTCCTTGAAAGGCTCAGGAATTCCGAGATTTCACTATCTACAATCCACAATATCATGAAAACATTCAGAGAATTCAGAGAAATCTCTGCACGTAAGGGGCAAGGCTGAAAAACTGTTATATAAAATTATATAAAGGATACTACGTGGGCTCAGGAACACTTTGGAAAACCGTTGTCAGTAAACACCGTTTGTCTCTGCATCTACAAATGCAAGTTAAGATTCTACCATGCAAAGAGAAAGACATATATCAACAACATCCAGAAACAGTGGATGTTGTGCTGTGAAAAGTGTGCTGTGGTCTGATGAGTCCACATTTCAGAGTGTTCTCACAAATCATGGACGTCGTCCTCCGGACTAAAGAGGAAAAGGACCATCCAGATTGTTACCAGCACTAACTTCAAAAGACAGCAGCTGTGATGGTATTAGGGTGTGTTAGTGCCCATGGCATCATGGGTAACTGTCACATCTGTGAAGATCCTAATGCTGAAAGGTACAAACAGGTTTTGGAGCAACATATGCTGCCATCCAGATGACGTCTATTTCTGAGATGTCCCCGCTTAGTTTCGATGCCACGACACATTGTGGACGTGTTCCAACAGCGTCTCTTCGTAGTAAAAGAGTTCAGGTTCTAGACTGACCTGCCTGCAGTCCAGACCTGTCTCCTATTGAAAATGTGTGGTGCATTATGAAGCACAAAATACGACAACAGAGACCCTGAACTGTTGACAGCTGAAGTCGTATATTAGACAAGAATGAGAAAGAATTTCACTTTTAAAACTTCAACAATTAGTGTCCTCAGTTCCCAAAAACTGACAGAGTGTTGGTAAAAGAAAAGGTGACGTATAACAGTGGTAAACGTGATCCTGTCCCAGCTTTGTTGGAAATTGTTGCAGGCATCAAATTCAGAATTTGTTTGAACATTAAATATCTTGCCTTTCTCCTGCATTCAATTGAAAATAGGTCTATAAGTTTTCGTAAATCATTGCATTCTGTATTCATTTATGTTTCACACATCTCAACTTTTTGGAATTGTGGTTGTACGATGCTGCATATTTATTCACCAAAAGGGTTGAGACATATAAAATTTAATATGTGCTCATAGATTTAAATTTATTCTTCCAGTGTCTTGATTTATTTTTGACCATATTTCTAATATGGTGGACATTTTCAAAAAGAATGGACCCCAAACACAAAATTCTCTGTATTAAAAGTAATATTCTGTAAATTTAACATTTTTATATAAATGATTAAGTGGATTATTTCAGTCTGTGATATTCATAACAGAGATGAGACAGACACTCATATTAATATTAGATGATGTACATGATCGTTGTAATATGATCAGTCATGTAATGATAACATGACAGATAAATTATTGATGTTTGAGTGAATATTTTAAAAAGCTGCTCACAGTAACTGGAGCTGGATTCAGGACAGTTTGGGTTGGTTTTTCTTCCTCTTCTTCTTCCTCTTCTTCCTCTTCATCTTCTTCTTTCTCTTCTTCCTCTTCATCTTCTTCTTCTCCTCTCTCCTTCGTCTGTATGTTTCTCTCGTCGCTCTTTTGAGACTGAATATCCACAGTGTGACTTTCAGCCTTCACTGCCTCCTCATCTGCCTGAAAACACACAAGAAAAAACATTCCAGTTTCACAAATACAACACAATGTAAACCAAACTACATGCACACTTTCTTAATAACACAACATAAATACAGACGGACTATTTTTTTAACAGAAACATTCCTCAAATAAGTTCAGAAAGTATCATATTTTTCTTCATAAATGTGCTTAAATTGAATAATATTTGAGCAACATAATTGTCCAGAGAATTCACTCCATGCTAAAATTACACATCTGCTTTAATGCAGTATGTGTGCATGGACATTTATGCCTAATATAAACAACTTCTGTAGATTTTCAGGTTTATTTTGTGGCTTTATGCATGACTAAATCAAATCAAATTAAGTGTCCTTTGCTTTGTTAAAAACTGCAACTCATAAACATATTTTTCTCTCTATATTGTATTTGATTTTTCCAGGCAAGTCTGTGGTCCATCCTTTTTTTTATTACCAAAAAACATAAATTAAGTTTTATTCCAATTCAAATATTAAAAATATATTATTTTCATCAAACCACCATTTACATCTGACATGTCACAGACTATCTGTAATTTTAAATCATACTTAGAACAAAACATATTTGTATCATCTGCAAACATAAGATACTGCAATATTCTTGACACTTCAAATATCTCATTAATGTAGAAAATAAAAAAAGTTTGGGGGCCTAATGCTGACCCTTGTGGGAAGGTGTGTAAAGCTTCATAAACTCTGATTCAATCCCAGCACACTGGACAAATTGTCATCTATTATCTAAATAGAAATACAACGCTACTGTTACAAGTTAAAGTCCTGCATTAAATTTTTTACTTACATAAAAGCATCAAAATAACTTAAAGTATCAAAAGTAACATTTTAATAACATATAGAAGTGCCCAGTAACAGGTACAATATCTGCCTTTCCAAAGTATAGTATAAAATGGAAATACTCAATTGTAGTACTTGAGTACAGTACTATTTGAGAAAAGTACTTGCATTCCATCACTGACACTGACAAACTAGATGTTTTTCTTCTTCTATGGTGCATTTTGAATGAAAACAACTTTTACCTGCAGGGTGGCGTGCTCCGTGCTGCAGGTGTGGCAGCCCGTCTGGGTTCAGGTTCAGCCTCCCCGACTTCCAGCCTCTCGGCCGGGATCCCTCACTGACAGACGCTCCGCTCCCCATCCTGACACCTGAAGACAGACACTCAGAGACGTCCAGGGAGACAGAGAGAGGCAGACAGACCTGGGAGTGATGTCACTGAGACAGGTGAGAACAGGTGCAATCTGACACACCTGTTCACGTGACATGGAGGCTACGTTACGTCACATAAAGTTTTAGATTTTATACAGAAATAAAATATCATCATTTTTTAATCTTTTTTTAATAACTGTACAAATAGAAATTCAGTTTTCTACTCTGGTGTTTTTCAGTTTAGTTTGTTATTTGTGCTTTTAATAATTATCACATTAGGTCCAAGTTAAATTTACTGTTTTAAAAAACAGGGCAAAAATACAGTGTGTGCACGAATAAAATGTTGTAGTTGAATATTCAAATGCGGCTGTAAAAATGTGAAATCAGTGGTAGTTTTCTAGTGTTTTCTTGTTGCAGATTTACACAAAATGTGATTTTACAAAATTACAAAATTCACATGTGATTGTCACTGTTTTCCTCACTGTACCTGTAGGCAGCTCCTGCAGATATTTTATCCCTGCACATTTTGATCATTTTCTTCAAGGCACAATCCAAGATAATATAATATTTATGGTAAAAAAAAATCCCTGACTGTGTCATGAGAGCAGCCTGTCTGCACTGCTTCAACTGAACACTAGAGGGCAGCAACAGTCTGTTATTGGGATTTAGAGCGGAGCATCAACACAGCACATACTGTACTGTGACCCTAACCCACTTTGTTCACTTGTAGATGTGGAAACAGTGGAGCAGCAGTTCAAACATTTTTCCAGAATTCAACCAGATTCAGAAAGATGAACTGAACTGAAAAACTACTGCAACAACATAGCAAAGAATTTTCTCCATCTCACCTCTTGTGGCATCACGAGTCCTGCAGATATTCTGGTTTTGTGCTGAGCTTTGGAGACAACCATTCCAAAACTTCCACCACCACTTTCAGGCAATGAAACTTGCTTGGAACAGCAACTTGTCTCAGTTTAAGGTAAGATAAGTTTCATTTGTATTTTGTGACACATAATCATGTTATAGTCACATTTCAGCCAGTTGAAAAGACATTCAGACCAAATATCAACCAGTTTTCAACTAAAAATCAACGTTGAAATACCTGTTTGTGCTTACTGGGTTAAGTCACACAACGTACTTAATGAAACACACTTATTTTTACCCAAACCATGAATTTATCCTAAACCCAGTGCTTTAGGTGGGCCGGTACGCACCAGTACGGAGTACCAGCACTTCTCAATTTTAGCCTCTAGCGTACCGGGACTTTTTACGGCATACCGGGACTTCACATGAGCCCATAGTACCCTCTCTTGTTCTATTTCTCTCCTGCGCTTTATGATACTCATACTCCTATCGTTATACCACATTACCCAGTGTGCACTGGTACGCGCCACACGCCTGCCCGTCGCGAGGCGTTCACTTGTAAGGAGGTCTCGCGAGTCGAGTGTGCCAGAAAAAGGACGTGAAGAAGAGATCTCGCGTACGTTGAATGCAAACATTAGAGTGCGTGTGTGTGTGTGCATGTGTGTGTGTGTGTGTGTGCATGTGTGTGTGTGTGTGTGTGCATGTGTGTGTCCACAGGGTGTGTTCAGTACCAGCTGCCTTGCTTGATGGACAACCTCCTGTCCAGGATTTGGTTGCATTTGTGTAAGTATATGGAGATCTTATTCATCAATAATATCATGTTGTTGGTCCTCCTAAATTTGTGAATTTGCTCAGTTAAGTTACACTACAATCAAATATTTAGGTCTAAAATATTAAACAGTCATTGTCTACTGTTTTGTTATGATAGAAACAAACACAGGAATATGTAATTTAGCCTAATTGATTTACTTGTCAACTGCATAGCTCACTTCTCCAGTTTTCTCCATGTACTGTCTGTCTCCATCTTCTATCTATTTATTTCTCTCGTGTGTGTCCACAGGAAATTGTAGGGGCCATTTCACTTGTGCATCAGCCTGTATGCTACTTGAGGGCCGCCCCCCTGAAGACCTCCCTTGGGCCAATATCCAAGTGAACAAACAGAATTTATCTGGAAAGTTGAAAGCTCAATAAAAACAAATTTCTTTTTAAAAATCAGTATCATGTCCTAGTATTTAAATATATAACTTAATGATCTGCTGTTACCCACCGCCTAATTTACCTGGCAACAGTCGAATAAGGGGAGTACCGGCACTTATTTTTTCCACTTAAAGCACTGCCTAAACCTAACCAAGTGGTTTTGTTGCCTACAGCGTTAACCACATATCTCTTGCATCAGTATGAAACACTGAGGGTGTGTGACAAATATGTCGGTATTTGATGAACTGGGAAGAGAATGGGATCAAAAAAAGCTAAGTAAGCAGTTTGTTTCATCCAAGTTTCATATTGGGGGTGTAATGATGATTTGAGTCTCTAGGGGATGCTAGCGAGGCTTCAGACTTGTTAAAAAAGATCTTAAAGGCCCAATGATTTTTTTAATTTGCTGTTTTAAACTCTTTGTCTGGCAGCTTGTTCCTGCTGCACAGGACGGGATGCTTTTACCCTTTTGGTATCCGAATGTCTGAGCAGCTGGTGAAACCCGGCAGATATATTGTATCCTGGTCTGTCTGTGCCACGCAGCAGTAAAATCCTCACTGATTACCCCTTTTTAAAATGGGTGGACGTATTCTCTGTTTTCCTGGAGGAGCTGCTGGCTGTTCTGGCAGCCGAGCGGCCTGTCGAGTGTCGGCTGAATAACAGCGGGACTCATTCTGCCTCGGCTCAGCCTCCGCACCGGCCAAATTAGAAATGACGCGCAATAAAAGAGGGAAGGAAACGAGTTTCCCCAGAGAACAATCTGGAAAATTACTCTCTATTCACACAGACAGGGAGAATATTGACAGAGTCGCACACACTCTCACAGCCAATCAGCTTTTTGTTGCTTTTTATCAGAGCCGTCTCAGAACATCTGCTCCTTTCTCTGCTTTCCTAGCTGTCTGTCTCTTTCTCTTTCTGTCTGTCTGTCTTCGTGTGTGTGTGTCTGTCTGTTTCTGGGTCTCATTGCCAAGTCTTGGATTAATCCAGATTTGGCTCCCACAAGTCCTCAAACACAAACAATACCTCTGTGTGTGTTTGCTGTGTGGAGCTGAGAGACTTCTGCAGGTGGATCTGAAGCTGCAGTTCACGTGTTTAAACTCAGATGTTGTTTCGATCACGATCATACAGGAAAACATTTTTCTAAATTTGTGTCATTCCTCACATATCATGATTTTATTCTAATCCTGGCAAGACTGGGCGAATATAGAGTAGGGCTGGTGATTGGACAAATACATCAACTTTTGATGATAGGTTTAATCCATTGCTGGTTGTTTTTGGGGCAATATTTATCATCTTATTTTGTGGTCATGGTCTGCAGCTGACAGCCGCTGCTCCGCAACACGCTCTCATCCAGTGGCACAGTACATGCCCACTCAGCCGGACCATTGGCCCTTTTCCACACACAGAGCTGACCTGGCTCGACTTGGTTTGACTCGAACTGCCAGCCCAGCATGGCAGTGGTTTGCATTTCCATGGCAACAGGTCTACCTGCTTGAAGATCTCTTTTAACTGAAGACAAGCTTGAGGAGCTTCGAGTTGAGTGGCTGTAAAGCAATGGATAAACCGTTGATATACATCTCTGGGAAAAACACACTGTTTCCTTAAATTCTTCACAATAAAAGTCCCATGTTGTTTTGTTATTTAAATGCTTTTATTATGAAACAGCACAAACAGGAAATGTTTTAATTTGGGGGTTCATCAGCAGTAACTTAACACGACTCTGACACAACTGAAAGTGAATATGAAACGGTAAAATAATGCAGATATATGAAAGTACAAACAGCGACAGAGGAAACTACATTTAAAACCATAAAGACACACATCACCGCAGCCTGCTTAGAGGAGGGTGGGCCTCACTTTGGTCCCTCTCCAGAGGAGGTCCATCTTGGGGCATGGCTCAGCGCAGCTCAGCACACTAGAGGTGATAATGGAAATGCAGTTCGGTGCAGTACGGTTTGGCTCAGCACAGCCAAAAGCACCAGTGGAAAAAGCCCACGAGTGTGCTGAGCTGGATGAGGAGTGAGAGGTAAACAGTCAGAGTCTTTGCACTCTTTTCACACAGTGAATTTGGTGACTGTTACAAGGATTTAACGAGCCAGTTAAGCTCGTCTTAGTTCTGTTGAAAAGAAATTTGAATTCAGAAGGTATATAGCTGGATATCAGACAAATGGGTTTTTGATCCAGTGGAACATTTTTCAGGTTTGGGGTTTCAGAATGATGAGTTGTTGCCATTTTGGCACCCTATCCAGTGAGCAGCTAACTGATAGCAGCCTAAATCATGCTGCTCCTGAAATAGTGTCCAATGTGGCATCAAAACTTTACATAAATTAGTGTGCAGGAGACCAGGACAAACGTTTTGTGATGTGAAAGCCTAATGATATTAATAATAAGATATATTGATTTTTGTTGGCACCTTAAAACCAAAACAGCTGTTTTATTGCAAACACTCCAAACTGAAGCTGACGTAACCTGTAACTGCAGTTCCTGCCTGTAGTATGAACAGAAAAACTACTTCTGACAGCTGCTGGGCTTCAAGGTGGAGTATTCTGTCAAAATCTAATCAGTGGACGATATGGATGATTGGACAGAGAAGAGGCTTGTCTTTGTGTCTTGCAATCTGTAACGTCTCTCCCTTTTTAAAATGCATTAGTTGGAAATGTTTGAATTGTTCACAAAGGGATCCACATCAGAGCCTGATGTATAAGAAAATACATTTATTTACAAAGTGAACAGAGGCTGACTGACTGCTTCACCTGAACAAACATCACAAACTTACCAACCACAATCAGTCAGAGCTCACACTGTCAGCAAGAATACAGAAATGTCTCATTTCATCTTTGTAATAGACACTTTAATAATTGAGACTTAGGTGCCATCGAGGGCATTTTATGTAACCAGGGAAAAAGATGTAAACATTTTCAAATGGTGCTCCTTGAAGGTGAAAAAATATTTTGTCAAGAAAGTCTCCACAGTATGTTTCAGTGTATTTTCTACTGCAGCTCAAACAAAACCACTGTCTCATCCAACATAATATAAGAAATGGACGGGATCGCAGCTCCCCAAAAGTGAAGCCAAAGCATCTTGGTCGCCCCCTGCTGGAAGGCTGCAGTATAGCTCATAAATCCTGCCTCCCAAGGTTAATAAGTGGATTTTAGGACATTCTTATTATACTGGTGTTCATTTTTTTCTTATCAGTTTGTTTTTAAATAGTTATTTGTTGTATAAAAAGGGGGTTTTATGCCACGATTGACAGCTGAGCTCTGTTCACGATTGAGTCAGCTGATTGAGTACTTGATGTCACGACTCCAACACCGATCACTACTGCACAGACTCCGCCTCCAAATGACATCAGCGGCACAAGATGGCAGCGCTCGTATCCGGTATATTTTGGCTTCAGTTTTGTACAGTGGGAGGAAACGGAGCTGCATTGTCCATCTTTATTTACAGTCATTGATGTCATCACTCAGCCTTGCATCCAGTATGTCCCAGTGGCCACTCGCGGTATTGCAGTGATGCATTTTCCCCACAAGCTGCCATTACAAAAGAGACGCCTGTAAAGCTGTTGACAGGACACCTCAAACTGCAAACAAGCTAAATTATGACTCCTTCTATGATCACTTTTTGATCCATGGAGTTTTTATATTTGTAAAAGCCAAGAAAAGAGACATAAAAATGAATGAGTTCATCACAATGTAAAGTTTATGGGCTGTGCAGGAGACACTCTACTGTGCATATTCAGTGGGCTTAATTTACCCTTAAAATAAGGTCTTCAGTTCTTGTAAGCCTTAAAATATTTCACATTTTATTTGATGATACTTATTTATAATAAATGTGGTCTTTGGATAAAATATGTTACAATTGCTTCTTTTGCTACAGAGCCTCTGTTCTTCAAAAATAAATAAAAAAAGTAAAAATGTAATTCACTGATCACGATTAATAAAAGTCACTTCCGCTTCAGTTTTAGTTGAGCTCTTGATGCAGCTGCCTTGAAATCAAAAAGTTTGCATGATTCAGCAAAGTTCATTATACATATATACAGTTATTTATTGACCTGAAGCAGTTGAAAGAAATTACTGGTGTCAAATCATTTTCATTAGTTTTTTTTTGTTGTTGTTGTGTTTTCCATGCTGAGGAATGAACAGCACCAGATGGCTTCCTGTGAAGGTGAGTTCAGTGAGCACTGAGAGGAAATCCTGACCTACTGACAGCAGCTTAAATAAACAAGAGACATTTACATCCAACGCAAAAAGAAAAAAGTTCTCCACTGTTGAGATGTCTGCTCATATACAAACAACCACCTGTGATCAGTCTGCAGGTTCACAAGTTTACCTGATGACACCTGAGCCAGTTTCATTCACTGTATGAAGACCATGAGGTGCTGAAAACTCGTATTGCACCTTTGGGTTTAGATTATTTTGTAAAAACAACAGGATGATATTCTCCTTTAAAGGGATAATCCACCAATAATGTATGCACATACTATATGCTCACACCACTTGGCTTGAAAGACGACTTCATGTCCTTGTTCAGCACGACAGCTCAGTCCATTTTTGTCATATCCAGACTGATTGACTTCTGCAAATCGTGTCCAAGCCACATTTAACGTCATTTTGAAATGCAATTCCAATCGGATTTCTACAGATGCGTCTCAGTCTGCAGGCTCTAGACACTCAGATCTGATTTCAAAGTGTCATTTGTGTCACTTACATTGTGACACACAATGATGATGACAAATCCAGAGTGACAGGAGTGCATCAGAGCGGCTGAGAAGAATCCATGCTGCTACCAACGAGGTGACAGAGGAGTTCTGCACGGCAACTTGACTGTGCGATCGATTGGAGGGTCAGATGGTGGAACCCATGCAGAAATTTGGGCGATGTCTGGACACACAAATCCAACCTGATCACTTGTAAATAACAGTGCAGACAGTCTGTCTTAATGCTCTGATTAGAGAAATCTGCTGGCAGTCTGAACAAAGCCTAAATTGTCTCTTCAGAACCTCCAAAACACCCGAACATCTTTGCTGTCTATGTATTGCAGTTTGTTACAAACTCTTTTGGCTGAATTCACTCTGGCTACAAATGTTTGATGTTCTTAACCAGTGCAAGTGAGCAAGTTTATGTAGCCTGATAAGTTGACTGCTGCTTTATTTCACATTTTTCAGACTGACCTTAGCTGTGTTTACATTTGATTCCAACATAATTTTTATGCACATTTTCAAGTATTGCATTAGAAAAGGTTAGCAAAATGTGTGCATTTTTTTTAAAAAAAACCTTTCTCAATAAGAGTTCATGCTCTATGTCAGATGGAAACACTTTGAATAAGTTCTAACATGATGAGCATTTAACTCACATGACTGATCAGCTGTTTCTTCTTTGACAGTCTCTGCATGGTTCACATCACTCTGTATCCATGATGGCTCAGAAAAAGTTTGGTTAAAATTTGAGATACTTTTGGTGGAAATATACCGATAGTTTGATTAATGTGTACACAAACAGAATTTGTTAGTGTGGCTCCTTCTAAAGTGGCAGAAGTGTTGTATTCACATTTCTGTTTGTGTTTATGCTAAGCTAAGCTAATTACCTGCTGGTGTAGAGGGAGCTCATCCTGCATAGCCAGACCACAGGCTCCACTATCATTCTGCTATAGTGGGAAAAAACTGCCTCACATGATTTTATTTCTCTAAACCAATCACAAAAGTCTTGCTGGGCTCTAAGCCCAAGTTACAGCGACAGTGCCCCTGCAAAATAGTGTTGGAAGGAACTTGTTTTGGTGGAACATTTGCAGGTGGGGAGGTGAGCTTGGGCATTAACACGTCTAAATCCAAGCAAAAGGAAAGGTAACAGCTGCTAGCTTGTCCGTACTGTTGGCAACCCAGGTGCAACTTGGAGGTTGTTGATGTTTCTTGGGAATACTGAACATGCAGATAGCAGATGCCGCAATGCCGACTGCAATAACCAACCAAAGGCAGGCTTATACCCGCAGTGTACATCCACTGAGTCAGACTACAGGTGAGCTAAGAGTTTAGAGTGGTATCAATCATCTTGTGAAGCTCTCAGCGAGAAAGTGAATTTTCCAAAATGTCAAATGTTGATTTAACCCTTCACAGCTCTGACTGGCTCGGTCGCTTTTCCAACAGGAGGGGGTGAAATATGCTGCAAGTCAGAGGTCTGGAACCAGGTAGATAAACAGCTGATCTTCAATAATTTGGAAGAAATATGGAGAATACTGAACTTGTGAACATTTTGACAATTATCTTCACTGTTAAACTGGTTCACTTTTGGAATCTCTTGTTACTGCTGTGAATCCAAACTGGTCCAAGCTTGATAAAAACTACAGTGATGAGCAGTTTTCAGGAAATTAACAAGGACTTGGAAAACAAAATACAGAAAAAAAAAAAAAAAAAACATTTGTGAGGTGTTTTTAAAGGTTTACGTCTTCAGTAGTTTGGGCCACAGGCAGGAAGTTGGACAGTATTAAGAGACGGACATCGTTGGTTTGGGTCTGTACAATAATAAAAATAAAGACAGCAGGTGTTAGTCTCAGCTGTCAGCTCCTCTCGTCCTCCTCAGCTAAAGAAATCTTTAGAAATGGCCTCCACAAAGTTGGGAGCCGACATGAGGATGCCGATGGTGCAGAGGATGGTGAAGAGCGAGAACGCGACCAGACACAAGCGGTCGATCACCGCTGCAGCGAACTTCCACTCGCTGCACACCGTCTCCTCCTCGTCCTGGCCGCGGAAACGCCTGGCGATGTACCTCACCTCCTCCAGGATCTGGTTCAGCTCCGCCTCCAGAGTCGAACCCCCGATTGCTCCTCCTCCTCCGCCTCCTCTTCCTCCGACTCCGCCCCCTGCTCTCAGCACGTCGTCCTCCCCTCCCACGCCGCCTCCCACAAGCCGTGAACAGAGCAGCTCCGGTTCAGTCGGCGAGGCGTAGTGCAGCCCCTCCATGCCCCGGAAGCCGACATACAGGAGGTTGCCATTGGTTACCTGTGGGTGATGTCGCAGAGAGCCCTGACTGACGCTGAGCTCCAGGCTGGACAGGCTGCCGCGCCGATGCTTGGCGGCGTTGTGGCACGCCAGACGGACCTTTGCTTCGCCAGGACGCCGCATCCGCAGGAACCAGGCACACCAGTTCAACAAAATAACACGAGTCTGAAGAAGAAGAAGAAAGAGGAAGAGGAGGGAGAAGAAGGGTAATAAAGGTGATTAAAAGTTGTAACAAGAGTATATTCTCATGTTTACAGTTCTGGAAAAATAAATCACACATAGACTAGTGATGTTAAGTGAGTGATAAATATTTGCCAAAAAATAAATTTTGGAATGAATGAATGAAATTTTAATCCAGTCTTGTTCCCAATTTGTCAGATACTGATGTTTTGTCGCTGCTCCTCAGCAACTCATGCACAGACATACATGGCACCTGTTAGTGGCTGACAGACTTGCCAACCCTCCCAATTTATGACAACCTCTTTCTGTCACCATAAAGTGTGTATCAGCCCCACAACAACTCAGAAAGTTTACTGCTTCCACCTCTACAACAATACTTCACAAAGCTACACTGAACCCGACCCTCTGCAAAGAAGAATTCCTGTTTCTTAAAGAAAGTTTTGTAAAAGCTACCACTTCAATTTTCTTTCAGGAGGAGGGGAAAAGTAAATGAATGAAAGTAAATGGATTTGTGCTCCGTTGGCTCAGTTGGTAGAGCATGCAGTCAATGTACGGAACAGAACTTTTATCGGGCCTGAAAAGTTGAGCCTGACAAGGCCCAAGCCTGAAAAAATTCTGACCAAAACTGACTCAAACCTGTTCTTCATCAGCATATTTCCTGATTAAAGCCCAAAGCTTTTCTTAACAAGCTGCCCTCTATGTACCAAACAGTAGGAGTTGGCAGTGACAGGGACAAAATATGGGGGGGAATCCGAACTGGCAACGACAAAACTGGGGAGAAAAAAAAAGATACTAATACTACCACCGCTACTGCTACTACTAATATTAATAATAATAACAATAATACAGCCCAAACCCAACATAAGCTCATGAAATATGTAAGAAATATGGCCCAACCCGAAACAAACCCAAAATCTCAAGTGAGGCTTTCAGTCCAGCGGCCATGAGTTTGATTCCCACCCACGACCCCTATTCCCTCCACCATTTCCTGTCTGTCTAAATCTGTCCTGTCAATAAAGGCTTTAAAAAAGCCAAAAAATAATCTTTAAAAAAATGGATGGACATTAGTTTATGCCAAAGATTTACACAAATTCACACCAGAGGGGCGACTTATTCTCTATTCTTTCCTAAGAAATTAAAGATTAAATTTTTTAAACTTTTATTTAACATAAAAGTGCTGATTCTGTTGCTATTTTGATTCTATAAAGGTCACCAAAATGCAAGAAACAAGGTCTCTAAAATTGCTCTGTTCCTCTGTATTTTTAAGGTCTTAAGGTTGGCGAGTATGTAGCTTTTGAAGTAATATATAGAGGGAGAAAATTTGCATCTGCATCTTGCTATCAACTGCGGCAGGCCAGCTGAGTTTGGCTGTAAAAGGAACTACAATTATTTCTTGCCATGACAACAGTAAGCTCTTGCTTCATAACTTTCAATTTTGAGTGGAAATCATTAACCAAAAAATCTGGAAATCTGCTTTTTTTTCATATTTTTTGGCAAATGATCCTGATATAAGCCAGATAATCAACTTGTAGTTGTGCCTGTAACGGTTTGAAATCATTTCACGGAGCGTCAGGTGGTTCTTCACCTCCACATGTGCCTTCAAACGTTTAACAGAATCACTTTAATCACCAACTGTACAAAGAATTTGCTTTCGGCAGGTGTCAGGGTCAAGAAGACAGAGAAGATAAGTAGCGTACTTGAGGTCCGGTATGCCTGTCACTGCCAGTCATAAGTCAAGTCTTACAGCAGACGAGTTCAGGTCCTAATGTTACTTTTTAAATCCACGTCTACAGCTCCATTCTTTTGGACCAAATTGCACTGCCAAGCATAAGGTTGTGCACGATTATTCACCACAGTAAGAAGAAAGAGGTGCGTTGTCAGAGAGAAGAGTGTTTCAGCATTTTCTACAATATATTCTATTGAGAGAAATAAGCTTTGAAGCTGCTGGGGAGGAGGAGGAGGAGGGGAGGAGAGACGAAGAAGAAGTTTACTTATTTGAAACTTCACTTGACAAAATGCAGTCCAAAAATATTTACATAAAAACAAGTTGATTAAAATTCATTTATGCAGAAATGTGTTTATGCAGAAAAAAATGTGCAATGTACATGAGAGAGATATGAGTTCATGTGTGACATGTACAGTCTGTGTGTGTGTGTGTGTGTGTGTGTGTGTGTGTGCAGCAGGAGTAGGCAGATAAAAATAGAGCATGAATAAAGTGGATGTGTGGCTGCTCAGCTCTCAGAGGAAATCTTCTCCTCCAGTCCAATATTTCACTTCACACTCGGCTCATTAAATATTTAGCTGTCAGACTCCTCGCTGTTGACTGTGTGAGAGTCAGAACATCAGTCAGACCTGCTGCAGGCCGGTCACTTCTGACAACGAGGTCAAGTTCACCAACACCTGCAAACTTCTTTCATTTTACATCACGTTTACTTCACCTCCATTCCTTTCTTTTATAATATACTTCAGTTTATTCCTTTTCTTTTCCTTTTCTTCCACTCTTTTCTTATTTTCCTTCCCTTCCAGCCTTCACTGTCCTTTCTGTTTTCCTACTTTCTGTACTTTCATAACCATGTCACAACACCTGTCACGAACATGAAGGAGCCTTTATGAAGGAACACAAAGCTAAACAGTTACTTAAAAGCTACTACGAGGAACTTTATTGTGTTGATTTCAGAGCCCCCTTGTGGACAAAAGCGGTATTGTTTCCACTGCTATAACCACAAAATATGACATCGAAAATAAAATTATCCAAATACAAATCCCCTCCTGCTTCTTTGTAAGTGTCTAATGTATGAATCACGTAAAGTTTGGCTGGAAAAATGCAAAGACAGGCTCAGTTTCAATCTGATTTCAAGGAGAATCCGACCTGGTGGCGACATTAAGAACTGTGCAGAAATAGTTGAGCTTCTTGTGGATTGTTTTGTTAACTAATGTAAGTCATATGGAGGCTCCAGTAATAAACTGAGACTATTTCGTAGCCAGTTAAAAACTCCTTGTAGTAGCTTCAAGACTGGTAAAGTCAAATTGTCATGACAAAGGCATCTCAAACTTTGCACTAAAAATGAGACAACTGACTAAATGACAATTGATGACAACAGTCATAAACTTTCATGAAGACTCCTTTATGTTCATGACAGGTGTTATAACATGGTTATGACAGTGTGATGATGACAGTCTTAGGCACACTCATCCATCTAGATAGTTTAAGTGTGAGTTGCAGAGTTTTGGCATTATCTGCCTTACAGATGTCTGCCTTCTCTCCAATATAACGGGACTAAATGGCACTCAGCCTGTGATGATCAAAGGCACCAAAAAATACAATTAAAAAACTCAACAGCAATGTCTCTTTCCAGGAATCATGACCCGGTTACTTAAGAAAATCCACAGATCTTGTTGTGAGCAGTTTCTCTCTACTGATCTACGCCCACCAAGGAGGCGTGCATCTACTCATGGGTGAGAGGCTTGTGCTTGTGACAGCAGATAAACGATTAGTAAACATTACTGGCGTCCTCCTTGGCTGAGCTGCAACTTCTCACCCATGAATAGATGCAAGCTTCCTTCTGTGCAGTGATACAGTTGGTGGGTGTAGTTCGGAAGAAAGAAAACAGTTTTGAGTTTGAGTTTGAGTTTTTGTTATCAGAGAGAATGCAGACCGATATCTCCAAAACTCTGCAACTCACACCAAAACTATGTGAATTTAGATTGTTAAATAGCAATACAGATATTGGAAGAATACATATTTTGGTGTGAACTGTCCCATTAAATTCTGTTTCCTGTCCTTTTCTTCTGAACCCTTGCTGCCTGTGTTGTAAAGAACTTAATTTGCGAAGCTACTTTCTCTTTTCTGGTTGCAGAAATGTTCACCACCATCAGACTTTCTGCAGAGTTCTGAGTTAGTCTGTACAGAACAAGCTGTCCTGTCAGCAACAATGCAACATATTTAACATCACCACTCTTCTCTCTCAGCTGTAAAAGCCTTGTAGTGTCTGAATATTAACAAACTGCATCTGAAGTCAAATGTGACAAGTTGAATGTTGTTCGGAAGCATCTGTGGATATTTTTATTCACAGGGCATCACGTTGATTCAACCATTCATCATAAATCTGTCTACAAATTCAAGACTCAGACGGAGCCCTCACACAACAGCAAAAATATAAAGTTTGGATGCTACAGTGTCACATGACAGGACGCACAGTGCATCGTTTGGCATCATATCTTTTAGGGCTGCACAATTTCTGTGTCCCACAGAGGCATGCCTATAAAAAAGTAATAAAAGTCTGGATGATACAGAGATTTAATTTGGTTTCCCTTTAGCAATTATGGGCTACATGCATTATGCAACCTAACAGCAAAACTACAACAATTATATTTTTCTTTCAGGGGGCAGCTCAGCTGAAGAGAGTTCAATGGGCTGTTGGCAACTTTAGCTTTAGCCTTATACGACCCATTTTGCAGTTCTGGAGATAAAAATTGTTTTTTTCAGTGCAGCCGACAGAATATTTTTTCAACCAGATGGTAGGAAGAGTTTTTGAGGATTCAGAACAGTGGTAAGTGTTGTTAAATGACCTGTTGGGTTTTTGAAAAATCATGGGTATATATTTTTTGGAAAATTACATAATTCTGACTCTCTGCTCAGTCTGAGATGGTTCACAAAAAAAAAAAAAAAAAAAAAAAAAAAAAAAGAGTGAGAGAGAGAGACGAGTCAATGCTTAAATCCACTTACCCTTAACCTTAGCTATGAAAGTAAAAACTATTTAAGTCTCAAGTGTTGGTGCCTGGTAAAATCCTCATAATAATTAAAGAGGAATAACAAAACATGAGGCAGGACCTTTGCATTGACAGGACTTGATCTCAGCAACATTATGCACAGTAAAAGTAATAAAACAAAACACATTAACACAGATTAATATGAACATTCTCCAATTCATATTCGCTCTCTGGTGGAGTTCATAACAAACTTAATAAATAACTCTATTACCGGCCTGATATTCAAACAAATGACATGAGGGAATTAAAGGAATTAAATAAACTTTCAAATTTCTACACTTTTCAAAATCATGCATGGAAAAAAGTGATAATTATAAATCCCTTTTGTTGTCTGAGACCATTATCGGTGGTGGAAAGTTAAGCGCTTCTGCTCTCAGTATGAGGACATTTTATTAAACTATGCAATTATTTTGAAATGTCAAAATTACAGACAAGCTAACATGTAGCCCATGTAAACATTTCCACCTCAGTTTCCTTTTTTTTTCTGAAATTACAAACAAAACAATGAGCTGAACATTGCAGTATTTGTGGGATTGTAGAGGGACTGTAAGGAGAGTGTTGTAGCCTGTTGATCAAAAGATACTGTATGTAATATCACTGATAGCACTGACCTCTTTTCTTATGTTGTCTATTTGAAGGTGGATGTTCTTTTAGCTGCTGCTGGCATTACTTGTAAAAAAAAAAAAAAAAAAACAGAAGTAAAAGCTGTTCAAACTTGTTCTGAACCTCTGTCAAGGTATTTCCCAATCAAGCATCAAAGCCTCACCTACAGAACCACACTGAGAGGAGGAGCAACATTGGAAGAGGAGACGCTTCAATGTCACATGTTTTCAAATGAAAGTGAAAGTTTGAGCAACAGCAGAGCTGCAGTCGGGACAAGTCTCTCTGTTTCTCTCTGAAGAAAAAATCAACTGAATTTATCAGGTTTTTCACAACAAGTGAGGACACTGCCCCACAATGACACTAAACTAACTAAATATTTGGTCAAAACTGAGTTAAAACCAGAATCTGACTTTGTTTTACCATGGGAATAACTGTATGCCATAGAAATGTGTCATTCTCTGGCTACTGTGAATGTAGTCACGGACATATATGAGGAAGTAGCTAAATCCAACTAACAACAGATAATCTAGTCCTGCTAAAAGCTAACTGGTCTAGTTTAGATGCCCATTGGATTGTCCAAAAAGCATTTCATGAGTTCATGAAACAATTACTTTTATTGCCAATAAAGCATAAAATTGTTATTTTACAACTGATATATAGGCTCAGGTCTTTGTCTCACATTCACTGTTTCTATTGATGTTTATCTTTGTAAGGATGATGTACAGCTGATAATATTTACTGTGTTTCAAGAACTGGCATGAACTCAAAGTCTCAGTTCTTCTCATACGAGAATTTCGACATACCACTGCTGAACTGCACATCTGAGCTCTCTTTCACTTGCAGCATAGTTTAGGACCTGACTGTGTAATGAGCTGTCTTAGTGAATCAGACAATGAATACATGCAGATTGCAGCGACTCATTCAGTGACAACTTCAGGGTTTATTTGAACTGTACTTTTTTTCAAAATAATGTGGCTCTCAATTTGGTGCATGAACAACAGAATTCAGAATGACTCTACTTATATTCCAAATAATCATAGTTTGATGTTATTCAAGTAATACTCAACAGATGTAATTAAAGTTTTGTTGTTTTTTGTTGTCCTCAGATTGTAGATATGTCTGCTGCCAGCTGTCTGCTGTCTGAAGATCAGTTTCTGTGCTCCATCTGTCTGGATGTCTTCACTGATCCAGTCAGCACACCATGTGGACACAACTTCTGTAAAACCTGCATCACTGAACACTGGAATATTAATGTCCAGTGTCAGTGTCCCAACTGTAAAGAGGTTTTCTACACAAGACCTGAACTGCGAGTCAATACTTTCATCTCTGAGATGGCTGCTCAGTTCAGACAGTCAGCTCAACAGAAAACCAGCAGCAGCAGCTCAGAGCAACAAGTTTCCAAACCAGGAGAAGTTCCCTGTGACATCTGCACTGGAACCAAACTGAAGGCCCTGAAGTCCTGCCTGGTGTGTTTGGCCTCCTACTGTGAGACTCACCTGGAGCCTCATCTGACAATGTCAGGCCTGAAAAGACATCAGCTGATCGACCCTGTGGAGAACCTGGAAGGCAGGATGTGTATGAAGCATGATAAACTGCTGGAGCTGTTCTGTAAGACCGACCAGATGTGTGTCTGCATGCTCTGCACTGTTTTAGACCACAAGACACATGATGTTGTTCCTCTGAAAGAAGAATATGAAGGAAAGAAGGCCGAGCTGGAGAAGACAGAGGCTGAAATTCAGCAGATGATCCAGAAGAGACGACTGAAGATTCAGGAGATCAAACACTCAGTGGAGCTCAGTAAGGAAGATGCAGACAGAGAGATAGCAGATGGTGTTCAGGTCTTCACCGCTCTGAAAGACTCTGTTGAGAGAAGCCAGACCGAGTTCATTGACACAATCAAAGAGAAGCAGAGAAAGACAGAGAAACAGGCTGAAGACTTCATCAAAGAGCTGGAACAGGAAATCTCTGAGCTGAAGAAGAGACACACTGAGCTGGAGCAGCTCTCACACTCTGAAGACCACCTCCACCTCCTCCAAAACTTCCCGTCCCTGAACGCTGCTCCACCCACCAAGGACTGGACAGAAGTCAGTGTCCATCCACCTTCATATGAGGGGACTGTGGTGAGAGCTGTGAATCAGCTGGAGGAGACACTCAGTGAACAGATGAAGAAGCTGATCGCTGAGACCGAGCTGAAGTGGCTCCAGCATTTTGCAGTGGATGTGACACTTGATCCTGATACAGCAAATCCATATCTCATCCTGTCTGATGATGGAAAACAAGTACATGATAGTGATGTAAAGAAGAATCTCCCAGACAATCCAGAAAGATTTGATTGTTGTGTTAATGTCTTAGGAAAGCAGAGTTTCTCTTCAGGAAGATTTTACTATGAGGTTCAGGTTAAAAGGAAGACTGACTGGGTTTTAGGAGTGGCCAGAGAGTCGATCAACAGGAAGGGAAAAATCACACTGACTCCTCAGAATGGTTACTGGACGATATGGTTGAGGAATGAAAATGAGTACCAAGCTCTTGCTGGCCCTCCAGTTCATCTCTCTCTGAAGTCTCAGCCTGAGAAGGTGGGGGTGTTTGTGGATTATGAGGAGGGTCTGGTCTCCTTTTATGACGTTGATGCTGCAGCTCTTATCTACTCCTTTACTGGCTGCTCCTTCACTGAGAAACTCTGCCCATTCTTTCGTCCTGGTCTTAATCATGGTGGTAAAAACTCTGCCCCTCTGATCATCTCTCCTGTCAATCTGAGTCGAACAGACATTTGATTTCCTGCAGAAAGGTTCACCATCATTTAATCTAGTAAATGTATATTTTTTGATGATGGATGTTACATTTTTTTCTTTTTTCTGAAAAATATTTTCCTTTAATATGTCACATTGCCACTTACTACTACATCACATCAGCAACTGGACTTGTTTAAATGTCTTTTTTGAAGACTGAATTTACTGAAGAGGATTTTTTCAATAATACAAAAGTTGTTTGTTTTTCTCTCTTTTTTCTTTTTAAATAAACAAAATCAAAGTGAAATTTTATTGTTTGATTAAGTTTTTGTTGTTGGTTGATATCAAAGTTGAAAAACAGCTGGTGGTGTTTCTAATGACGACCAAATCATGTGATTAAAAACATCATCAGCTGTTCTCAGATTGAGTCTACAAGCTCCAACACAGAAACAAGAGCAGACATATGTCACTTTCCTACTGTCAGAACGACCACACCCACTTTTAGGTGAAAAAAATTACAAATAGAAACAGTGGATCAACTTCACAAATGAAAGTGAGATGTCAGAAACACATCACGCACATTATCTTAAATTTCCACATGAAATATCTTTATAGTACGTACACAGACTGGCAGCATTTCGCCAAAACACAGTAGCCAAACACAGCTCTAGTGGTTATTGAATTCTGAAACATCCTCTTAATTGTTTGTTTATTGCCATTATTTATTTTCACTCCTAGTTGACCTATCTCTTTATATTTCTCCTGCAACCATAACAATATTAACACACAAATGGAATATTGGGGCCATGCTCTGCCCTGTCCCTAGTGGGTAGAGCTACATTCAGGGTGCCATGGTGGTGGTTTCTCTGACACGGGCAGCAGAGGGAAAGAAAGCAGAGTCAACCAATTTGTCCTTACAAACCAAAATAAAACCATGCAGCTGACTGTAAACCCCTAATAAACGGGCCCCCTCCTTTGGGCCTGGGAGCAGTTCATTTTAAGGGATTAGGTCCACAGTGGGCTAGTCCCCTCCTGTAAGGGTCTGGGGGTCACCCAAAGCTGGTCTAATAAGTCAAGGGATTTTCACGCCTACAACTGAGTCAATAACTGATTGATCCTGACTGACCCTGCTGTCCCATTCTGGAGCCTGATAATGGTGCCCCGATGTTGATCAGCAGCCAGTGGATGGGATGGTGCTACCCAGACCAGACTTCTTCTAGTTATTGCCAGAGTTATTATTATTAAGTTGATTATTACTATTATTACTATTGGTGTAACAGACATGGTGTCAGAAAAGGGTTGTACACCTTTTGTTCCTCTGCTATGCTCAATTAACTGCCTTATTAATATTTATTCAGTTATTTTGTTTTATTTCAACTATATTCTTCTTATCATTATTTTTTCTCTCTCTCTCTCTTCCGCTCTTCCACTCCTTCATGTTGCTCTGTTATACTGTTTTGTTTCATACTTGTAGTAATTTGTTATTTGACTTGCAATAAAAAAATAAATACATTACCTGGAGATTCAGTAAGGTGGTTGTATATGTTAGCTTTATCTACTTTGATGGAACCAGACTGAAAGAACACTCATCAGCCCCTATCTCTTTATTTTCTTCTATATAATGACAAAGCAACATTATTTTTTTCCTGACTGGCCAAAGTATTTGGGCTCCTAATACCTGAAGAGCAGCATGCTGTAAACTGACAGAGACCTCAGAATTTGATTTTACCACCAGTCAAATAGAGGGGCTGCTTTCACCCAAAAATGGGCGGGGTCATGATTCAAGGGCAAAGGACACAGATACTGTTTGCTGCTCTCATCAATACTCCATCACATCTGAGACAGTTGGTGGTGTGAGATGATGTAGTGTTATTTAAGGTTGGAGTTGTGTTTGAGCAGCTGATATGAACATTAAACCAGAGCTACTAGTTTGTAGAGAATAAGTGACATCTGAGGACGTCCTCTAGTGGAGTTCATAACAAACTGCAGCCTGTGGACACATGAGGACATGCTCTTAATAAATAACTACACAGTCTGATGCTGAAGTGGATTATTTCAATGCAGCAGAACAATGAAATCTAAGTTTAACTGGTACAAGTATTCTGTCTAATGTCACTGATGAGCTTTTTCTGTCTTTTGTAGTTTTCTGAGTTCTTAAATCAGCAGCTTTACTTTCTTTTAGGCAGTGAGCAGCAGTGAAGTACAGAGGGATTAGTTGTTATGATTGATCATGGACTGTATAGTTCATGGAACAGATAGATACTGAAATAGTTTCTGTCAGAATGACACATTGGCAGAGAGAGAAATTAACAAAGTACTTTTACTGACATACAAAAGTGTATAAATTAGGTTGTCACATTATAGTTGAAGAAGAAATATTATACTTTTTACTCCACTACATCTGTCTAACAGCTGGATTTATTCATCACTCTGTATGTTCATATTTTACATTAACAGAAATAAACTCACAGTTGTTGCATAAGCTTTTAATTTGAAACAGGAAACATGTTTAGGTAATTATAACTTCAAGTTTTTAGATAAACCTAAAACAAATTCTAAACCTATAAAGGAACACCCAAAAACCAACCAGTCCAATCAATAGCGACAATATAATGAATTTAACTTTCTTAACAGTATAAAAATGTACTCATAAACAGCTACAACATTAACATCAGTAATTTTCCACTTTGAAAGAGACATTTCACAATAAAAATTTTTACTTTGTATGAAAATATATTTGTTTATTTGTTTGTTTATGATCTTGACCCAAGGCAGTGAGAAAAACTACAGATCACTGCTATGAAAAGGTTAAAAAAATTAAATATCAAAGACTGAGCTTAATAATAGACTGATGGAGGGACTGTAGTGGGTCTGTAAAAGGAGTTTTAGAGCCAACTGATCCAATATACAGCATGTTTTTAAAGATCTACCACTCAACTGTTCTGCTGTCATTTTGCTGTTGTGTTGAAGGATTTCCTGTGATTTTAAAATTATTGCTTCCTTGGAATTTATCACTCTTCACTTGAGATTTCCAGGATTGAGATTCCCATAAATAAAATCTGATTTCAACCACAGAACTGTGTAAAATAAATTACAGAATACAGTCTGATGTTTTCTCTCATATTGATTACGGGTAGTTTAATCCCTCAGACTTTCAAATATCTACTTTTGAAGATTTTCTTAAATTTATGTATGAAAATAAAAGTGACACTTGTGAATCTCCTGTTTTCTTAGACACACTATGGATTTTTCAGTGTTGGAGAGTATTTAAGGCCTACTATTTTCTATATATTCTTTCTATTTTGAATCCCTAAACTGACACAGAACCTACTTGTGGCTCAGTGACAAAAGTTTTCCACCTTAGTTTTCTGCATTTTTCAGTAATTTTCTGTCATAAGATCAATAAGATAACTGTCACATTAAGAAAATGTGGTAAACAGGACATTATGAGAAAAGTGAAATTACAGACTAAAGAGTGAGCTGAACACTGGAGTGTTTGTTCAGGAGTGTTTTATATGTAATTGTATATCTCTATTCTCTGTTCTACCTCTATTCTGTTCTATCACAAAGAAATAAAAGCTGTTCAAACTTGTTCTAAAGCCATGTCAAGTTATTTCCCAATGAGGCGACAAAGCTGCTCCTACAGAGCTGCACTGAGAGGGAGGGCAACACTGAAAGAGGAGAAGCTTCAACAGCCACATGTCCTGAAATGAAAGTGAAAGTTTGTCTGAGTCACAGCCGAGCTGCAGTTGACACAAGTCTCTGTGTTTCTCTCTGAAGAAAAATTCAACTGAATCCATCAGGTTTTTCTCAACAAACCAGCAGAATCTGTGTCAAACACTGGTGAGTAACACTCACTGCCCTACAACACCCCACAGACCACACTGACTGCACTCCTGCTAGTTAGGGGTTAAACAGAATGCAGTCACAGCTAGCTTTATGCTAAGCTAATTTACAGATGTGTTTCTGGTATAAACTCAAAGCGTCAAACACTCAGAGAGAAATTTCCTCAAACCAACACTCAGTGGTGAACCGTGACTATTAGAGCTGGAACTTCAGTTTGGCCAAAACTTAGCCAGACACAAAAAATACGGCAACATGGAAAAAAGTTTTAGCTGGAATGAGCTGCAGGCAGCAGGTAGTTTGTGACGTGTGTTTGTAGTGTGTAGATGCCATATACAAAAAAACAGTGGATGGTAGCAAACACCACACAATGATAGAAGAATAAGTGATGTTTTTTGTAGATTTTTCTTTACTTAAACTTGTATTAAACAGTAGATAATTACCATTTACTCTGTTACTATTGTTTGGATACTTTATAATTAAGTTTGTGTGTGAAATTAAGCATTGATAATCATCTCTATGAATCTTTATGAATTTTTTTTAATCATTCTTATTTCTCTGTTTCAGTACCACACACACAGTTACATGTGACATACATCTCCAGTGATATTATTTCTCAACATACCTCCATATACTGTGCTGCACTGTTGGAGGTAGCTTTAAAAAGAAGTTTCAAGTATCTGAAAATTGTTTTTTTTTTAAAATTTATTTAAGTATTTTATTTTCAAATTTTCAGTTTTATATTCAAGTAACATGTAAACAGCATAGCAAGACAAAAACAACTACCACAAATTAGAAAACACACAAAGAAAAAGAAAAAAAAAAATTAAATAAATAAATGAAGGAAAATACAAAAAAGAAGAGAAAAAAAATAAATTAAAAGAGCTGCCAGACATATATACCCTCAGTATTGTAATTTTAAGGATATTACATAGTCAGGTGTTACAAAGCTGCAGGTAAAGGATAGGCAAACATATGACAACATATTTATCTTGGAAATAGTCAATGATGGACCCCATATGCTCAAGAATCTATTGGATGCTGCAGATTTATAGGACCGTATTTTCTCCATTTATATGATTATAAGCATTTCATTGAGCCATTTCTGGAAGCTGGGGGGTGTAGGTGATTTCCAGCTGGTTAGAATCATCTTCTTGGCAGCTACCATTCCAAGCATCAATGCCGATTGTTCATCAGATGTGTAGTTCAAAGTAATCCCTGAGCATCCAAAGAGTGCCAGTTCTGGGTCAGGGGGAATGTCTCTTCCAAAGACCCCAGAGAACCACTGAAATATTTTGCACCAATAATTGTGTAAATGAGGACATAACCAGAAAAGGTGCGTCAAAGAGCCCTCTGCAATTTTACATCTATCACATAATGGAGAAGTAGACGGATAAATTTTGTTTAATTTGGTCTTTGAATAATGAAGTCTGTGAATTACCTTGTATTGAATCAGTCTGTACCTGACATTAATTGAGCAAGATTGAATTCTAGTTAAGCCTTCGTTCCAAATGTCATCAGACACCTCCAGATTCAGCTCAGTGGACCAAGCATCTTTCAGATGAGTAGTGGATACAGAGGCCATAAACAGACATACAAAGCGAGATATTAGGTGTCTGGAGTCTGGGGCAAGCTGCAGGAGTTCAAAGAAAGGGTAAGTCTTTGGTATGGTTTCAAAAGTTGGAATTTTATCTTTGACATAATGTCTAATTTGGGGATAGCGGAAAAAATGAGAGTTAGAAATGCTGAATTTTGCTTTCAGCTGATTGAAAGATGCAAATTGTTTATTTATATATAGATCACCAAGGGTTGCAAGCCCCTTGTCCCGCCAGACAGCACATACCCCATCTGTCTGGGATGGCAAAAGGGAGTGGTTATGACATATAGGAGTGTACATAGAAACATGTGGCAATTTACAGACTCTTTTTATCTGATTGAGAATCCTAAGAGGACTGTCTTTGTCTTGTTACAGTACTGTCTTTGTCTTTGTCTTTGTTACAGTACTTGTCTTTGTTTAGGGACTCTGTTTTGCAAAAAAGTAAAGTGGAAAGGGAGGAACTTGTTACTCCCATAGTCTCAATATCTAGCCAAAGGGGAGGATTGTTCAATGTCGTCTTGCCTGGAAATCCCCAACGCCAAAAAATCAAAGCCCTAACATTTGCTGCCCAATAGTAGTTCTTAAATACAGGAAGGCCTAAGCCTCCTTCATTTGTCGGCTTTTGCAGGTGTGCTTTTGATATGCGATGAACTTTATATCCCCAAACAAATGGGAGAATAATAGAATCCAATTTTTTAAAGAAGGATGAAGTGACTAAGACTGGCAAATTCTGAAATAGGTGCAAAAACCTGGGGAGAGACACCATTTTGATAGCGTTGATACGCACGATCATAGAAAGGGGCAGGACCCTCAACTTTTCTATGTTTAGTTTTAAGTTTGTGATCATATCAACATGATTGAGTTTAAAAATGAAATTTGTTTTTTAACAGACTTGGTGATGAGTGCAATTTCAGTCCCCAAAATAATGTCTTAAGCAAGATATTGTTGGTCTTAGAGGAGGCCTAAGAGGATGATTTTTAGTCTCACCTACTATAAATCAAAATGTGATTGGTTTAATTCACCTGTCACTTTCTAAACAAACACACAGGCTGTGTCCTTCTGTCCCAGTGATGAAGTCCTAATCAATGACTGAGCCAGCTCTAACCTTTCTCTGCCTAGAGACAACAACAAAAAATCTGATTGGATAAAGATTATTTTGCTGCTTTCAGGACAGTAACCCCTTAATTTCTGAAGCAAAGTTGATAGAAAATGAGGTTTAAATTAGAATTTGAAGAGAATAACCTAATAATTAAATGAAATGAATCAAATATAATATATTTAAATATAACATTTGAAATACTGATATGTTAGTTCTTCTCTGAAGCCCTCAGGGTTCCCCTCTGACACCACTGAACTAAACATCAGAGCTCTCCTTCACTACAGATACTGAATACATGCTTACAAATGTAATTTGTTACATATTCCATTAGAGTGCTCTAGATAGGAGTTTGGATTACTTTTGGAACTTCAAAATCATTTTGCTGAGTCCATTTGTCTGGGTCACTCTGAATGTAGTTAACTCTTACTTTTGGGAATGACCTCACTGCAGAGATCCCTTTACTCAGCACCATTCAATGGCCGCAAACAGTAAAGAGGTTTATGTAAAAAAAAACCACACATCCAACAGAATATAATGTGAGTCTTGTGGTGAATAAATGAATTGTATTTGTGGATAATTAACAACACATATTAGTAATTCAGACAAGCTTATTAACCAGCTAGTTAGCCAAACTAACGAGCAGGTGAAGTCAAACTTTATAGCCCAAAATCACAAATCACAGTTTGCCTTGTGGGGCCTTTACAGTCTGCACAGTGTACAACTGTCCTCAATGTTAGACCCTCATTATCATGACAGATCACAGTACCAAGACAAAAAAGAACTTACAGTACTTAAACTTCAAATCTAACATGAAGCCTTTTGATGTTAAAGCAGCAGGTTAAAGGCAGCAGAGCTACACTGAACTGCAATATTGTGACCTTCTTGACCATGTGTGTCTGTAAAATGTTCTTCATATTTCCATGAAAAAAACAGTCCTGACGGTGTCCTGGCTGTGCGTCTCTTCTCATGTGGTGTGTGGCAGCTGCACACATTTTTTTTTTTAAACATTTAGATTTTTGAAAATCTGTGAATGGAAATGCATGTTTTATTAATTTTAGAGCAAAATAAATGAAGTAATCCCTTTAAGTAATTTATATTTGAAGACAGTGACTGTATTCAGAATACCACAAATTTAAACTGTAACAGAATACAGTTACTCATAGTTTGTATTTTAAAGGTATATTCTGTTAAACTCCAAATGCTGCTCACGGCATAGTCCAGGACCTGATGATGTAATGAGCTGTCTTAGTAAATCAGGCACTGAATACATGCAGATTGTTGCAGCAAATTCATTAGCAACCACAGCTTTTGTTTGTGATGCGCCATTTTCTCAGTAATCTGTCATGAACTGATTGCAATGTCACATCAGATCGCCTGATGGTTTTCTAATCATAGTGATGTTATGAAAGAAATGATTAAAATGTAATTACAGTTTTGGTTTTTCACACTTTCTATCCTCAGAGTGTAGATATGTCTGCTGCCAGCTATCTGCAATCAGAAGATCGGTTTCTGTGCTCCATCTGTCTGGATGTCTTCACTGATCCAGTCACCATACCATGTGGACACAACTTCTGTAAAACCTGCATCACTCAACACTGGGATATTAATGTCCAGTGTCAGTGTCCAAACTGTAAAAAGGTTTTCAACACAAAACCTGAGCTGCAGGTCAACACTTTCATCTCTGAGATGGCTGCTGAGTTCAGACAGTCAGCTCAACAGAAAGCCAGCAGCAGCAGATCAGAGCAACAAGTTTCCAAACCAGGAGAAGTTCCCTGTGACGTCTGCACTGGAACCAAACTGAAGGCCCTGAAGTCCTGCCTGGTGTGTCTGGCCTCCTACTGTGAGACTCACCTGGAGCCTCATCTGACAGCTGCACCCCTGAAAAGACATCAGCTGATCGACCCTATGGAGAACCTGGAAGGCAGGATGTGTATGAAGCACGATAAACTGCTGGAGCTGTTCTGTAAGACTGACCAGATGTGTGTCTGCATGCTCTGCACTGTTTTAGACCACAAGACACATGATGTTGTTCCTCTGAAAGAAGAATATGAAGGAAAGAAGGCTGAGCTGGAGAAGACAGACGCTGAAATTCAGCAGATGATCCAGAAGAGACGACTGAAGATTCAGGAGATCAAACACTCAGTGGAGCTCAGTAAGGAAGCTGCAGACAGAGAGATAGCAGATGGTGTACAGGTCTTCACTGCTCTGAAGGAGTCTGTTGAGAGAAGTCAGGCCAAGTTCATTGACACGATCAAAGAGAAGCAGAGAAAGACAGAGAAACAGGCTGAAGACTTCATCAAAGAGCTGGAACAGGAAATCTCTGAGCTGAAGAAAAGAAGCACTGAGGTGAAGCAGCTCTCACACTCTGAAGACCACCTCCACCTCCTACAAAGCTTCCCATCCCTGAATGCTGCTCCACCCACCAAAGACTTGACAGAAGTCAGTGTCCATCCACCTTCATATGAGGGGACTGTGGTGAGAGCTGTGAATCAGCTGGAGGAGACGCTCAGTAAACAGATCAAGAAGCTGTTTGAGGCTGAGCTGAAGAGGGTCCAGCAGTTTGCAGTGGATGTGACACTTGATCCTGATACAGCACATCCTAAACTCATCCTGTCTGATGATGGAAAACAAGTTCAGCTTGGTGATATATGGAATAATCTCCCAGACAATCAAGAGAGATTTGATTATTGTGTTAGTGTCTTAGCAAAGCAGAGTTTCTCTTTGGGAAGATTTTACTATGAGGTTCAGGTTAAAGGGAAGACTGACTGGACTCTAGGAGTGGCCAGAGAGTCGATCAACAGGAAGGGAGAAATCACATTAAGACCTCAGAATGGTTACTGGACGATATTGTTGAGGAGTAGCAATGTGTACATACCTGCCCCTGACCCTCCAGTCCGTCTGTCTCTGAAGTCTCAGCCTGAGAAGGTGGGGGTGTTTGTGGATTATGAGGAGGGTCTGGTCTCCTTTTATGACATTGATGCTGCAGCTCTTATCTACTCCTTTACTGGCTGCTCCTTCACTGAGAAACTCTACCCATACTTTTGCCCCTCTATGAATAATGGTGGTAAAAACTCTGCCCCTCTGATCGTCTCTCCTGTCAATCTGAGTTGAACAAACATTTGGTTTCCTGCAGAAAAATTTAATTTAATCTAATAAATGTATATTTATTGGTGATGGATGGTGCACTTTTTTCTTTTTTTCTGAAAATACTTTTCTTTGATATGTCACATTGCCACTTATTACTACATCCACACCAGTTTTGTCACATTGATTTATATTATCTAATTCTAATAACTGCATTACCTGCCTTTAAGACTGTTAAATCATCAGAAAACAATGTTCACAGAAATAAGAAACATTTGTTGGTTCATTAAATTTCTGGATGTCAAATTGAAATATTTTTATCGTCTGATCATTGTATATATAAGAAGTGTTGCATACTGGCAGAGATTACTGAAGAGGATTTTTTCAATAAGACAAAAGCTGTTTGTTTTTCCCTCTTTTAATTTTTAAATAAACAAAATCAAAGTGAAATTTTATTGTTTGATTAAGCTTTTGTTTTTGATTGATATCAAAGCTGAAAAACAGGCAAATCCCTGGCAAAAACCTCAGAACTTGATTTTACCACCAGTCAAATTAGAGGGGCTGCTTTCACCCAAAAATAGGCAGGGGAAAAAAAAACCCACAGATACTGTTTGCTGCTCTCATCAATACTCCATCACATCTGAGACAGTTGGTGGTGTGAGATGATGTAGTGTTATTTAAGGTTGGAGTTGTGTTTGAGCAGCTGATATGAACATTAAACCAGAGATGCTAGTTTGTTGAGAATAAGCGACATCTGAGGACGCCCTCTAGTGGAGTTCATAACAAACTGCAGCCTGTGGACACATGAGGACATGCTCTTAATAAATAACTACACAGTCTGATGCTGAAGTGGATTATTTAAATGCAGCAGAACAATGAAATCTAAGTTTAACTGGTACAAGTATTCTGTCTAATGTCAGAGATGAGCTTTTTCTGTCTTTTGTAGTTTTTTGAGTTCTTAAATCAGCAGCTTTACTTTCATTTAGGCAATGAGCAGCAGTGAAGTACAGAGGGATTTGTTGTTATGATTGATCATCGACTGTATAGTTCATGGAACAGATACATACTGAAACTGTTTCTGTCAGAATGACACATTGGCAGAGGGAGAAATTAACGAAGTACTTTTACTGACATACAAAAGTGCAAAAATTAGGTTGTCATATTATAGTTGAAGAAGAAATATTGTACTTTTTACTCCACTACATCTGTCTAACAGCTGGATTTATTCATCACTCTGAATGTTCATATTTTACATTAACAGAAATAAACTCACAGTTGTTGCATAAGCTTTTAATTTGAAACAGGAAACATGTTTACATAATTATAACTTCACTTTTTTAGATAAACCTAAAACAAATTCTAAACCTGAAGAGGAACACCAAAAAACCAAAGTGCAATCAACAGTGACAATATGATGCATTTAACTTTCTTAATAGTATAAAAAGAAACTCATAAATAGCTACAACATTAACATCAGTAATTTTCCACTTTGAAAGAGACATTTCACAATAAAACCTTTTACTTTGTACCAGAATATATTTGTTGGACTTGTCTTGACCCAACACAGTAAGAAAAACTACAGATCGCTGCTATGAAAAGGTTAAAAAAAAAAAAAAAACTTGAGATTTCCAGGATTGAGATTCCCAGAAATAAAATCTGATTTCAACCACAGAACTGTGGAAAATAAATTACAGAATACAGTCTGATGTTTTCTCTCATATTGATTATGGGTAGTTTAAATTTATGCATGAAAATAAAAGTGACACTTGTGAATCTCCTGTGTTTTCTTAGACACACTATGAATTTTTTAGTGTTGGAGAGTATTTAAGGCCTACTATCTTTTCTATCTATTTTGAATCCCTAAACTGACACAGAACCTACTTGTGATTCAGTGACAAAAGTTTTCCATCTTAGTTTTCTGCATTTTTCAGTAATTTTCTGTCATGAGATCAATAAGATAACTGTCACATTAAGAAAATGTGATAAACAGTTAGGAAAGCATCAGAAAGTGAAATTACAGACTAAACAGTGAGCTGAACACTGGAGTGTTTGTACAGGAGTGTTTTATATGTAATTGTATATCTCTATTCTCTGTTCTACCTCTATTCTGTTCCATCACAAAGAAATAAAAACTTGTTCAAACTTGTTCTAAAGCCATGTCAAGTTATTTCCCAATGAGGCAACAAAGCTCCACCTACAGAGCTGCACTGAGAGGAGGGGCAACACTGAAAGAGGAGAAGCTTCAACAGCCACACGTCCTGAAATGAAAGTGAAAGTTTGTCTGAGTCACAGCCGAGCTGCAGTTGACACAAGTCTCTGTGTTTCTCTCTGAAGAAAAATTCAACTGAATCCATCAGGTTTTTCTCAACAAAACAGCAGAATCTGTGTCAAACACTGGTGAGTAACACTCACTGCCCTACAACACCCCACAGACCACACTGACTGCACTCCTGCTAGTTAGGGGTTAAACAGAATGCAGTCACAGCTAGCTTTATGCTAAGCTAATTTACAGACGTGTTTCTGGTATAAACTCAAAGCGTCAAACACTCAGAGAGAAATTTCCTCAAACCACCACTCAGTGGTGAACCGTGACTATTAGAGCTGGAACTTCAGTTTGGTCAAAACTTAGCCAGACACAAAAAATACGGCAACATGGAAAAAAGCTTTTTTCTGGAATAAGATGCAGGCAGCAGGTAGTTTGTGACGTGTGTTTGTAGTGTGTAGATGTCATATACAAAAAAAACAGTGGATGGTAGCAAACACCACACAATGATAGAAGAATAAGTGATGTTTTTTGTAGATTTTTCTTTACTTAAACTTGTATTAAACAGTAGATAATTACCATTTACTCTGTTATTATTGTTTGGATACTTTATAATTAAAGCATAAGTTCGTTTTTTTGACACCTGGACCTTATTGTTAGGATTAAATACGCTCGTAGACTCACCCAGACAATTTTGGTGGAGCTCGGAGCCGTTTTCGAGCAATTTAGATCCAGCCGACGGCGTTTTTTCTCATGCCATAGTAGCGGACGGGGCCAGAAATCGAAGCCCCTAAATTAGACTTTATCTGCTGCGAAACTCGCTCATTTCACCTACATGTTATAAATGAATGGCCAGTGTTATCACCATGTCAGCTCAACTTCGTTGTTATGGTCATCCGGGACTTTACAAGGATGGGTAACTTTTGGTGACATTATAGACGTGCGCCGCAGGAACACAGCTGAGAAGAGACGCTGTTGTTGCTAGGCTACACGGCTACACGGCTATTTTTGTGCAGCATGGCGGAATATTTATTCGATGTAGAAGTGTCTGACGACGACTTTGAGTATAATGGATGCCCGTATCGTTTTGAGCCAGAATACACCGACGAGGAGCTATTTGAAAGGAGGATGCAGAGTAGGGTGACCAGGTCCCAATAAACCAAAAGAGGGACAAGGGGTATGTTTGTGAGGGACAAAGTGGGACACCGCCTGTAGCTGCATCGTCTCTTCTTGTTTGGCGTCTCCCCCTCCTCCATTTCCAAAGAAGAACGCGCGATGCGAGTGTCATTCACTAGCTGTCACCTCAGCTGTTGGTAGCGCAGAGAAAATTAGGGGCGGGCCTAAACGCCGTACGTGCGGTGCTACTATGACAACAACAAACAGCCCAGAGTGCAGGAACATCACCGGCTTCTCATTGCTGGGGCCTGAGGGGGATGTTGTGCGGGACATGGTCTCAATTTGCGTGATGCGTGAAAAGAGACAGAAAATGCGTGAAATCACGCGCAAAGCGGGACATCTGGTCACCCTAATGCAGAGGGAAAGAGCCGAACAGCTGGCCAGAGAACGAGCAACCACTGCACGTCCACGAATGGGGGCTAACTGGTGGTGTTGTTGTGGACATTGCACGAGTTTCGCAGCAGATAAAGTCTAATTTAGGAGCTTCGATTTCTGGCCCCGTCCGCTACTATGGCATGAGAAAAAACGCCGTCGGCTGGATCTAAATTGCTCGAAAACGGCTCCGAGCTCCACCAAAATTGTCTGGGTGAGTCTACGAGCGTATTTAATCCTAACAATAAGGTCCAGGTGTCAAAAAACCGAACTTATCCTTTAAGTTTGTGTGTGATATTAAGCATTAATAATAATCTATATGAATCATTCTGAATTTCTTTTTATCATTTTTATTTCTCTGTTTCAGTACCACACACACAGTTTGACATACATATCCAGTGATATTATTTCTCAAACATACCTCCATATACTGTGCTGCACTGTTGGAAGTAGCTTTAAAATAGAAGTTTCAAATATCTGAAATTGTTTTTTAACAGACTTGCAGATGAGCGCAATTTTCAGTCTCCAAAATAATGTCTTAGGCAAAATATTGTTTATGAGTCCATTTGTCTGGGTCACTCTGAATGTAGTTAACTCTTATTTTTGGGAATGACCTCACTGCAGAGATCCCTTTACTCAGCACCATTCAATGGCCACAAACTGTAAAGTGTCTTATGTAAAAAACACATGTCCAACAGAATATAATGGGAGTTTTGTGATGAATACATTGATTGCATTTGTAGCTAATTAACAACACATACTGGTAATTCACGCAAGATTATTAACCAGCTAGTTAGCCAAACTAACGAGCAGATGAAGTCAAACTTTATAGCCCAAAATCACAAATCACAATTTGCCTTGTGGGGCCTTTACAGTCTGCACAGTGTACAACTGTCCTCAATGTTAGACCCTCATTATCATGAGATCACAGTACCAAGACAAAAAAGAACTTAAAGTACTTAAACTTCAAACTTAACATGAAGTCTTTTGATGTTAAAGCAGCAGGTTAAAGACAGCAGAGCTACACTGAACTGCAATATTGTGACCTTCTTGACCATGTGTGTCTGTAAAATGCAGGGGTGGAAGTAACTAATTACAAATACTCAAATTACTCTTATTAAGTAGTTTATTGGGGTAGTTATACTTTCATGAGTAGATTTTCAAGTTTGTACTGAAAAAATGAGAAAATGAGATAAAAAATGTGCTTTGTTTCTCATAAATTATCACTGATTAATTGATTGTTTGCATTTCCAAATATTGGTTAAGGAAACAACATTTGCAGCCCTTGGAGACTGATTGTGATCACTGAGCAGAACAGATCAGGAGATGGGAGAAATTTAGACTGAAGATTTGGAGAAACAGAAACTACTGATAATGCATTAAACATCAACAGTTAAAACGTAACTAATAGTATGAGTAGTTCTTGAGATGAATACTTTGTACTTTTTCTAACACCAGTACTTTTACTCATGATTGAGTAATATTTTAGTCATGTAACAGTACTTCTACTTGCGAACAGATTTTCAGTACTCTTTACACCACTGGTAAAATGTTCTTCATATTTCCATGAAAAAAAAACAGTCCTGACAAAATCTGTTCATTGAAATGCAAGTCACATATTGATTTTAGAGTAAAACAAATAAAATAATCCCTCTAAGTAATTTATATTTGACTGTGAATGAATTCAAAATACCACAAATTTTAAACTGTAATGGAATACAGTTACTCATAGTTTGTATTTTAAATGTGCATTCCGTTAAACTCCAATGCTACTCACAGCATACTCCAGGACCTGATGGTGTAATGAGCTGTCTTAGTAAATCAGGCGCTGAATACACGCAAATTGTTGCAGCAAATTCCTGAACCACCACATGAGCCATTTTCTCAGTAATCTGTCCTCAGTTGATTGCAGTGTAAGAGCAGGATTTAGGATGAATCTCCTTATGGTTTACTGACCATAGTGATGTTATTAAATATATAATGAAAAGAAATGTAATTACAGTTTCGTTTTGTCACACTTTTTGTCCTCAGAGTGTAGATATGTCTGCTGCCAGCTGTCAGCTGTCTGAAGATCAGTTTCTGTGCTCCATCTGTCTGGATGTCTTCACTGATCCAGTCAGCACACCATGTGGGCACAACTTCTGTAAAAACTGCATCACTAAACACTGGAATAATAAAGTTCAGTGTCAGTGTCCAAACTGTAAAAAGGTTTTCAACACAAGACCTGAGCTGCAGGTCAATACTTTCATCTCTGAGGTGGCTGCTCAGTTCAGACAGTCAGCACAACAGAAAACCAGCAGCAGCAGATCAGAGCAACAAGTTTCCAAACCAGGAGAAGTTCCCTGTGACGTCTGCACTGGAACCAAACTGAAGGCCCTGAAGTCCTGCCTGGTGTGTCTGGTCTCCTACTGTGAGACTCACCTGGAGCCTCATCTGACAGCTTCACGTCTGAAAAGACATCAGCTGATCGACCCTGTGGAGAACCTGGAAAGCAGGATGTGTATGAAGCACGAATAAACTGCTGGAGCTGTTCTGTAAGACCGACCAGATGTGTGTCTGCATGCTCTGCACTGTTTTAGACCACAAGACACATGATGTTGTTCCTCTGAAAGAAGAATATGAAGGAAAGAAGGCCAAGCTGGAGAAGACAGACACTGAAATTCAGCAGATGATCCAGAAGAGACGACTGAAGATTCATGAGATCAAACACTCAGTGGAGCTCAGTCAGGAAGATGCAGACAGAGAGATAGCAAATGGAGTTCAGGTCTTCACCGCTCTGAAGGAGTCTGTTGAGAGAAGCCAGGCCGAGTTCATGGACACGATCAAAGAGAAGCAGAGAAAGACAGAGAAACAGGCTGAAGACTTCATCAAAGAGCTGGAACAGGAAATCTCTGAGCTGGAGAAGAGAAGCACAGAGCTGGAGCAGCTCTCACACTCTGAAGACCACCTCCACCTCCTCCAAAACTTCCCATCCCTGAACGCTGCTCCATTCACCAAGGACTGGACAGAAGTCAGCGTCCATCCACCCTTCATATGAGGGGACTGTGGTGAGAGCTGTGAATCAGCTGGAGGAGACGCTCAGTAAACAGATGGAGAAGCTTTTTGAGGCTGAGGTGAAGAGGGTCCAGCAGTATGCAGTGGATGTGACACTTGATCCTGATACAGCATATCCTAAACTCATCTGTCTGATGATGGAAAACAAGTGAAACATGGTCGTGTAAAGAAGAATCTCCCAGACAATCCAGAGAGATTTGATTATTGGGTTAATGTCTTAGCAAAGCAGAGTTTCTCTTCAGGAAGATTTTATTATGAGGTTCAGGTTAAAGGGAATACTGAGTGGGATCTAGGAGTGGCCAGAGAGTCGATCAACAGGAAGGGAGACATCACACTGAGTCCTCAGGATGGTTACTGGACGATATGGTTGATTAATGAAAAGGAGTACACAGCTTGGACTGACCCTCCGGTCCGTCTCTCTCTGAAGTCTCAGCCTGAGAAGGTGGGGGTGTTTGTGGATTATGAGGAGGGTCTGGTCTCCTTTTATGACGTTGATGCTGCAGCTCTTATCTATTCCTTTACTGGCTGCTCCTTCACTGAGAAACTCTACCCATTCTTTGGTCCTGATCGTAAATATTGTGGTAAAAACTCTGCCCCTCTGATCATCTCTCCTGTCAACTTGAGGTGAACAAACGTGATTTCCTACAGAAAGATTCACCATCATTTAATGCCATAATATACACATTATGTATATTAACTGGTGATGGATTAGGGCTGCACAATTAGTTGAATTTTAATCACGATCATGATTTTGGCCACCATGATTAAATTAACATGATCGTCTGCGATATTAGCACTTAAAATGCGGGCTCTGCTAATACAAGCACTTTCTCAACCACCAGGGAGCGAACGAAAGGTTAGTGCTTCATTAAAGCTGCAGTAGGTAGGAAGCCTGAAAACTGTTGATATTTGAGTATCATCTGAGTTAGGTTTCATTTTCTGCGTCCTCAGTCCCTCCCACTAGATGAGCAGCACGCGCTACATGAGCACAAGCAACAGTTAACGGAGGCTATCGTGAGTGAGCACAGACAGACAGACATCAACTATGTGTAATAAAACAGACACCTGACAGTAAAAAAAACACCGACAGAGGAGAGAAACTACATTCTAGAGCTGAACATGAAGAGACTTTTAAAAACGTCTTTCTCTCTGATCTCCTGCACACACAAGCTCAGTATCACAACACTCGCTTGTTGGAGGGGGACAGAGAGGAGGCTCGACACGCTGGGCCGCGGTCAGCGCGACATGACTGCAGCCGCTTGGAGGCAGGTCGGGCTCGCGGTTCATGTCGGCGCGGCTCCCTGTGATATAAGCGGTCATGAAAATGCAACTCAGCAGCAACACGGTTTGACTCGCATGGCCAAAAATGTCAGTACAAAAGCACGGTGTCATTTACTTAAACAGCGCGGTGGGCTCCTCCATGGTGCTGCTGCACACAGGTTTAAATCACTTTTGCCGAACTAACAATCGAGCGCAGTGTGTCATCTTTATAGTGAGGAGAACCCGCTGGACTGGTGGAGGGAACATCAGCGACTTTACTCGTTACTGTCAAAGCTGGCAAAAATTTTATTTTATTATTTATGATTTATTTTATTTTAAGTTTAATTTTGAACTGAAAGAACTGCTTACGTATTGTTTATTTAAAATATAAAGTGCAATAAAAATGTTTTCTGTAACATAATGAATAATCGTCATTTCAATATTGATCAAAATAATCGTGATTAACATTTTGGCCATAATCGTGCAACCCTATGATGGATGGTGCATTTTTTTCTTTTATCCTGAAAATATTTTTCTTTGATATGTCACGTTGCCACTTATTACTACATCACACCAGTTTTGCCACAATGATTTATATTATCTAATTCTAATAACTGCATTACCTGCCTTCAGGACTGTTAAATCATCAGAAAACAATGTACAATAGAAATAAGAAATAAGAAATAAGAAACATTTTTTAGTTCATTAAATGTCTGGATATCAAATTCAAATCTTTTGATTGTCTGATCATTGTATATATAAGAAGTGTAGCATACTGCCACAAATTACTGAAGAGGATTTTTTTTCAATATGACAAAAGTTATTTGTTTTTTTTTTCTTTTTCTTTTTTAAATAAACAAATTCAAAGTAAAATTTTATTGTTTGATTAAGTTTTTGTTTTTGATTTATATGAAAACTGAAAAACAACTGGTAGTGTTGATAATGATGACCAAATCATGTGATTAAAAACATTTTTGATTCATATCAAACCTGAAAAACAGCTGGTGATGTTTCTAACGACCAAATCATGTGATTAAAAACATCATCAGCTGTTCTCAGATTGAGTCTACGAGCTCCAACACAGAAACAAGAGCAGACATATGTCACTGTCCTACTATCAGAACGACCACGCACACTTTTAGGTGAAAATTAAAATTGAAAAAAAAAAAAAAGACAAATACAAACAGTGGTTCAACTTCATGATTGAATGTGACAGATGTCAGAAATACATCACATACATCACCTTCAATTTCCACATGAAATATCTTTATATTGTACTGAGCTGTATTTGCTGTTCTTGTCTCCTTCATGTTGCTCTGTTATACTGTTTTGTTTCATACTTGTACCAATTAGTTCTTTGTTTTGTTTCATATCTGTACTGTTTTGTCCTTTGTCTTGTAGTAAAAAAAAGAAATATATAACCTGGAGATTCATTAAGGTAGTTGTATATGTCAGGTTTATCCACTTTGATGAAACCAGACTGAAAGGACACTCATCAGCCCCTATCTCTTTATTTTCTTCTATATAATGACAAAGCAACATTATTTTTTTTCCTGACTGGCCATAGGATTTGGGCTCCTAATAGGTAAAGAGCAGCAAAGTATTTTATTTAATGCTGTAAACTGACAAAAACCTCAGAATTTGAATTTACCACCAGTCAAATTAGAGGGACTGCTTTCACCCAAAAATGGGCGGGTCATGATTCAAGGACAAAGAACACAGAAACTGTTTGCTGCTCTCAATACTCCATCACATCTGAGACAGTTGGTGGTGTAAGATGATGTAGTGTTATTTAAGGTTGGAGTTGTGTTTGAGCAGCTGATATGAACACTAAACCAGAGCTACTAGTTTGTAGAGAATAAGTGACATCTGAGGACGCCCTCTAGTGGAGTTCATAAGCAAACTGCAGCCTGTGGACACATGAGGACATGCTCTTAATAAATAACTACACAGTCTGATGCTGAAGCAGATCACATGAATACAAGAGAACAATGAAATCTAAGTTTAACTGGTACAAGTATTCTGTCTAATGTCACTGATGAGCTTTTTCTGTCTTTTGTAGTTTTTTGAGTTCTTAAATCAGCAGCTTTACTTTCTTTTAGGCAGTGAGCAGCAGTGAAGTACAGAGGGATTAGTTGTTATGATTGATCATCAACTGTATAGTTCATGGAACAGATACATACTGAAATAGTTTCTGTCAGAATGACACTTTGGCAGAGAGAGAAATTAACAAAATTAGGTTGTCATAGTTGAAGAAGAAATTGTACTTATTACTCCACTACATCTGTCTAACCGCTGGATTTATTCATCACTCTGAATATTCATATTTTACATTAACAGAAATAAACTCACAGTTGTTGCATAAGCTTTTAATTTGAAACAGGAAACATGTTTAGGTAATTATAACTTCACTTTTTTAGACAAACCTAAAACAAATTCTAAACCTGAAGAGGAACACCCAAAAAACTGAAGTTTTCCAATCAACAGCCAAAATATGATGTATTTAACTTTCTTAATAGTATAAAAAGGAACTCATAAACAGCTACAACATTAACATCAGTAATTTTCCACTTTGAAAGAGACATTTCACAATAAAAAACTTTTACTTTGTACCAGATATATTTGACTTGTCTTGACCCAACACAGTGAGAAAAACAACAGGTTACTGCTATGAAAAGGTTAAAAAATTAAATATCAAAGACTGAGTTTAATAACAGACTGATGGAGGGACTGTAGTGGGTCTGTAAAAGGAGTGTTAGAGCCAACTGACAGTGACAAAAGTTTTTCACCTTATTTTTCTGCATTTTTTCATAATTTTCTGTAATAAGATCAATAAGATAACAGTCACATTAAGAAAATGTGGTAAACAGTTAGGAAAGCATCAGAAAAGTGAAATTACAGACTAAACAGTGAGCTGAACACTGGAGTGTTTGTACAGGAGTGTTTTATATGTAATTGTATACCTCTATTCTCTGTTCTACCTCTATTCTGTTCTATCACAAAGAAATAAAAACTGTTCAAACTTGTTCTAAAGCCATGTCAAGTTATTTCCCAATGGGAGTTCAGGCAAGATGGCGAGCTGCGCAGTCACATTCGTCTGAGCTCCGCATAAGGTCCCGAAGCAAAAGTTTTTGAGGATATATAGTCCACTTTTATAAACAGGAAAAAAAAAACAGCCTGAAGATGAACAAAATCAACAATATGAAACCTGTGGCAGCGAAAAACCTCCCGTTCACAAATCGTTTGAACACAAACGAGCATGACTACTCAATGAGGACGGCTAATGCTAATACTAGTGGCAACAAACGAGACAGAGGGGGAACGAGTCCGGTTAACACCCCTGAAAAAACACATGGACAAGAAACCGAAAGGTATGTCTCAAGAAGAATGCACCACATCAACCGACACCATACTGAAAGCCATCGACTCCCTCGGGAAACGGGTTGACGACCGCATGGAGGAAGTTAGCAGACAAATGCAACAACAAAGTTCCATGCTGGCTACCATTGCTAAATCTGTGCAGCTTAAGTCAGAGGAGTTAAAAGAATGCAAAACAAAAATCAAACACATGGAAAAACAAATCGAGTCACTCACGAAAGAAAATGGTAACATTAAGGATGTTTATTGAACCAAGAAAGATACAGAAGACGATGGTGCCTCCGCATTAAAGGTAAAAAGGAGAGAGTTAATGGGAACATCTGAGCAGAAGTGGTGGACCTCCTGGGAAAAATTGCTCCGGACCTAAAGGAAAAGATGGATGCGGTCGATGTGGTCCGTAGAATCGGGAGAGTGATGGAAAACAGACATCGACAAATTATCATCCTGTTTGTGAGACACACAGTGAGAGACTGGAGACGTACGAGGGCTTCACCGGTATGTAAAGCAGAAGGGATCCGCTTTGCTGAAGACCTGATTCAGGAGGACTGGTGGTCCAGGCAAGCACTATGGCCAAAAATCGACCAGGCTGGAAAGGAGGCAAAGCTGCGGGCTTTAGAGGCCCATTTGCATTCATTGAAGGCAAGCGCATTGTGGAAGAGACTGCAGGTATGGACTGATCTTTGATTCTGAAATGGAATACATAGTGGAACAGTTCTGAAAATGGGACCACACACTCAAGGTTTTCCTACTCCACCTCCCTAAACTTTCTCAAAAACTTGTTCATGTGTTCAGTTAAAAACTGACATATCTTTTTTTTCTTTTAACACAAGGGGACTTAAAGACTCAATCAAGCGCAAAGCTGTTTTTCTGTTTTGCAAGGGACAACAAGCACATTGCATCTTTCTTCAGGAGACCCACTCTGATAACTCTGATGTTAAGTTTTGGTCACAGCAATGGGGGGATTAAAGGTGTAGTTAGCGATGTGGGACAAAGCGAGTAGAGAGGTTGTTGATATTTGAAGTGTAAACTGAATACAGACCCAGCCCTCCCCTCATACTCCACCCCAGGCTCCACCCCCGAAGTTCATGGACACGCGCATCGTTTGTCTTTGTGGTTAAAATACACTTTGCAAACACTGTGTAGCCAAGGGTTTCTGTTGCACCTATACTTATGAAGCTATTAAACAAAGAAATACGGAGGCTTCACTTTTTATTGCCGCACACACAGTCAACGCAACTCATATCGAAAAACACCACTTCCGTTTCTGACCTTTCACAATAAGAGCTGCGATATAAGCTATACACTGCTTCAACAAGTAACTCCAGCTCACGTTTACTCCAATAACATTATAAAACAGCTTACAACTGTAAAAAACTGCTGTGATGTAAGATGGCCAACTACACAGCAAGTAATGCAGCTGAAATAACCAAGTTGTGGGTTAGCATACTGCTAAGCCGCAAAGCTAAGGTTAGCTGACCCGTCAGACAACTGTACCCACAACTCGACTGCTATTATAAATAGATAACATCACAACAACAGTACATTTTGGCAGATTAGACAATATTATGAATGCCCGACGGCTGTTACTGTTATGTGAAGCACCGCAAAGCTAATGTTGCATCACCTGTCCAGCAGAAAGACGGCGATCTCCGCGTCCGTTTTCAGACCTTTCAATTTACAGAGTTCCCTCCACAGTCGGAAAACCCACACCGATGTTGATCCGGGTCTTCGCCTTTTCATGGTCGTAATTTATGCTCCTCTGACCGTTTTCTCTTGGGCTGTTTCTGCACCTCATATACTGTGTCTCTCTCTTACGGCGTGTTCCCACCAAATGCGATGAACGCGATGTAATCGCGCGTCAAATGAAATCGCGTCACGCTACACGCTTCAGTTTTGACGCTGGTCCAATATGCCAAAAAACGCCTCATCGCGGCATCGTGTCACGCGACGAGCCCGCCCAAACAACAACATTTCTTCCGCCATTTGATTCTCTCATCGACCATGGCTGAGATAACCACCATCGCTGCACTGTATCTGCTCTGGAGAAGTTCCCAGCTTCGTCTGCGGGCTAGGCGCAACAGACAGATACAGAACTTACCAGGTATTCCACACACCTCGACTCACGCTCACCCAGGCCCGGTCCTTCTTGTTCCTGTCCCTGTAGAGGGGACTGGAACAATCATAAAGCTCTGGGTGAGGGTCACGGCCACGATAGCTTTTCCTCCATTCTTTGATTCTTCACTGTAGTTTGAGCAGCAACAAGGGAACACCAGGACGTCCGTACGTCAGCACATCGGTGACGATCTCAACGCTGATAGGCTGTTGCGGCGCGTCTTCACGCGAATTCGCCGCAAAAGTTCAATTATTTCAACTTGAGCGATGAAGCGTCATCGCGCCGGGCGACGCAATGGAAGCGATTTTCGCGGCCAACGCATCCATCGCGCCGCGCTATCGCGTTCATCGCATCGCCCGGCGCGATGACGCATCCAATCGCGTCTTTGCATTGACTTTACATGTAATCTCGACGCGCAACAACGCGTCATCGCGTTTGGTGGGAACACCCTGTTACTCTAACTGCTCACGCTACGCGACCTGCTACTACTCCTCCCCCGATGTCTGACCTGTGCACGAGTATGAACCGCCCCCCGGGCGTGAGGGGGTAGACCCACGTCTTGGTGGCTCGGTCCGAGCCACAGATTTACCTGCTGAAGTTCAGAGCCCAGGCTGTGAATTGAAACCGGATTTTTTTTCAGCATGCTCTCAGAAGTGACAGCTTGCAGATAGTGAGGAGAAATACGGTGATTTTGACAAAAAGTGCGTCGGATTATGATCGCTAACTATACCTTTAAATCCTTTTCAGTCATGGGACAAATCGTTCGGCTGGAGTTGCCGTCTGTTTTAATAGATGTCCTGGTAAGATTTTGTGTAACAAAGCAGATGAAGATGGACAATGGGTTGCCTGTGCTTTGAATATTAATAACATTGTTATTATTCTGGTTAACAACAAATTTATGGCTACAACAATGATCAAAGAAATAGGAGCATGTTGCATCAAATTTCTTTGGTTATAAAGGAACTACAGGCAAAATTCCCCACTGATTATATGGTGATTGGAGGGGATTTCAACTTAACTCCCAATGAATGGATGGATAGATGGCCCTCGAGATTTTCAAGGGAATACAGGAACCCAATAATGGAAAATTTCATTAACAACAACAAATTAATTGATTGATATCTGGAGAACCTTGAACAAAGATGTTAAACAATTTACTTGGTACAAACCTAATGGCGAAATTAGATCACGTATTGATTATTGGTTGGTATCAAACTCAATCTCAGAACACGTTACGGAAACAATGATTTCTAATTCTCCCTTCAGTGATCATTGTACCATTAATCTGAAACTAAAAAAAAGAGATAAAAATAATTATTTTAAAGACTATTGGAAATTTAACTCTCAGTTATTAAAGAATATGGAATACTGTAACTCGATTAAAGCATTCATCTTGGATATTAAAAACGACAACACAATAAGTACACCAATATTAAAATGGGAATATCTAAAATATAGTGTTAGAAAATACTCAATAGCATTTGGCAAAAAGGTGGAAAAGGAAAGGAGAGCAAGAAGAACAAAGGTAGTCAAAGAACTCATGGATCTTTACAGCAAGTTGAATTGGACTGAGGAAGAAAAAGAAAGAATTAATAACTTGCAATCCAAACTGGATGTGATGTATTTGAATAAAGCCAAGGGTGCATGTGTGAGGTCCAGAGCCAGGTGGATAGAAGAAGGGGAAAAAAATACGGCTTTCTTTTGCAATTTAGAAAAACGTAGACAAGAATATAATTCAATATGTAGTCTGTCAATTAACAGAGAGGAATGCACAGATCCCAAACGCATAAAAAAGGAAGTCTTTGACTTTTACAGTAACCTATACAAATCTTCATACGCAGAACAAAATGTCACAGCCTTCTTTGACAAAATTAGTCATTTAATTCTGGTAATCGATGAAAACTTTAAAGAAACTTGTGACGAGGAGTTAACAATTGCAGAATTTGATTGTGCATTAAAAACATGACATCTGACCGCTCTCCAGGGCCAGATGGTATAACAACAAACTTCTATAAACATTTTTGGGAGGATATAAAACTCCTGTTGTTCCAAGCTTATAATTGAATGTATTAATCAAAAAGAACTAATGGAAACAAGGTGTAATAAAATTGATACCAAAACCTGGAAAAGATAAGAAAATTCTCAGCAACCTGAGACCTATAACACTTTTAAACACAGACTACAAAATCTTTACAAAAGTCCTGGTGACAAGATTAAAAACAGGCATCTCTGAGATAGTTAGCTCAACACAATCAGGATTTCTTAAAGGAAGGTCAATCCAATAAATACCCGCCCGGTTCTGGATCTTATTGATTATAATCACTTAATTAAAGATTAAAACATGTTGTTGTTTCAAAGCATTTGACTCAATCGAACATGGTTTCATTATTCATACATTTAAACATTTTGGTTTCGCGAACATTTCTTGATATGATTGCTGTGTTATATACTGATATAACAGCTGTGTTTCCCTTTCAGAAGGAACAGGAAAGAGGCATTAGGCAGGGACGCAGCATTTCACCTCTTCTATTCATTGTCGCCACAGAATTACTAGCTATAATTGTTATAAATTCAAACATTAAAGGATTAGAAATAAATAACCACAAATTAATTATGAGTCAGCTCGCTGATGACACAACAATCTTCTTAAAAATTAAAGAACAAATTCCATTGGCCTTAGAAACAATTAAGCTGTTCTCCCAAGCCTCGGGTCTGCATCTGAATCTGGACAAGTGTGAACTCATGAGTATACATAACTGTTCTGAGCCTTCACTGTATGATATGCCTGTCAAAAATATGATAAAATATCGAGGAATTTGGGTAACCAAATGCTCTGACACTAGTGAAAAAAAGAATATCCAAGATAATATTGTCAAATGCAAAAAAACGTTGAAAAATTGGTTGCAAAGGGATTTAACGATTAAAGATTAATTGGCTCCGATCCTTTTAAGAAATGGTGATGAGATATGGTTCTCCTTACCCAATCTTATTTAAATTAACAAATTGAAGATTGAATTTCTATAAGTATGTGATTACTGAAATATCCAAACTACCCATTAAACTTTCTAAATTTCACCACAGGTTTTACTACAATGGAAAATGATGTTCAAACATAACTTCAGTCCCCATAATGTCCCACTGTGGAACAATAGAGCAATACTGAGCAGGAGGATATCTATGTTTATGGAAGACTGGATGGCAAAACAAATCTGGTCTGTTACTCATTTAATGGATGGGAATGGAAACATACTTGTATTGGATGATTTTAATGCTAAATATAACACTAACCGCTCCATTGAGATCTACAGGAAAGTAACAAAATATTCCAAAAGCTCTTATCCACTCAATAAAAAACATGTTAAACATACCAACTCCAAAACTACACAAAATTAAAATAGAGGATATGGACCTCATTAATGAAAAATGTAACAATACATTTTTAAGGCAGTATTTAGTAAACACCTTCTATCCAAATATAGCAAAAAGCACACTTGCTCCTAAAGATTATGATAAATTTAAAATATCAGCTATTCGTACAAAATACCTAAAATTCCCAATTCCTCCCAAATGTAAAGAAATACATTTCAAGACCATAAATAATATATATCCATCAAATGAATTCATTAATAAGAGATTTAAATTAGCTGTAGATAACTGTTATATTTGTATGATGAAGGTAGAAACGACAGAGCACCTGTTTTTTGAATGTGAGACTGTTCAAAATATGTGGAAATCTCTCCATAACTTAATATCATCTGGTTTCATCAACATAGATTTCTGGTATTTTCAAAATATTCAAGTTGGTGTAATTCAAAGAATAAAAAAAAAGATGAATTTATAGTTAATAATCTGATTTTTACAAAATACTATATTCACGTGTCGTTATGCTAAATCCCCCCCTTCATGGCTGCTTTTAAAAATGAACTACCCTTTATTACAACAGTGCCTTAAACAAATAAACAATCCTCATGCAATTAAATTGTACATGCTGATAACAACATTTGACTTATCCTAAAACCCCTTGTATTTGTTAATTTAATTCTCTTTGCTTTTATTTATTTATTATTATTTTTTTTTTATTTATTTTAATTATTCACTCTTCTTTCCCCTCCTCTATTCCTTTTTCTTTTTCGCTGGATATTACCTTAATCTCTGTTTCATAATTAATGTTTACTTGTTATGGTGTGTCCCACGGGTGCATAAATCACCACGGTATGTTATGTTATCTGAAGTTAAAAAGGAGGTGTGATTGTTCCTTCGAATATGATTTATTGGCGGATACAATTGAGTGTGTCATTGTTTCTGTTTTGTTACATGTTAAATAAAGTTTTATTTAAAAAAAGGCAACAAAGCTCCACCTACAGAGCTGCACTGAGAGGAGGGGCAACACTGAAAGAGGAGAAGCTTCAACAGTCACATGTCCTGAAATGAAAGTGAAAGTTTGTCTGAGTCACAGCCGAGCTGCAGTCGACACAAGTCTCTGTGTTTCTCTCTGAAGAAAAATTCAACTGAATCCATCAGGTTTTTCTCAACAAACCAGCAGAATCTCTGTCAAACACTGGTGAGTAACACTCACTGCCCTACAACACCCCACAGACCACACTGACTGCACTCCTGCTAGTTAGAGGTTAAACAGAATGCAGTCACAGCTAGCTTTATGCTAAGCTAATTTACAGATTGTTTCTGGTATAAACTCAAAGCGTCAAACACTCAGAGAGAAATTTCCTCAAACCACCACTCAGTGGTGAACTGTGACTATTAGAGCTGGAACTTCAGTTTGGTCAAAACTTAGCCAGACACAAAAAATACGGCAACATGGAAAAAAGTTTTTGCTGAAATGAGCTGCAGGCAGCAGGTAGTTTGTGACATGTGTTTGTAGTGTGTAGATGTCATATACACAAAAACAGTGGATGGCAGCAAACACCACACAATGATAGAAGAATAAGTGATGTTTTTTGTAATTTTTCTTTACTTCAACTTGTATTAAACAGTAGATAATTACCATTTACTCCAGGGGAGGAGGTTTGATTTTGACATTGGTGGGGACACAAAAGTGCTCCAAGGCAGCACTCCTGAAAGTTGATGTTTTTTTTGTATTTGCAATCATAATTTCACGTCATGTAGAGCTGATCAAACAAGCAAACAATCATAGTCAGAAAAAAAATTCAGTAATTGACGTGTTTATAATGCATATCTGAATATCTAAAGAGAATACAAGAATTTAATGCATTCTGCAATGTTATAGGTTAAAGCAACTAATGAAAGACAAGGAGGCAACTTCGAAGAGTTCTCATCTTCACTCTTTACACTTTAAAAGCCACAAAAACAGTCAGTTTATCACATTAAAATCCCACGTAAGGGCAATTACTGTTCAGAACACATTAATTCAAGGTTAGACTGATATTATAATTTTTCACAGTTGTTTACATACTAAAATGAAAATTTTCACACAATTAACAGATCTTTACACTCAAGAAGCAAAACAAAACATTACACACAGTGATTTGCAAAACTCTACACGCATTTTCACACCTTAGACACAGATAAGGATTGTGAGGTTACTTCCTCCTCATTACAAAGCCCCGGCTTGCCAATGGCCACACTAATGAACGAACTGGATAATCACATCCACCAGGTGTGGAAGCACACATGTGCTTAATTGAAAATACGGCACTCAGGTAGGTGCTATAAAAGGCAGCAGGTGAGTTCACCTGTCTTCAACAAAAATGGAAGGAGTTAGAAGAAAAGTGAGAATGAGAGGGGGAGCTCAAAGAGGAGAAGAAGGAGGTAGAGGAAGAAGTAGAGAGGATGATGTACTTCATTTAGTAATTTGTCTACACTTTACAGTAGTAAGAAAAACTACTATTTTGTTCTGATTTTCATTGTTGATTGATGTTACTGTAACTGAGTACGGTAAGAAATAAATATTTTCAGTCTGCAGCATCAGTGTTGTCAGTGTTGTAAGTTTATAGTATTTGTATACTTTCTCTGTATACCTCAAAGTAATCATGAAGAATGTTGTGGGTTTGTCAAAATCTTTTTGTCATCTAAATTATCCCTTACATAAAAATGTCTGGAAAAAAAGTCTAGCACGTGCTATTTCCTAAAATAGGGATTTTTACAAATGTGTTTTGTATTGATCACAGTAATGTGTAACTGACTGCAATAGTGTCTGATCATTTGAAGACTGTTAGTGAGATGAAAACAAAACAGCATTTTTATAAATATGTGTATGTTTTTAAAATATGTGTGTATGTTTTGACTGAAGTGTGTCATATTGCAAACAATCTCGGAGTTATGCAAATTGAGTGTGGTGTTAATGATAATTGTGTGAATATTTTGAAAAAAGGAGCCGTTTTCAAAATTGCGTGTAAACAACTGAAAAAAATTGTATAATCATAATATTCATGTTGTTTTCCGGAAATAAATTTTTCGTTTGCCCTCCCTACTTACACTCGCGGGTGCAGATACATGCACTGCCTCCTGTCCTGTCCAACTAACAGGTTGCAAGTAGCTTTTTCAAGCAGTGGAGTGACATGGACGGCCAATCACATGTAGCGAGAAACCGGCAGACCCAATCGGAGAGCGATATTTAGGTTAGAGGCGAGACTTCTAGCAGAGGCCGACTGTTAACCCTTTGTGTGCCATAATCATTGACTAAACACTACGGACAGCGGTTGTATTGATAGTGACCACACATTAGTGGCTGGATATTGGTAGGGACGTGTCCCTAGCGTCCCTACCCTATTCTACGCCCCTGATTTACTCTGTTACTATTGTTTGGATAAGTTATAATTAAGTTTGTGTGTGATATTAAGCATTAATAATAATCTATATGAATCCTTCTGAATTTCTTTTCATCATTCTTATTTCTCTGTTTCAGTACCACACACACAGTTTCATGTGACATACATCTCCAGTGATATTATTTCTCAACATACCTCCATATACTGTGCTGCACTGTTGGAAGTAGCTTTAAAAAGAACTTTCAAGTATCTGAAGTTGTTTTTTTTAACAGACTTGGGGATGAGTGCAATTTTCAGTCTCCAAAATAATGACTTAAACAAAATATTGTTGGTCTTAGAGGAGGCCTAAGAGGATGATTTTTAGTCCCACTTACTGTAAATCAAAATGTGATTGGTTAATTCGCTTTCTAAACAAACACACAGACTGTGTCCTTGTGTCCCAGTGATGACGTCCTGACCAATGAGTGAGCCAGCTCTAACCTTTCTCTGCCTAGAGACAACAACAAAAAATCTGATTGGATAACTCTGTTTTGCTGTTTTCAGGACAGTAACCCTTTACTTTCTGAAGCAAAGTTAATAGAAAATGAGGTTTAAAATAGAATTAGAAGAGAATAACCTAATAATTAAATGAAATGAATCAAATATAATATATTTAAATATAACATTTGAAATACTGATATGTTAGTTCTTCTCTGAAGCCCTCAGGGTTCCCCTCTGACACCACTGAACTAAACATCAGAGCTCTCCTTCACTACAGATACTGAATACATGCCCAGAAATGTAATTTGTTACATATTCCATTAGAGTGCTCTAGTTAGGAGTTTGGATTACTTCTGGAACCTCAAAATCATTTTGCTGAGTCATTTGTCTGGGTCACTCTGAATGTAGTTAACTCTTATTTTTGGGAATGACCTCACTGCAGAGATCCATTTACTCAGCACCATTCAATGGTCACAAACAGTAAAGTGGCTTATGTAAAAAAAACACACGTCCAACAGAATATAATGTGAGTCTTGTGGTGAATAAATGGATTCAATCTGTGGCTAATTAACAACACATATTGGTAACTGAGGCAAACTTATTAACCAGCTAGTTAGCCAAACTAACGAGCAGATGAAGTCAAACTTTTTAGCCCAAAATCACAAATCACAATTTGCCTTGTGGGGCCTTTACAGTCTGCACAGTGTACAACTGTCCTCGGTGTTAGACCCTCATTATCATGACAGATCACAGTACCAAGACAAAAAAGAACTTGAAGTACTTAAATGTCAAATTTAACATGAAGCCTTTTGATGATGAAAGCAGCAGGTTAAAGGCAGCAGAGCTACACTGAACTGCAATATTGTGACCTTCTTGACCATGTGTGTCTGTAAAATGCAGGGGTGAAAGTAACTAATTACAAATACTCAAGTTAGTGTAAATAAGTAGTTTATTGGAGTACTTGTACTTTCATGAGTAGATTTTCAAGTCTGTACCGAAAAAAGTGAGAAAATGAGATAAAACCGTGTTTTGTATCTCAGAAATGATCAATGATTAATTGATTGTTTGCATTTTCAAATATTGGTTAAGGAAAATGCACAACATTTGCAGCCTTTGGAGAAGTGATTGTGATCACTGAGCAGAACAGATCAGGAGTTGGGAGGAATTTCGACTGAAGATTTGGTGAAACAGAAACACTGATTGATAATGCATTAAACATCAACAGTTAAAAAGTATCTAATACTCTGAGTAGTCTTTGAGATGAATACTTTGTACTTTCACTGTCTAAGTATTTTTCTAACACCAGTACTTTTACTCATAACTGACTAATATTTTAGTCATGTAACAGTACTTATACTTGAGTACAGATTTTCAGGACTTTTTACACCACTGGTAAAATGTTCTTCATATTTCCATGAAAAAACAACAACACAGTCCTGACAGAGTCCTGGCTGTGCGTCTCCTTTCATGTGGTGTGTGGCAGGATGAATCTCCTCATGGTTTACTGATCATAGTGATGTCATGAAATATATAATGAAAAGAAATGTAATTACAGTTTTGTTTTTTCACACTTTTTGTCCTCAGAGTGTAGATATGTCTGCTGCCAGCTGTCTGCTGTCTGAAGATCAGTTTCTGTGCTCCATCTGTCTGGATGTCTTCACTGATCCAGTCACCATACCATGTGGACACAACTTCTGTAAAACCTGCATCACTGAACACTGGAGTATTAATGTCCAGTGTCAGTGTCCCAACTGTAAAAAAGGTTTTCAACACAAAACCTGAACTGCATGTCAATACTTTCATCTCTGAGATGGCTGCTCAGTTCAGACAGTCAGCTCAACAGAAAGCCAGCAGCAGCAGCTCAGAGCAACAAGTTTCCAAACCAGCAGAAGTTCCCTGTGACGTCTGTACTGGAACCAAACTGAAGGCCCTGAAGTCCTGCCTGGTGTGTCTGGTCTCCTACTGTGAGACTCACCTGGAGCCTCATCTGACAACATCAGGCCTGAAAAGACATCAGCTGATCGACCCTGTGGAGAACCTGGAAGGCAGGATGTGTATGAAGCATGATAAACTGCTGGAGCTGTTCTGTAAGACTGACCAGATGTGTGTCTGCATGCTCTGCACCTACTCAGACCACAAGACACATGATATTGTTCCTCTGAAAGAAGAATATGAAGGAAAGAAGGCCGAGCTGGAGAAGACAGAGGCTGAAAGTCAGCAGATGATCCAGATGAGACAACTGAAGATTCAGGAGATCAAACACTCAGTGGAGCTCAGTAAGGAAGATGCAGACAGAGAGATAGCAGATGGTGTTCAGGTCTTCACCGCTCTGAAGGAGTCTGTTGAGAGAAGCCAGGCCGAGCTCATCGACACGATCAAAGAGAAGCAGAGAAAGACAGAGAAACAGGCTGAAGACTTCATCAGAGAGCTGGAACAGGAAATCTCTGAGCTGAAGAAGAGAAGCACTGAGCTGGAGCAGCTCTCACACTCTGAAGACCACCTCCACCTCCTCCAAAACTTCCCATCCCTGAATGCTGCTCCACCCACCAAGGACTGGACAGAAGTCAGTGTCCGTCCACCTTCATATGAGGGGACTGTGGTGAGAGCTGTGAATCAGCTGGAGGAGACGCTCAGTAAACAGATGAAGAGGCTGCTCGCTGAGGTTGTGCTGAAGAGGGTCCAGCAGTATGCAGTGGATGTTACACTTGATCCTGATACAGCACAGCTAAACCTCATCCTGTCTGATGATGGAAAACAAGTTAAACATGGTGATGTAAGGAAGAATCTCCCAGACAATCCAGGGAGATTTGATTATTGTCCCTGTGTCTTAGCAAAGCAGAGTTTCTCTTCAGGAAGATTTTACTATGAGGTTCAGGTTAAAGGGAAGACTGACTGGGATTTAGGAGTGGCCAGAGAGTCAATCAACAGGAAGGGAAAAATCACACTGACTCTTCAGAATGGTTACTGGACGATATTGCTGAGGAATGAAAATGAGTATGTAGCTGCTGCTAGCCCTCCAGTCCGTCTCTCTCTGAAGTCTCAGCCTGAGAAGGTGGGGGTGTTTGTGGATTATGAGGAGGGTCTGGTCTCCTTTTATGACATTGATGCTGCAGCTCTTATCTACTCCTTTACTGGCTGCTCCTTCACTGAGAAAGTCTACCCATACTTTAGTTCCTTTTGGTATAATAAAGGTAAAAACTCTGCCCCTCTGATCATCTCTCCTGTCAATCAAACTGAGTAAAACAACCATTTGATTTGCGACAGAAAGATTCACCATTATTTATTCTAATGAATGTATATATTTATTGGTGATTGATGGTGCATTTTTTTTTCTTTTCTTCTGAAAATATTTTTTTGATATGTCACATTGCCACTTACAACAATATCACACCAGTTCTGCTACACTGATTTATATTATCTAATTCTAATAACTGCATTACCTGCCTTCAAGACTGTTAAATCATCAGAAAACAATGTACACAGAAATAAGAAACATTTGTTAGTTCATTAAATTTCTGGGTGTCTGATCATTGTATATATAAGAAGTGTTGCATACTGAAGAGGCTTTTTTTTTCAATAAGACAATTTTTTGAAAACTAAAATACACTACAAATAGAAACAGTGGTTCAACTTCATGATTGAAAGTGACAGATGTCAGAAATACATCACATACATTACTTTAAATTTCCACATGATATATCTTTGTATTGTACTGAGCTGTATTTGCTGTTCTTGTCTCCTTCATGTTGCTCTGTTATACTGTTTTGTTTCATACTTGTACTAATTTGTTCTTTGTTTTGTTTCATATCTGTACTGTTTTGTCCCTTGTCTTGTAATAAAAAAAAGAAATATATTACCTGGAGATTCATTAAGGTGGTTGTATATGTCAGGTTTATCCTCTTTGATGGAACCAGACTGAAAGGACGCTCATCAGCCCCTATCTCTTTATTTTCTTCTATATAATGACAAAGCAGCATTAATTTTTTTCCTGACTGGCCATAGGATTTTGGGCTCCTAATAGCTAAAGCAAAGTATTTTTATTTAATACTATGAACTGGCAAAAAACTCTGGTAAATTTGAATTTACCACCAGTCAAATTAGAGGGGCTGCTTTCACCCCAAAATGGGTGGGGTCATGATTGAAGGTCAAAGAACACAGATACTGTTTGCTGCTCTCATCAGTATTCCAGCACATCTGAGACAGTTGGTGGTGTAAGATGATGTAGTGTTATTTAACGTTGGAGTTGTGTTTGAGCAGCTGATATGAACATTAAACCAGAGATGCTAGTTTGTTGAGAATAAGTGACATCTGAGGACGCCCTCTAGTGGAGTTCATAACAAACTGCAGCCTGTGGACATGAGGACATGCTCTTAATAAATAACTACACAGACTGATGCTGAAGTGGATTATTTAAATGCAGCAGAACAATGAAATCTAAGTTTAACTGGTACAAGTATTCTGTCAAATGTCACTGATGAGCTTTTTCTGTCTTTTGTAGTTTTTTGAGTTCTTAAATCAACAGCTTTACTTTCATTTAGGCAGTGAGCAGCAGTGAAGTACAAAGGGAAGAGTTGCTATGATTGATCATCGACGGTATAATTCATGGAACGGATACATACTGAAACTGTTTCTGTCAGAATGACACATTGGCAGAGGGAGAAATTAACAAAATACTTTTACTGACGTACAAAAGTGCAAAAATTAGGTTGTCATATAGCTGAGGAAGAAATATTGTACTTTTTACTCCACCACATCTGTCTAACAGCTGGATTTACTCATCACTCTGAATATTCATATTTTACATTAACAAAAATAAACTCACAGTTGTTGTATAAGCTTTTAATTTGAAACATGAAATATGTTTAGGTAATTATAACTTCACTTTTTTAGACAAACCTAAATCAAATTCTAAACCTGAAGAGGAACACCCAAAAAACTGAAGTTTTCCAATCAACAGCCAAAATATGATGTATTTAACTTTCTTAATAGTATAAAAAGGTACTCATAAACAGCTATGACATGAACATCAGTAATTTTCCACTTTGAAAGAGAGATTTCACAATAAAAACTTTTACTTTGTACAAGACTATATTTGTTTATTTGTTTGCTTGTCTTGACCCAATGCAGTGAGAAAAATTACAGGTTGCGGAAATGTGAAAAGATTGACATTGACAAACATTGATTATGGGGATTTTAATCCCTTAGACTTACAAATGTCTACACTTCAAGATTTTCAAAATTATGCATGAAAACACACTGGATTTTCAGTGTTGGAGAGTATTCAAAGAGTAAGATGCAGGTTGGAGCTCCAGTGAACCAATGTTTCATAAAATTATGTAGAAACTTGATTTTGAAATAAAAATATACGCATATACACACAACAGTGACTTCTGGGGCCATTTTTGTCAAAGAATTTTACTTCCACGTTTAAAAACGACAAACCAGAAGTGAGGAAGATCGAGGCAGACAGGCCGAATTGGATCAGAATTCACATTTATGAATATGGATCCCAATGCTAGTTTTGACTCTGAAAAGGCTGAAAATGTATATACATATGAATATGATGGACCACAAGCTCATGAGTTGTCAAAGACACCAGGAGCAGAACAGGGTGAGGAAAAATAACAGTCACAGGAGAGACATTGAATTGTAGTGTGAGGAGAATCAGTGGAGAACCAGACAGGTGTCTTGGTGAGTAAACGGCGTTAGCTAACAGCTCAACGAGAAAGAGAGGGTGAGGGAGAGAGTGACAGAATTACAGAGACTGCGAGAGAGAGAGGGGAGGGGAGAGAGAGACGGAGAGGTGGGGAGGCTGTGAGGAGGGGAGAGAGGGAGAGATGAATGACTGTACCCTTATAAACTTTTTGTTCGTTAGGTGCTTGTGTGGTCAGTTTCAGCAGGCAGTTACACCACCATTTTAGTTACAGAGGCAGCAGTGATGTCTCGCCTCTTCACCTGCATGAAACACACCCAGAAGCGAGAGCCAACACCTGCTCTTCTGCTGTCAAGAAAACCACGGACTCCATGACTTTGTGTCCCTGTAGCATACTCAATGATTCGGCATGGACACCAGAAGTGAAATACACTGTAAAACTAGCTAAAAAACACCAACTCAGTGAAAGATAACCGCTCAGACTCAATACAACCTACTTCTGCCCGTAGGTCAGAGGCAGACTCAGGCACAGCGAGTTCCTCTTCTTATGTAATATGATGCAACATTGAAAAAGAACACATTTTTTAAGAGCCTTGCTCAAACAAACTAAATTTTCCAATAATTATTTGTCCTTATGTCCACACATTCATAAATGAAGTTTTAAAAATGCCATTTTACACAAGATTACATATAAATCTCATGAGGACATTTAACCAGCAAGTTACACTTCAACATTCTCCAATAAATTCATATTAGCCCTCTGGTGGAGTTTATAACAAACTGCAGCCTGATACAGGCTCTTCATAAATAACTCTAACACCAGACTGATATTCAAACAAATGACATGAAGGCAGGAATTAAATAAACTTATTTAACTTAAAAGTCGTTCTGAAATGTCAAAATTACAGACAAGCTAACATGTAGCCCATGTAGCAACATTTTCCACCTCAGTTTTCCTTATTTATTGAAATTACAGACTAAACAGTGAGCTGAACATTGCAGTATTTGTGGGATTGTAGAGGGACTGTAAGGAGAGTGTTGTAGGCTGGTGATCAACAGATACAGTATGTAATATCACTGATAGCACTGACCTCTTTTCTTATGTTGTGTATTTGTAATTGGATCTTCTTTTTCACGGGCGGCAGTAGCTCAGTCTGTAAGGACTTGGCTCGGGAACCTAAGGGTCGCCGGTTCAAATCCCACATGGACCAAAGTACGGAGCATGGACTGGTAGCTGGAGAGGTGCCAGTTCACCCCTTGGGCACTGCTGGGGTGCCTGAGCAAGGTCCCCAAGCAAGACACCGAACCCCTAACCTAACCTAACTGCTCGGGATGCACCTGACTATATGTATGTGTGGCCTGTGTGTATGTAAAAAAAAAATGACAACAGAGTGAAAACAGTGTAATTTCCCCTCGGGGATTAATAAAGTATGTCTTCTTCTTCTTTTAGCTGCTGTTGGCATTAGTTTCATTGTAAAAGAAACAGAAGTAAAAGCTGTTCAAACTTGTTCTGAACCTCTGTCAAGGTATTTCTCAATCAAGCATTAAAGCCTCGCCTACAGAGCCGCACTGAGAGGAGGAGCAACATTGAAAGAGGAGACGCATCATGTCACACGTCGTCAAATCAAAGTGAAAGTTTAACAGCAGTTGGGACAAGTCTCTCTGTTTCTCTCTGAAGAAAAATTCAACTGAATCTATCAGGTTTTTTCACAACAAAACCAAACACTGGTGAGTACACTGCCCCACAATGACACGAAACTAACTAAATATCTGGTTAAAACTGAGTTAAAAACAGAATCTGACTTTGTTTTACCATGTAAATAATTGTATGCCATAGAAATGTGTCATTCTCTGGCTAGCTGTGAATACAGTCACAGCTAACCTCAGCCTAAGCTAATTTACTCTGTCTTTCAGACCTTTTTTCCTGGAATTTTGATGCTCCAACAGCTTAGTAATCGAGTTTGTTGTGGACATATATAAGAAATAGCTGAATACAACCAACAAAAGAAAAAACTAACACTAGATAAACTAGTCCTGCTGAAAACTAACTGGTCTAGTTTAGATGCCCTTTGGATTGTCCAAGAAGCATTTCATAAGTTCAAGAAACAATTTCTGTTATTGCCTATATAGGCATAAAACTGTTATTTTACAACTGATATATACAGTAGGCCTATATGTCGGACAGAGTTTGTAAGTTTGAACTTCAAACCAGGTCTTTCTCTCAAATTCACTGTTTGTTTTGATGTTAACCTTTGTAAGGGTGTAGAGCTGATAATATTTACTCAGAACTCATTTACTATTGAACTCATAATGAAATTTCCACATACCACTGCTGGACTGCACATCTAAGCTCTCATTCATTGACAACTTCAGCGTTTATTTGAACTGCACCTTTTTACAAAATAATGTGGTTCTCAGTTGGGTGCAAAAACAACAGAATTCAGAATGACTCTACTTATATTCCAAATAGTCTAAGTGATATTGATATTATTCAACTAATCCTCAAAAAATGTAATTAAAGTTTTGTTTTTGTCATTTTTTTCTGGCCTCAGAGTGTAGATATGTCTGCTGCCAGCTGTCTGCTGTCTGAAGATCAGTTTCTGTGCTCCATCTGTCTGGATGTCTTCACTGATCCAGTCACCGTACCATGTGGACACAACTTCTGTAAAACCTGCATCACTCAGCACTGGAATATTAAAGTCCAGTGTCTGTGTCCCAACTGTAATAAGGTTTTCTATGCAAGACCTGAACTGCAGGTCAATACTTTCATCTCTGAGATGGCTGCTCAGTTCAGACAGTCAGCTCAACAGAAAGCCAGCAGCAGCAGATCAGAGCAACAAGTTTCCAAACCAGGAGAAGTTCCCTGTGACGTCTGCACTGGAACCAAACTGAAGGCCCTGAAGTCCTGCCTGGTGTGTCTGGTTTCCTACTGTGAGACTCACCTGGAGCCTCATCTGACAACGTCAGGCCTGAAAAAACATCAGCTGATCGACCCTGTGGAGAACCTGGAAGGCAGGATGTGTATGAAGCACGATAAACTGCTGGAGCTGTTCTGTAAGACTGACCAGATGTGTGTCTGCATGCTCTGCACTGTTTTAGACCACATGACACATGATGTCGTTCCTCTGAAAGAAGAATATGAAAGAAAGAAGGCCAAGCTGGTGAAGACAGAGGCTGAAATTCAGCAGATGATCCAGAAGAGACGACTGAAGATTCAGGAGATCAAATGCTCAGTGGAGCTCAGTAAGGAAGATGCAGCCAGAGAGAGATAGCAGATGGAGTTCAGGTCTTCACTGCTCTGAAGGAGTCTGTTGAGAGAAGCCAGGCCGAGTTCATTGACACGATAAAAGAGAAGCAGAGAAAGACAGAGAAACAGGCTGAAGACTTCATCAAAGAGCTGGAACAGGAAATCTCTGAGCTGAAGAAGAGAAGCACTGAGCTGGAGCAGCTCTCACACTCTGAAGACCACCTCCACCTCCTCCAAAACTTCCCGTCCCTGAACTGTGCTCCACCCACCAAGGACTGGACAGAAATCAGCGTCTGTCCACCTTCATATGAGGGGACTGTGGTGAGAGCTGTGAATCAGCTGGAGGAGACGCTCAGTAAACAGATCAAGAAGCTGTTTGAGGCCGAGCTGAAGAGGGTCCAGCAGTATGCAGTGGATGTGACACTTGATCCCAATACAGCAAATCCCTGGCTCATCCTGTCTGATGATGGAAAACAAGTTAAGCATGTTGATGTTAGACAGAATCTCCCAGACAATCCAGAGAGATTTGATGATTGTGTCAGTGTCTTGTCAAAGCAGAGTTTCTTTTCAGGAAGATTTTACTATGAGGTTCAGGTTAAAGGGAAGACTGACTGGACTTTAGGAGTGGCCAGAGAGTCGATCAACAGGAAGGGAAAAATCACAGTGAGCCCTCAGAAAGGCTACTGGACGCTAAGCGTGAAGAATAAAAATGAATACAAAGCTCGTGCTGACCCTGATGTCCGTCTCTCTCTGAAGTCTCAGCCTGAGAAGGTGGGGGTGTTTGTGGATTATGAGGAGGGTCTGGTCTCCTTTTATGATGTTGATGCTGCAGCTCTTATTTACTCCTTTACTGGCTGCTCCTTCACTGAAAAACTCTCCCCATACTTTTGTCCATTTCCAAACAAAGGCAAAAACTTTGCCCCTCTGATCATCTCTCCTGTCAATTACACTGAGTAGAACAACTATTTGATTTTATACAGAAAGATTCACCATCAAGATGTAATAAAAGTATAGTCATTGGTGATATATAGTTTATAAAATGCAGTTTTTCAGATTTTGATCAATGTCTTTTATTCTGTAAATGTTTTCTGTGATGTGTCACATTGCTACCTACCACTGCAACATTAATAACTGGATTATCTGCCTTCAGTACTGTTAAAGCATCAGAAAACAATGTGCTCAGAAATAAGAAACACTTGCATGTTCCTTAAATGTCTTTGTGCCAAACCTTCAAACCTTTTTATTGTCTGATCATTGTACATATAAGAAGTGTTGCACAGTGGCACAAACTACTTAAGATTTTTTTTCTATAAATGAGATAAAACTCATTTATCATTCTCTCTTTTTTGTTTTAAAAAAAACAAAATCAAAATAAAGTTTAATTGTGTCTGATGAAGTTATTTTATTTTTAAAAATGCTGAAAATGCTGATTGTGTTTAATTCTTATTTTCCTCCCTCTTATTTAATCTGTGAAAATCTTTCAGACTGAGAAAAGCTGCTCAACATAGCAATGAAATGCAGAGTGATTAGTCGCTAGGATGGATAATAGACTGTATAGTTTATAAACAGATACAGACTGAAATGTTACAGTCAGAATGACACATTGTCAGAGGTAACAGAGTAAATTAATTATATACAAAAGTCCAAAAAATCAGGTTGCCATGATTTGGTTTAGGAAGAAGTCATGTAATTTTGACTCTACTACATCTGTATAACAACTGGATTTTCTGATTACTTTGCAGATTCACATTTATGTTCAACTGAAATAAACTCATATCACTGTTGTGTAATCTTGTAGTATGAAACAACAACTTTCTTTTAGGTAATAATTTTAGGTCTATGTATTATATATAGTCTAAAACAAACTGTAAACCCATAGCAGGACTGTCGGTAATCTATCATCTCATATGATGACATGAATCCCAACAAACTGAAGATGCTAAATAACTTTTTCAACAGTATAAAAAGGTACTCATATCTAAGGCCACCTGCTACACAGCTACAACATTAGCATCAGTAACTTTCCACTGTGAAAGAGACACTTCACAATAAGTACTTTTACTTTGTACCAGACTATATTTGTCACTGAAAATTACAAGCTGCTGCTGTGAAAAGTTTCAAAAATTAAAGATCAAAGACTGAGTTTAATATTAGACTGAGTTTGTTGTGGGGTCTGTCAGAGCCCTACTGACCCAATATACAGAATGTTTTCACCTGACCTACCACTCAACTGTTATTTTGTAGTAGGGTTTTGATTTCTGTGATTTTAAAAAAATCACTACTTGGGAATTTCTTGTTCCTTTATCCCTTGATTTCCCAGACCGAGATGCTCTCAAATGAAATTTTCAAACACAGAACTGTTAAATAATAAATCATGTAATGCTGTTTATTCTATTTGGATGTTGTTTTCTCCCTTATTGATCAGTGGTAGTTAATCTTAATCTCATAGACTATCAACAGTCTATACTTTAAGATTTTCGAAATGATGCATTAAATTAAAAGTGGGTCAGGGTGCACAGGGTGCTGTGAAACTGTGCCTACATGGGGCATGAAAAAAGTCAATCTTGGATACCTGCACACCAATTTAGCTGGGCTAGAAAGCAAAAGTCAAAGTCAAGCAAAAGTCTTTCTAGCCCAGATAAAGTGATGTTGGGATATCACATTTGTCATTCTCGAAAATGAAAGTGATAATTATGAATCTCCTTTTTTTAGACACCTCATAGATTTTTTATTAGTAGAAAGTAAATAAGACCTACTGCTCTCTCTAAGTGAGGAGTTTTTAGTAAACTACACAATTCTAACTTCACTTAAGAGGTTATGCGAAAAAGGTACTTTATTTTTCTAACTTTTGAATCTTCAATGACACACAACCGACTTGAGTTTGTCTCTCCCTTTCTTCCCCTATGATGTGATCAGTAAGAAATCTGTCATATAAAGAAAAGACGGTAAAAGCAGCAGAAGAGTGAAATTACAGACTGAACAGTGAGCTGAACACTGGAGTGATTGTGGGTTTGTAGAGAGATTGTTGTAGCCTGTTGATCAAAAGATACAGTATGTTCTTAAATATCTTGCACTGGCCTCTTTTCTTATGTTTTCTATTTGTAATTCTCTGTTTTGGCTGCTATTTACTCCAATTGTAGAAAACAATATTAATAAACAAAAAGTAAAAACTCACTTTTCATAAGCTATGTCAATGTTTTTCCCAGTGAAGCAATAAAGCCTCACCTACAGAGCTACACTGAGAGGAGGAGTCACACTGAAAGAGGAGATGACTCAACGTCACATTTCCTCAAATCAAAGACAAAGTTTCTCTGAGCAACAACAGAGGTGCAGCCATGACAAGTCTTTGTGTTTTTCTCTGAAAGAAAAAATCAACTGAATCCATCAGGTTTTTTTGCAATCAAACGGAGAATCTCTGCCAAACACAGGTGAGTAACTGCACTACAAAGACAAAATGCACTTTGTAAACATTTATTCACTGGGTTAAAACCAGAAACTGAAAACATGACACAGGAATGTCATTTTCGATTAAAAACAAAAAACAAACAAACAAACAAAAAAAAAAGTAAATCTTGCAGGAGCTCTGAGCCACAGTGACTGAAGCAGTTAAGGTTAACCTGAATGCAGTCTCAGCTTTAGTTTAAACTAATTTACAGACATGTTTCTGGTATAAACTGAAAGCGTCAACTGCTCAGACAGGAATTTCCACATACCACCACTGAACAGCACATCAGAGCTCTCCTTCACTGGCAGCCCATGTTAGGAGGATTACTTTTAAAATGTATTCCACTACAGATTACTGAATACAAGCCCTGAAATATAATTTGTAAAATATTCAATTAGATGACAAAAGTTAACTATCATATTCTAAACAGTTTGGATTAGTTTTGTAATACTTCAGAACTGTCTTGCTGAGCCCATTGGTCTGAGTCACTCTGAATGAACTCTTGTTTTTAGGACAGAAGTGGACTTAGAATTAGGCAAAGGCTGGCAACTGCCCCCGCTGAGGTACATGACAGACACAGATCATCAAAAAATGTTGCGTTAAGTTACTGCAAATGCAAACCAAACATCTCCTACTGCTGCAGCTTCACATTAAAAAAAATTAACTGGTGAAACAAGGTCTGACTTTTATTTTGAAGTAGTTACAGGAAATACAGTTTCCTTGTCAGTAAGCTTAGCTTTACCACTGTCACTTAGTAAAGGTGCATCTACAAAACTATATGACACATTTTGGCATTTGTTGACAGTGGATCAGTTTCAAGTATTGCAGATACTGTGAGATCTAAATGATGTTGAAGAGCTGCAGGTGAGGTGAAAGGAAAACCACAATAGTTTGTTTTTGCTGCCCCACAAAATCTGTGACCTGTAGTATTCAGTAAGGGATAATGTACAGTGAGCAGGTCGTTATTGTAAAATAAATCCCAACAGGATGATGCAGGACCCCGACATGAAGTAGAGGGGTCTTGAATTTTACAATAATGTACTGCTCACTGTATATTATCCTGCTTATTACATGGTTACTTACAAAATTAAAAAAATATACTTGGCACACATTTGTGTGACATAAAACATCAATTTTAAACTGATTTTGTGGCTTTATTTCACAAAATTGACCTGCTCATTGTACATTATCCTGCTTGTTACATGGTTATGTACCAAAAAAGTCAATAATCTGACACAAAACATTAATTTTAAAAATGACTGTAGTGATTTAATATTGATTTTATTGTTCCTCCAGAGTCTATGATTGTGTCCATAGCAACTATCTGTTCTTCATAGCAACGGCCTGCTGTAAAGAAATAAAAGACCTTAGAATGCTGTAATTGACCAATCGGAATCGAGTATTTAAACAAAGCCATGTGATAAACCCCCAGTAACTACTGGTGTTAAATGCACAATAACAACAACAGCATAATGGTGAAACAAAAACTGGTTGAAGTTGGTTAATATTTTCCTACAATCAGGACTGCATTCTACAGATAGTTAATCCTTATGGATTTCCTGTGTTTCCACACTCATAGAAGCTAAAAAAAAAAATAAATAAAATTATTTTGTAAGGAAGTAAAAATATTAAACAGTAATAGGGCAATCAGCCCTATTTTTTCTCTCTTTTTTTTATTCTTTAAAGTCCGGCCCCCATAATATCTGCTTGGAAACACTCTGGCCCTTCAATAAATGTTTTTGGCGACCTCTGCTCTGTACAGTATTTCAGTCCTGCACACAGTTTGACCAGTGCTGATTAATGTAGCCCCTGAATTTGATCGATGAAGAGTTAATTTATTTGTTCACCCATGATTTTGATCGTTGAAGGGCATTTTTTTCTCTCCTTGATTTGTTTTAAGGTAACTGAATAAATCTAACTGTCATAGTCTAATTCGAAATAAACTTTTTCTTTGTATTTTGGAATAACTGACTTGACCTTTTGTGCTTCATAATCATATTGAGTAAACAGTGTATACAAAACAGATGCTGGCCTGGATGGATCTATAACACTGGATTTTGAAATATGTGTTAGAGAGACTCCATCTGTGACACACAAGGCTATGTACATTTTGTCCCTTTGTCCATAATTCTTAATGTGTGGCCTGATAAAAGATCTCATAAACTTATGGTTAAGTGTTTTTTTTGTTTTTAAACTTTTTGCAAAGGATGTCGAGGGCCCCATGCCTGTGTTTGCCTTGGGCCCAAAATGACAAAATCTGCCCCTTTTTTAGGATTGAACTCACTTCTGAGATCCTTTTACTAAGCGCCACTGAATGGCCACAAACAGTAGTGCAGCTTATGTCCATAAGAATATGACATGAATCCTTTGTTGAATAAATAGCAATACATATCGGCAATTCAGATAAGCTAATTAGCCAGCTGGTTAGCCAAACTAATGAGCAGGTAAAGTCAAGTTTTTTAGCCCAAGATCCCAATTAGCTTCTGGGGTCTTTACAATCTGTACAGCATACAGCACCATCTGCCCTCAGTGTTGGAAGCTCATTCGCATGAATGAAAATAATTTGAAGTTACATCGAGATGCTTCTTCAAGTTAAGCTTCTAATGTAGAAAGCAGCTTGGTTTATGATAAACATTCTTTATCTTTCCATAAAAAACACATTCCTGACGGTGTCCTGGCTGTGTGTCTCCGCCTGTGTGTGTGGCAGCTGCACTGCACAATTTGTTACACATTTTTAAAAACCTGTTCATTGAAAATGTATGTCACATATTTTAGAGCAAATAAAACCCTTTAAGTAATCTATTGTCTTCAGTTGAGTGCAATATAACAACAGATTTCAGGATGAACTCCTTATGTTCTACTAATCATAGTTTGATGTTATGAAACAAACATTGAAATGTAAATGCATGTTTGCTTTCTTTCATAGAGTGTAGATATGTCTGCTGCCAGCTGTCTGCTGACTGAAGATCAGTTTCTGTGCTCCATCTGTCTGGATGTCTTCACTGATCCAGTCACCATACCATGTGGACACAACTTCTGTAAAACCTGCATCACTCAACACTGGAATATTAATGTCCAGTGTCAGTGTCCCAACTGTAAAGAAGTTTTCGACACAAAACCTGAGCTGCAGGTCAATACTTTCATCTCTGAGTTAGTTGCTCAGTTCAGACAGGCAGCTCAACAGAAAACCAGCAGCAGCAGATCAGAGCAACAAGTTTCCAAACCAGGAGAAGTTCCCTGTGACATCTGCACTGGAACCAAACTGAAGGCCCTGAAGTCCTGCCTGGTGTGTCTGGTTTCCTACTGTGAGACTCACCTGGAGCCTCATCTGACAATGGCAGGTCTAAAAAGACATCAGCTGATCGACCCTGTGGAGAACCTGGAAGGCAGGATGTGTATGAAGCACGATAAACTGCTGGAGCTGTTCTGTAAGACTGACCAGATGTGTGTCTGCATGCTCTGCACTGTTTTAGACCACAAGACACACGATGTTGCTCCTCTGAAAGAAGAATATGAAGAAAAGAAGGCAGAGCTGGAGAAGACAGAGACTGAAATTCAGCAGATGATCCAGAAGAGACGACTGAAGATTCAGGAGATCAAACACTCAGTGGAGCTCAGTCAGGAAGATGCAGACAGAGAGATAGCAGATGGAGTTCAGGTCTTCACTGCTCTGAAGGAGTCTGTTGAGAGAAGCCAGACCGAGTTCATCGACACGATCAAAGAGAAGCAGAGAAAGACAGAGAAACAGGCTGAAGACTTCATCAAAGAGCTGGAACAGGAAATCTCTGAGCTGAAGAAGAGAAGCACTGAGAGGAAGCAGCTCTCACACTCTGAAGACCACCTCCACCTCCTCCGAAACTTCCCATCCCTGAACGCTGCTCCACCCACCAAGGACTGGACAGAAGTCAGCGTCCGTCCACCTTCATATGAGGGGACTGTGGTGAGAGCTGTGAATCAGCTGGAGGAGACGCTCAGTAAACAGATGAAGAAGCTGTCTGAGGCTGAGCTGAAGAGGGTCCAGCAGTATGAAGTGGATGTGACACTTGATCCTGATGCAGCACATCCCTGGCTCATCCTGTCTGATGATGGAAAACAAGCTAAACATGGTGATGAATGGAAGAATCTCCCAGACAATCCAGAGAGATTTGATAGTTGTGTTAATGTCTTATCAAAGCAGAGTTTCTCTTCAGGAAGATTTTACTATGAGGTTCAGGTTATAGGGAAGACTGAGTGGGATTTAGGAGTGGCCAGAGAGTCGATCAACAGGAAGGGAGAAATCACACTGAGTCCTCAGATGGTTACTGGACGATATTGTTGAGGAATGAAAATGTGTACACAGCTTGTAACGACCCTCCAGTCCGTTTCTCTCTGAAGTCTCGGCCTGAGAAGGTGGGGGTGTTTGTGGATTATGAGGAGGGTCTGGTCTCCTTTTATGACATTGATGCTGCAGCTCTTATCTACTCCTTTACTGGCTGCTCCTTCACTGAGAAACTCTACCCATTCTTTGGTCCTTGTCTTAATCATGGTGGTAAAAACTCTGCCCCTTTGATCATCTCTCCTGTCAATCTGAGCTGAACAAACATTTGGTTTCCTACAGAAAGATTCACCATCATTTAATCAAATACATGTATATATTTATTGGTGATGGATGGTACATTTTTTTCTTTTTTTCTGAAAATATTTGTCTTTGATATGTCACATTGCTACTTACTACTACATCACACCAGTTTTGCCACAATGATTTATATTATCTAATTCTAATAATTGCATTACCTGCCTTCAAGACTGTTAAATCATCAGAAAACAATGAACACAGAAATAAGAAACATTTGTTAGTTCATTAAATGTCTGGGTGTCAAATTCAAATCTTTTTATTGTCTAATCATTGTATATATAAGAAGTGTTGCAGACTGGCACAAATTACTGAAGTGGCTTTTTTCAATACGACAAAAAGGTGTTTGTCTTTCCCTCTTTTAATTTTTAAATAAACAAAATCAAAATAAATTTTTATTGTTTGATTAGGTTTAGTTTTTGATTGATATGAAAGCTGAAAAACAGCTGGTGGTGTTTCTAACAATGACCAAGTCATGTCATTAAAAACATCATCAGCTGTTTTCAGATTGAGTCTACGAGCTCCAACACAGAAACAAGAGCAGACATATGTCACTGTCCTACTGTCAGAACGACCACGCACACTTTTAGCTGAAAACTAAAATTGAAAAAATTACAAATAGCTAAAATACTTTGCTAAAGCAAAGTATTTTTATTTAATGCTGTAAACTGACAAAAACCTCAGAATTTGATTTTACCACCAGCCAAATTAGAGGGGCTGCTTTCACCCAAAAATGGGCGGGGTCATGATTGAAGGTCAAAGAACACAGATACTGTTTGCTGCTCTCATCAGTACTCCAGCACATCTGAGACAGTTGGTGGTGTAAGATGATGTAGTGTTATTTAAGTTTGGAGTTGTGTTTGAGCAGCTGATATGAACACTAAACCAGAGCTGCTAGTTTGTAGAGAATAAGTAACATCTGAGGACGTCCTCTAGTGGAGTTCATAACAAACTGCAGCCTGTGGACACATGAGGACATGCTCTTAATAAATAACTACACAGTCTGATGCTGAAGTGGATTATTTAAATGCAGTAGAACAATGAAATCTAAGTTTAACTGGTACAAGTATTCTGTCTAATGTCACTGATGAGCTTTTTCTGTCTTTTGTAGTTTTTTAAGTTCTTAAATCAGCAGCTTTACTTTCATTTAGGCAGTGAGCAGCAGTGAAGTACAGAGGGATTAGTTGTTATGACTGATCATTGACTGTATAGTCCATGGAACAGATACATACTGAAACTGTTTCTGTCAGAATGACACATTGGCAGAGGGAGAAATTAACAAAGTACTTTTACTGATGTACAAAAGTGCAAAAATTAGGTTGTCATATTATAATTGAAGAAGAAATATTGTACTTTTTATTCCACTACATCTGTCTAACAGCTGGATTTATTCATCACGCTGAATATTCATATTTTACATTAACAGAAATAAACTCACAGTTGTTGTATAAGCTTTTAATTTGAAACAGGAACTATGTTTAGGTAATTATAACTTCACTTTTTTAGATAAACCTAAAACAAATTCTAAACCTGAAGAGGAACGCCAAGAAAACTGAAGTTTTCCAATCAACAGCGACAATATGATGCATTTAAATTTCTTACAGTATAAAAAGGAACTCATGTCGAAGGCCACCTGAAACAGCTACAACATCAACATTGATATTTAATTTTTGAACCTTTTCACATTTCAGCAACCTGTAATTTTTCTGCCTTGGGTCAAGATAAGTAAACAAATAAATAAACAAATATATTCTGGTACAAAGTAAAAGTTTTTATTGTGAAATGTCTCTTTCAAAGTGGAAAATTACGAAAGACTGAGCTTAATAATAGACTGATGGAGGGACTGTAGTGCGTCTGTAAAAGGAGTTTTAGAGCCGACTGATCCAATATACATCATGTTTTTAAAGATCTACCACTCAACTATTCTGCTGTACCGCTGAAGGATTTCCTGTGATTTTAAAATTATTGCTTCCTTGGAATTTATCACTTTTCACTTGAAATTTCCAGAGTTGAGATTCCCATTAATAAAATCTGATTTCAGCCACGAACTGTGTAAAATAAATTAAAGAATGCTGTCTAATGTTTTCTCTCATATTGATTATGGGTAGTTTAATCCCTTAGACTTTCAAATATCTATGTAACATAGTTAAAAAAGGTTCATGATAAAATTAAATCCCGCTAAATGGGACAACACTGCCATCTGTTGTTTTCATCGGTACCTGCAGTATTTAGTTTAGCGAAGGATTATGGGTAATCCACAAGCAATAGATGAATTCCATAGAGGTAACGTATCTGTGAATGCATGGGACAAAATAATATTAATCAACCTTTAAAAATCACTGAAAACCTAAACTGACTATATTTTGTTTGTTATTAGTTGTTTAAAGTTAATTTTGCTACATTTTTATTGAGTCGGCTGTGGGTTTTCGGGTGTTTTATTGGCGGTAAAAATATTATTCCTGCGCATCGCTAGCTAAAATGGTACATATGCTGTTTTTCCAGAGAGTGTCCACAATTGATAGTGATTTTGCTCTTTGTCCATGTTTTGACTGCAGATAAAAAAAATAAACCTGAACTGTGACAACCCAGGCCAGCTCCAAGACATTTATTCAAAAGAGGACACACCACACAGAGGTCACATCTACTCGTTAAGATTATCAAAATTAAACACAAGCTCATGAGGTGTCAAAGAGACCAGGAGCAGAACAGGGTGAGGAGAAATAACAGTCACAGGGGAGACGTTGAGTTATGGTGTGAGGAGAATCAGTGGAGAACCAGACAGGTGTCTTGGTGAGTAAACGGCGTTAGCTAACAGCTCAACGAGAAAGAGAAGGTGAGGGAGACAGTGACAGAGTTACAGAGACTGAGAGAGAGAGAGAGGGGAGGGGGGAGAGAGATGGAGAGGTAGGGGGTCTGTGAGGAGGGGAGAGAGGCCCTTAGAATTTTTTTGTTTGTTAGGTACTTGTGTGGTCAGTGTCAGCAGGCAGTCACATCGCCATTTTAGTTACAGAGGCAGCAGTGACGTCTCACCTCTTCACCTGCATGAAACACACCCAGGAGCGAGAGCTAGCACCAGCTCTTCTGCTGTCAGGGAAACAGCGGATTCGATGTCCTGGAGTTTGTGCCCCCACAGCATACACAATGATTTGGCACGGTCACCGGAAGTGAAATGCACTGTAAAACTAGCTAAAAAACACCAACTCAGTGAAAGATAACCGCTCAGACTCAATACAACCTACTTCTGCACGTAGGCAGACTCAGGCACAGCGAGTTCCTCTTCTTAGGTCATATGACACGACATTGAAAAAAACGTGTTTTTTAAGAGCCTTGCTCAAACAAACCAAATTTTTTGTCCTTATGTCCAAATATTCTTAAATTAAGTTTTAAAAATGTCAGTTTACACAAGATTACGTATAAATGGCAAAAAGTGACAATTGTATATCACTTGTGTTATCTGAGACTTATCAGTGGTGGAAAGTAAACACTTCTGGTTTCTAAGTGAGGACCTTATTAACTATGCAATTTTAATTTCACCTGAGATTTCTTTGAAAGACATATTTAACTTAAAAGTCATTTTGAAATGTCAAAATCACAGAGAAACTAACATGTAGCCCATGCAAACATTTTCCACCTCAGTTTTCCTTATTTATTGAAATTACAGACTAAATAGTGAGCTGAATATTTAAGTAATTATGGGATTGTAGAGGGACTGTAAGGAGAGTGTTGTAGCCTGTTGATCAAAAGATACAGTATGTAACATCACTGATAGCACTGACCTCTTTTCTTATGTTGTCCATTTGTAATTGGATGTTCTTTTAGCTGCTGCTGGCAATACTTTCATTGTAAAAGAAACAGAAGTAAAAGCTCTTCCAACTTGTTCTGAACCTCTGTCAAGGTATTTCCCAATCAAGCATCAAAGCCTCACCTTCACAGCCACACTGAGAGGCGGAGCAACATTGAAAGAGGAGACGCTTCAATGTCACACGTCGTCAAATCAAAGTGAAAGTTTGTTAACAGCAGAGCTGCAGTCGGAACAATTCTCTCTGTTCCTCTCTGAAGAAAAATTCAACTAAATCAATCAGGTTTTTTCCACAACAAAAGCAAACACTGGTGAGTACACTGCCCCACAATGACACGAAACTAACTAAATATTTGGTTAAAACTGAGTTAAAACCAGAATCTGACTTTGTTGTACCATATAAATAATTGTATGCCACAGAAAAGTGGCATTCTCTGGCTATTTTTACTCCTGTGTCTTTTAAGTCTTTCTGGCCTTTTCCCCCTGGAATTTTGATGCTCCAGCAGCTTAGTAATTGAGTTTGTTGCACCACAGACATATATAAGGAAATAGATAAATATAACCAACAACAGAGAAAACTAACACCAGATAAACTAGTCCTGCTAAAAGCTAACTGGTCTAGTTTAGATGCCCTTTGGATTGTCCAAAGTGCATTTCATGATTTCATGAGACAATTTCATTTATTGCCTATAAAGGCATAAAACTGTTGTTTTACAACTGATATATAGGCCTAGCTGTCACACAGAGTTTTTAAGTAGCGTTGATCTTCAAACCATTTTTTTTCTCCTCAAATTCTCTGATTTTATTGCTGTTTATCTTTGTGGGGATGTGCAACTGATGATATTAACTGATTGTTCGCAAAGTGGCATGAAATTAAACCCTCAGTTCCTCTCATACTGGAATTTCAACGTACCACTGCTGAACTGCACATCTGAGCTCTCTTTCTCTTGGAGCGTAGTTTAGTACCTGGCTGTGTTATGACATTTCTTAGTAAATAAGATGCTGAAAACATGCAGATTGCAGCCACTCATTCATTGACAACCATAGCGCTTATTTCCATTGTGCCTTTTTAAGTTGGTAATGTGGTTCTCAGTTGGGTGCAACAACAACAGGATTCAGAATGACTCTTCTTGTTTTCCAAGTAATCTTAGTTTGATGTTTTTCAACTGATACTCAAAAGATGTAATTAAAGATTTGTTTTTTTTATCATTTTTCTGTTCTCAGAGTGTAGATATGTCTGCTGCCAGCTGTCTGCTGACTGAAGATCAGTTTCTGTGCTCCATCTGTCTGGATGTCTTCACTGATCCAGTCACCATACCATGTGGACACAACTTCTGTAAAACCTGCATCACTGAACACTGGAATATTAATGTCCAGTGTCAGTGTCCAAACTGTAATGAAGTTTTCAACACAAGACCTCAACTACGGGTCAACACTTTCATCTCTGAGATGGCTGCTCAGTTCAGACAGTCAGCGCAACAGAAAACCAGCAGCAGCAGATCAGAGCAACAAGTTTCCAAACCAGCAGAAGTTCCCTGTGACATCTGCACTGGAACCAAACTGAAGGCCCTGAAGTCCTGCCTGGTGTGTCTGGCCTCCTACTGTGAGACTCACCTGGAGCCTCATCTGACAGCTTCACGTCTGAAAAGACATCAGCTGATCGACCCTATGGAGAACCTGGAAGGCAGGATGTGTATGAAGCATGATAAACTGCTGGAGCTGTTCTGTAAGACTGACCAGATGTGTGTCTGCATGCTCTGCACTGTTTCAGACCACAAGACACATGATGTTGTTCCTCTGAAAGAAGAATATGAAGGAAAGAAGGCAGAGCTGGTGAAGACAGAGGCTGAAATTCAGCAGATGATCCAGAAGAGACGACTGAAGATTCAGGAGATCAAACACTCAGTGGAGCTCAGTAAAGAAGATGCAGACAGAGAGATAGCAGATGGTGTTCAGGTCTTCATCGCTCTGAAAGAGTCTGTTGAGAGAAGCCGGGCCAGGTTCATCGACACGATCAAAGAGAAGCAGAGAAAGACAGAGAAACAGGCTGAAGACTTCATCGAAGAGCTGGAACAGGAAATCTCTGAGCTGAAGAAGAGAAGCACTGAGAGGAAGCAGCTCTCACACTCTGCAGACCACCTCCACCTCCTCCAAAACTTCCCGTCCCTGAATGCTGCTTCACCCACCAAGGACAAGACAGAAGTCAGCAATCATCCACCTTCATATGAGGGGACTGTGAGGAGAGCTGTGAATCAGCTGGAGGAGACGCTCAGTAAACAGATGAAGAAGCTGCTTGCTGAGGCCGAGCTGAAGAGGGTCCAGCAGTATGCAGTGGATGTGACACTTGATCCTGATACAGCACATCCTAAACTCATCCTGTCTGATGATGGAAAACAAGTTAAACATGGTGATGTTAGACAGAATCTCCCAGACAATCCAGAGAGATTTGATTGTTGTCCCTGTGTCCTAGCAAAGCAGAGTTTCTCTTCAGGCAGATTTTACTATGAGGTTCAGATTAAAAGGAAGACTGACTGGGCTTTAGGAGTGGCCAGAGAGTCGATCAACAGGAAGGGAGAAATCACAGCGTCTCCTCAGAAAGGTTACTGGACGATATTGTTGAGGAATGAAAATAGATACGAAGCTCTTGCTAACCCTGATGTCCGTCTCTCTCTGAAGTCTCGCCCCGAGAAGGTTGGGGGTGTTTGTAGATTATGAGGAGGGTCTGGTCTCCTTTTATGATGTTGATGCTGCAGCTCTTATCTACTCCTTTACTGGCTGCTCCTTTACTGAGAAACTCTACCCACTTTTCAGTCCTTGTGACAATAAGGGTGGTAAAAACTCTGCCCCTCTGATCATCTCTCCTGTCAATCTGAATTGAACAAACATTTGATTTCCAACAAAAAGATTCACCATCATTTAATGTAATAAATGTGTATTTATTGGTGATAGACGGTGCATTTTTTTCTTTTTTTCTGAAAATATTTTTCTTTGATATGTCACATTACCACTTACTGCAACATCACACCAGTTTCACCACAATGATTTATATTATCTAATTCTAATAACTGCATTACCTGCCTTCAAGACTGTTAAATCATCAGAAAACAATGAACACAGAAATAAGAAACATTTGTTGGTTCATTAAATGCCTGGATGTCAAATTCAAATCTTTTAATTGTCTGATCATTGTATATATAAGAAGTGTTGCAGACTGGCACAAATTACTGAAGTGGCTTTTTTTCAATATGACAAAAGTTGTTTGTTTCTCTATTTTTCTTTTTAAATAAACAAAATCAAAGTAGCATTTTATTGTTTGATTAAGGTTTTGTTGTTGGTTGATATCAAAGCTGAAAAACAGCTGGTAGTGTTTCTAATGATGACCAAATCATGCGATTAAAAACATTATCAGCTGTTCTCAGATTGAGTCTACGAGCTCCAGCACAGAAACAAGAGCAGACATATGTCACTTTCCTACTGTCAGAACGACCACACACACTTTTAGGTGAAAACTAAAATGAAATACACTACAAATAGAGACAGTAGATCAACTTCATGATTGAAAGTGACGGATGTCAGAAATAAATCACATACATCACCTTAAATTTCCACATGAAATATCTTTATATTGTACTGAGCTGTATTTGCTGTTCTTGTCTTCTTCATGTTGCTCTGTTATACTGTTTTGTTTCGTGTTTGTATGAATTTGTTCTTTGTTTTGTTTCATATCTGTATGGTTTTGTCCTTTGACTTGCAATAAAAAAAAAAGAAATACATTACCTGGAGATTCATTAAGGTAGGTGTATATGTCAGGTTTATCCACTTTGATGGAACCAGACTGAAAGGACCCTCATCAGCCCCTATCTCTTTATTTTCTTCTATATAATGACAAAACAACATTAATTAGGTTGTCATTTTATAGTTGAAGGAGAAATAATGTACTTTTTACTCCACTACATCTGTCTAACAGCTGGATTTATTCATCACTCTGAATATTCATATTTTACATTAACAGAAATAAACTCACAGTTGTTGCATAAGCTTTTAATTTGAAACAGGAACTATGTTTAGGTAATTATAACTTCACCTTTTTAGACAAACCTAAAACAAATTCTAAACCTGAAGAGGAACACCCAAAAAACTGAAGTTTTCCAATCAACAGCGCAAAATATGATGCATTTAACTTTCTTAATAGTATGAAAAAGGAACTCATAAACAGCTACAACATTAACATCAGTAATTTTCCACTTTGAAAGAGACATTTCACAATAAAAACTTTTACTTTGTACCAGAATACATTTGTTGGACTTGTCTTGACCCAATGCAGTGAGAAAAACTACAGGTCGCTGCTATGAAAAGGTTGACACATGACTTTGTTCCTCTGAAAGGTTTTATCATTTTGAATCCCCAAACTGACACAGAACCTACTTGTGGCTCAGTGGCAAAAGTTTTCCATCTTAGTTTTCTCCATTTTCAGTAATTTTCTGTAATAAGATCAATAAGATAACTGTCACATTAAGAAAATGTGGTAACAGGACATTATGAGAAAAGTGAAATTACAGACTAAACAGTGAGCTGAACACTGGAGTGTTTGTTCAGGAGTGTTTTATATGTAATTTTATACCTCTATTCTCTGTTCTACCTCTATTCTGTTCTATCACAAAGAAATAAAAACTGTTCAGACTTGATCTAAAGCCATGTCAAGTTATTTCCCAATGAGGCAACAAAGCTCCACCTACAGAGCTGCACTGAGAGGAGGGGCAACACTGAAAGAGGAGAAGCTTCAACAGCCACATGTCCTGAAATGAAAGTGAAAGTTTGTCTGAGTCACAGCCGAGCTGCAGTGGACACAAGTTCTCTGTGTTTCTCTCTGAAGAAAAATTCAACTGAATCCATCAGGTTTTTCTCAACAAACCAGCAGAATCTGTGTCAAACACTGGTGAGTAACACTCACTGCCCTACAACACCCCACAGACCACACTGACTGCACTCCTGCTAGTTAGGGGTTAAACAGAATGCAGTCACAGCTAGCTTTATGCTAAGCTAATTTACAGACGTGTTTCTGGTATAAACTCAAAGCGTCAAACACTCAGAGAGAAATTTCCTCAAACCACCACTCAGTGGTGAACCGTGACTATTAGAGCTGGAACTTCAGTTTGGTCAAAACTTAGCCAGACACAAAAAAAAACGGCAACATGGAAAAAGTTTTTGCTGGAATGAGCTGCAGGCAGCAGGTAGTTTGTGACGTGTGTTTGTAGTGTGTAGATGTCATATACAAAAAACAAAAAAAAACAACAAAAAAAAACAAAACAAAACAAAAAAAAAAAACAGTGGATGGCAGCAAACACCACACAATGATAGAAGAATAAGTGATGTTTTTTGTATATTTTTCTTTACTTAAACTTGTATTAAACAGTAGATAATTACCATTTACTCTGTTACTGTTGTTTGGATAAGTTATAATTAAGTTTGTGTGTGATATTAAGCATTAATTATAGCTGCTGCGCAGCAATGGTCAGGGCCGGGCAATTTTAGGCAAAATTAGGCAGTTCTGAGCAACAAGCAGAGTGTAGGAAGATGAAAAAAAAGGTGGCATTCTAATGTGCATTTCACATCAGTTGAGGCTTGAACTCACAATTTCTGGCACAAGAGACTCTGCATATTGACTGATAGCTAAGCCAAATAAACAGGGAAAAGAGACAAGGGATAACAGGAAAACGTGTTGATAAAGAGTATTTGTCTCTTCCCAAAACTCCCTGAATCATAATTATTTAAATCTTAGCAGTCTCTAATCCACATAGCATGATACCTGAACATAAGGCTTTCACATTTGAAAGTCCATCCTGCCTTAGCTGAGGCTCAAACTCACGACTTCTGACACTGATGTCCGTCTTTTATCTCACTGAGCTAATTGGCAAGTGACAGTTCATGTGTGGCTTCACAAATTGACTAAGCCAAGGATCAGGGTGCCAGGCAGCAGCCATCCATGCCATGGAAAAGCAAATTTCAAAGTGAAAGTTCCAAAGCTGTAGCACATATGGTTGATTTGTTGTGAATTTTCAAAGTTTTGAAATTTAGAGGCTTGCTGTAGCGCCACCATCAGGACTATTGTCTTGTGTTTCCATTTTGAGGACATCTGGCATGGGACTGGACCTTTGTGAAAAGTTTGGGTAGATTTCTCATATGGAAATGTTGTACAAGCTGAGGCTTGAACTCACAACCTTCAACACCAAGAACCATCCTCTATCTCACTGAGCTAATTGGCAAATGGAAATGTCACCTGTAGCTTCACAAATTGACTAAGCCAGTCACCTGTGTGCAAGACAGCAGCTGTTAGCATGTAAAGGCAGATTTCAAATGTCTGTCAAAAATTCAGTTATTGAGACAAAAATCCCAAAATACACAAATTGCATCTAGACAGCATGGAGATGTTGGTCATTAGTTTTTAACAATGATTTATTGGCTCTAAAAGTGAAAAACTGATGTTTAAAAATGCCATTTTTGCATTGACTCCAATTGTTCGCATGAGAGTGAAATTCAAAATGCTGTAAAAAATTCAGTTTTTGAGATAAAATTCTGATATTTTCCAAGCATCATCTACCATGACTCTAAAATGTTGTCATTTTTTTTCATGAACATTGAAAATGTATTTAGCAAGAATTTGCATGTATATGTTTATAATACCGTTTACAGTCAAACATTTTGATGCACTGTAGGCTCAATTTTTGATAAATCAAAAATCTGTGTGGATCGTTTGTGTAGGACAGTCTGAAGATGCTCTGTAGCAAGTTTGGTGCCAATTGAGCAAAAATTGTGGGAGGAGATAGGTTTAATAAGTTTTACAGTTTTTGAAAAAAACAGAGTGATGGACTTCATAATTTGCAATAGGTTTAAATGTACAAAAGTTTCTTCAGTATTAGGGCTACATTTTGGTGAAAGTTGTAAATCTGTAGCACATATGGTTGATTTGTTATGAATTTTCAAAATTTTGAACTTTAGAGGCTTGCTGTAGCGCCACCATCAGGACTATTGGCCTGTTTTTGCAGCTGAGGCAATCTGGCATGGGACTGGACCTTTGTGCAAAGTTTGGTCATTTTTCGTGCATGGGAAGTAGGATTTCCTCGGCAGCTTAGGCTGCCCGGCCCCTAATAATAATCTATATGAATCATTATGAATTTCTTTGTATCATTCTTATTTCTCTGTTTCAGTACCACACACACAGTTTCATGTGACATACATCTCCAGTGATATTACTTCTCAACATACCTCCATATACTGTGCTGCACTGCTGGAAGTAGCTTTAAAAAGAACTTTCAAGTATCTGAAATTTGTTTTTTAACAGACTTGGGGATGAGCGCAATTTTCAGTCTCCAAAATAATGTCTTAAACAAGATATTGTTGGTCTTAGAGGAGGCCTAAGAGGATGATTTTTAGTCCCACCTACTATCAAAATCAAAATGTGATTGGTTAATTCACCTGTCACTTTCTAAACAAACACACAGACTGTGTCCTTCTGTCCCAGTGATGAAGTCCTGACCAATGAGTGAGCCAGCTCTAACCTTTCTCCGCCTAGAGACAACAACAAAAAAATCTGATTGGATAACTCTGTTTTGCTGTTTTCAGGACAGTAACCCTTTAATTTCTGAAGCAAAGTTAATAGAAAATGAGGTTTAAATTAGAATTAGAAGAGAATAGCCCATTAATTAAATGAAATGAATCAAATATAATATATTAAAATATAACATTTGAAATACTGATATGTTAGTTCTTCTCTGAAGCCCTCAGGGTTCCCCTCTGACACCACTGAACTAAACATCAGAGCTCTCCTTCACTGCAGATAGTGAATACATGCTTACAAATGTAATTTGTTACATATTCCATTAGAGTGCTCTAGATAGGAGTTTGGATTACTTCTGGAACTTCAAAATAATTTTGCTGAGTCCATTTGTCTGGGTCACTCTGAATGACCTCACTGCAGAGATCCCTTTACTCAGCACCATTCAATGGCCGCAAACAGTAAAGAGGTTTATGTAAAAAAAAACACACATCCAACAGAATATAATGTGAGTCTTGTGGTGAATAAATGGATTGTATTTGTGGCTAATTAACAGCACATATTGGTAACTGAGGCAAGCTTATTAAACAGCTAGTTAGCCAAACTAACGAGCAGATGAAGTCAAACTTTTTAGCCCAAATTCACAAATCACAGTTTGCCTTGTGGGGCCTTTACAGTCTGAACAGTGTACAACTGTCCTCAATGTTAGACCCTCATTATCATGACAGATCACAGTACCAAGACAAAAAAGAACTTAAAGGACTTAAATGTCAAATTTAACTTGAAGCCTTTTGATGTTAAAGCAGCAGGTTAAAGGCAGCAGAGCTACACTGAACTGCAATATTGTGACCTTCTTGACCATGTGTGTCTGTAAAATGCAGGGGTGAAAGTAACTAATTACAAATACTCAAATTACTCTAATTAAGTAGTTTATTGGGGTACTTGTACTTTCATGAGTAGATTTTCAAGCTTGTACTGAAAAACATGATAAAATGAGATTAAAACATGTTTTGTATCTCATAATCATCATAATCATTATCACTGATTAATTGATTGTTTGCATTTTCAAATACTGGTTGAGGAAAATGCACAACATTTGCAGCCCTTGGAGAGGTGATTGTGATCACTGAGCAGAACAGATCAGGAGTTGGGAGGAATTAAGACTGAAGATTTGGAGAAACAGAAACACTGATTGATAATGCTTTAAACATCAACAGTTAAAAAGTAACTAATACTCTGAGTAGTTTTTGAGACAAATACTTTTACTTAGGTATTTTTCTAACACCAGTATTTTACTCATAACTGACTAATATTTTACTCATATAACAGTACTTGTACATGAGTACAGATTTTCAGTACTCTTTACACCACTGGTAAAATGTTCTTCATATTTCCATGAAAAAAACCCACAGTCCTGACAGAGTCCTGGCTGTGCGTCTCCTCTCATGTGGTGTGTGGCAGCTGCACTGCACGCAGTTTGTTTTTACATTTTTAAAAATCTGTTTTTTTGAAATGCATGTCTCATATTGATTTCAGAGCAAAACAAATAAAATAATCTTTTTAAGTAATTTATATTTGAAGACAGTGAATGTATTCAGAATGCCACAAATTTAAACTGTGATGGAATACAGTTACTCATAGTTTGTATTTTAAATGTGCATTCCGTTAAACTCCAACGCTGCTCGCAGCATAGTCCAGGACCTGATGATGTAATGAGCCGTCTTAGTAAATCAGGCACTGAATACACGCAGATTGTTGCAGCAAATTCATGAACAACCCCATGAGCCATTTTCTCAGTAATGTGTCCTCAGGTGATTGCAGTGGAACAGCAGGATTCAGGATGAAGCTCCTTATCCGATCATAGTGATGTTATGAAACAAACAATGAAAAGAAATGTAATTACAATTTCTTTTTTTTACACTTTCCTTCCCCAGAGTGTAGACATGTCTGCTGCCAGCTGTCTGCTGACTGAAAATCAGTTTCTGTGCTCCATCTGTCTGGATGTCTTCACTGATCCAGTCAGCACACCATGTGGACACAACTTCTGTAAAAACTGCATCACTGAACACTGGAATATTAATGTCCAGTGTCAGTGTCCCAACTGTAATGAAGTTTTCAACACAAGACCTCAACTACGGGTTAATACTTTCATCTCTGAGATGGCTGCTCAGTTCAGACAGTCAGCTCAACAGAAAACCAGCAGCAGCAGATCAGAGCAACAAGTTTCCAAACCAGGAGAAGTTCCCTGTGACGTCTGCACTGGAACCAAACTGAAGGCCCTGAAGTCCTGCCTGGTGTGTCTGGTCTCCTACTGTGAGACTCATCTGGAGCCTCATCTGACAATGTCAGGCCTGAAAAGACATCAGCTGATCGACCCTGTGGAGAACTTGGAAGGCAGGATGTGTATGAAGCATGATAAACTGCTGGAGCTGTTCTGTAAGACTGACCAGATGTGTGTCTGCATGCTCTGCACTGTTTTAGACCACAAGACACATGATGTTGTTCCTCTGAAAGAATATGAAGGAAAGAAGGCTGAGCTGGTGAAGACAGAGGCTGAAATTCAGCAGATGATCCAGAAGAGACGACTGAAGATTCAGGAGATCAAACACTCAGTGGAGCTCAGTAAGGAAGATGCAGACAGAGAGATAGCAGATGGTGTTCAGGTCTTCATTGCTCTGAAGGAGTCTGTTGAGAGAAGCCAGGCCGAGTTCATCGACACGATCAAAGAGAAGCAGAGAAAGACAGAGAAACAGGCTGAAGACTTCATCAAAGAGCTGGAACAGGAAATCTGTGAGCTGAAGAAAAGAAGCACTGAGAGGAAGCAGCTCTCACACCCCCACCTCCTCCAAAACTTCCAGTCCCTGAACACTGCTCCACCCACCAAGGACTGGACAGAAGTCAGTGTCTGTCCACCTTTATATGAGGGGACTGTGGTGAGAGCTGTGAATCAGCTGAAGGAGGCGCTCAGTAAACAGATCAAGAAGCTGTTTGAGGCTGAGCTGAAGAGGGTCCAGCAGTATGCAGTGGATGTTACACTTGATCCTGATACAGCAAATCCCTGGCTCATCCTGTCTGGTGATGGAAAACAAGTCATCTGTGGTGATGTAAAGAAGAATCTCCCAGACAATCCAGGGAGATTTAATTATTGTCCCTGTCTCTTAGCAAAGCAGAGTTTCTCTTCAGGAAGATTTTACTATGAGGTTCAGGTTAAAGGGAAGACTGACTGGACTTTAGGAGTGGCCAGAGAGTCGATCACCAGGAAGGGACAAATCACACTGAGTCCTCAGAATGGTTACTGGACGATATGGTTGAGGAATGAAAATGAGTACAAAGCTCTTGATGACCCTAGAGTCCCCCTCTCTCTGAAGTCTCAGCCTGAGAAGGTGGGGGTGTTTGTGGATTATGAGGAGGGTCTGGTCTCCTTTTATGACATTGATGCTGCAGCTCTTATTTACTCCTTTACTGGCTGCTCCTTCACTGAGAAACTCTGCCCATACTTTGGTCCTTGTAACAATAAGGGTGGTAAAAACTCTGCCCCTCTGATCATCTCTCCTGTCAATCTGAGTTGAACAAACATTTGATTTCCTGCAGAAAGATTCACTATCATTTAATGTCATAAATGTATATTAATTGGTGATAGACGGTGCATTTCTTTTTCCTTTTTTTCTGAAAATATTTTTCTTTGATATGTCACATTACCACTTACTGCAACATCACACCAGTTTCACCACAATGATTTATATTATCTAATTCTAATAACTGCATTACCTGCCTTCAAGACTGTTAGAAAACAATGTACACAGAAATAAAACATCTGTTAGTTCATTAAATGCCTGGATGTCAAATTCAAATCTTTTGATTGTCTGATCATTGTATATATAAGAAGTGTAGCATACTGCCACACATTACTGAAGAGGATTTTTTTCAGTGCGACAAAAGTTGTTTGTTTCTCTATTTTTCTTTTTAAATAAACAAAATCAAAGTAGCATTTTATTGTTTGATTAAGGTTTTGTTGTTGGTTGATATGAAAGCTGAAAAACAGCTAGTGGTGTTTCTAATGACGACCAAATCATGTGATTAAAAACATCATCAGCTGTTCTCAGATTGAGTCTACGAGCTCCAACACAGAAACAAGAGGAGACATATGTCACTGTCCTACTGTCAGAACGACCACGCCCACTTTTAGATGAAAACTAGCATTGAAAAAAAAAAACCTAAAAATAAAGAAAGACATATCGGTACTGTTTTGTCCTTTGTCTTGCAATAAAGAAAGAAATATATAACCTGGAGATTCATTAAGGTAGTTGTATATGTCAGGTCTATCCACTTTGATGGAACCAGACTGAAAGGACACTCATCAGCCCCTATCTCTTTATTTTCTTCTATATAATGACAAAACAACGTTATTTTTTTTCCTGACTGTCCGTAGGATTTGGGCTCCTAATTGGTAAAGAGCAACACAGTATTTTTATTTAATGCTATAAACTGACATAAAACCTCAGAATTTGAATTTACCACCAGTCAAATTAGAGGGACTGCTTTCACCCAAAAATGGGCGGGGTCATGATTCAAGGGCAAAGAACACAGAAACTGTTTGCTGCTCTCATCAATACTCCATCACATCTGAGACAGTTGGTGGTGTAAGATGATGTAGTGTTATTTAAGGTTGGAGTTGTGTTTGAGCAGCTGATATGAACATTAAACCAGAGATGCTAGTTTGTAGAGAATAAGTGACATCTGGGGACGTCCTCTAGTGGAGATCATAACAAACTGCAGCCTGTGGACACATGAGGACATGCTCTTAATAAATAACTACACAGTCTGATGCTAAAGTGGATTATTTGAATGCAGCAGAACAATGAAATCTAAGTTTAACTGGTACAAGTATTCTGTCTAATGTCACTGATGAGCTTTTTCTGTCTTTTGTAGTTTTCTAAGTTCTTAAATCAGCAGCTTTACTTTCATTTAGGCAGTGAGCAGCAGTGAAGTACAGAGGGATTAGTTGTTATGATTGATCATTGACTGTATAGTTCATGGAACAGATACATACTGAAATAGTTTCTGTCAGAATGACACATTGGCAGAGGGAGAAATTAACAAAGTACTTTTACTGACATACAAAAGTGTGAAAATTAGGTTGTTATATTATAGTTGAAGAAGAAATATTGTACTTTTTACTCCACTACATCTGTCTAACAGCTGGATTTATCCATCACTCTGAATATTCATATTTTACATTAACAGAAATAAACTCACAGTTGTTGCATAAGCTTTTAATTTGAAACAGGAAATATGTTTGGGTAATTATAACTTTTTTAGACAAACTTAAAACAAATTCTAAACCTAAAGAGGAACACCCAAAAAACTGAAGTTTTCCAATCAACAGCCAAAATATGATGTATTTAACTTTCTTAATAGTATAAAAAGGTCCTCATAAACAGCTATGACATTAACATCAGTAATTTTCCACTTTGAAAGAGAGATTTCACAATAAAAACTTTTACTTTGTACAAGACTATATTTGTTTATTTGTTTGTTTACTTGTCTTGACCCAAGGCAGTGAGAAAAACTACAGGTTGCGGAAATGTGAAAAGATTGACGTTGACAAACATTGATTATGGGGATTTTAATCCCTTAGACTTTCAAATGTCTACACTTCAAGATTTTCAAAATTATGCATGAAAACACACTGGATTTTTCAGTGTTGAAGAGTATTCAAAGAGTAAGCTGCAGGTTGGAGCTCCAGTGAATCAATGTTTAGTAAAATTATGTAGAAACTTGATTTTGAAATAAAAATATACGTATATACACACAACAGTGACTTCTGGAGCCGTTTTTGTCAAAGAATTTTACTTCCACGTTTAAAAACGACAACCCAGAAGTGAGGAAGATTGAGGCAGACAGGCCGAATTGGATCAGAATCAACATTTATGAATATGGATCCCAATGCTAGTTTTGACTCTGAAAAGATTGAAAATGTATATACATATGAATATGATGGACCACAAGCTCATGAGGTGTCAAAGAGACCACAGAGACTGAGAGAGAGAGGGGAGGGGGAGAGAAGACACTTCAATGTCACATGTCTTTAAATGAAAGTGAAAGTTTGTCAACAGCAGAGCTGCAGGCGGAACAAGTCTCTCTGTTTCTCTCTGAAGAAAAATTCAACTGAATCTATCAGATTTTTCATGACAAAACCAAACACTGGTGAGTACACTGCCCCACAATGACACTAAACTAACTAAATATTTGGTTAAAACTGAGTTAAAACTATAATCTCACTTTAGTTGACAATATAAATAAATGTATGCCATAAAAATGTATCATTCTCTGGCTAGCTGTGAATGCAGTCACAAGTCTGTTGCACCACAACCGCATATCAGGAAGTAGTTTAGTCTAACCACCAAAAGTAAAAACTAACACAAGAAAAATTCATCCTGCTAAAAGCTAACTGGTCTAGTTTAGATGCCTTTTGGATTGTCCAAAAAGCATTTCATGATTTCATTAAACTATTTCTTTGATTGCCTATGAAAGCATAAAACTGTTATTTTACGATTGATATATAGGCCTAGCTGTCACACAGAGTTTGGTAAGTAACATTGAACTTCAAACCATTTTCTTTCTCTCAGATTCACTGTTAAATCTGACGTTTACCTTTGTGAGGATGTACAGCTGATAATATTTACTGTGTTTCAAGAACTGGCATGAACTCAAAGCCTCAGTTCTTCTCATACTGGAATTTCCACGTACCACTGCTGAACTGCTCATATGAGCTCTCTTTCACTTTGCAGCACATTTTAGTAACTGACTGTGTTATGAGCTGTCTTTGAAAATCAGACACTGAATAGATGCAGATTGCAGCCACCCAATCATTGACAGCTTCAGCGTTTATTTGCATTGCACTTTTTTTCAAATAATGTGGTTTTCAGTTGGGAAACAACAACAGAAACAATAGAATTCAGAATTACTATTTATATTCCATATAATCATAGTTTGATGTTATTCAACTAATACTCAAAAGATGTAATTACAGTTTTGTTTTAATCATTTTTTTGTCCTCAGAGTGTAGATATGTCTGCTGCCAGCTCTCTGCTGTCTGAAGATCAGTTTCTGTGCTCCATCTGTCTGGATGTCTTCACTGATCCAGTCACAACATCATGTGGACACAACTTCTGTAAAAACTGCATCACTGAACACTGGAATAATAATGTCCAATGTCAGTGTCCCAACTGTAAAGAGGTTTTCAACACAAAACCTGAGCTGCAGGTCAATACTTTCATCTCTGAGATGGCTGCTCAGTTCAGACAGTCAGCTCAACAGAAAACCAGCAGCAGCAGATCAGAGCAACAAGTTTCCAAACCAGGAGAAGTTCCCTGTGATGTCTGTACTGGAACCAAACTGAAGGCCCTGAAGTCCTGCCTGGTGTGTCTGGTCTCCTACTGTGAGACTCACCTGGAGCCTCATTTTATTGCTTCGCGACTGAAAAAACATCAGCTGATTGACCCTGTGGAGAACCTGGAGGACAGGATGTGTATGAAGCACGATAAACTGTTGGAGCTGTTCTGTAAGACCGACCAGATGTGTGTCTGCATGCTCTGCACTGTTTTAGACCACAAGACACATGAGTTTGTTCCTCTGAAAGAAGAATATGAAGGAAAGAAGGCCGAGCTGGAGAAGACAGAGGCTGAAATTCAGCAGATGATCCAGAAGAGACGACTGAAGATTCAGGAGGTCAAACACTCAGTGGAGCTCAGTCAGAAAGATGCAGACAGAGCGATAGCAGATGGAGTTCAGGTCTTCACTGCTCTGAAGGAGTCTGTTGAGAGAAGCCAGGCCGAGTTCATCGACACAATCAAAGAGAAGCAGAGAAAGACAGAGAAACAGGCTGGAGACTTCATCAAAGAGCTGGAACAGGAAATCTGTGAGCTGAAGAAGAGGAGCACTGAGCTGGAGCAGCTCTCACACTCTGAAGACCACCTCCACCTCCTCCAAAACTTCTCGTCCCTGAACACTGCTCCACCCACCAAGGACTGGACGGAGGTAAGTGTCCGTCCACCTTCATATGAGGGGACTGTGGTGAGAGCTGTGAATCAGCTGGAGGAGATGCTCAGTAAACAGATGAAGAAGCAGTTTGAGGCCGAGCTGAAGAGGGTCCAGCAGTATGCAGTGGATGTGACACTTGATCCTGATACAGCAAATCCATATCTCATCCTTTCTGATGATGGAAAACAAGTTAAACATGGTGATGTAAAGAAGAATCTCCCAGACAATCCAGAGAGATTTGATCATTGTGTTAGTGTCTTAGCAAAGCAAAGTTTCTCTTCAGGAAGATTTTACTATGAGGTTCAGGTTAAAGGGAAGACTGACTGGACTTTAGGAGTGACCAGAGAGTCAATCAACAGGAAGGAACAAATCACACTGAGTCCTCAGAAAGGTTACTGGACGATATGGTTGAGGAATGAAAATGAGTACAAAGCTCTTGATGACCCTAGAGTCCGTCTCTCAATGAAGTCTCAGCCTGAGAAGGTGGGGGTGTTTGTGGATTATGAGGAGGGTCTGGTCTCCTTTTATGACACTGATGCTGCAGCTCTTATCTACTCCTTTACAGACTGCTCCTTCACTGAGAAACTCTATCCATACTTTGGTCCCTTTATGAACAATAAAGGTAAAAACTCTGCCCCTCTGATCATATCTCTTTCCAATTTGAGTTGAACAAACATTTGATTTCCTGCAGAAAGATTCACCATCATTTAATCTAATAAATGTATATTTATTGGTGATGGACGGTGCATTTCTTTTTTCTTTTTCCTGAAAATATTTTTCCTTGATATGTCACATTGCCACTTACTATTACATCACACCAGTTTTGTCACATTGATTTATATTATCTAATTCTAATAACTGCATTACCTGCCTTCAAGACTGTTAAATCATCAGAAAACAATGAACACAGAAATAAGAAACATTTGTTAGTTCATTAAATGTCTGGGTGTCAAATTCAAATCTTTCAATTGTCTGATCACTGTATATATAAGAAGTGTTGCATACTGGCACAAATTACTGAAGAGGCTTTTTTCAATAAGACAAAAGTTTGTTTTTCTCTCTTTCTTTATAAATAAACAAAATCAAAGTAAAATTTTATTGTTTGATTAAGTTTTTGTTTTTGATTGATATCAAAGCTGAAAAACAGCTGGTGGTGTTTCTCATGACGACCAAATCATGTGATTAAAAACATCATCAGCTGTTCTCAGATTGAGTCTACGAGCTCCAACACAGAAACAAGAGCAGACATATGTCACTGTCCTACTGTCAGAACGACCACGCCCACTTTTAGCTGAAAACTAGCATTGAAAAAAAAACCTAAAAATAAAGACAGTGGTTCAACTTCATGATTGAAAGTGACAGATGTCAGAAATACATCACATACATCACTTTCAATTTCCACATGAAATATCTTTATATTGTACTGAGCTGTATTTGCTGTTCTTGTCTCCTTCATGTTGCTCTGTTATACTGTTTTGTTTCATACTTGTACTAATTTGTTCTTTGTTTTGTTTCATACCTGTACTGTTTTGTCCTTTGTCTTGCTATAAAAAAAGAAATATATAACCTGGAGATTCATTAAGGTAGTTGTATATGTCAGTTTTATCCACTTTGATGGAACCAGACTGAAAGGACACTCATCAGGCCCTATCTCTTTATTTTTCTTCTATATAATGACAAAGCAACATTAATTTTTTTCGTGACTGGCCAGAGGATTTGGGCTCCTAACAGCTAAAGGAAAGCATTTTTATTTAATGCTGTAAACTGACAAAGACCTCAGAATTTGAGTTTACCACCAGTCAAATTAGAGGGGCTGCTTTCACCCAAAAATGGGCAGGGTCATTATTCAAGGACAAAGAACACAGATACTGTTTGCTGCTCTCATCAATACTCCATCACATCTGAGACAGTTGGTGGTGTGAGATGATGTAGTGTTATTTAAGGTTGGAGTTGTGTTTGAGCAGCTGATATGAACACTAAACCAGAGCTACTAGTTTGTAGAGAATAAGTGACATCTGAGGATGTCCTCTAGTGGAGTTCATAACAAACTGCAGCCTGTGGACACATGAGGACATGCTCTTAATAAATAACTACACAGTCTGATGCTAAAGTGGATTATTTAAATCCAGCAGAACAATGAAATCTAAGTTTAACTGGTACAAGTATTCTGTCTAATGTCACTGAGGAACTTTTTCTGTCTTTTGTAGTTTTTTGAGTTCTTAAATCAGCAGCTCTACTTTCATTTAGGCAGTGAGCAGCAGTGAAGTACAGAGGGATTAGTTGTTATGATTGATCATGGACTGTATAGTTCATGGAACAGATACATACTGAAATAGTTTCTGTCAGAATGACACATTGGCAGAGGGAGAAATTAACAAAATACTTTTACTGATGTACAAAAGTGCAAATATTAGGTTGTTATATTATAGTTGAAGAAGAAATATTGTACTTTTTACTCCACTACATCTGTCTAACCGCTGGATTTATTCATCACTCTGAATATTCATATTTTACATTAACAGAAATAAACTCACAGTTGTTGCATAAGCTTTTAATTTGAAACAGGAAACATGTTTAGGTAATTATAACTTCACTTTTTCAGATAAACCTAAAACAAATTCTAAACCTGAAGAGGAACACCCAAAAACCAAAGTCCAATCAACAGTGACAATATGATGCATTTAACTTTCTTAATAGTATAAAAATGAACTCATAAACAGCTACAACATTAACATCAGTAATTTTCCACTTTGAAAGAGACATTTCACAATAAAAACTTTTACTTTGTACCAGAATATATTTGTTGGACTTGTCTTGACCCAACGCAAAGAGAAAAACTACAGGTCGCTGCTATGAAAAGGTTAAAAAAATTAAATATCAAAGACTGAGTTTAACAACAGACTGATGGAGGGACTGTAGTGGGTCTGTAAAAGGAGTTTTAGAGCCGACTGATCCAATATACAGCATGTTTTTAAAGATCTACTACTCAACTGTTCTGCTGTCATTTTGAAGGATTTCCTGTGAGTTTAAAATTATTGCTTCCTTAGAATTGATCACTCTTCACTTGAAATTTCCAGGATTAAGATTCCCATAAATAAAATCTGATTTCAACCACAGAACTGTGGAAAATAAATTATAAAATGCTGTCTGATGTTTTCTCTCATATTGATTACGGGTAGTTTAAATTTATGCATGAAAATAAAAGTGAAAATTATGAATCTCCTGTGTTTTCTTAGACACATTATGGATTTTTCAGTGTTGGAGAGTATTTAAGATCTTTTCTATATATTCTTTCTATTCTGAATTCCCAAACTGACACAGAACCTACTTGTGGCTCAGTGACAAAAGTTTTCCATCTTAAGTTTTCTGCATTTTTCAGTAATTTTCTGTCATAAGATCAATAAGATAACTGTCACATTAATAAAATGTGGTAAACAGTTAGGAAAACATGAGAAAAGTGAAATTACAGACTAAACAGTGAGCTGAACACTGGACTGTTTGTACAGGAGTGTTTTATATGTAATTGTATACCTCTATTATCTGTTCTACCTCTATTCTGTTCTATCACAGAGAAATAAAAACTGTTCAGACTTGATCTAAAGCCATGTCAAGTTATTTCCCAATGAGGCAACAAAGCTCCACCTACAGAGCTGCACTGAGAGGAGGGGCAACACTGAAAGAGGAGAAGCTTCAACAGCCACATGTCCTGAAATGAAAGTGAAAGTTTGTCTGAGTCACAACCGAGCTGCAGTCGACAAGTCTCTGTGTTTCTCTCTGAAGAAAGATTCAACTGAATCCATCAGGTTTTTCTCAACAAACCAGACAGAATCTGTGTCAAACACTGGTGAGTAACACTCACTGCCCTACAATACCCCACAGACCACACTGACTGCACTCCTGCTAGTTAGGGGTTAAACAGAATGCAGTCACAGCTAGCTTTATGCTAAGCTAATTTACAGGCGTGTTTCTGGTATAAACTCAAAGCGTCAAACACTCAGAGAGAAATTTCCTCAAACCACCACTCAGTGGTGAACCGTGACTATTAGAGCTGGAACTTCAGTTTGGTCAAAACTTAGCCAGACACAAAAAATACGGCAACATGGAAAAAAGCTTTTTCTGGAATAAGATGCAGGCAGCAGGTAGTTTGTGACGTGTGTTTGTAGTGTGTAGATGTCATATACAAAAAACAAAAAAAAACAAAAAAAAACAAAAAAAAACAAAAAAAAAAACAAACAAACAAAAAAAAAAAACAGTGGATGGCAGCAAACACCACACAATGATAGAAGAATAAGTGATGTTTTTTGTATATTTTTCTTTACTTAAACTTGTATTAAACAGTAGATAATTACCATTTACTCTGTTACTATTGTTTGGGTAAGTTATAATTAAGTTTGTGTGTGATGTTAAGCATTAATAATAATCTATATGAATCCTTCTGAATTTCTTTTTATCATTTTTATTTCTCTGTTTCAGTACCACACACACAGTTTGACATACATCTCCAGTGATATTATTTCTCAACATAACTCCATATACTGTGCTGCACTGTTGGAAGTAGCTTTAAAAAAGAAGTTTCAAGTATCTGGAATTTGTTTTTTAACAGACTTGCTGATAAGCACAATTTTCAGTCTCCAAAATAATGACTTAACTAAGATATTGTATTGCTTAGTGGAGGCCTAAGAGGATGATTTTTAGTCTCACCCACTGTAAATCAAAATGTGATTGGTTAATTCACCTGTCACTTTCTAAACAAAACAATTTTGTTTTGTCACACTTTTTGTCCTGAGAGTGTAGATATGTCCGCTGCCAGCTGTCTGCTGAGTGAAGATCAGTTTCTGTGCTCCATCTGTCTGGATGTCTTCACTGATCCAGTCACCATACCATGTGGACACAACTTCTGTAAAACCTGCATCACTGAACACTGGAATATTAATGTCCAGTGTCAGTGTCCAAACTGTAAAAAGGTTTTCAACACAAGACCTGAGCTGCAGGTCAATACTTTGTTCTCTGAGGTGGTTGATCAGTTCAGACAGGCAGCTCAACAGAAAACCAGCAGCAGCAGATCAGAGCAACAAGTTTCCAAACCAGGAGAAGTTCCCTGTGATGTCTGCACTGGAACCAAACTGAAGGCCCTGAAGTCCTGCCTGGTGTGTCTGGTCTCCTACTGTGAGACTCACCTGGAGCCTCATCTGACAACATCAGGCCTGAAAAGACATCAGCTGATCGACCCTGTGGAGAACCTGGAAGGCAGGATGTGTATGAAGCATGATAAACTGCTGGAGCTGTTCTGTAAGACTGACCAGATGTGTGTCTGCATGCTCTGCACTGTTTCAGACCACAAGACACATGATGTTGTTCCTCTGAAAGAAGAATATGAAGGAAAGAAGGCCGAGCTGGAGAAGACAGAGGCTGAAAGTCAGCAGATGATCCAGAAGAGACAACTGAAGATTCAGGAGATCAAATACTCAGTGGAGATCAGTAAGGAAGATGCAGACAGAGAGATAGCAGATGGAGTTCAGGTCTTCGCTGCTCTGAAGGAGTCTGTTGAGAGAAGCCAGGCCGAGTTCATCAACACAATCAAAGAGAAGCAGAGAAAGACAGAGAAACAGGCTGAAGACTTCATCAAAGAGCTGGAACAGGAAATCTCTGAGCTGAAGAAGAGAAGCACTGAGGTGAAGCAGCTCTCACACTCTGAAGACCACCTCCACCTCCTCCAAAGCTTCCTGTCCCTGAACGCTGCTCCACCCACCAAGGACTGGACAGAAGTCAGTGTCCGTCCATATGAGGGGACTTCATATGAGGGGACTGTGGTGAGAGCTGTGAATCAGCTGGAGGAGACGCTCAGTAAACAGATGAAGAAGCTGCTCGCTGAGACCGAGCTGAAGAGGGTCCAGCAGTTTGCAGTGGATGTGACACTTGATCCTGATACAGCACATCCTAACCTCATTCTGTCTGATGATGAAAAACAAGTCAACTGTGGTGATGTAAAGAAGAATCTCCCAGACAAACCAGAGAGATTTGATGGCTGTACTTGTCTCTTAGCAAAGCAGAGTTTCTCTTCAGGAAGATTTTACTACGAGGTTCAGGTTAAAGGGAAGACTGAATGGGATTTAGGAGTGGCCAAAGAGTCGATCGACAGGAAGGGAGAAATCACACTGAATCCTCAGAAAGGTTACTGGACGATATGGTTGAGGAATGAAAATGAGTATGAAGCTCTTGATGACCCTTCAGTCCTTCTCTCTCTGAAGTCTCAGCCTGAGAAGGTGGGGGTGTTTGTGGATTATGACGAGGGTCTGGTCTCCTTTTATGACGTTGATGCTGCAGCTCTTATCTACTCCTTTACTGGCTGCTCCTTCACTGAGAAACTCTACCCATACTTTGGTCCTTGTCCTCATGGTGATGGTAAAAACTCTGCCCCTCTGATCATCTCTCCTGTCAGTCACACTGAGTAGAACAACCATTTGATTTATTGGTGATGTATGGTGTATAAAATGCAGTTTTTCAGATTTTGATCAAAGCCTTTAATTCTGTAAATGTTTTCTGTGATGTGTCACATTTCTACTTACTACTGCAACATTAATAACTTGATTATCTGCCTTCAATACTGTTAAAGCATCAGAAAACAATGCGCTCAGAAATAAGAAACACTTGCATGTTCCTTAAATGTCTTTGTGCCAAACCTTCAAACCTTTTTTATTGTCTGATCATTGTACATATAAGAAGTGTTGCACAGTGACACAAACTACTTAAGATTTTTTTTCTATAATAGAGATAAAAGTTGTTCTCTTTTTTTGTTTTTAAATAAACAAAATCAAAATAAAGTTTTAATTATGTCTGATGAAGTTATTGTATTTTAGATGAAAATGCAGACAAAAGCTGATTGTGTTTCTAATGTCCAACAAATCATGTGATTAAAAACACTATCAGCTGTTATTTTAATTCTTATTTTCCTCCTCACATAATCTGTGAGAAATCTTTCAGACTGAGAAAAGCTGCTCAACACAGCAGTGAAATCCAGAGGGATTAGTTGCTATGATGGATAATAGACTGTATCGTTTATGAAAAGACACAGATTGAAATGTTACAGTCAGAATGACACATTGTCAGAGGTCAGAGCAAAAAATCAGGTTGCTGTGGTTTGGTTTAGGAAGAAATCATGTAGTTTTTACTCCACTGCATCTGTCTAACAGCTGAATTTGCTGTATAGGATTCACATTTTACATTCAACAGAAATAAACTCATATCACTGTTGTTGTGTGATCTTGTAGGATGAAACAACATCTTTCTTTTAGGTCATTCTGAGTCTATTTATTACACAGTCTAAAACTAAGGACTTCATGTAATCCACTGTCTGATATGATGACATTACTCCCAAAAAAGTGAAGATGCAAGTTTTGGAATCAACAGCAACAAAATGATGCATGTAACTTTCTCAACAGTATAGAAAGGTACTCATATCTAAGGCCACCTGTAACAGCTACAACATTAGCATAAGTAACTTTCCACTGTGAAAGAGACACTTCACAATAAGTAATTTTACTTTGTACCAGACGATATTTGTCATTGAAAATTACAGGTTGCTGCTGTGAAAAGTTTCAAAAATTAAAGATCAAAGACTGAGTTTAAGATTAGACTGATGGTGAGATTGCTGTGGGGTCTGTCAGAGCCCTACTGACCCAATATACAGAATGTTTTACTTGATCTAACACTCAACTGTTTTGTCTTTTTGTAGTAGGGTTTTGATTTCTGTGATTTTTAAAAAATCATTAGTGGGAATTTATCTCTCCTTTGCTGCAATTTCCACGACTGAGATGCCCTCAAATAAAGTTTTCAACCACATAACTGTACAAAAAAAAAAAAAAAAAAAAAAAAAAGATATAATGCTGTTCATTCTATTTGACTGTTGTTTTCTCCCTTATTGATCAGTGGTAGTTAATCTTAATCTCCTAGACTATCAACAGTCTATACTTTAAGATTTTCGAAATGATGTATGAAATTAAAAGTGGGTCAGGGTGCTGTGAAACTGTGCCTACATGGGGCATGAAAAAAGTCAATCTTGGATACCTGCACACCAATTTAGCTGGGATAGAAAGCAAAAGTCAAAGTCAAGCAAAAGTCTTTCTAGCCCAGATAAAGTGTGTTGGGATATCACATTTGTCATTCTCGAAAATGAAAGTGATAATTATGAATCCCCTTTTTTTAGACACCTCATAGATTTTTTATTTGTAGAAAGTAAATAAGACCTACTGCTCTCTCTAAGTGAGGAGTTTTTAGTAAACTACACAATTCTAACTTCACTTAAGAGTTATGCGAAAAAGGTACTTTATTTTTCTAACTTATAAAATCTTCAACATGACACACAACCGACTTGAGTTTGTCTCTCCCTTTCTTCCCCTATGATGTGATCAGTAAGAAATCTGTCATATAAAGAAAAGACGGTAAAAGCAGCAGAAAGTGAAATTATAGACTGAACAGTGAGCTGAACACTGGAGTGATTGTGGGTTTGTAGAGAGATTGTTGTAGCCTGTTGATCAAAAGATACAGTATGTTCTTAAATATCTTGCACTGGCCTCTTTTCTTATGTTTTCTATTTGTAATTCTCTGTTTTGGCTGCTATTTACTCCAATTGTAGAAAACAATATTAATAAACAAAAAGTAAAAACTCACTTTTCATAAGCTATGTCAATGTTTTTCCCAGTGAAGCAATAAAGCCTCACCTACAGAGCTACACTGAGAGGAGGAGTCACACTGAAAGAGGAGATGACTCAACGTCACATTTCCTCAAATCAAAGACAAAGTTTCTCTGAGCAACAACAGAGGTGCAGCCATGACAAGTCTTTGTGTTTTTCTCTGAAAGAAAAAATCAACTGAATCCATCAGGTTTTTTTGCAATCAAACGGAGAATCTCTGCCAAACACAGGTGAGTAACTGCACTACAAAGACAAAATGCACTTTGTAAACATTTATTCACTGGGTTAAAACCAGAAACTGAAAACATGACACAGGAATGTCATTTTCGATTAAAAACAAAAAACAAACAAACAAACAAAAAAAAAATGTAAATCTTGCAGGAGCTCTGAGCCACAGTGACTGAACCAGTTAAGGTTAACCTGAATGCAGTCTCAGCTTTAGTTTAAACTAATTTACAGACATGTTTCTGGTATAAACTGAAAGCGTCAACTGCTCAGACAGGAATTTCCACATACCACCACTGAACAGCACATCAGAGCTCTCCTTCACTGGCAGCCCATGTTAGGAGGATTACTTTTAAAATGTATTCCACTACAGATTACTGAATACAAGCCCTGAAATATAATTTGTAAAATATTCAATTAGATGACAAAAGTTAACTATCATATTCTAAACAGTTTGGATTAGTTTTGTAATACTTCATTATTGTCTTGCTGAGCCCATTTGTCTGGGTCACTCTGAATGAACACTTGTTTTTAGGACAGAGGCGGACTTAGAATTAGGCAAAGGCTGGAAATTGCAGCTGTTGAGGTACATGACAGACACAGATCATCAAAAAATGGTGCGTTAAGTTACTGCAAATGCAAACCAAACATTTCCTGCTGCTGCAGCTTCACATTAAAAACATTTAACTGGTGAAATAAGGCATGACTTTTATTTTGAAGTGGTCACAGGAAATACAGTTTCCTTGTCAGTAAGCTTAGCTTTACCACTGTCACTTAGTAAAGGTGCATCTACAAAACTATATGACGCATTTTGGCATTTGTTGACAATGGATCAGTTTCAAGTATTGCAGATACTGTGAGATCTAAATGATGCTGTAGAGCTGCAGGTGAGGTGAAAGGCTGCACAAAACTTGCAAACTCATGCCATATGTTTCTCACAGAACACTAAAACAAGGTCAATTATTGTCTGACAACTTTATTAAAACCACAGTAGTTTGTTTTTGCTGTCCCCACAAAATTTGTGACCTGTAGTATTCAGTAAGGGATAATGTACAGTGAGCAGGTTGTTATTGTAAAATAAATCCCAACAGGATGATGCAGGACCCCGACATGAAGTGGAGGGGTCTTGAATTTCACAAGAGTTCACGCACATGTTCTACTCATTGTACATTATCCTGCTTATTACATGGTTACTTACAAAACTTAAAAAAATATATATTTGGCACACATTTGTGTGACACAAAACATCAATTTTAAACTGATTTTATAGCTTTATTACATGGTTATGTACCAAAAAAGTCAATAATCTGACACAAAATATTAATTTTAGAAATGACTGTAGTGATTTAATATTGATTTTATTGTTCCTCCAGAGTCTATGATCAGAATTGTGTCCATAGCAACTATCTGTTCTTCATAGCAACGGTCTGCTATAAAGAAATAACAGACCTTAGAATGCTGTAATTGGCCAATCGGAATCGAGTATTTAAACAAAGCCATGTGATAAACCCCCAGTAACTACTGGTGTTAAATGCACAATAACAACAACAGCATAATGGTGAAACAAAAACTGGTTGAAGTTGATTAATATTTTCCTACAATCAGGACTGAATTTTACAGATTTGAACCAGTGATCTGCCTGCTTGGTGGAGCTCTGAGAGCATTTTCTACAAGTTTCTAAAAATTAGGTAACTACGAATACGAATACGAAATACTTTATTGATCCAAAAGTATTTCGTATTCGTATTCGTAGTTACCTAATTTTTGTTAATTTTGTTTTTTTTGTTAATCCTTATGGATTTCCTGTGTTTTCACACTCATAAAAGCTAATAAAAATACAATTTATTTTGTAAGTAAGTCAAAATATTAAACACCAATAGGGTAATTAGGCCTATTTTTTTCTCTCTTTTTTTATTCTTTAAAGTCCGGCCCCCATAATATCTGCTTGGAAAAACTCTGGCCCTTGAATAAATGTAGTTGCCGACCCCTGCTCTGTACAGTGTTTCAATTCTGTGCACAGTTTGACCAATGCTGATTAATGTAGCCCCTGAATTTGATCGATGAAGAGTTAATTTATTTGTTCATCAATGATTTTGATCATTGAAGCGCATTTTTTTCTTTCCCTTGGTTTGTTTTAAGGTAACTGAATAAATCTAAATCTAAAAAAACTTTTTCTTTATATTTTGGAATAACTGACTTGACCTTTTGTGCTTCATAATCATATCGAGTATACAGTGTATGCGAAACAGAGGCTGGCCTGGATGGATCTAAAACACTAGATCTGGAAATATGTGTTAGAGAGACTCCATCTGTGACACACAAGGCTCTGTTGATTTTGTCCCTCTGTCCACAATTCTTAATGTGTGACCTGATAAAAGATCTCATAAACTTGTGATTAAGTGTTTTTTTTTAACTTCTTGCAAGGAATGTCGAGGGACCCATGCCTGTGTTTTCCATGGGGCCCCAAAATGACAAAATCCGCCCCATTTTTTGGATTGAACTCACTGCAGAGATCCCTTTACTCAGTGCCACTGAATGGCCACAAACAGGTCTGTCCAAAAGAACGTGAACCCTTTGTTGAATAAATTTTAAGTCAGTAGCGGTTGCTACTAGTTAGTGATACATATCGGCAATTCAGATAAGCTAATTAGCCAGCTGGTTAACCAAACTAACAAGCAGGTAAAGTCAAGTTTTTTAATCTCGAAATCACAATTTGTCTCTGGGGTCTTTACAATCTGTACAGCATACAGCACCATCTGCCCTGAATGTTAGAAGCTCATTCGCATGACTGAAAAGAATTTAAAGTTATCTCGAGATGCTTCTTCAAGTTAAGCTTCTAATGTAGAAAGCAGCTTGGTTTATGATAAACGTTCTTTATCTTTCCATAAAAAAACCACATTCCTGACGGTGTCCTGGCTGTGTGTCTGCCCCTGCATGTGTGGCAGCTGCACTGCACAATTTGTTATACATTTTTAAAAACCTGTTCATTGAAAATGTATGTCACATATTTTACAGCAAATAAAACCCTTTAAGTAATCTATTGTCTTCAGTTGAGTGCAATATAACAACAGATTTCAGGATGAACTCCTTATGTTCTACTAATCATAGTTTGATGTTATGAAACAAACATTGAAATGTAATTGCATGTTTGCTTTCTTTAATAGAGTGTAGATATGTCTGCTGCCAGCTGTCTGCTGTCTGAAGATCAGTTTCTGTGCTCCATCTGTCAGGATGTCTTCACTGATCCAGTCAGCACACCATGTGGACACAACTTCTGTAAAACCTGCATCACTCAACACTGGAATATTAATGTCCCATACCAGTGTCCCAACTGTAAAAAGGTTTTCCACACAAGACCTGAGCTGCAGGTTAATACTTTGCTTTCTGAGATGGCTGCTCAGTTCAGACAGTCAGCTCAACAGAAAACCAGCAGCAGCAGATCAGAGCAACAAGTTGCCAAACCAGGAGAAGTTCCCTGTGACGTCTGCACTGGAACCAAACTGAAGGCTCTGAAGTCCTGCCTGGTGTGTCTGGTCTCCTACTGTGAGACTCACCTGGAGCCTCATCTGACAATGTCAGGCCTGAAAAGACATCAGCTGATTGACCCTGTGCAGAACCTGGAAGGCAGGATGTGCACAAAGCATGATAAACTGCTGGAGCTGTTCTGTAAGACTGACCAGATGTGTGTCTGCATGCTCTGCACTGTTTTAGACCACAAGACACATGATTTTGTTCCTCTGAAAGAAGAATATGAGGGAAAGAAGGCCGAGCTGGAGAAGACAGAGGCTGAAATTCAGCAGATGATCCAAAAGAGACAACAGAAGATTCAGGAGATTGAACACTCAGTGAAGCTCAGTAAGGAAGATGCAGACAGAGAGATAGCAGATGGAGTTCAGGTCTTCACCACTCTGAAGGAGTCTGTTGAGAGAAGCCAGGCCAAGTTCACTGACACGATCAAAGAGAAGCAGAGAAAGACAGAGAAACAGGCTGAAGACTTCATCAAAGAGCTGGAACAGGAAATCTCTGAGCTGAAGAAAAGAAGTACTAAGGTGAAGCAGCTCTCACACTCTGAAGACCACCTCCACCTCCTCCAAAGCTTCTCATCCGTGAACACTGCTCCACCCACCAAGGACTGGACAGAAGTCAGCATTCGTCCACCTTCATATGAGGGGACTGTGAGGAGAGCTGTGAATCAGCTGGAGGAGACGCTCAGTAAACAAATGCACAAGGTTGAGCTGAAGAGGGTCCAGCAGTATGCAGTGGATGTGACACTTGATCCAGATACAGCACATCCTGAACTCATTCTGTCTGATGATGGAAAACAAGTTAAACATGGTGATCAATGGAAGACTCTCCCAGACAATCCAGAGAGATTTTCTCTTTGTACTTGTGTCTCAGGAAAGCAGAGCTTCTCTTCAGGAAAATTTTACTATGAGGTTCAGGTTAAAGGAAAGACTGACTGGGCTTTAGGAGTGGTCAGAGAGTCGATCAACAGGAAGGGAGAAATCACAGTGACTCCTCAGAATGGTTACTGGACGATACGTTTGAAGAATGAAAATGAGTACAAAGCCTTTGCTGGCCCTGCAGTTCCTCTCTCTGTACAGTCAAAGCCTGAGAAGGTGGGGGTGTTTGTGGATTATGACGAGGGTCTGGTCTCCTTTCATGACGTTGATGCTGCAGCTCTCATCTACTCCTTTCCTGGCTGCTCCTTCACTAAGAAACTCTACCCATTCTTTGGTCCTGGTCTTAATGCTAATGGTAAAAACTCTGCCCCTCTGATCATCTCTCCTGTCAGTCACACTAAGTAGAAAGTAAAGAGAGTTCTGAATGAAATCGTCTTAGAGCTCGATCAGATATTTTGCAGGTTACGAAACCCAAGATGTACTGCACTGCTTTTTTTGTTGAAGCTGTTGTTTTAAGGGTTAGGGTTACATATTTTGTTTTGTTTTTTCATTGTAGGCAGCAATCTAATCAGCTGTCCTTAGCAAAATAAATGAAAAAAAAAATTCTCAAAATCCCAACTACCTATTTTCTGTTCAAATCCTGGTAACTACAGATCTACAGTGCTACGACAGGCTTCTTTCTCTGATTGAACAACATGATGCAGGGCTTTTGCACTCTGAGTTGAAGTTCAGCATGCAAAACGCTTCCTGCATCGAGAAACCAACAGGAAAAAGAAACCTCTCACTGCTAAAAACTGCACTCTGTCTGATTGAGGCCTTACACCCACAGCATATTTCCTGAGTCAGACTAGCTTTCTCATGAATACAGGGAGCCCTTTTAGCCAGGCTTATTAGGTGATCTCTGGCAACACCTTTGTCAGTTCCAATGTTAATGTTTGTGGCAGACATCTGGGCAATCAACCAAGAAATTGAAGATCTCGGTTTCGTTGTCACTGTTTCTTAGTTGAGGGGACTTTACCAGCGCTTGTCACCCTGCATCTGACTTCACATCCTCCACACTTCCTCATCTTGTCTCACGCTTTAGACTTAATGGATTATAGTATCAAATACAATGTCTGTCCATTTCTACTTGGCAGAGTATGCCTGTATGATGGGTAAAACATCAAATACTGCAGCTCTCAAATGTCTTTGAATTTCATGGTGGCAAGGGTTTCAAGAATGCAATTCACCATATTAACACAGTGGCCATTTTCCTCCTGGCAATCGAGCTGAAATGCTGTTGTACTGCCGTGTTTCAGATGGCAAGTCGTTTAAATCTACGAAATCTGACAAACTGTTATCATGTCATTAGCATTCAGCTGCTTCATCCCTATCATTAACATATGATAGTGTTACACGATAGCCTGCAATAGGAAGGGCATAAACTCTTGCATTGATTTCCTTCTGTTGAGTTAATTTATGCCTTTCCTATTCTATTATGTAACACTATGAGACTGTAGGCTAATGTTAACTATGAGAATGCTAATGTTAGCTGTTGTTTTACAGCAGCTAAAGGATTATCATATGTTGTTTTAGCGTGAAATATGACCCCACGTCCCTCTGGATTTGTGCTATCCATTGTCTTTTCAGTTGCAGATCAATCGGGAAGCGGTGACATTTATCAGATTTCAGAAATTTGCATGACTTTCAACCTGGAACACGGGAGCACAACGTTATCCTTTTGATAGCAGCATTTGAGCCTCCCACCCGGGGGTGATGGAAGAGGAAAATAGCTGTCAATTGAAGTGAATTACCCTCATCCAGTCTTGTTGGGTCAAGAGCAATCATGACTTCACTGATGGCTTGAAAGAGAGGAACACTGGTGGCAATCATGTTATGGACATTATGTTTACTTGAACACTTCCTTGTCTTCTTTTGACAGAGGAAACATTTGCCCCCCTACTGGCTGTACCATGCATCTTAGCAGTCTTTTTTTTTAATGGCTGAAATATGAAACTTCTCAGCCTCTGCAGAGAAAATCTGGCTTCTCTGTGGTCAAAAATGTAGGATAGCAAAATAATTCCTACTAGACAGTTACACACAGTTGCTCCCAAATAGTATTTAGGTGCTGGAAATGGTGCCAATTTTGGGAAAGTGGCTGCTATCTTGATTTTTATGTGGCAATTTTGGTACTCCTTTCACTTGTAAAACAGTTTTCTGCAAAAAATGCAATTAGTTGCTTTAGTATAAACAAAGATTCAGCATCATTTCATGATAAATGCATATTCATTTGTGGTGTATAGTGTATATATATTCTTGTTTTGTCAGATTCTGATCAATGCATTTCATTTCCTTTGTTCTGTAAACGTTTTCGTTGATGGGTCGTGTGTGTATAAGTGACAAACTGGGCTGGAGCTAGTATCTACTGTGTCCGCATCTAATCTCTCATATTACTGGTTCAGTCAGCCTGATGTTTTTTGTGCACATTTATGACTGTATGTCAGTCATTCCCAAACACTGGGTCATGACCCACTGGTGGGTCACAGGAGATTTTATTTGGGTCGCCATATAAATAAAAGACTATGGAAGAAATTCAGCAAATTTAAGATTTATATCTGTTGTGCAGTGTTCTTTTATAAAGCATTTAAAATGTGTGAATTGTTTTACTGCTGAGGGAAAAAATGAACATGTTAATTCAACCTAAATACACTTACTTTGTCTTGTTTATGTTGTAGACTAAAATGTCTGATATTGTTTTCCTGATGAGAGGAAATAAAAACAGTGAGATGGGATGTTAACTCTGCCTAAATGTATTTATTTCTCATTCATAAAGTATTTAACATGTGCATATTTTTTCAATAACATATGTCAAGATAAGAGCTGCAAATAAATTTTCATTGCTGATTAATCTTTTGTTAATTTTCTCAAATAATCGATTTTGTCTGTAATGGTGAAAATATTGATCAGTGTTTAACAAAGTCCAAGATGACGCCTGCAAATGTCTTGCTTTGTCCACAACCTAAAGATATTCACTTTACTGTCAGAGAGGAGTAAACAAACCAGAAAATATTAACATTTAAGAAGCTGAAATCAGAGAAATTTCTGATTAATCACTTATCAAACTAGTTGGCAATTAATTTAATAATCAATTCATAATTGATTATTCATTGCAATTGTAGTCAAAATAATATAAGGTGATGTGGAAATGGCAGTAAAAGTGGTCAGGAACATTCATTTATGCACAAATGAGTTCTCCAAGATTTATTGATAAAGTCTGTTGTGAATTGGGTCACAGTGGTTTGTCTCTTAATCAGCCATCAGGAGCTGCAAATCATCAACAACTCTTTGTTGCAGGACACGTTTGCCTTCATCGTGGCTCAAAAAGTGAAAAAGAAAAGTTTGGTCTCAGTTTAAACCAGAGCAGGGCTGCAGCTATCGATTGTTTTAGTAATCGAGTATTCAATCCATTATTCTGGTGAGTAATCAGAAGAAAAAGCGTGTGCTCTTTTTTTTTCCATTAAATTACTTTTGCTTTATTTAAGAGAAACAGTAATATTGAAAAGGGAAATAAGACAGGTTTCTTTAATGAACGACTAATTGTTTCAACAATTTTATTGCTTTTATTGATTCTTATTTCTTATTGTACTTTAACATTACTCTTATCAGCACTTTTTTCATTACTAAATAAATAAAAAAAATAGATAAAAAAAAATAAAGACTTAACCCTTTTAGTTTGCTCTTATAAGAGACTTTTGTTGATCCATGTACAAAAATGTAAGAAATTTAAATAATTAGAATGAATTACTGCACCACTTCCTTAAACTTGGTCAAACATAATTTTGATCATGTAAACTTTTGCTACATTATATTCCTTTTGATGGCAGCTTCAGACACCAGTGATGAGTTGTGGCATTAAAGGAGGAGAATCAACCTTTAGCTTAAAGGTCAACAGTTCAATATGTGAACTGTCAGATGAAATCCACGCTGAGAAGTGACTGTTGGACAGTGACAGACAGGACGGCAGTGCAGAGAGACAGAACTACACATTCAGAGAAGAATCACGAGAAGAAGAACGTGACAGACACGGAGTTGATGGTGAGGGACAATCGAGAAACATTTTCTACAACAGCAGCTGGAGACTCGCTGCAGCTGCTGGGAGGCTAAACGAGACAGATTTGTCCTTTCAGCCTCACAGCTTCACCTTCACGGCTCAACAGACATCCCTCCTCTTCCTCAGCGGGAGCATTCACAGTCATGACACACGTAAGAGCAGGGCAGTCACCCCCTCAGCTGATCAGCTGACACCAACACACACACACAAACACACACACACATAGAAGAGGTAAGAGCTCTGACCTTCAAAATAAATTCCACCATAATGGAATTTCACTTGTTCAGATTCCCACAGGAGAGTGTGTATGTGTGTGTGTGTGTGTCTGAAAAAAGTAGATGTCTAAAGCACTTTAAACTCTTGAAGCTCCTGGTTGCTGTAAAATACATAAATAGGATCAGCTTTTCAAGTGAAGCTCATTAGGGACCAAAAGCTTGTTACAGCTGACTCTGCAGAACATGGAAAAGATGTTCTACCCTTCGCAGAGATCTTAAGACACACACTGTAGCAGCAGCAGACTCAGAGTAGTGAGGAGGACAGGAGGAGGAGGAAGAAGAGGAGGAGCGACTCACCCATCGCGGCATGTGTCCTCCGTCGGGGTCGTGGTGATGATACTGCAGAACCAGAACTGTGGCGATGACCGACAGACCCACGATCACCATGGTGGTCGCAAAGTACTGAGCTGAAACACAGAGGTCAAGGGTCAGTTTATATTTACTGCTCAGACACTGGTGGAGTACAAGTAGCAGAAAAATATATAGAAAATACTCAATTGACCATTCGCTAAGCCCCGCCCTCCTTAGTAATTGTTGCTAAGCCTGCCAAATTCTCCATTCTCGCACTGCATTTATGCAGTTTATGATGGTAACGGTGGCAGATTTAATATTGAAATCAGGGGTAAGACGAGGTCTTAGAATCCTTAGAGACGTAAACAAAAGCAGCTTCTGATGTCTAGCCGACAACGGTGGATTTTGTCAGACCTTGAGACGGGTCACGTAGCCAGACCAGCCGGACCGTGACTACAGAAGACAGCCGGGATAAGAGTTAAGCAAACCCGGTGTAGACCTGGGACAGTGAGCCAGAGAGAGATGCATCGTCGTCGTCCCACTTTGATTCTGCATCAGCCCACATTCTCCTCCTCAAACCCCTCCAGAACAAATGCAGACGCAGTGGTATCTAACAAGTTTGGCTGGAGGTAAAGTTACTGCAGCTAGTAAGCTAGCGTTAGTTAGCCAGACATGCTAATATTTGCAGCTTCTGTTAGAGCAAATGAAGACAGAGTTTGATCCATTCACCACATATGCTCTTGTGTTTCACGTTTTTGAGAGACAACAAAAAAAGACGTCACCATCCAGACTCATGAAACAACAAGTATCGCTCTTTTCAGAGCCTCCTGCACACCTTCACGTCTTTTTTTAAAAAAAGAAATAAATTAAAATACTTTAAAGTACATTATACATAAAATATCAGATCATTGAAATCTTTCAATATCGACCTGCTATGTAGTCTCGATCACGCACGTAATGTGTGCATTATACACCATCCATCTGCTAGTTATGAGCTCAAGTGTGATGGCAGAACGATAAGGAGGTACTTGGAGAGCTCAGTATTTTCTGAGGTGGTACGCAGTGTAAAGAGTTTGAGAAACACTGATCTTGTAACTGGTAGCAGCTGACACAGCTAATGCTAACTCACATTATTTTCACCGTCGATTAATCTGTTGATTATTGCATTCAGAGCACATGAAGGTCGGTTACAACTAAAGAAGTCCCCTGCTCTCTAGTATAGACGTCCATGTACTTCACATTTTTGTTTTACATGATGATGGCGGAGAGATAAGTCAGATGATGGAGGGATGAAAGGTGAGAAATAAAGTGATAAAGCTCTGTGAGGGTCTCCTCACCTATGAGAGGAACAGAGTCAGATGTCGCCGGCATGATCTCAGCCACCAGCAGCATGAAGACGGTCAGAGAGAGCAGCACTGTGATACCTGCAGAAAGAGAGCGTGAGAAACCTTTTAACTTGCAGCTGAGAGTTTAGGACGCTATACAGAAGCTTATTTCAAGTGAACAATTGATATGTGTATGCTAAATATGCAAGAATATGACAAAAACCAGTGTTATCGTATGACACTGTGTACTTTCTATAAAGTTTTTAATAAGTAAAACATTTCTTCAGTGAAGCACGGCTGTAAGGACACACAGTCCTCTGGCTCTTCATGTATGAGCTGCATGTCCTCAGCTCTTTGGCAGCAGCGACTGAACATCTGCTGAGCTCTGGATCGGAGCAAATTGGAGAAGGTAGAAAAGGTAAAAGATAAAAGGCTGTTTATCCTGTGATGGGGAGGATGAATCCCTGGACTGAACGTGATGATATGAATCTGTGTTGTGTGGTGTGTTGCCAGATCCTGTGGAAGTTGGAGAGGAGGAGATTTCATGGGCACCAGTGACTGCTGAACAGTCTCCACAAAACAGTTAAAGTTTGCCTGAAAACTTTGGGAAAAACAAAAACAAAGTGGACTAAGGACTTGACTGGCATTAGAAAGCGATTTTCAGCATTGATGCCAAAACAATAATTTATTTTTTTAACAGCTCACCGTGAGGAATATTATTTATGTAGCGTGGACAGGCTATATATAGGGCTGCACAATATGGTAAAAAATAAATAAATAAATAAATAAAAAATCATATTATAATATATAATATCATATTAAAATCATGTTATTATTTAGACTGAAATTGCAATATGCAAGGCAGGACATCTATTCAGCGCTACAGGGCTTCCTTATAATTCTGTTTTCTCTCACATTTTCACTTTTTCAAAAAATTGTGATTTGATTCTGCGATTTTGATATTACGCTTTGTCATATTGCGCTTTTGATCTTTTTTAATACTGCGCAATATTGTGCAGCTAGTTATAGGTTTTATATAGGTTTTTCAAGGTTTCTCAAAAATCACCACAACCTTGAGAGGGCATAGAGCATGTAGTCATAAATGTGCACACATTTTTTTTAGACTCCGGTTTAGTAGCATGTGAGATTTACTACAGACAAGGTCACTTGATTAAATGATCTCCACCAGGCATAATAAAAACCTGACGATATCCAAGTTTTTCCATAAAGTTTAAAAGTAGATGTGTTTTTCCTTCTAACCAGAGAAATTTGGGCTTTTCTTCTGTGCTTACATCTCTGTCTCAGCCTTGCAAACTGTTGGCTGATTGGTTTGTTCAGGTGAACCTCCGGTGACCACCCACACGATAAACTTTAATTCAGTGATCACAAACATTACGACCGTCTGTCAGGGGGTAAAAAAGGTCAAAGGTCAGATTTACACACCACTGTCTCTGCTTCCTAAAGCCTCCTCATAAAAGGAGCTGATCAATAAAAACAACAAAAGCTCATTAACACACACACACACACACACACACTCACAAAGGGAAGCTAATAGAGCATCATCTTCCAAAGTGTGTCATAAAACCTGTTTATAGGCTCGCTATTGTTTAATTTTCTCCTGTGGGATGTTGATTTATTATCGTCATTTTCTTTTAACATATTTCAAGTAAACATCCTCACACAGTATATTTATTATTTGCTGGTCTTTTACTTTACATAAATGAAGAGTAAAATGTTTAATCTGTAGCCGCTGGTTCATTAAGAGTCACTCAGCTGAAGACTGATGCTGACGTTCAGGTTTGACTGAGTGTTTAAATTTAATTTCCGGTGAAAAACGTCGGACCTGAAGCCTCCCGACAGCTTTAACTTCCTGTTTCAGGATGTTTTATAGCTGATGAGTATCGACTCAGAGACATCAGTCATCTGAGTGCTGAAATACATCCTGCAGCTGTCTGACAGACCCAAACTCTGTTTGGAAAAGAGTTACTTTAAAGGGCTAACTCGAGCAAATTGCATGAACACATACACAGTTCACGAGTTTATTTCATTATCACAAGAAAACAACAGGTTGTTTCCTCTTATTAATTGTAATGTTTATCAGAGATCAGGAGTGCCGTGCCAACATGCATCAAAGACGTTTTAACAACTGTAGCAGCTGATTTAAGCTGAAAATGTCAGAATGCATCATCATCAGACTGAACCTGTCGAAAACAGGCCAAAATGACATTGTGTCTTCCTGTTAGAAATAAAATTCAGATCAGTCCTCATCATGTAAAGGGACAGTTCAGTCCCTGTTTTGGAGATATTAGACATGAAGATGTCTGCCTTCTCTCAGATATAATGGGACTAAATGACGCTCGGCTTGTGGAGCTCAAAGCACCAAAAAGTCTTTTTAAAAACTCAACAGCAGAGTCTCTTTGCAAAAATCATGACCTGATTTCTCAATATAATCCACAGATGTTGTCTGGAGCAGTTTCATGTTGGAACTACTTTGTTTCTGCAGTAGAATCTACTGAAACTAATTTATCTCTATTAGAATTCTATTAGAATTCTTTCTATTTTTGGCTCTTTGATAAGGCTGTACAATTAATCGAAATTTTATCGAATTTGCAATATGGCTTTCTGCAACTTTCAAATCACAGGCAAAATGTGTGTCAAATTTTTTTTAAATTAATGAATCTTGGCATGATAATATCGCAAATCATATCACAATTGCAATATCAGTCAAAATAATCCCAATGAGATATTTGTTCAAAATCGTTCAGCTCTACTTGGGTCATTACACTGGTTTTGAATTCACCAAATGCAATTTTTGGCACCACAAGCTGAGTGCCATCTAATTTCATGATAAGATTATATACTGGAGAGAAGGCAGACATCAGGACAGTGGGAAAATATGTATTTTTGATTTTAGGGTGCACTGTCCCTTTAAGAAGTAGACTAGTCATGATATTGAAAGCTGAAATTAGGTGTGATCAAATAAACACTCTTGAGTTCTTCATAATTATCCCATGATCGAGTAAACAAGTTGTTTTATTGTGATAAATGATCTCGTTATCTCAAGAAGTAGCCAAATAGCCAAAATAATTTAGATAAAATAGTAGCACCACTGATTTAAGGGTGTGAACACTCATTATTTTTTTAATTTTTTGTGGAAACCATTCTTCCACTTTGGATGGAAAACTTTTAAATATCAACTTTAGTGTGAACACAGCTGATTGGCTCTGTAAAGGCCTGGCAGCTACTTACATTGCATTAGGAATGTAATACAGTTAGCATGGCGAGCACCAGTCAGTATCAATAAAGTTTTACACACACAACTGATCCTCACCCAGCGAGATCTTCTCTCCGGAGTCGGCGGGCAACAGGAAGACGAGGAGCGCGAGGGTGGAGATGAGGACGCAGGGGATGAGGAGGTTGAGTCCGTAGTAGAGCGTCCTCCTCCTCATCACCACGGTGAAGGTCACGTCGGGGTACGGCTCCTTACAGCAGTCGTAGAAACGCTCGTTCCTCCGTCCAGGAACCTCTGCACACAGAACACCAACGACGGCACACGTAAACTTCTGACACCGTGCACAGTAAAATACACCTACATGTGGACCAACACATGCAGGTGTATTTTGAGAGGCTGCCAACTACACTGACCTTTCTGAATAAAAGACACAATAGAATAATTGATACATGCAGTATAGTGACTGAAATCAGCTTCTCCACTCTTGTATTTGATGCTGCAGCGTGTGCTGACCTCACAGCTCTGGCAGATTCACACTGTACCAGAAGATCAGAGACGTGTTTTAAAGTATTTCTAAAATAAGTTCTGTAACAGATTAGAAGCAGTGCAGAGATCAGAAGACTTGACTGATGTTCAGCTTTCTTCGTCTTTAACGAGACTTTGAGCTGCAGCCGTTAAGAGAGTTTGGGGGAAAAGCCTGTTACCAAAGTAAAACCTGCAGGAGAAAAAGACTTTTCTATTAAATTAAGCCGCTGTGTGATCAGGCTCACAACAAACTGAAAATAGAAATAAAACTTCAGAAAACTTACACTTGTTTGCAGAAAACTGATGACAAATAAGACTGAACGTGGAGGTTTGGAGGAATTTTCTCGCTCCAGTCACATGAGCTGCCCCCGACCTGCAGGAACGAGGCCATTTCATCTCAAATGGCTCAGAAAGGTAATTTATCCCTCCACAGGAGAGGTATTTAAACATTTCACAGGAAGTCAAATCCTCCACTGCCACTGCTGCTGCAGGGAGGCGTGAAGCCGCCCGCTGGGGACGGCTGGCAGTAATGAGGCCCGCTCAGGGTTTATTACTGAAATAATCATCTGTTGCCATAATGAAGAGTATGTGATCGATTAATAAAAAAATCCAAAACAGGACAGATTCAAATAAGCACACGTGGTGATAGGATAATAACCACAAGTAGCAGTAAAGAGCCTTTGTTATGTTCTCCCCCAGTTCCATCATCTGTCTTTATTCCTCACAGGGATCCATCTATCGTCTGGAGTCTGTGACCTTTGACCCCTCACCTCTCTAGTACTGCTGAGCACAATCAAACGATCATAGACCAGAGCTGCAGGCAGGTTTTAACAGGGTCCAAGCAGGTGGTGAGAATCACAAAATTCACAATTTTAGAGCTAAACCTGCCTTTCTCAAGTGTTTTGTCAAATATTTTGGTTAAATTTGACTTTACAAAAATAGGATTTTGATAAAATTGAGAAAAGGTCAAAAACATTTTTGACATTTTTAAAGCAGAAGAATGATAAAGAATTGCTGCTGTCACGGGTGTGTTCAGGACCCAATTGCAGTACACCAAACAGGAAATATTCGTAATGACCTTTATTATTATTGAGCCTAAACAGGAACTAGGCAGACAAAGATGCACAGGTACACTCTGTCTTTGGACTCAGAGCCCACACTAAGTCTCTGGAGTTCAGGCTCGGGGAATGGGTTGAGCTGAACTGCGGGACTGAGGGAGCAGGCTGACCGGGCAGAAGAGCCGATGAGGGACGAGCAACAGGGAAGTCGGGACCAGGTAAGCAGACAGACCAGGCAGGTGAGCTGGGACCAGGTGAGCAGACAGACCAGTCACACTGTCATGTCACAGGAGGGAAACACCAAACAGCCACGGGGACAGGCAGACCAAAATCAGGAACACAGAGGCAGATCACAGAGTCAGGGACAGAAAGCTGTGGTGGTTTCCCAGAGAACAGACGAGGCAGGTGAGTCCAAAGCAGGCAGGGCTGGTGACGGGGAAACAGTCCAGGAAACAGTGGTGAGAAGTCTAGCATGGTATCCCAAAGAAACACTCTGGCCTGGAGAGGTGGATATAGTGGACTGATTGGGGATGAACTGCAGCTGGGCTTGCAGGTGAGAGGAGTTGGGCTGATTAGGTGGGAGTGGCTGGCAGGTAGAGTGGAGCAGAGGCAGGGAGAGTGGAAAATTACTGATGAAGAGGAACAGGAGGGAAACAGAGAGAATGGAACTGTGACAGCTGCAGATGATGATGAACAATTGATCAATTAAAATGGTCAAACAATTCTGAGTCTAGGCGAAGCCGTTTTCAAGATAACTGAGAAAATGGAAACTTGATCACTGTAGCGCCATTCTGAGGTCAGTAAGTGTCATTTTTGTTGCCTGAGTCACGGTTGGAATTTGCAACCTACCTGCAAACTTACAGTTTTTGCAGAGAAAAATAAGAGGGATGGAAGAAAGAAAGAAAGAAAGAAAGAAAGAAGGAATAATCAGAACAAAAACAACAGCGGTTCACAGCGAGCGTTGCTGCTTGGATCCATAACAAGAAATAAACTCTCAGCCATAACAATCACGAGTGTCGACAGCTGTTCTTTGAGGATAACCAGCAGTGAGTTTGTGCTACAGAAAAGTTCATGTGGTGAAAACTCCTGCTTGGTCAGAGCGCCTGTGCTTTAAACTATGACACTAGGTACCGTATACCGATTTGACGTGTCGTTAAAGTCATGTGACAAAATACAGTATAAAAAGCAAGAAAGTCTGTGCATGGAGGGGTTCAGGGATGGTTTTGGACTTTCACCCGTACTGGGGTTTGTTTCCTGTGTGAAAGTAATAGTTTATTTTGACATCTTTTTAACTTAGGTTACTTACACAAGTTTGCACACACTTTGACAGCTGGACTCTTTCATGTTGCTATGGTTACAAGTCAGGTAGCAGATGAATTTCAAACGGTGATTAAACTTGAGCCGAACAATGTGCGCATTAAACAGTTTTAATGTTTTAATCTTAAGCCATTTTACGCCATTTTTTGTTTTGGTACATATTGTTCTTGTTCCAGCATTTTTCATTTGTTACACATCTTTCTTCTTGTTATGCATTTTTTAGCTTTGCTACATTTTTCTCGTCTTGCCAAGCCTTTTTTATCTCGTCTGCATTGATGGATATACCAAGGAATCTTTCATCCATCATCACTGTAGGTTGAAATCAGTCCTGATGTTCAGAAGGCGTCGTGCAATGATGCAAAATACAAATAATCAATAATTCCAGTCAAATGCATCAAAAATAAATGAACAAGCCTGTTTTGAAAACGTAAGGAGTAGAAAGTACAGATATGTGTGTTCAAATGGGGAGCAAAAGAAAAATGTAAAGTTCAGATACCTGAAAATGTTTTGTTCAAAATTTTTCATTTATCAAGTTGCTCAGCTGGCTGCTGCTGAGTACACTCTGACTGCTGTGCTCTTTAATGTTGCTATGGTTACAAGTTCAGTAGCGGATGAATTTCGAACAGTGATTAAACTTGAGCCGAACTACATGCCTGCCGGCCAATCAGAAACAAGTAATCATATGTTTGTGATGTGTGTTTTTTTGTCTTGTTCTGTCATTTTTTTCATCTTGTTACGTCTTTTACGCCATTTTTCATTTGTTAGCCGTCTTTCTTCTCTCGTTACATAATTTTTTAGTTTGTTACATTTTTTTCATCTTGTTATGTCTTTTTTTTGTCTTGTCTGTCATGTGTGCACTGATGGATACACCAAGGAATCGTCTTTTCTCATAATCGATAATCAATCTCAATAATCAGTAATTCCAAATGCATTAAAACTAAAGTAACAAGCCTGTTTTGAAAATGTAAGGGGTGTATTTATGCATGATGACAACAACATGACAGGAAGGATATCCCGTGTGTTTCCTCTGTGACATTAAGAGCAGTGTTGCCCTGGTAACTGACTGACAGGCTGCAGGTTGCAAACAGACAGATGGACAGGTGTGTATGATGAATTATAGGTATTAAAGATGGAGACTGTATATACATACATATATACACACAACACAACAACACACAACGTCAACTGACGTGACAGCAGGGAGTGAAAAAAACTGATCCAAATAAAAACACACAAACTGACCTTTTTTCTTTGAGCAAAGAAAAGTGAAGTGGTGACCACAAACTGAACAATCTAATAACCAGCAGAGGCTCTGTGCAGTTTAAACCACTTAAACTTAAACCTCTGGTGTTCAGTGTTTTTTTGGCCCCGGTGAATCCTCTCCTTAACCCGTTTGTTCTGGTTATTTTACTGATGAATTAGTGGAAGAAGTGGCAGATAAAAACTCCCCGCTTCCACTTCATCCTTCTGCAGAAGAGTGCAGCATGCCTGGCTGCCTTTCATTCGCCCGTACGTCGCTACATCGCTCACTACATTGGTTTTAATCTCCGCTATAGGTGATGGAGGGGAGGGGCAGGGGGGTAAATGGGAAACATGCTGCTGAGATTTTCAATTAAGTTCCCTCTGAACGGCCCATTGGCTGAACGGCGTCTCTGGAGGAGGCTCGCTTTCATTCTCTGCTATCTCCTCTCTCCATTTCATACTCTCTTTCATCAGCCGCTACAAACAGAGCAGCTCCGGCTCCCCTGAGACCGAGGACGATCCTGCACTCATCATTAGTCTCCGACAGCAGCTCTGACTCCGTCCTCTGCTCTGCTGTGTGCGACTGAACTGTGTGTCGGCTCCACGCAGCCACTTTCAGATCTATAAATGCCAATTATGTGCTGCAGAAATGATGCCGTTTAAAGGAATAGTCGCAGTTTGTGAAACGCACTTAATACACTTTTGATGAGAATGAAATGAAGTGACAAAACTGTTATCGATGTCAAGTACAAGGCTGTGGCTAGCTTAGCTTAGCATAAAGACTAGAAGCAGTAGGAAACAGCTCAAGTGACTCTGAACTTTAACACCAACATACTGTTTTCAGCTGGCAAGTTCAGTTCAGTTCAGTTCAGTTCAGTTCAGTTCATATTGAATTCCCCATAATGCATGAGAACTGCAAGGAGATGGAGAGGGAGACAAGACAGAGGAGACGAGCAAATATGATGTGTCCTAACACAAACTCCAGTCTGCAGTGTGGTTCAGACACAAACAAACCAAAGTTTTTACATCGCCTCGACATTTCTGTCCATATTTGCATGCTCCCTCTCTCTCTGCTGCCATCAGACTTCTGTTTTAATCTGCTGACAATGTGAACGGCGTTATCGCTCTTGGGAGTGAACGTCAAACACGTTCACAGTCAGTGACTGCAAACTGATCCGTTCAGTTTATGAGCATGTTTAATGAACGCTGCTCTTTTAGCACATTCATGCGCAATGCTGCTTACAAAGGGGAGCCCCAACACCAACTTTTAAAAAACAGAAAAAGAGTCTGTGATGAATCTTGAGTTTATCTTGAGCCCTCCTTGATGCCTTTGGAGGTTTACAGGAATGTCCAACTGGGAGGAGACCCTGAGGTAGACCTGGAACTTGGAGGAGGAAGTAAATATCTTACCTAGCCTGGGAAAACCTCAGGCCTCAAGGAAGAGCTGGAAAAACTTTGCAGAGGAGAGGGACATCTGGAATACTCACAACTCACAACGACCCGACCCCGGACAACCAGAAGAAAAAATGGATGGATGGTGGAGGATTGGGTTTTTATAACCAAAGGATTTAACTGTTTGGGTCAAGTTGGATCTCGACTAAAGTTTGCTGTTTCCTGTAACCTCATTACATGAGCTTGAAACAGAAGAAATGGTTACCAACGGGACAGAACTGTGAAGTGTGTTGTTTCCATGGTAATGAACAGGGTGCAACTCAGAGAACTCAAACAGCAGTAAAATTATTTCCTGTTTTACTCTGTGGGGTTTTTTGTGGGCAACTACCACATGTCAGGCTGCAGCACCAACTTAAAAAAAAAGTTCAACCACCATTCTGCTGATCTCAGCAGTGTGGCTGGCATCATGTTAACAGAGGAAACAATGAAGACAGCAAACAGCTTCCTGTCTGAAAGAACCCGAACCTGCAGAATTTACATTCTTATTTTGAAATAATCAAGAGGTTGGAGTAAGTCAAATGATGGTCCACCCCAATTTCCAAATTTAGATCAGTTAAAAGACAGTGTTCATTAACAGTTCAGTTTTATTTTTAACATGAATGAAAACTGTTGCATCCTGCCTACACGTGTTGTCTTACTGATATTTGACTTTGCTGTGTCCAAGATTGCCTTAAAATTACCATGTTTCAGAAACAAAACGTAACTCCTTTCTATCTAGAAAAATGCAAATATTTAATATTTTATTGTTTTTTTGTATTTGATGAATGACATTATTCTGATTTGGTTTAATGAGGATGTTTGAGGCACAAACAGTGATCTGTAAATCTCCAGAGCTTCCTGTGCGAACCTCTGCATAAACAGTCAAACGTGCAGCAGTTGTGCGCGTGATCAGACGGCTTCATGACTTCATTAAAACACTAAACTGTGTGTCATCTGTTCAGGAGGCCACAGGTTTCCGCCTCGCAGCATCGCATGATAAAATCAAAGCGCTAAAAGAAATCAGAGCTGAAGTCTGACGATATAAATGTCACTCAGTGGTCATGCTTCGTTTGGCTGATCTGGCATTTGTGGGCGGCTGATGGTATAAACACGGTCCGCGGGCAGCGGCGGTGGCGGCTGCGCTCCCATCAGCCTTCAGGTTGACTGAGCCGCTCGCAGCTGCTCGCCCCGCAGCAGCAGGAGAGTTTAATTACCAGCAGATTAATGCTGGATGGGAGCACTGATATGAAACCTCCACAGCAGACAGACAGACAGACGGACGGGTTGGGCTGCTGCTGAGCTGCTCCCAGGTTTTTACGGCCGAGCCTGCAGGCCGCCGTGTTCATTTTGCTGTCGGGGAGAAAACTAAATGTTTAAAGATAAAGATTTTCTAGACCTAATTAAAAAAACTTGTTTGTTTTGCCGGGAACCTGCTGCAGTCGTCTCGGTCGGGGATCTCACCGTGAAATGAGCTTCCCAAAGTTTCTTCGCACTTCCCCTTTTCTTTGGAGTTTCTCCTGAAGCCTGATAGATGAGATTAGACATCCTGTTGATGGTGAATTATTCAGACCAAGTGGATTTGTCTTTTCTTGCTTTTTTGTCCCTCTTTCTTGTCTTTTCTTTAATTCTTGTTCCAATCTGTCCAGCCCTGATCACAGAAACACTCTCAAATAAACAATTAACACAGTAAAGGGATAGTTTTTGTTTTTTGAAGAGGGTTTGTGTGAGGTTCTTATCTATAGTCAGTGTATTACCTACAGTATATCGCGGTTGACTTGACCTTAGTTTGGAGAAGCAGCAGGAGCACTGGTGTAGGAAGCTAACCAATGTACTGATGTAGACAGGGTCAGCAGCAAAATGTGTTTTAGACACCTAAAAAAAATCTATATCAGTTTAAGTGTACACTATATTTAGAATATTTTTGCTGCTTCACCTTGCTGTCAGACAGCTTTAACCACTAATTAGAAGCAAAACATTGCTTGACTTTGAGTAGGGCTGCAAATAACTGGTTTGAGTTTTTCAGTGTCGATTAATCTGTGGATTATTCTCTCGATTAATCGATCAGTTGTTTGGTCCATAAAATGTCAGTAAATATTGAAAAATGACGATTAGTGTTTTCCAAAGCCCAAGATGACGTCCTCAAATGTCTTGTTTTGTTCACAACCCAAAGATATTCAGTTTAATGTCATAGAAGAGTAAAGAAACCAGAAAATATTCACGTTTATGAAGCTGAATGTGAACATTTTTTTATCACCAAATTCAAGTCAGTTCATCCACGAGTCCAAGTGGATGTTTGTGAAGAAATCTCCTACAATAGAGAGAATGGGATGGCTGTGAAATCACTTTGACCTTTAACCATCAAAATCTAATCAGCTCATCCTTGCATCCAAGTGAGATTTGTGCCGCAGGTAAAGAAATTCCCTCACAGCGTTCCTGAGAAATTGCGCTCACAAGAATGGGACATATAGACAGATGGACAACCAAACAATGACAAAATTTAGAACCAAAAAAAAAAAAAACATCAGCCTTGTGTTTCTTTTCTAAAACATTTGTATGCTCTTACCCACGAGGTCCCATTCTCCGTTGGCGATGTATCCGGTGACATCAGCCTCGATCATCTGCAGGTCCAGAGACCAGCCGCCATACGTCCACGAGCCGAACTTCAGGTTGCAGCGCTGCACGTCGAACGGAAACCAGCGGACGTCGATGTAACAGGTGCTCTTAAATATTCCTGAAAAAAAGACGATGGAAAAGAGTCAAAATTAAAAACAAAAAAGGAAATACAAGCTGTGTGAAGGAGATAAAGGAATAAAAAAGTAAATTACTGTGGTGAAAAATGATGTTTGTGTTTCAGCAGGAGATTAACAGAGAAAGAGAAAAATAAAAAGTAAAGAAACAAAATACATAAAAAACAAACAGGAGGAATTCATGAACAAGATAAAGCCCCAAAAGCTAAAAGAAAATAAATTACACACAGAGAAAAAGATGATTTGGGTGACAGAAAACACAGAGGTCAGAAATCCGAATAGTAACTTGAAATTGCTCAGACAGACGAGAAGCTGTGAGGAACAAACTGTTCACTGATTTCAGACGGCAATAAATGAACTCTATTTTGAAAAGTAGATAAACAGTAGAGTTTTTTTTCTTCCACAGGTAAACAAGAAACTGTGTCTGGTCTCCCTCAGGGAAACCATCACTCCGCTCAGGACGACCGTGTTTAAGTTTTCCATTAACTTTGTTTGGATCTGCCGGGAAATCCAATCTCATCCCAAACCAGCAGGCACCTGCTGCCTCCAAAAAAAAAAAGATGAAGGTTTAATGATCCCTGAGGAGGAATCGGGAACGACAGGAACAGGATGCAGCAAAGAAACTTCAGGCAAAAATAAAATATTTAGAATAAATTGAGGTTACAGCATGAACACAAAACTGAGGAGGAGATGATGAAGTGAATTAAGCAGGAAGGAAAATATAGATTATTCTTTTATTAGAAGCAGTCAGTGATGAATAATTACAGTTTGAAGTAATTACTAGTGTTAAAGTATCCAATCGACCGCATTTTACCTGTTTTTGTCTCAGACGACTCTTTTATTTATTTTATTTCAAGACCTATCACATCAGCAACACTCCCATCAGCTTAAAACAAACATGAAGAATAAAAATGAAGCAGATATCTGAAAGTACAACGACGCAGGAGAGAAACTAAACTTTAAACCACAGAGATTCTGTTAGAAGCTACAAAAGTACTGAGAGCTGAACACAAAGAGACTTTTAAAAATCTCTTTCTCTCTGCCATCCTCTACATACATTAATCTTTCCAGCGCATATCAGAAAAAAAGAAGAAAGGTAAACTTGCTATGTGGCAACGGGAAAGGAGTCAATCGCCTGTTTTTCAGCAGGTTTAGTTATGTTTAAAAATAAAAAGGCATATACACACCATCTTTGGTCTAAAAACGGGTGTCACGGTCTTGATACAGTCTGGTCTTGGTCATGACTTGGTCTCAGTTCAGATGATCTTTACTGCAAGACTGTCAATTATAATATATTCTGGCTGTAATATATCATCCATTCTTGAGAACTGGGACAAATCATGTCGCACCAAAGAAACTTTTTTTTGTGTGTGTGAAAACATATTCATTAAGGATTTAATATATATGAAATAATTGTTTTGGTTTGTTATTGTAATGTTTCTTAACCAAAAAACCCTCATGTCTCAGACAAGAATTCACAAACAATTTAATTTTTTTGAAAGCATTCAAAATATAAAACTGACAATACCTTCTGAAAACAGAGGTGTTAAAATGAGCTATTATAATCATCTTTGTTTTAAAATATATTTTTTATTAAAATGTTGGCCCTTTAAAGTTGTGTCCCAGATTTCTGTCAACTCCGTCAGATTTTTAAAAAACATGATTTAATCAGACATAAAAAGAGTTAGCTATACCCTAAGGACCACTGTCTCACTTCCTGGTTTAAAAAATGCAGGAATTCTGCTCAAGCACTGATAAACTTTCCATTTTTAGACACATTGGTTAAATAATATTGCTGTCAGATGTGTTTCAACTGTAACATGTCGACTCTGTAGCCCTTCTGAATCAAAGATAAATAAGAATTATGGTTTAAAAATGTGTATTTAGATTAACATTAAGAGACTCTGAGACACTTTAAAAATAAAATGGCTGCTCACTATGACTCTGCTGTGAAATAAAAAAAAGGAACATTTTGTCAACTCCGTAAGACGTAACTCTCAGTTCCCTTTAATAATTGAATAATGAGTTTGAAATTAGCACTAATAGCAGTAGTAATAATTCATAAATAAATGAATAAATAGATGATGAGTCAGTGCCCCACTTGTTCTACCAGGTCAAAAAAGTCTCGGCACACTCTCTGAAGTTGACTCCATCATAATTATTTTTTGTCTGTTACTCATTAAATATATGTTCATAATGATTATTGATGTTATAATTTATAACATGCGTTTACTTCAACAAAAATAAGTAATATTGTTTATCACAAAGAAAAATTACATTATCAACAGTAATTGTAAGTGGGCAATTTTATAATGGGATTATTTTTTAAATAAAAATCTATCAAACTTTTTGATTATACTACAAATTAAATAATCTTGTATTTAATGCAACAAAAAACATTAAACATTCCCTACATGTTTTTATATTATAATGCAATGACTTTTTGTGTCTGACGGAGGTGACACAATTAAAAAAAATCAATTCAATAATGAAAATTAAAACTGTTACAAGGTTTATTTAATAGTCAAGAGTTTGACCTTTTAAATGTGTATTCCAGCATAATTGAAGAGTAAAAATGTGCTTTTGTTTCACTTCTCAAGAATGAGAATTACAAAGGAAAATAGAAAAATAACAAAATTCTCTAATAGTTTAACTCTGTAGCATTTCATACCCTATTTAATATGTATGTAATTTAGTTTTCCTTTTATTCGTTTCACTTATTTTCTACAGGTAAGTTCACATTTTCTTTCTCACTGCTGAAGCTTGAACCCTGAGCTCATGTCGGTTGCCACCATCGACTCACACTGATCAATGTCAGCTGTCGGTAGTAATGGAGCTGTTACGACTTTTATTGGTTATTGATTTCTCGTCGGCTGATGGGTTTCCCTCCTCTTCCTGACATATTATGGTTCAGCTGTGAGTTGCTGCTCAGCCTGATGATTTAAATTGTTTTGTTTCCTTCTTTAAAGCAGCAAAAATGATCTCACATGTTTATGGGACGTCTCTACTTTCTGTTTGAGCCCAAATAAAATATTAAATAAAATATATATATAAAATAAAAATCCTTTACTCTCAGCTGCCTGGCTGAAAGTCATGATGAGTCTCAGGTCGTCAATCGGGACCATAACTCCTCCTGACCTCCCCCTGTTGACCCCCCCGACCTCATGTTGACCCCCTGCCCCCTTCAGGTCTCCATAAACTGCAGTCTGCTGGCTACATTCTGTCAGGGTTTGATGGAGTCGTTTACCAAAACCTCTCCAAGGAAATTTAGACTCTTTATTGTTGTAATAATTCCTAAGGAAGAACAATTCATCTCCATCTGTCTCTCTACTATAACTATAATTTGAATATAATAAAGAGTCATTATTTATTTAACACAACACTAAGGACAAGGTGCCTTCAATGAACCTCAAAAAGAATTTCAGTCCTTGTAAACCTGAAGCTGTAAATTCTCAGAATTCTGTGTTGGTTTTATTAGTTGGAAATATTATGTACAACCTCTTCCAAGCAGGAGAAACCACCTCTTTCCTTAAAATTCTTAAATCTTTCAGCATGGAGTTTATTCCTGACCTTAGGAGCGCTCAACACTGATAAAATATTCAAAATTACAGTTTTAAAGTCAACATGAAATGAAAAATTTCTTTTAAACCCCTTTTAGATCACATCCCCAGTAAAAAAAATAACAACAACAAAAAAAAAACCCACAAACATTTCTTTGTGTTCTTATATCAAATTGAAATCATGGTTTCTTCCTATAAAACAATATGATGTGCACTTATGTAGGTTCTCCTGGGGAGATAGGACACTTTGTCCAAAAATGCATGCAATAGATACAAATCTGGGGTGTCCGTAGATACAATTCTGGAATCACTTCTCTTTTTCACCACCAGTGGGCCCCAGTGCGTGTGAACAACACAATTCATACATCATAGGATTCAGCAAACACCCACCAACCATAAACCGTTGGAATTTCAAAAGTCCCGCCGTTCACTTTCAAATGAGAGCGTTTTAGCAATGAATTCCAGGTTCCTATCTACCCCATTCAACCTTTAAACTCATTTGTAGGTGTCTTCCCAGACAGCTAGGAACACGAGACGCACCTTCACCTACCTTCATGCATTTTGTTTTTGTTTCTGTTCTCTTGTTATTGTCAGGGGTCTCAACATCTGGAACCCAGGCGGATGACATCGACACCTGCACCTCTCCAGACTACATCTGGAGATCCTCCGCCAGACCTCTCGGCCATAGAGTGTCCCTCCCAACCCACCAATGACGAATTGCCATCCACCTCCCAAGAGACCTCAGGCATATCGTCCATCCTCACCTCTTCCCAGAAATGCCCCCAAAATGCCCCCTTCCCCCAAATGCCCCAGCTGCACATCTCTGAAAAGGAGATGGAGGAGCAGCTCAAAGCTGTGCTGGGCAGAGTGGAGAAGCTGGAGAAGAAGGTCCAGCATCTCTACACCCCACAGAAGAAACCCTTTCCCCACACCGGGTCAACACAGAAAGGGGACAAAATGATTGGAGATCTCCAGTCAACACTCTATGATATCTTGTCCGTGAATGTTCTCATTCGTCCAGGTCAGTGTAATCTCAGGAAAAGATTAAATCGAAAGCAACTGGACTTTTTTAATATATGTCAAAACTATTGATACAAGCTGAAACTGACACTCACACTTTGTGCTGCAGGGAAAATCGTCCTGGATTTTGAGGAGTATAGATGTGCAGGGCGTAGCAACAGCAGGGCGAAGGACAACACCTGTTTGGCACAGAGCCATGTCCTCCGTTTTTTGAAATTCATGCTGGCCGGCTGCCCGGGGCAGGATTTTAAGGACAACCTGCTGTTCCTGAATCAGGTGTCCAGGTTGCGCTCGTAAGTATTTTTCCTTACATTCCTTAAATTTTGAACAACAAATTAATGACAATAAATATATAAACAATGTGTTTTCATGTTCGTTTCATCAGCCATCACACGTTCGTCAGACACCAACATGTAAAAAGGTTGTATACATTGTCCTGGAACAATGCACTCGATTTGCTGTGGTCCTTGAGTTGTTCACAGGTGGCTAAGGGTTTAGGGTTTTTCCTGTCTTTCTTTATACACTAGTAATGGGTGTCAAGAAAAATATCAGGTTCAAGGGTGGCATCCAGGGACTGTCACATTATTGCGAAACTGAGCTGAAAATGAAGCGTTTGAACTCAGTCTTGATTTGTCTGATTTAAACTGTATTTTCCTTCTTCTTTTGTGTTGGTTTCTACAGTTGGCCCATGTACCTCTTTCAGAGGGGATATCAGGTGTCCAGCATAAAGAACATGCTCCTGAATGCCGTCCGTTATTTGCGCCACGTCAAAAACTGCTTCCTGCAGGCGAGCCAGCTGAGCATAGCCGACATCCACAAAATTCTGTATGAATTTAAGAGACTCCAAACAGATGTTGGCTCTAAGCTGGTAGCCCATCGCCAGCAGGTCCTCAGGAAGAAGACAGGTAAATGGAATGTCATGAAAAGGTTAAATCGAAAGCAACTGTATGTTTTACATTTCACCTCTCATCCAAGAAGAAGTGGAATGAATGTAATGTGTAACACAATGATGATAGAACTCTCACAAAAACGGTTGATATACTCTTGTTCTTGCAGAAAATCAGATCTCTGCAGGCGATCAGATCAGTTTTTTGAAAGTGGCTGAGGAGAAGATCCCCGATTTACTGGGTAAGTGTACTAACCCCTACGTATCTAGACACCAGAATACTTTAATAAATTGTCCTGTCCTGTCTTTTGTTTTTCAGACGACCTGTATCTGGACCCGAAATCAGAGGCGCTCAACTCAAAAGCCATGGGATTTTTGTTGGGCTACCTGGCTATCATCACGGGGCACTGGGCCATTGTCTTCCTCCACATGCTAAAAAGCCATGTCGCCAACGCGGAGCAGTGGAACCAGGGCACCAAATTCAGGGTTCTTGTGAGTGTTTTTCCATGGGGGAATTGTTTCAATTGCTGGATGCAAATATAATTAATTATTGAGTGTGGTCTAGACCTACTCTATATGTAAAGTCTTTTGAGACAACTTTGTTGTGAATTAGCGCTATATAAATAAAATTGACTTGACTTGACTTCCTGCTATTGCTTTTCTTCGGCAAGCAACCATCTGACCATCAAGCAGCGGAATCAGGTGGCCAAGTCGATGTGCCATGATCTGAGTACGGCAGAGCGATTTTATGTTGCTCTGCCAGACAAAGACGCGGCACTTAAGACTCGGGAGCTATAAATAAAATTGACTTGACTTGACTTGACTGAAGTTATGAAAATTGCTGAAGCTGGCAAAAAATTTTATTTGGAAATGTGTTTCATCTAGGTGGACGACCACAAGACCGTCCGATCATTTGGACAAGCCACCGTATGCCTGAAGAAGAAGGAATACGACTGGCTCGTAATGCTGGATGCCATCAGCGCACATCGGAAAACGGACAATTCACCCAACCTCTTCCACTTTACGGATGGGAGAAGGGTCGAGAAACCGGCTCGCCTCCTGGAAATGGCATGGTCGGATGCGGGGTGCAAGCTGCCAGTTTCCTTTAATCAGATCCGCAGCAGTGTTGCCACGCAGGTGAGTACCGTCCTTCCAATTGTCGGATGCAAAGAAATTAATTATAGAGTGTGGTCTAAACCTACTCTATGTGTAAAGTTTCTTGAGACAACTTTGCTGTGAATTTGCGCTATATAAATAAAATTGACTTGACTTGACTTCCTGCTATTGCTTTTCTTCTGGCAAGCAACCATCTGACCATCAAGCAGCGGAATCAGGTGGCCAAGTCGATGTGCCATGATCTGAGTTCGGCAGAGCGATTTTATGTTGCTCTGCCGGACAAGGACGCGGCACTTAAGACTCGGGAGCTCCGCATGAAGTCTCTCAGGCTAGAAGCGGGCGTTGAGGGACAAACTTCATCAAAGGGAAAAGATGGCTGATGTGGGAAGAAGAAGAGGCAGAGATCGGCCAGTCCATCCACCTCCACCTCGGAGGATGAACGGTTCGTCCCTGATGACGAGATGGAGTTTGAAGAGGAGAGTCCCTTGTCCGAGGGAGAACTTTTGGAGCTGAGGAAGAGATGCCGTGTTGAGCTGGAACCTCAAAGCAAGGCAAGTGTGTCTTGAGAGCTCCAGTTCGTCACGGGTTGCAGCGTCAATCTGAGGAGGCTTGGCATCACTGAGGGTGTTAGGGGCAAATTGGCTGATCCTGCATCGCCCGTTCCCTTGGTGCCAGAGACCCAGGCTGAGGATCAGGCTGAGGATGCCGCCACGTCAATGTGCGTGGTGGCGGAAACACAGGCCTCGGATCAGGGTAATGGTGAGGATGCCGCCACGTCAATGTGTGTGGTGGCGGAAACACAGCTTACAGATCTTAGTTAGTAGTAGTTTTCAGTTCTCAGTTCTCAGGATCATGCTCCTTGATTATTCTTCATAATCTTGTTATTGTTGTTCTTGTTCAGAGGATCATGCTGCCTTAATATTTTTCTATAAGGTTGTTTTTTTGTCATGTTGTTGTTGTTGTTGTTTCCCTCAGAAGAATTTGTTTATTGTTTGTTTAAATTTGTGTTATGTTTTTTAATCATGTGGATTTTGGAGCCCTGGGTGATTTTTTTGTTAATTTATTTTACATTATAATAATGGATTAATATTTGTACTACCTCAGGTATTTATATTTTAAATTTTTGATATTTATGTTTATTTTTTTGAAATCTCTGTTCCACATTGTTTACGGATTTTTATTTACTGAGTAATTTAAGGAAAAAAGTAAAACAGTTTCCTTAAACGGGTGCAGTGTTTGTCCTTTCTTCAACCTTCTAATCACAAATTTATCAGCACAGGCCCATCTAGCACATGCAAACTTTAAAGTAATTTTTATGTGTCTTCCCGACAGCTAGCAAGACAAAACACACCTCTACGCGTTCAGCGCAATGCGAGGTTTTGTTAAAACTTTGTTGCTAATCGATAAGCCACTGTATGCAAAGTTAATTCAAATTCAATTTTCCCGCTTCCAGATTTATATCTATGTCACCTTTTTGACCTTTACTTTCAAACCCTCATAACTCGACAAGTTTCCTCGCTCTCCCTGTCCAAAGCTGTCAATGTGACCCTCGTTCCGATAGGCCACTCCCCTGGGGAGATATGACGCATTTTCCAAATCTGGATCTACGGGTCCCGCGTCAAATAGATACAAATCTGGGTCTCCATAGATACAATCCTGGAATCCAAAAACGTATTCATTCAGTGAGCGACAGGGAAGTGAGATAAGACATGGGACCTTGACACACACCCCCGACCCCACCCCCATTTATGTGTACCCTGAATCCAATGGTGCCACTCCCGAGTCTCTACGATGTATGGTTCCCGAGTTATGGCCAATTGAGGGTTCCCATATAGGTCAATGGGAGGTGTGAAATGTGTCACAGCCAAAAAATGTTCCACAGAAAGTGGATTAGAGCACGTTTCAGACCATTTGGAGTGGATTGGACATGGTTCGGGAGACACCAGAACTGGGACAACCTCCTGAAGGCAGCCAGATAGAGGCATGGAACCTTGACCCTACAATCCCTACAATCTCTCTCCTCGATCCCTACAATCCCTCTCGTTGATCCCTACCATCCCTCTGCACATGACCCTCTTCCCGTCTCCAACAAGTCCCTGTCACCATCCAATAATGATGATGATGTGTCATACTGGTAGCTTCATATAGTCATCATCCTCCCGATGGGTTGGATCGTTAAATATGTTTTTAGAGGTTCTTCAGCCTGTGTGTGTGTTACCTGGTGGCAGGTACTGACAGTAGCCGGTGGAGTTGACCAGGATGTTGGTGTGGAAGGAGGCATCAAACCTTTCATCAGCACTGCAGAGAGAGACGGATTGACAGTCAGTGTCCATCACAAGGTCACAGAGTGTCGAGTAAATCATAGTTTCATCGAGGCTACAGCTGATTACACACATTTGTACTATTATCCATAGCCTCTAACCTTAACTAGACCCATTTCTGATGAGAACTTTAAAACTCACCTCTTACTTTCAAGGTCTAAAACTTAGGAAATATGTAATTTTAAAGCAGGACAAATATACACACAGACAGGACGCACGATAAATCACCAAACCCAGTAAAGAAAACTTGTAGTTGTAAAAGGTGAAATTTAAGGGGAAAATGATTTAAGGACTAGTAATTCCAGGTTGGAAAGGGATTTTTAAATCATTTTTTGATGTTTTGAACGTATGTCAGCCTTTACAGCACATCACATAATTCCAAGTGAAACCAAAACAAACCAGATAAATATAAGACAATATAACAAAATCATGAACTTCGGTTGGATGTTTAGCTGTGAAAGCACCTTAGATGTCCTTTTCTGAACGTTTTCTAGGCCTGTCTAATGAGAGGAGGAGCATAGGGCAGACTAGTTAAGTTTGAAAGCCTCACACCACAGTGAGTGAGAGCTTTTTTAGAGCTTAACTTTTTAACTTTCAGTGATCATTAACTTTTTTCAGCCTATGATGTTGAACATTGAAGCACGCACGGTGCAAGGCGTCTGCTGCACTCAGCAGCAGCCTCTGAAGGCAAACTGAATTTCAACTTCAGTATCATGAAGTTGAAAACACCAAATGACGTGTTTTAATGTTTGTTTCATTAGTTAAAAATATGAAGGATTATAAAATATCACCTCCATGAGGTTGTTCAGTCAAACAGTGACAGATCACAGGCTGAACATTTTATCCTCGCATGCAGCCGCAGAGAAGATCAAGTTGCGTGCAGTTTATAATAATGTTCTTCTGTCTCAGTAACAATTATTAATACCACCAGATAATACACTAAAGTGGTCAGGTTTGGAGCCCACATACTTTGGGATAGTGTGCCTCTGTTTCCAGGATAGAAAATGTGTCATATTTCAGGAAAATATTAATCCCCCTCCAATGTTAAACTCAAGTTGTCACCCATGCTTGCTAGCGTGTGAGCTACTGGGCTACTACAAGTGGAAAAGTGAGAGTTAGGACAGCTTAAAAATTATCCTAAAGTTTCAAGGATGCTTGTGTAATACAGATTTCAGTTAGGATAGGGACATGTTTACTTAAAAGCTGCTCATCTGGAACAGCTTTTTTGAATTTAAATCAGGTCCTAACCCTAATCACCATGGTTACCAAACAGTTAAGACTGGATTTTGTAAATTAGGAAGTTTCTGAGTACGTTGGCAATTGAAAGAAGAAAACTCAGAAGTGTAACTACAGTAAGTTTGCAGTAAAAGTTGACCCTGTGCCCAGCAATAATTCAGAGTCAGGATCTGGTCCTGTTCATTGCCCCCTCTCATTAAAGCCAGCCAGGTCAATATTCCCTCTGACACTCCACCCTGCCTCCCCCCTCCCTCCCCACCACCACCAGGATCAAACTTTGCTCCTGAACGCTGCTCGGTTAATGAGCCGAGACACTCGTCAGCATCCAGCAGAGAGCCTCCCCCAGCCGCGGCTCTGATGTGTGTGTTAACAGTGAGGAATTAATCCTGACAGGGAGAGAACCTATCTTTAGTGCTGATAACGGGAGGGAATTAGCTGAATTAGCTTGTTTACTGAATCAGAACTGAGGGATGAAAATAAACCGGCGGTTGTCTTTGGCCTCGTTCGGGGCGTCTCACCGTGAACTAAAACATCCTCAATCCACCGGAGACAAATTGATCCTGTTGTTCCGTCTCCTCTCTGACATTTTAAAGAAGACGACACAGTAGAGCCAGATCGACTGTTTCTCTGATCTACTGTTTAGAAGTCCAGAAAGTTTGACTCTGAAAGGGTTTTGGCAGAATTTTACAGGGTTGGATGTTCAGTGTACGATCAAAACGAATGACTGACTAAATTATGTTAATGGTTATCAGTGATATGGTTTGCAAACAGAGGAATAATAATTTTGTTGTGTCAAGTTAATGATGACAAGGAAACAGCTTCAGAGGTCACAGAGTCGTGGCCTAGTAGCCTCCTGTTTTTACTGGACAATGAAATGTATCTTTTATAAAGACAGTTTTGCATAAATTGTCATTTTTTCTTTGGGACCCCCTGTAATTTCTGGACCTGAAAGTTGGTGTAAGGAATAGATGTGGTGGATGGATGGGTCAGGGACCAGAATTCATGTCCCGAGTGAAATAAAAGGTCAGTGTTGATTTCTTTTTAAATCATATAACATATGTAAGTTGAGCTATGTGAACTTAAGTAACAAAACAAGCTATTTAAACCCAAACAATGTTTCCTTAGCCTGAACAAGTAGCTTTTTAAATTTTATTCTGAAAGTCTACCCGGACATTGCATACTTATTAGGACTGCCCCCCTAATGGTCAGTGCCAAGAGTTAGTTAGTTGCAGAAAAAAATCAATTTTGTGAGCTGTGCCTGGCTGTTAGACCCAGGGATTGTTTCAGCACACAACACAGCACATAATGTGGCTGCACAGACTCTGGTTCTAAATGTCACCAGCGCAGGATGGTAGCACTCGTATCCGGGATATTTTGGCTTCATTTTTGTATAGTTGGAGAAAGTCACACCACATAGAAAACTTTAAATAATATCCATCCATCCATCCATTGTCCGTAACTGCTTATCCTGACAGGTCGCGGGGTGCTGGAGCCTTTCCCAGCTGACACTGTGCGAGAGGCGGGGTACACCCAGGTACAAGTCGCTAGTTCATTGCAGGACAACGTATAGAGACAGACAACCATTCACGCTCACATGCACACTTACGGACAATTTAGAGTGATCAATTAACCTTTTATGCTGCATGTCTTTGGAGTGTGTGAGGAAGCCGGAGTACCCGGAGAGAACCCAGGCGGATATGAGGAGAACATGCAAACTCTGCACAGAAAGATCCTGCCCCAGCCACAAACTCCCCAGCCTTCTTGAACCCTCTTGCTGTGATGGCTACAGTGCTAACCACTGCAGCTCGCTTTAATATAATTACTCCAGTACAAAAAAGTAATTGCTCAGCTTTTGTAGAAAATTATAACTAGTATAACAGTGTTTCTATATTTCTTATCATCACTGGTATCACCGGGCGTCACAGAAATCAGATTTTCAACTAAACAAACTGAAGGTCAGTGCTCCAAAGTTAAAAACAAAGCACAATGTTTGGTACTGCTCATACAAATTCAGAAGACACAGTTCAGATTCATGAATTCAGCTGTTTATCTGCAGCAGTCAGGTCATGTACCTGTTGTACAGCAGGATGTCGGGCCTCCAGATCTGGTTGTCGGGGAATCTGACGTTGGTCACACCTGGATAGTCGGACACGTTCCACTGCAGGTAGAAATCTGTCCAGTACTGCAAACACAGACACACACGTCAATGCTAATGTACACACCAACCCTGCCTTGTTTTGTTCATATTTGTTTTAGGTTGTACACAAAGAAATGATATTTTAAGTCACTCAGAACAAGTTTTTTAAGTGTGTCTTAAGAGAAAATGTAACATAAATAACTAAAACTTTTAATTCTGGGGTGGGAACAGTTGTTGGTGTTGATTTTACAGAAATCTGGTCCTTCTTTTCAGCCTCAGAGGCACAGAAAACTATTTGGGATCAGGCCGCTGATGTAACAAGACAAACTAAACAAGTGTGACTTTATGCAAAAGAGCATGAAAAAGCAATCATGGACCACAGCCGGAGGCGTGCTGATCGCGTCTGCTGGAAAATTTAGTAGCTCAGCTGCTGAAAACACCCGACAAATATGCAGAAAAATGTATCCTACAGTCTCCATCAATCAAATTCTGTACTGATCATGTCTTTGAGACGAGGTGAGCTCCTCGGGGATTGATCAGGCTGCATTTTTGCCCTAAACCACAGCACTCTTTCACATTTACAGGGTAGATTTATTCATCATTTTACAACACAGGGTTGATAACAAGATTAAGGTGTAGTTCTCTTTTTGCTACTCACAAAGGACTGTAGTATGAGGTCTGGCTCCACACACGCACATTCTGCTAGAAGGGAATAAACACCCTGCCTTGTTTGCATTTCTTTAAACCAATCAAAAACATCTTAGTTGGAGCTAAACCCAGGATGCAGCGATGGTGCTGCTGCAAAATAGCGTTGAAGGGGAACTTGTTTCGATGGAACATTTGCACATTGGGAGGCAAACTTTGACATTAAAATTACTACACCACTGCAAAAGAAAAGGTAACAGTTTTTTGCTTGTTTCTGTTCGTACCATTAGCATCCCAGGTGCTAATTTGCCATTTTCAGCATGTAGGCTGCAGCTCAGAAGCTGTTCTTGTTTCCCGGGGACTTCGGAAACATAGATAGCAGATGCCGCGATGCCACTTGAAGCAAACGACCATTGCAGGATTTATACCAACCGCGTGTATCCAGTGAATCTGACTAGTGTCCTCTGGACTCTGCACAAACACCTTCTCTCCCCTGTATTACTGATGCTCTCAGCGTAGTGTTGTTCTGGCTGGTTTCAACAACTCACTGAAGAGTTTTTGTTTTGCTGTCCCGAGCCATGCATATCCCATGACAGTTTGTAATGTTTCCAGTCAGGATGCTTTCAGTTGCTCCTTTGTAGAAGTTGACAAGAACTTGGCACAGGAGTTTTTCCTTCTTAAGTTTCCTCAAGACATACAGCTGCCTCTGAGCCTTCTTTACCAGGATGGAGATGTGTGATGTCCATGACAGGTTCTCTGTGAACCTAAAACTGTTCACCTTCTCCACCTTAGCTCCACTGATGAAGAGAGCAGTGTGTGTCCTTGGTTTTGCTGATGTTGAGCAGTAGGTTGTTTTCTGTGCTCCACTCTGCAAGGCTGTTGATTTCCTCCCGATATGAGTGACTGAAATCCGTCCGATAATGGTGGTACCATCTGCAAACTTCACAATAGAGTTTTCTCTGTTGATTTATGTACTTACATTATCCCAAATGTTTCCAAAAATGTTCCAGGGCAGAGAAGTTTGCAATTTGTTCAATATAACATATAACATTTCACAGTTGTTGCTTGCTAGTTGCTAGTTGTTAAAATTTCTGAACATAAAGTGAGTAAATCTTAACATTACCTCATCAATGAACATGATTCCTGCCTGAGTGATGTCAGATTTTCATCAGGTGGTTGTTTAACAGTAAAGACAACAACTCCCATGATCCCACACTACTTCACAACATCATCAAACTATGTCTTTTGTTGTTGTTTTTTTATATTAGAGACCCCAAGCGGCAAAGCCTACATATTGTGCGTTTCACTGTTTCACTGTTTCTGTGTTGCACGTTTTAATTAGCACATTGCTAATATTGTAGCATCATAGTGCCTTTTATTATATCTTTTCTAACATTAATATTGGGAAATCATTGCTCTGAATGCTTAAACAATTTCCTGAACCTTTTTTTTATCTTATATTATGACTTTTGGCAAATTCTGTTGCATTCACAGCAATGTTTATTAATGTGCACTTTTCCTGTTTAATAAACTGATAAAACAAGTTAAAATAAATGAATGAGGCCAAATTTTGTGACCCAACCTTATTACCATCACATCTAAAAGGTGTCATCTGTTAAGTAGCTAACTGGCAGGATTTCAAGACTGTTTTCTGCACAATTCAGTCTGACAACTGTCCAGAAGTGATGAGTCGTGTATTTTCTGCCTGAAACCAGCTGATAAGCTGCAGCTCATCTTTGCTTGACCTCCATACTGCAGCTGGTGAAATCTAGATTACAGCGATGGATCTTATGTAACAGCCGTCGTTCGCTCTGTGTGTTTTGACGCAGCTGTGTGAGAGAAGAGTGTGTGCGCTGCCAACAAACATCAGCACGCTGCTGATGTCTGATTAGCATACGTAGCTCTCGAGGTCGGCTCGGCCCTCATTACATGTCCGGGCCTCTCCGAGCTCTCTGGTCTGCGCTGATGGTTTGAGGCCGTGAAGGCTGAAGGTTGCTCACGTCTCTCTCAGGCTTGTTTACTTCCTGTCACTGAGCTGAAATGTTTTCCCCAGAGGAATCTGCTGAGAGCAGAACTGTCACAGACATCTCCCCCAACAAACATCACAAGACCAGACTCTGAAGTTCACGTCCGAACAGTCTGGGTCTGAGGACCTACAAACGTCTAAGAAATGCTTCCTCACATGTATTTGATGTCTAAAGTTCCTGAAAATGTACAAAAATTTTAATAAATAAGTTTAAAATCAGTGACATGAAGACCCAGCGGCCTCTTTCATCTTTCATCTCGGTCACCAGCTCAACATGAAGCAGAAAGTGTGTTTACACGCAGGCCGAAAATTCTGTTTTCACCCAATTAAAGTAATATCATCACTTTGTAAAGCATCACACGAAAACATCTTAGAGTTACCGCAGTAACCTGGATGTTAGATTCACATGCAGGACGACAACAGACAATTATGAAATTAATAAATGTCAAACGATTACATGTTGTGGTAATTATGACCAGTTATCAGATTATTAGTGTGCATAAAAATACACCCACAGATTCAGTTACAGTTTGTAAACAATGAACGAGCTGCACGGTACGGCGGGCCACAACAGCTTGTCAACGAGCCGCTGCAAACACGAGCAGTTTTGATCGCGTCCTCAGCCCAGTCAACACATTTAATAGCTTGCAGCCGTAGATGCCACCGATTGCTCTGAAACAGTCGTGATCCTGTCAGAATTTTGACCGGAGGGAGATCGCTACCTCTGTTGCTGAAGTGCGTGTGCAGCTTTTTGATGACATCAGCTATAAAAGGGTCTATAGAGGGGATACATGTGACACGACAGTAGGCGGAGTCACTGCAGATACACCCACTGAGTGGCAAAAAGGTGACTGAGTGGCAGTGTTAGCATTCAGCTTGAAAGAATTTTTTACAAACGGCCAAAGGCTAAAGAAAAGAGAAGCAAATGGATCGTATTACCCCGCTCCAAGCTCAGGTCCATATAAATGTCAGGAGACCTGATTCCTGTCCACATGTCAATGTCCAACAACCACTGTGTCTTTGGTCATTTGTCAGGATCACTGTTGAGTCCAACTGCCTTTAATTTACCCAGATAATAGTTTGTTTTACCCACACTTTTGCAGTTTCTCCTGCTAAAGGTCATGTTGCAGGATGTTTTGCCACTCAGTTCGACTGAAGGGACGTGTCCCAACGGGAAAGTGATGTCCTATATAGCAGCGTTTCTCAAGTCCTGATCTTCAAGGCCCGCTCCCCAGCGTGTTTTAGATGTTTCCCTGCTCCAACACTCCTGATTCAAATGATCACGTCATTCTCAGGCCTTGAGGACCAGGATTGGGAAACACTGCTATATAGCAACAATCCTGAATTTTGAATATAATCAAATAATAATCAGTTAATCTTTGCAGCTCCAAGTGTTTTATGTTCCTTGATAACTGCAAAGATTTGTGGCTGTGGTTATGTGTTTTAGCCTCAGGCCGCTAGATAGCAGTGTTGCTATCCATTGTTGCTGTTCTGATCACATAAAAAAGTAAACTTTTAGTCAGACTTTGTTCAAATGGTGGCGTGTTCTTTATAAAATGACAGTTTTCCTAAAAATAGATTTAAAAAACAGTAATATATCAACTCCAATATAATGAATCAAAGCCTGTGTGCGTAGGATTTAGTTGTACTTAGTGTTAACTTGCAGATTGCACCTTGTCTCACCCTCCTCTGTCAAGCATGTAGGAGAAGCTACAGGAGGCTCGAAACCTGTCAAAAAGCGAAAGGCTGCATTTGATTTTGTCTGTTTTGGGCTGCTGTGCAAACATGGAGATGCAACATGGCAACCTGCATGGAAGAGGACCTGCTGCTCCCTTCTAATTAACGAAAACAATTCTTACTTTCTGGTGATTATACACCACACATTTCTGCCATATTCTGCTAATAAACCCCCTATTTAACTGTGTAAGATTACACAATTGACCTTTAAATTACATCATTGCTTTCCTGTTAAGACAGACTAATCCAAAAATCAGAAGAAAGATGAGAAACTGTCTCGTATCAAACATTTACATGTATTTTTCATGAGCAGGTGAGGATATCTGCGCTCTCTTGGCTCGTGTCTAAAAAGGTTCAAAGGCTCAAAGAGCCAGAACAAGACGAGACCAAAGGAAACCTGCACACTATAAAGGAAAGAAGTCAACATGATGCAATAATATACAGCTAAAAAAAAAAGAAAAATTCAAAGAGGAAAAGAAAAATGCACAAAAAAGTGAAGACATCCCAGCAGTTCGTAGGCTGGACCGTCATCAACAGCGTTGTTAAAAACAGACGATTTAAATAGTTCAGGCCAGAGATGCTGTTAGATATCATGGATTTATTCTGGGCTCGTTCTGTGGTACATTCATTTTTGGTCTGATTCTGTGTTTTCTAACAGGATTATCCTCCCTGACAGAGTTATTGGTTATTTTTGGATCTCTGAGCACATTTTAATTCTTCCTTTTCAACAGGACTAAACATGTAAAGACCAGCTGTCGGCAGAGGAACCAGCAGCACGCTGAGGGTTTAGTTTTGTCGGGGACTTTTACAGCTGTAGGAGCTAAAATAGCAGTTTGTCTTCATGTTGGCGTGAGAGGAAATTTCATGGGATTATTCAGATCAAAAGGTGCTACAGGCTGCTCAACATGAAAAAGGTTCATCACCAGAGAAACTGTTGAATCTGATTAAATTTCTTCTGGTTTGGTTCGTGAGATTCATTTTATTTTTTTGTTATTGTGTGAATCTATTTCAACCCTTTCAAACACTGAAGTTACAATTAGGTCTGCAACTAACGAATATTTTCAGTGTTTATTAATCTGTTGATTATATTCCTGAACAAGTAATTAGTTGTTTGTTTTATAAAATGTCAGAAAATGGTGAAAAATATTGATCATTGTTTCCCAAAGCCCATGATGACGTCCTCAAATGTTTTGTTTTGCTCACAAACCAAACATATTATTATATTGTTGACAGAGAACCTGTCATGGACATTACACATCATTAATCAGTTATCAAAATAGTTGGAGATTGATTTAGTAATCGATTCATTATCAATTATTTGATTAGTCATTGCAGTTTTAGTCACAATAGTAAACAACCTAACAGACAGAGGCAGTGGTAGATCTGAAGTTGGCTGCTGACTCAACAGAAATCATCTTTGTTGCTGGTTGTTACTCAGAGTCGGACTCTTTGCTGGACCAGTTTATTAGATTTCATTACAAAGGAGTCAGCTGACCTGATCGATTGTTTTACAGCTATCAATCGGACCCTGTGTGTTTCCAGGGAAACAGTTTTGTTTTAATTTTGAGAGCAAATTGCCCCACAGTGTGAATACATTATTATTTTTATCTTTTATTTTGTTGGTAACCTGTTTGATCATAATTTACACTCGAGGTGAGCATTACCATCGTTATTGGAACGATAGTGATGCGGTCGGGGGTAATGGATTACATGTAATGGGATTACAAAATCTGGATCCAAAAAAAGGCACCTGTGTTGCATTACAGTTACAGATAAAAAGACGTAATCAGATTACAGATACATTTCGTAAAAATGGGGATTATTAGTAGGATTTTAAAATAAAGAATGATATACTACCACGCACAGTTCACACACAGCTGTCAATTTATTATCATGACCTCTGGTTAAAAAAATGCTTCTCTGGGTGGAAATTTCACCGTTTTTTGTCCTTAAATCAACTAATCAATCAATAAATAGTGCACAACAAAGGAAGGAACAGCTCGACAAACTAATAAATCCTACAAGGAACATAAAACATTTAGAGCTGCAATGATTAATCTATTATTAATCAACTATTAATCTAATCTGCATCTATTTGATAATCGATTAATCATTTTGAGACTTTTTAATCGAAAAAAAACTCGAATTTCTCTGATTTTAGCTTCTTAAATTGAATATTTTCTGGTTTCTTTACTCCTCTGATAGTAAACTTTTTAGTTGTGGACATTTGAGGACGCCATCTTGGACTCTGATCAACATTTTCACCGTTTTCTGACATTTTATGGACCAAACAGCTAATCGATAAATTGGGATATTTACACTATATTTTATATTGAGGTAACTGTACTGGAATATATTTTTAAAGTAACCCTGCCAACGCTGTGTTTAAATGAACCTCTTGTTGGGTTTAATTTGTTGATCTTATTAAACCTTTTATGAACTATTAAACAGTGTTTTCCTTTCATGTTTCTAAGGATGCTGAGTTCAGTAATGTTCTTCTAGGCACCAACAGCTTGTAAATAAAAAGAACACTGAACAAAATAATTAAACCATTATAAAACCAAGCTCCTCATGAGCGCCTTAAGGTAGAAATCTGCTCCAAAAATGTTGATATTTATTCTGTTTTTAGTCTCCAAATGAGTCAAACTTTTATAGTTTGCCAGGAGAAAAACTTCAGTAACACTCTGACATTAAAAATCCCACACAGCTCCCAGTGCAGAAATGTTTCTTCTCGCTTAGAGACATTCATCCCCTTCATAAAAAAACACAATGACTCCAGCAGCAGCAGCAGCAGAGGAGGAGGAGGAGGAGAAGGAGGAGGAGGAGAGGCGAACGCCAAATTAAATTAAGCTAAAAGACTAGTTGGTCCTGGGAGGGTGCTGCGGAGAGGAAATGCCGAGCCTCCGGGGAGGAACCAACCTTTCCATCCGAGAGGAGCAGATTAGGCCGGATTAGTGCATCGCCACTTTACAAACACACATTCCACAGGACCTGATATGAAACCTAATTAAATTTGGACAGCTGCATGAAATGGGTTTAGGAAGCACTCTTAATGAATTCCTACGCTCTCCATTAGCTCTGACATTCACACCAGAGTCAGTCCTGCCTGGCAGAAGGCAGAGGGGAACAGCTTTTTATCGCGTCAGACGCAGTTAAAGCGAACAAAGGAGCAGCAGGAGTTGATATCAGAGAGGTGTAAAGTGCAGGAGGTGTCGGCTGTTGAACCCACGACTCCGACGGAGGGAGCAGCGGAACAGCAGATGAAGTATTTGTGGAAACAGAAAAAAGAAGTTGGCACTCTGCTCGCCGCCCGCTGGATCGAGTTTTTCTCCATCGCAGCAAACTTATCTGGGTCAAGTAGCAGAGCCGGAGTTGTGAGATTCCTCCAGAGTCCCTCTGGAAGCCGAACTGAAGGAAGGATGGGATGATGTGCCTGCCGGCTTCCATTTATTATCACTGTTTACTTGCTTTCTGTCCCCCGGAGTCAGTTTACGCACCGTCCCCGTTGGCCTGACCGGCGCAAATGGACCCATCTGTAACGGCTGGAAGTGACACAGGTTTAATTTTCTGTAATGGACCCGTAGTCCCGAGCCAGGAGAGCAGCGTGACGGCAGGGGGAGGCTGAGATTTTGACCCACTGGTGATGCATTTACACAAAGTTAAAGATCATTACACTAACTTCAAAGTGTCCACGGCCAAACCAAAGCACAAACACCTAAAGGGGCAGAAGTCGAGTCAAATTTTATTCATAGCGCCTGATATAACTAGTCACAGTTTGCCTCAGGGAGCTTTACAGTCTGTACACCCTCTGTTAAACCCTTGATTTGGGGAAGGAAAAAAAATCCCCCGAACCCTTTGAACTGGGGAAAAATGTTCTATCGTGTTATCTTATATTGTTTAAAACATGACTCGAGATGGACTCTAAGTGAATAAAGTCAAACAAGGCTTAAGCTGGTAAGAAATGCTACGAATAGAGTTTGTGGTAGGGAATACTTTAGAAGTCTGGAAAACTTCTACCCAATGATTGTTGAAACTTCCGACAATATTAACACATCCAGACAGCACAGCTACAGGCGTACCTGACCTTCATTGCATCAGACCTTTGTCATCACGTGGTTAAAGTTGGGAAACGGTCACAGTTTGATTATGTTCAGGCACCAAAAACTACTTGGTTAGGTTTAGGAAAAGATCATGTTTGGGTTCAAATAAGTGTGTTAGTTCCAAAAGTTCCGTACAAAATTTAAGTTACTTTACTTATGTGGCAGAAGTTCACTTAGTGTGGCTTCCTGGGTGAAAGTCTGGGAGTGTTTGACTCATCGATCCACCCCTTCGCGATCAAGGCAGTCTTTTCAAAACTGGTCCAAATGACTCATAATGTGTCTCTGAGATAACTAAGGACACCAGGCAATAAAAATGATGAGAGCAAATAATGACGCCGCTGGGAAAAGTTGAGAATAAGGAATGATAACCTGATGAGTCACTCAGTGGGAATAAGACATTATAAAGAAATAAGGATAAGTACCGATGAGACTGGTGAGGAAGGAACCAGTGAAATGGATTCTAAATCTGTCCAATGAATGTAGCGATGAAGCGACGGATGAGCACGAAAGAGAGGCGATGTCTGTCCCCTTCTGGCGTGCACCATGGGACCGGACCTCAGGAAAGTATGAATGGTAGTTAATAGCAGGAGACAAAGTTTTTTTGATCCTGTTTTGAATTGTCATGAATTGCAGTTTATTTTAAAAGTTAAAGTTCCAATTTGTTTGTGTAGTTTGTAGTAGATTCATGAGACACAGAGGATTATAAGTATTAAGTTATCTGTCACTCAGCATCATTGTTACCGTGGTTACAGAGACTCAAACACTTTTGCTTTTGCTTTAATGCCAGAAAATTATTTTAGCTCAAGTCCAACACCTGTAAAAAGACAGAGGGTGTCCAAATACAGATCTAAACAGCAGACAAACCACGAGTGATCAGTCATGTTTCTGTTTCTGTTGTTAATTTGACAGACATTTTGTCCAATATCTTTGATCTGATGACTGACGCAGCTGTGCTTTACTCTTTATGTCCTTTATATTTATGTTGAGAGTAGCAGAAGAAAACTTTCAAACTGCATGAAAAAGCACAAATAGAAACAAAAGAATACAGGAAATAAAATGACATTCAAAATCTCGTGTTTGATTTGTGTCCCCGCTGGGGTGGGCTGGAAAATTTCCAGGAAACAATGAATATGTGAAATGCACTTCAGCACATTCCTGACAAGTGTGAAAGAGATGTGCAGCGTCCTGACTGCCCTCTGCCAGGTGGTTCAGTATATTTCGCTGAGTGCACTGATAGAAAATCTATGATAACAATGAAAGCAAAGACAAGGAGGCTCCTCCTCCTGAATGTAGGTCAAACTAAAACTTTAATCTATCAGGGAATAGAGGGACTGTTTTTTGGGGGGGGTCATAACTCCTTATGACTTGACTTTGACATGTTTCACCTCAGACTCGAGAAGAAGACTCACCAGCTGCAGCCAGATGTTGGTGGTCAGCACCTGGTTCTTCTCATCCTGCGAACAGAAAGACAAGAGAACAATCAGCGTCTGATCTGTTTACAAATGATGAAACCGAGGATCCTGTGAGTCGCTGCAGACACGGTTGAAAAGTCTGACCACTCTCCACTGTTTCTTTCATCCCTTTAAATTAATCTTAGACATGGCAGCGCTCCAGCCGAGGGGAGGATGAATATGAATAACGTCAGTTTGATGAATGTCCGGCCTGTTAATACATTCCCAGGTGGCCGAGCGTATAGAGAAAATTAAAAGATGTTGGGGGGGGGGGGGGGGGGGGGGGGGGGGGGGGGTTCTTTCAAGGAAAAGACATTAAAGGGTAACTTTTGTGTTTTTGCACCTGGACCCTGTTTTCACATATTTTTTCAAATGTCTTGTTTTGTCCACAACTCAAAAATATTCAGTTTACTGTCGGAGAGGAGTTTAAAACAAAAACAGAAAATATTCACATTTAGGAGAATGTTGACTTTTTTCTTTGATTAAAATGACTCAATATCACCACCTGGATTTAACTAATCAAACAGGGAAGATCCTTCCATTGGATCATTACTGCAGTGATTAATATGTTTCAGCTGGTAACAAGTTATTTAACTCTAACTGATGCAGTGAGCAGCTTCTCATTTCTTAACCAACCATGTCAGAAGACATATCCTGTGGTCGTGGAAAAGATGTTACTCTGTTTCAGAAGAGTCAAATTATTGTCCTGCATCAAGCAAAGAAAACAACTAAGGAGACTGATGAAACTACTAAAACTGGGTTAAGAACTGTCCAACACATTATTAAAACCTGGAAGGAGAGTGTTAGGATTGAGAATCTTTGGGATGTGTTGGAGAAGACTTTACGCAGCAGTCTGACTCTCCCATCATCAATACAAGATCTTGGAGAAAGATTAATGCAACTCTGGACAGAAATAATGTTGCGACATTGCAGAAGCTTATAGAAATGTTGCCATGGTGAACGCGTGCCGTAATCAAAGCTAAAGGCGTCCAATGAAATATTAGTGTCTGACTTTTTTTTGGGGCCAGGCAGTGTAGATGCAGATTAGTAACAGTCAATTTAAAATAGATTAATCGCTGCAGCTGTGTGTTTTAGTGTTATGTCCATTGTTAGGTTTATTAGTTTGTCCAGCTGTTCCTTCCTTTGTTGTGCACGATTTATGGATTGATTTTATCGATTTAAAGAAAAAAAATGGTGAGATTCCTACCCGGTAAAACATTTTTTCACTCGAGGACATTATAATGAATTGGTAACTGTGTGCACAGTGCACGCTCTTTATTTAAAATTGTACTGTTCCTAATAAACCCCATTTTTACTAAATGTGTCTGTAATCTGATTACATCTTTTTTGCATGTAATTGTAATGGAATACAGTTACCTTTTTTGCATCCAGACTATGCCAGATTATGTAAATGCGCTATCTGTAATCTGTAACTCCTCAAGCCTGACACCAGCATGCTAACTACAGTAATTACATGGCCCCTGTGTGGTCGGTGTCCAACTTGAGGGACAGGTGGTGTTCAGCCACACAAGACTGAACAGTAACAGGTCTGTGATGCCTTGAGTTGTTCGGGGCTTCATGTTGATCAATGACAGAATTAAATCTACATTGATTCAACGGGTTAAAACAATAAAACAGGAAAACTTCCAAAGAGGGATGCAGAATTTTAAAGATGCTTTAAGTTGTAGCCATTAAACAACATGAAAAATTTGATACATCTGAAAACTATGTATTTCACTAAATTTATGAAGCCAAAAAATGACTAAAATTGGAAATTGTGACACAGTTCAGAAGACGACGGGTGTGCATAAAGCAAAAATGTATCCTGGGGCTTTATTTGTATACTGTTGATCTGTGTCTTCCTTCTCCTCCTCGCTGCATGCTGGATCGATGATATTTGTGTGTTGTTGTTGAAGCAGCGCTCTCACTGAACCGTGATGTTGATTAGTTACCTGGTGGAAACCTGTGCTGATATAAGACGCTCTCAAGCTGCAAGAAATGACCCAATAAATCATTTTGCAGCGGAGGTATTGACAGTACGCAGGAATGTTTTATCAAAGTCACAAAGGCAGCAGGAGCCTGAATGTGTCTGTGAAGCTTATTGTCCTCCTGAGCTGCAGAGAGAGGAGGGAAGAAACCAGAGCTCTGCTCCTTCCAGCCTCACCCTCACCTGGGAGACACCGACCGGAGCAGCTGGCCAGAAAGAGAACCTACTCGCCAGGATATTAAACTCAGAGGCAACGAGGCAGAGCAGCAGAAGCTGTGCTGAGATGATACACGCTGATATCTGCCGCCAGACACACGCCTCCTGACAGGCTTCTGTTAGACACTGAGAGGGAAGATCTCTGTGTTTAAAGTCACGATAGCTGCTTTTCCACAGCAGGGACTTCACCTGCTGACTGGGAACCTTTGGAGGAACTCACTGCAGGGACCAGGGTCTAAATTAAGTTGTGGGGACTTTATTTCACCCCTAAAAAGTCCCTGTTCAGAGCATAGTACTTTCCAAAAGTAGAGGAAGTTGTGTGAGGCTTGCAGCACTGAACATATCTGATTTGTCAAGCACTCGCATTTTATTCCGGCTACCAACATTCTGTAGACGCAAACCAGTTTGTCTTTTGTTCATTGTGCTTTAACACAATTATAGGAGAGAGACAGACTGATGATCAGTCCAGTCCAGGCTTTATAAGCTTTTATGCTGAGGATGAATTCCAGCAGAAATTGGATTGATGACCTGCAATGATGAGTTGTCCGTGTCACAAATGTCCCATGGGGTAGAAAGACAAGAGAAGGGCTCCAAATGAGACTGAGAGAAAAAACACTGGTGCAACACATTTGATTTAATAATAATTTAAAAAAAATATCAAAGCATAAAGGACTTACAGGAGAGTCTGGCAGGCACAAACCTAAACCAGAGAATCAGTCCAGCAAAGGCAAACAAATCCAAGGAAATGAGCAAAATCCAAAATCAAAATCCAACAAAGAAGACACTGATGATGCAGCAGGGATGCTTGACTCAGGGACAATTACATGATGGAAACACAAACATTGTGTACTCCGGGGGGGCTAATGAGGGACAGGTGAAACTGATCAGCAATTAAAAAGGTGGGAGGGCAGGAGATAAAGCAGCAGAAATGAATTGTCTGTTTGTAAACTGGTCAACATTCACTTACATTGGGCCTAATGCAAGAACATTTTTGTATTCTCGTACAAACACGCCACGTCAGATTCAGCAAATGCTCATGATTTCAGATGTGTAAATGATCTGCCTGTGCGTATCTGAGTGCACGTGCATAAGACTTGTAAATTAGCATAATTAACACCCTAATAATACCATATAAGGCTGCGCTTCCTGCTCCGTGTCAGGAAGTGCTCATTTATGAAAATGGCATCAAAGAGAAAAAAAAGAACTTTATGACTTTGGAGTTTGACGTCCTGCTTTCAGAGATCCATAAAGGAAAATCTGCCATTTTAACAGCATCAGCCGTGAAATTAAAAGACCTGATAAAGCAAATAAACAGGAAAACTGAGTGCTGTTAATGCCATGTTACCGGAGGGTTGGACTGTCACTGACAAAAAGAAGAAATATCTCAATATGAAAATGACTTCAGGGTAAAAAAAAAAAGGACTGGCCACAGCCACAGTAAGGGGCGATCGATGACTGCATCAGAAAACTTGCATGTGCAGATAGGATAATGTCGACATAATTATGAAGTGTAATTTATTTTTCAAACTCAAAATGTCTTTAGATTAATGAAATATTAAGTCAAGTGGAAAAACCTCAGTTTGTAAACCAGCAGACTGACTGCACACGACTCTACGACAGGTCGGAAATTGTGTTCGTATGTGAAAGAAAATTCAAAATATGAGAAAATTGTTGAATGCCGCAAGTTCCCTTAAATCACTTGTACGCACCACTTAAGAACAAATCTGTTCATACGAGTGGTTCTTGCATGAGGCCCAATGTTTGGAAGATTCTGCAGCACTGTTTTCCTGTCAAACTCCACAAAACACTGCTGGTTTTTGTGGACTAAAAAACTAAACCTTCAATTGAAGGGAGAGTTTAATGACTGAATTTTCATTTTTGGGTGAACTGAACCCTTTAAGGACCAAAATAGGAGAATGTTGTACTGGAGGAGCTTGTAAAAATGACACATATAAACAGCAGTCACTTCTTCATACACCAGCAGACTAATTTGAATGAATTATCAGGATTTAGATTCAACAAATTTTGTGAGATAAGATAAGATGCCCCTGTCGTTGCAGAGCAGTGTGCGTGTCACCTGCTGTGCTGGGACGTCCCCGCTCTATCTCGATGCTTTAATTAATATGGAGGAACTAATTTGAGTTGAGCATGAAATTGAGTTTTTGGAGGGAACTCCCCTGAGTGATGGCTTTTCACAGCGTTCATAAAGACTCGGCTGCTTTAAACAAAGCCTGCAGCTGCCAAACTGAAGCAGACTTACATAAGCAATAATAATCTGAAGGAGGAGGAGATTGTGCCTGAATGTGAAGGACAAGATCCACCTGAGATCAGAACATAAAACACCGAGAACAATCGGATCCGAGAGAGCTGAGAGACTACAGAGAAGAAAAGCTGCTTCTGTACTGAATCTGAATCTGCGTCATTATCTGACGTTAATAAGTAATGGATTACGCGGCTGGGTAATGAATGAGGACTCTAACACTGTGCTGAATGATGGAAACAGAAAACTGATGAAGTCCAGAGAGAAAACCAATCATGTAAGTCTTTTCAAAATTGATAAACAGTGACGAGACAAGTGAAGAAGGTGAAATTAATTGTAAATCTTTGAGATGAAGCAGCAGCTGATTGAATGTCTGTAGTGACTAAAGTAAAAAATGAGATTCAAAGTCACGATATTTGATGTTGAAATAAGGAAATGAATGAAGCAATGATGTTAAAGAAATGATGAGACTGGATAACGGGTCATGAAGATGACTGGATTTATTTAAAACCTCAATGTGAAGACTTTTTATGTGAATATACCCTTCAGATTTATCTCATGTCATAATTAGACAACGCTGGTGAAAAGTGTGGAGGATATGGTTTATCTGGATATTAATTCGAGTAGAAGTACGGATTCAACTTCTTAACTCAAGTACACGTTAAAAAGTACAGGCTCGAAGTATAAAAGTCTCTACTCGAGTCTCTCTGTCTGTTTCTTTTTCTTCTTTTTACTGTTTGTCTCTTCACATCTTTAAAGTTTTTTTGTGTTGTTAGGTCATTTTAAGTTATGTCTTATTAAGTCTTCAACATTGCTTTGTCTTGTTACATCTGCCAAGGAAATGTCCTCTTTATGTGTAATTGTCCAGTAATTAGGTTTAAATTGGCCTTGATGTTGGGAAGGCTGTGCGCGATGAAGCAAAATAAAAATAATCAATAATTCTCCTCAAATGCATAAACAAGAAAAATGTAGGGAGTTGAAAGTACAGATGTTGGGAGTAAAAGTAAAAAATAGTTGTAGTCTTTAGGTTCTCCTACACGCTTGGAAAGGGAGGCTGAGATGAGGAGTATGCAACCTCCAAGCTCACCACTTGATGCCACTAAATCCTACACACTGGTGCAAGAAACTTTCCTTTTTTTGGTAATTTCTTTGGCGGTAATGTTTTCACCGTCAGAATCTTGATCTTGTTAGCTCATGCATTTGCTTTGGAAGCAAGTGAAAGAAAGACAATTTATAAAGCACCAAATTTATTTTTGGTGCTTTGGAGTTTTCGTGGTCTTCTCCAAAGAGCACTGTTACAGCCTGGCTCACTGGCTGCAACATAAAGGGAGACAGACACGAGGTGGCGGGCTAAAGAACTTAATTTATTTTACAGAAACACAAACAAACCAACGGATCATCTGAGAATCAGTGGTTCAGTGGTGTAATGCATGTATGGGTGCGTGTAGTTGTGTATGTGCAAAAGGAACAAAAAAGAAGATCAGGTTGGGCTCATGCTGCTGAGGTGCTGTCTGTCTGGTGACAGCAGGAGAAGAGAGGCAGACTGCAGGCTGGGGCAGCTATTTCAATGGGGAGAGCACACCGGGCCCAGGTGTGGCCCATCCCGCCAATGACCCTCCTGCAGACAGAGGGAGAGAAGCAGCAGCAACAACAGGAAGAGCTGGTGCAAGGGGGAGGGGTCGTCACAGCACCTAAAACAGGCGCTCCTGCACAAACATTTTTGTGAAGTAATAGTGATTATTGATGCATTAATGTGCTACGTTACTTTAATATTGCAGCTGATAAAGGATGAATTATTTCTAAATTTGTTTTGTAGCTTTTGAATCCCCTCCTCCCCAGAAAGAGCTGTGATAATATAATTTACTTGTTGATTATATTTTAAAGCATTGATCTTAATCTAAAAGTAACTAGTAACTAAAACTGGACACTGATAATGATACACTGAGGTAATCAAAACCAGAGTAAGTAAAGTTTGTAAAAGCTGAACTCAGCCAAGTTCAGGCTGAGTCACTGGTATTGATCAAGAACTCTATTAAGCCCCCGCAAAATATATTATGTTTATTTAATGTTCTGGATCACTGAGAGAGTCTTTAATCACCTCTTTAACTTATTACTGTAATTTATGTTGTTTATTGTTTTTTAGAGTGATGCTTTGCCCTCTTCTTCTGGATCTTATATTTCATTTCTAAAGTTCACCGACTGCCTCTGTGCTGTAGTTTTTTCGTGCTCTAAGCACACACTGTAAGATCTGCTTGAGGGATTTAAAGTCATGCTGAAATCTACAGATTCAACCCTGAACAACACAGACGGCTCTGACAGACAGAACCAGCTTCATGTCGGGGCGGGGGGAAAAACCTGAATGACAAGAACTTTTCCTCCAGCAGAGAAACAGTCAGAAACACGGAGCAGAGAGATGAAGGCTGGGAGGGATTCATAAAAAAAACTGAAGAATGAGATGAGATTCAGTGAGATGAAGATGAGGAAACACAGGAAACTGTTTCACCAAACAGTTCTTTGGTGGAGCTGCTGACAACACAGAGACATCTGACATGGGACAAGAGGACTGATAACCAAGTAACACAAGCCGAAAATGTTGTGAACTACCACTTGAATGCATTGCATGTTTTATTTAATGTTAAGTGTATTAGTGAGGTAACTAAAGCTATCAGAAGTAAAAACTTTGTCGGAACAATTTGTACATTCTGAAGAGTATTATTCATAATTGCAAGAGTAATAAATGTTTCTTGGCTGCAAAATCAACCTTGGGCATTGGAACAAGGGACTAAGAAACTGAGAGAGGTGGAAAAATGACTGCACAATAGCAAATGAGAGGACACTTCTGTACAGAGATCGACACCTGTAACTCTGTATCTGGCTGAATAGAAGAATATTTAAAGACGATCTATCTCTCCTTTCTATCTATTTTGTTTTGACCAGTTATTTAAAATGCTAGAAGAGCTTTGTTGTCAAGGAATGTTCAATGTTGTATACGTGATCAATGCATTATCTCGATACTAAACAAAATTAGATTTAAAATGGCTTATGGGAATGTCAGGCAGGAGCAGGTCAAAACCAGATAGGGCGGTCCAACGAGACAAACAAATCCATGAAGGTGCAGGAAATGTCCAAAATCCAAAAAACTGGCAGCGTCCAGGGAAACAAGGCTAAGACCTATATAAATCACTTCCTATGTACTATACCTACTTATTTCAGAACGCTCTGGTAAAAATGCAAGGTGCTCTGGCATCTGAAATGCGAGGAATTCAGGGTGCATTAGCAGCGCACAAAACGCTCACTGCCTAAAGAAAACAACTGGACAAAGAGACGCCTCTCACTGCCGAAGCTGCACTCTGTCTGATCGAGCCCATACTGGCCGCCACATCTGCATTTGCCTCAGTTGCTATGGTACCTCTATCATTTCAGGATGGAGGCAGAAATTCTCTAAAACTATTTACATGGCTAGAAGACACAATTAATTTGGGTGAAATGAGCCTTTAAGAACTCTCAGTGCCACCTGTCAGCATCTGAGTGTTTTTATTTGAAGCTTCACACAAAATTCAGTTGAGACTCATGAAGTATTAAAGGTTTGATCTCCAGCTGCTGTTTACACGCTGAATTCTTCTCCATGTGGAGTCTCTACAGCCACCAGCTGCGTATGTGTGTGTGTGTGTGTTGTTACATGCTGTGGAACTGCAGATGAGAGGAGTCAAGCTGCCCTGCTCTCCTGCAGTGAGTCAGTGCCATACTGGGGACATACTGTGTGTGCGTGTGTGTCTTTGTGTACACACACACACAAACACACGCAAACACAGACCCGAGAACCAAACAAGAAAAACTCAGCGAGTAAAAAGTGCTGCAGCCAGAACTCTGGTGTGTGTGTGTGTGTGTGTGTGTGTGTGTGTGTGTGTGTGTGTGTGTATTGTCACATGCTGTGATCCTATAGATGAAAGTTGTCTCCTGCTGTCAGTAGCTGCAGGAGGCAGAGTGACTGTTTGTTATAATGGGTGTAAGATGTGCATGAGGTAGAAATGAATGAGTTGTATTCATTTAGTCCATCCATCACTGTTTGTGTATGGGTGTGTGTCTGTGTGTGTAAGTGTGTGTGTGTGGTTTGTGCAGGAAAGTTCATCAGTGAAGTCAGTAATGAGTGTCAGTCCTGCAGCAGCTGATTAGAGTAACAGTCTGCTTTGAACTGGAGCGCTTTGTTGTTTTTTTTCTTCATGAAACCTACAATACGTGGCCAAAAGTATGTGGACACGCGGATATAACAGTCGCACACCAGTCAGCCACAACATTAAAACCACCTGCGTAATATTGCAATATTGTGTAGGTCAGGAATAACAACAACATGCGGCCTGTAGGCCAAATCTGGCCCTCAATAGGGTGCTGTATGCATTGGATCTTTTTGACATTTGTTTTACTGTAAAGCCCTTTGCAACTTTGCTTTATTATACGTCTCTTTTGCAGGTCCCACAGCAACATCTTTTAACTGTCATCAAAATTTGGTTTCCTTGTCAACATAAGCTTTGCACAAAGCATATCTCAGTGCAGGAAACAGGAAAGTAGAAAGTTGGTCGGGGCACCAAGCTCGCTCAACTGTCACTAGAACAGAGAGCAAAGACTAAGAAACAGTAAATTTGCTCCAGAATGCATGATGACACAACCGTCAGAAGGCAGGTACTTCAGATCAATTGCCCAATCAAATCAAAGGTTGATTAAACACCTAAAAAAATTTGTCTGTGTGTGTTCTTACCACGTCCATGATCTGCAGCAGGCTGAAGCTGAAGTGAACGGTCAGGCTGTGAGAGTCGTTGCTGACCGGCCGCTCTAACGGGTTGTAGTTCCTCATCAGCTCCTTGTAGAGACGCCGCTGGTACTCACCCTGTAGGGAGCCTGGGGACAAACAGAGCGCATATAACACCTGCTGTAGGACATTAAAAGTCTAACTGTGTCCTTTCAAGATTAATTGTCTGTGTATCTCTTCCATCAAACATCAAAATGCTCTGAGAAAACACTGTTTGTGATCCAGGAACTGAGAGTCTCTCTGGACTGACGCCACAGATGTAAAGTGTTGCTGTGGGAGAGCAGGCTGACTTGTTTAAGTCAACCTGTGCATGCTACTGGAGAAAAATCTATTAAATACAATTATTTTGTGTCGTGCATGTAGTTCTAAAATGCAGCTTTCTCTTAATATTCTACTGCAAATTTATTAATAAAGTCACTCCAAAGCAGAAAGTCATTCTTTTATTTCCAACATTGTTAGTGAGGCGAGAACTGCATATATTTCCCTTATTTGTCTTTGTTGTGTACCAAAATTATTACATTCTTGTTGTCAAGATCAACCATGTTTTCTCATGTAAAGGTGCCTTTAGACCACAGTGATCATGCAGGTAATAAGCAAAACACACTGTACAGATTGCAAAGGCCCCTGAGGCAGATTGTGATTTGTGACTTTGGGCTATATAAATTTAAAAAAATGTATTTTTAAATCACTTTTATTGGCTAGAGGAAAGTTTTACAAATATAAAACCTCCACAGATAAAAAAAAACTGAATAGAAAGAGTCATCGAACTTGAACTTGTTTGCAGTTTGAGGTGTACTGTCAACAGCTTTACAGATGTCTTTGTCATAATGGTGGCTTATGGTGAAAAGATGGACAACATGACAGCTTCCCAAAAGTGAAGGTAAAACATCTGGATGCCCCCCTGGTGACTGGCTGCAGTATAGGTCATGAACTCAGCCCCCTCTATGTTAGCAGATGGGACAAGGGTCAAACTAAAACATCAAAGTACACGTCAAATACATGTTTTGCAAACATGGTTTCTGTCATTTAAAGCGCCGTTGACTCAGCTGGCTGTACGGGCAGGACCTTGCTAACGCGGCTCTGACCCTGCTCCACCAGCACAAGATGGAAGCACTCGAGTCCGGGATATTTGGGCTTCATTTTTGTACAGTGGGAAAAAGTTAAGACATGTCGTCCATCTTTATTTGCAGTCTATGGTTCAAGCTTTTTTCTCCAAGCTTTATTCAAAAATGGCACTTACACAATGTTGTGCTGGACACTTTATTCTGTTTCATGTTGTATTCTGATTGTATTTGTAGCAGCAGTCACGTTGTGAGAATTAGTCCCAAATTTCTGACTCCATCTTTGGACACGTCTCACAGTGAGATTTAGGATCGCTGTTTTGGATCAGCTATCAAAGATTTCACCACATTTCTCTCATGACTGACACCTTTTCATCTCACACAGCCCAAAGTCACAGGCTGTATTAAAGGCTTTGTGGACGCTGGTTACATCAGCCTGAGCGAAGATGAAAGCTCATCAGGGTGATTGACAGGTGCTGGGTGAGACCCTGACCAACTGTGGGGGAGGGAGTGACTAACAGCACAGTCCTGATTGTCAATCCTGTCCCTGCGCTCAGGGTCACTGTCAAGAAGTTTGAAATACAGAGGACGAGTTCCAGCCAACAGACACATTAGTGTCCATTTCCATCTCACGTACGTTTACATGTATAATGTTTTATCTCAGATCATATTCTGTCTGCTGATATATTCACTCATTTTACAGATGCATCCTGTGAGGATTTTCTTTATAAAATATGAAACTCTTTTAAGTGGGAGCTTATAACATATAAGCTTTATAACAGAAATCCTACTAACTGTTTACACAGCCCAATCTCGAAGCATGTGAAAGCAGCTTATTACGACCCATATTTCCATTTATTGTTAGGTGGCAACCTCTAGTGGATGTAGTAATTATGGCAGGAGCAAAGGAGTAAATCAGGTGACGCCATAAAAGAGAGCAACAAACTGTAGAGAGCAGGTCGGGGTGTTTGGATGAGTCAAACACACTCAGACTTTAACCCAGGAGACCGCCATTCATGTCCCCCATTAGCAAACAACCTATTCTGTCATTTAGGTATGAGGATGTATTGAATTGTTGGAAGTTTCAAGAATCATTGGTAGAAGTTTTGGTGTTTGCACTTGAGCATTTCAAACGATTCAAGATCCAAGGGTTTATTATCATATGCACAGTTAAAAACAAGTTTTCCTATAAGATGAAATTATTCCTTTTCCGTCCACTCTGAATGCCTTTAAACACTAAAAGCACACATATAAAAACTGAAGACATAAATAAAAATACAAATATAAAAATATGCATTTATGGATGTCACTAAAAACCAAGTCAATAAAAATACAAACAACTGTAAAAGCACGACATTCAAGCACAGAGCATGCAAAGACATCTGTCACAGGGGGCGCCATCTTTAATAAACTGATAAAAAAAAAAAAAAGTTGAATTACATAGAGAGAGCGTGCACATGAGAGAGCGTGGGAATATGGACAGAAATGTTGACATGATAAAAACTGTCTTTGATCATGCAGCTTGTAGTGCATGACCCAGGCTACACTGCAGACTGGAGTCTCTGTTACAGAGACAAATGTTCTATACGCTCGTCTTCCTCTTCACCTCCTTGCAGTTCTCATGCATTATGTTACGTTCCAGTTCCCAGTTGGAAATTTATATAAACTCCAGTGTCCCTGGTAGGAGGAGACTATTTAAAAGCTTACTTCATTTTGATCTCTCTGAACTGAACTTTGAGCTAATTCTTGTGAAGCATGAACTTACACAACACTAGAAACTATAAGTCAACAGTGACTGATTTTAACTTATGTACATAAGTTAACTTACAGCACGTATGTAACAAACTTGCACATGTAACTGAAGTTATATGTATGTATCTAATGTATTTACTTCAATCCAAACCCTGATCTTTTCCTAAATCTAACCAAGTAGTTTTGGTGCCTAAATGTAACCAAACTGCAACTGTTTCACAACATTGACCATGTCACGACAAAAGTCCAGAATGTGTGGCGCTATGCAATGCACATATATGTTGTGTAGGTATGAGGACGTGCTGTGTTTACTAGGCAGGGAAGCAAACTTTTAAGCTGCATCATAGGAAACTTTGGAACCAGTTTATGAGTTTGACCAATACCAGGGATTTAAACTCAGGATATCTATGTCTCTGCCTCCTCAATTTTAATGATTTTTAAAACTGAGGATTAGCTAACTTCTTAAAATAAAAGTTAAAAAGTTGATTTTAATCCTTAAAGTGGAGGTAAAGAGACAGAGCTGCTGAAGCAGACCTGTTGTGTCTGTTTATTTGAACCTTATCAGGAGAGATGATGCAGACACTGCTGACTTTAAGCTTTAATGATCCAACACATAAATATTAAAGTCAGAGGTTTTCTTTTTGATTCCAAGAAAATATGAACCCTCTGAAACATAAATTAGTTAAAAATCGTCTTCAAAGACGTGTCATGCGATTCTTCTTCTACGAAGACGTGTCAAACAGTGATTCTATGCAAACAAACTCCTCGGCAGTCACAGAGTAAATAATCTGGAAGAAGCGGGAATGTGATGAGACTGAGATGTCTGATTTCTACAGACAGACCTCAGGCCTGTCACACTTGACAGTCAGCACAGATCAAGGTTAAGCCCTCCTGTTAGCAGCAGACCTGAGAGCAGCTTTAGATTAACATGTTAGATATTGTTTGTTTACTCTGTACAAAAATTAAAGAGTAAGAATGACAGTTTGGTTGTTTTATAGGAGCTATGTGGCTAATAGCTTCCTAGAGTCTCTGTTAGTTACCAAGCATCAGCCCCCGACCAAGAAATAGTTGTCAAGAGACAAATAATTTTTTGATCCCATATGTTTGATGTTTGTCAATCACCACAAAAAGTTCAGTACCATTTAGTTTTGTTATAAACTGCTTAGTGAACTACATCTCTGGTCTCACACAATTTACATCACCAATGACAACATCCCCTCATTGTCGAAGAACAAAGGAAAAAGTCTTAAAGGACCAGTGTGTAGGATTTAGTGACATCTAGCAGTGAGCTCGCAATATGCAACACCATCTCACTGTCCACTTCCAAGCATGTCGGAGAGCCTACTAAGGCTGCAAAACCTGCACAAAACATGGCGGTCCGCATCTAGAGCCAGTGTTTTGTTTGTCTTTTCTGGGCTACCGTAGGAAACATGGCAGTTCAACATAGCAGCCTCCACTGTGAAGAGGATCCACTCCATGTAGATATAATGCTGCGTTCCAGACAACTTGGAATTTGTAAATTTCAGACCTCCTACTGGAAAAAAATACAATGGAATGCCACTCAAAGTCAGATGTCCTACTTGCAGACTCCAAATCCATCTACCCCGACTGTGCACCTGACACACTTTCAGGTTGGAAGTTAGGTATACCAACTGGGAAATTCCGACCTCCGACACCGTCTTGAATGCAGCATAAAGGGCTCATTTGAAGGTAACGAAAACACAGCAATTCTTATTTGCAGGTGATTGTACACTAATGAAAACATATTTATGAATATTAAACACCATTCCTGCCATATTCTGATAATAAATCCCTGTCAAGCTGACACACTGGACTTTTAAAAGAAGAGAAAAAGGAACGCCTGTCATGTAGTCAAGCAGAGTAAACAGAACAGATCCAAACGCAGACTGATGAAAAGATTTGGTGCGGTTCAACAGTTTAATGAAAAACACAAAACCTACTGAGCAGGTGAGGCAAAAGCAAATAAATCCAAAAAGGGGAAGCAAAATCCAAAGTGCATGAAAACAAAACAGTCCAAGAAACGTCCTTGTCTCTACCCTCTTACCTGTCTACTCTTCATCCGTATCTTTTAAATCTTACAAACATCATAAGTGTAATTCATGGCACAATTCAACCAGAATAAAGAAGGTCCCATGGTGGTCCACCAAAAGGGCAGAGAACTCCCATACAGAAATCAGTGAACAGTCATTCATACACTTGAGTTTTTTCTTTGAGTTAAACAAACATGATACAACATGCTAATCAGTGAGCTTTAGAGGTGCTGCTCAGTGGATTTTGTTACCTTTGGACAGAGCCAGGGTAGCTGTTGCCCCCTCTTTCCAGTCTTTATGCTAAGCTAAGCTAACTGAGTGGCATCAGTCCCACCTAACTCCCCACAAGAAAGTAAATAAGGGTATTTTCTAAAATGTCAAACTATACTAAACTTTAAGGTGCAGTTCACCCACCTCCACAATCAGATTCTGCCGTGAAGGAAACTTTTACTGAACTATCATGTATGAAAAACAAACATTTTTTTCCTTCAACTTTTAAATCTCAAGATTTCTAATTTGTGCCTTACTGACAAGTTTGAACACTATTGTTCCAGTAAGGAGACATGAAGGCTGACAGAAGTCTGTAGTGGAGTTCTGGAGCATGTTTGCAGCCCTCATCTCCCCTCATCTCATTTTGGATATTCTGGCCCTCGTAACAGAGGGAGCTGTCCATTGTTCTGACGGCCCGTCTGAAAAATGTCCCATTGGACCGAAAGCCCATTTGTTTGACAGCCTGTTATCCCAAAAACAAATGTCCATTGCTCTGTAAATACACACTCTACCTGCAGTTGTTAGGGTTAGTGTGTTACTGCAGGAACGGTGTGTATTTTCAGAGCAGTGGCTGTTTTTTTTTTTAATATTTGTCCACCTCCTGCAGAGACACTCAGTGTCACATCTTCATGAATTCAGTTCCATCAAAATGTGGCTGTCACATTAACATGTTGTGACTTTTGGTCTCGTTTGTTGGAGAATAACTTTTTGATCTTTGGGTTTATTTTCTGTCCTGGTTTTGGTGTATTTTTTGTTTTCTTTTCCTTCCACATGCAGAGAACTGACATTACTGATTTAGATTATTTTAGTTATTCCTCTGTTTCTCTGCTGATCACAGTCAGTGAATTAAACAACAGTGAAACAAAACTAGATGAAGAGCTGGACTGATTCATGTGTGTGTGTATGTGTGTGTGCGTGCGTGCGTGCGTGCGTGCGTGTGTTGAGCCTACCATGAATGAGGCAGCAGAGCGTCAGGATGTGCAGGGTGAAGATCCGAGCATCCATCCTCAGCAGCCGTGAGACACAGAGACGAGAAACTGAGCAGAGTTCCTCCTGAACCGGCAGAAAACACCAGAGAGAGACAGACAGAGAGGGAGGGAGGGGAGAGAGGATCAATAGAGGATTTGCTCTGAGTGGGAGAGGGGATGCTCCTCCCCCCAAAAAAACATCCAAGGAAGAAGATTCGGCAGCTGGAGACACTGAGGAGGAGGATGGTCTGTGTGTGTGTGTGTGTGTGTGTGTGTGTGTGTGTGTGTGTGTGTGTGTGTGTGATTGTGTGTGTGTGTGTGTGTGTGTGTGTGTGGATGAGAAGGACAGAGGAGCTAAACTGCACAGCAAATTGACCTTATTAAAAAAGAATAAAAGAATATTTTTTCATGAACAGTTTTAAAATTAATTCCCTGAAGATGCCCGAACAGCCACAGCAAAGTGTCGTCGACCCGTGATTCAAAACCTGCTTCAGATTGGTAGATGTTTTTTTTTTCCTCACTCCAATTAAAATTAAAAAGGAAGAAATGAACAAAACCACAAGATGAAGTAAACCATATACACACAGGTCAGAAAAATGACCAACAACAACACAGAAGAATATGAATCTCCCTAAGAGAAAATAAAAATGGGTGCACTGGTGTAACAAATCTTTAAAGTGTAACTTTAAGATTATATTTTATATAATTTAAAGAAGTGGATGAAGTAAATTTTGTTGCTGATACTGCCGTCCTCCATATTAGTTACAAGTTACTTCTGATTTACTGGTAAAATATAATTTGCTCTCAATTAAAGTGGTCATGATTAATTTTGTAAAAATTGTGTCAGAGATAATTGTTTGTCCTGTGTCTGATGTTTTTAGAGTTCAGTGTTCCTCTGTCAGGCCTGTTCACTTCTCTACAAGTTTCCATGCGCACAGTTTATGAATCAGTTTGATTTGTGAACAGTGCACACAAATTTGTTAACAGTGCACACAGATTCGTTAACAGTGTGGACAGATTTGTTAACAGTGTGCACAGATTTGTAAACAGTGTGCACAGATTTGTTAACAGTGTGCACAGATTTGTAAACTGTGTGCACAGATTCGTTAACAGTGTGGACAGATTTGTTAACAGTGTGCACAGATTTGTAAACTGTGTGCACAGATTCGTTAACAGTGTGGACAGATTTGTTAACAGTGTGCACAGATTCGTTAACAGTGTACACAGATTCGTTAACTGTGCACAGATTTGTAAACAGTGTGCACAGATTTGTTAACAGTGTGCACAGATTTGTAAACTGTGTGCACAGATTCGTTAACAGTGTGGACAGATTTGTTAACAGTGTGCACAGATTTGTAAACAGTGTGCACAGATTTGTTAACAGTGTGCACAGATTTGTAAACTGTGTGCACAGATTCGTTAACAGTGTTTTGTTAAACATGTGTCAAGAATTGTTTACCTGTGTCCATGTTTTAAAAGTTCAGTGTTCGTTAACAGTGTTCACTTTCTACAACTTTCATGCCAACGTTTAACAGTTTGATTTGTTGAACAGTGGCACACAGAAATTTGTTAACAGTGCACACAGATTTTTAACAGTGTGCACAGATTGTTAACACGTGTGCACAGATTTCGTTAACAGTGTGGGACAGATTTGTAACAGTCGTGCACAGATTCGTTAATGTGCACAGATTTGTAAACAGCGTGCACAGATTCGTTAACAGTGTGCACAGATTGTTAAACAGTGTGCACAGATTTGTTAAACAGTGTGGACAGATTTGTTAACAGTGTGCACAGATTCGTTAACAGTGTGCACAGATTTGTAAACTGTATCCATGGTTTTGGAATTTGTGTGCACAGTTTAGCAATTTGTGCACATGTATTTTTTCAAATCCACATGCACAGTTTACAAATCAGTTTTACAGATTACTGTATGTATACCATGTGCACAGATTTGTAAACAGACACAGATTAGAAAACTGAGATCACAGAATTTACACGTCTCTTTATTTTCCTCAGCTGAACCCAGGAGACCAATGACTGTTTGTATCCTGTGTGTGTTCAATATGCATTCGTCTTATATTTAATCATATATACTATTTTTTTAAACCCAGATGTTCTTTAACCTACAAATATTTAATGAATACATTAATATATGATGGAGCTAAATATCCCCCTTTGAATTTTATTTCTGTAAGAGAGTCTGTGTTTGTTTCTATCTTTCTGAATTATAGATCATAACAGGTTGCGTCGTCACCAACGAATCACTCAATATAAAGTTTTCACACTTGAACAAACAAACCTCTCAGGGACAAGCAGCCTCGGGTCGGGAAAAAACTCTTCAGTGGATCCAAGTGTGAAAACACCTTCAGAGCCCATTTACACTTCTGACTGCTCTGACATCAGCTGAGGAAAAGAAAAGACTAAGACATCAAGATCTGCTGCAGCTCAAAGAGACAAACTGATAGCACGAGTTTTCACGTTCACGACACAAAACACACATGTTGTCACCGACACACAAACACGTTGTCAGTCACAGCGTCACTTGATGTTTTCTGGAACGTTTCTGTCGGTTTTTATTCTCCTCTGCAGGGAAGCTGTTTGCTTCAGACAAATACAAGTGGAAAGATGTTAAAGCAATATTTTACATTTAATATTTAAAAGGAGGAAACCTTTTAAAGCTTGTTTCTGGAATATTTTTCAACATCTTAGAGACGTGTTTCCTCAGTGCAGTAAGTCTACAGAGATTTAGGATGTGATGGTGCTGCTGGTCCTCTTCTGTCTCTTCCAGCAGCAAACTAACACATCTGAACAAAGATGGTCTGAACTGACAACTTATAGCAGAATTTCTGCTCACTTATTTATTTCTCAGGTTTTAACCATTGTTGGAAACATTTGGAGTAATTTAAAGAAAAGTAAGTGTAAACAACTCTACAAAATATGTTAACATATATATATCTAGCATTTTTAAACATTTTAATGTTAATGAATCCGGAGAAAATGAGCATTCCTTTTCAAGATAACAAGATAATTAACCCATTATCAAAAGAAAACAAAAAATTGTTTTCAATTAAGTCAACAACGAAGTGCCAGCGACTGCATCCCTTGAATGGCCACTTGAGGCTGGCTCCAAATGAGTTCATTATCTTGTTATCTCAAGAAATCAGCCTTTTGTTTTCTCAAAATAACAAGATAGATTAACCTCTTATCACAGAAATCAAGCTCTCAAGATAACAAAATAATTAACTCATGATCTCAAGATAACAGCATTTAAAAAAATAAGTGCAAACAGTTCTTGGCTTCCGTATATAACATTAAGTATTGATGACTAAATAAACAACAATCATTGTGAAAGTTTGGGAGATCACTTACATAGCTAATAATTTAGTTTAACACTTAAAAACTCAACTTATCTCTACATCAGGACAGTGTGGGTGTGTTTTTATTTGATTGGCAATCACCAAAAAACAAATTTTGATTCAAACATTATTCAATATGTGTTGTCTTTTTCCATCTGAGGCTCGCCTACAAGACGACAGAAACAAAACGTCTCATGTGAAACTTTCACTGTAAGAAGTAAGAAGCTGTTTGAGAACATGGACTTTCAGGATCTTGCAGAAACAAGGTCTCATTCTTTAAGGGTAACTCAGGCATTTTGAAAACTGTGCCCTCATTTTGGGGGTTTAAATGACTTATAGGTACAAAAAGTAAGTTTTTTGTATTTTAAAATGTGCCAGCTAAATAGTGTTAAATGACACACGAAAAGCACAAAATGCAGAGACATGACATGTGAAGTGTTCTTAAAGGTGTGGTGCCATCTCATGAGATCACAGTGTGGCAGTAAAGTTCAAGTTGAAGCATAAGTTCACATTTTTTTCCCAATAATGTTTTAAAACAACACTCACATGAACATATGACAATTGAAACAGGTTTTTCTTGCTGTAATCATCCTCATGTTCATACTGGCCATGTGTTTTCCCTGTGCTGTGTCCCTTTGTTGTGTCTCTCTGCAGCTCCTCTCCTGACGTCACACCAACGAGGTGCACCTGACCTGACTGAGGTGTTTAAAAACACCTGTGTAGGCAGCAGAAGACAGAGGCTTGTGACTGCTGGTGTTCTTACCTCTCAGCCTGGGGTTTCTGTTGTGTTAATCTTATGTTCTGACTATGTGCCTTTTTGTTAGTCTTGAGTTAGTTTGTCTTAATATAGTATTGTCTTGATTTTGTTCTTGTTTTTGATCTTGTTTGTGTAATTTATACTGTGTCAATAAAACATGTATGTGGTCATTTTGAAGGTGTCTCTCTGTGGGCTAATTGTGGAGTGTTGTTCGCCCCAGTAGCGCCACCTTAGGGTGAGGCGTAATCAAAGACATACAGTACCTTCCTAAGATGCTTCTAGTGGAAGTGATGGATGACAAAATCCAGTTTTTCTTCAGGGCAGAAATACTCCAAAGTTCATCTGAAGTTGATATGAGACTTCAGCAGTCTTGAGATTTCCCCTGACAGTTTTATTTTGCACTAAAGAGCTGAGATGGGTGATACCAAACTTAAAATTCGATATAATACCAACACTTTTCTTTCACAAATTTAAGATACCAATACCGATCATTTTTGAAGCGTGTATGTAATGTGTCAACTATGACACATACAGCCATGAATAAACCATTTATGAGTGTGGAGACCCTGCCCAGAGGAAGCCTAGGACCCCGTCTGGAGCCAGGCCTGGAAATGGGGGCTCCGTCAAAGTGTGCCTGGTGGCCGGGCACGCCACGGAGCCCAGCTGGGCACTGCCCGAAAAACCAATGTGGCTAATAATCCTCCATCCTTGGACCTACCAACTGCAGGAGGAACCGCTGGGGTCGGGTGCGCTGCCCAATAGGTGGCAGTGAAGGTAGGGGATCCTGATGGACTGGACCCTGAGCGGCAGAGGCTGGCTCTAGGGACGTGGAATGTCACCTCTCTGGTGGGAGAAGCTGGAGCTTGTGCAGGAGGTGGAGCGCTATCAGTCAGATCTGGTGGGGCTTACCTCTGGATCGGGGTTGGACTCTTTTCTTCTTTTCCAGGGTGAAAAGGAAATATTACTACAATTAAATGAAAATGTTTGTGCCAACAAGTGTACAAAAATAGTCTAGCATAACTCTCAAGGTTTTTGTTTTTAAATGTTTGAAGCAATTACTCGTGTTCCTGAAGTATGACAATGTCTTGACACAAATGGCTGAAAATTAGCACCAAATATTTCCTTTTTGCATCCCTCACAAGTCAGATGCAGAAGTGTGTGACTGTGCACAGCTGCACGCTCGGTTCTTATGTCTCATAGGTTTCCACAGTCATGTGACACAGGCAATTTAAATAAAGGTGTTATACAAAAGTGCTGAAAGTGTTTTGGAAGTGATGCAGCCACTCATGTTTTGTATTTCTATAATTTTCATTATCAATAGTTTGCAGAATCGATCCGCCCAACAGTATCAGACTTGATCTTTCCTCTAACTCTCTCTGCAATGACTCACTTAAAATGCAAATAAAGCCAATCACAGTTGATTTGTCATTATTTTGCTGTGTTTATGTTACTTTCTGTGATCATAAAATACTGATTTAATGGACGTCTCAGGCAGCGATTTTTAATGGTGTTCTACAGAGTCAGTGTGGTACTACAGTGAGCCATGGTGGTGACAGAAATAAAACTCTTCACTCAATTCAGGGTTTATTTCCATCTCTGCCTACTTTGGAAAATTCTTCCCCCCGGTTTTTGCTGCAGCTCCGTATGTAATTAGATGTGTTGACATTCACACACTTCTCATTATTTTTGCAGGAATATTTCTTGGCGGAGACTTCCTGTGAGAGTCTCAGGTGACTGACAGGAGAGAAAACACACAGCAGCTCCGACATGAAAACACTCGACTCTGGAAGAAGGAAATGAGGATAAAACAACACCGAAAAAAAACCAAAAAACTTCATGACTCGTGATGAATTTTCAGCTTTGTTGAAAGTTTTTTTTCATACTCAACAAGAGTGAACAGCAGAAAATGACTTCTTCTGAAGACGGAAAACACACACTGATATTTTTAGCTCACTGTATTCAGAAAAAAAGAAGAAACCTGCACTGACTTAAAGGGTAATTTAGGTATTTTTCAAACCTTTTGCCCAAAATATAGTTATTACCTTAACTTCTAAATACACATATATGAGTCTGGACAGACATAGATGTAAACTACAACTTGTTTGTGGAGGCAAACAACAGAGAGGCGGTGATTCTCGTTGCATTTGGTCCAGTATAGAGCGAGAAAGCTGCAGCCCTCAGCCGTGAAACAGGCTGTAATATAATCCTGTATTGTGGACAACTGTGCACTGCAACTGTACATCCACTGAGCGTGCTTGTTTTCACACTGGCAGGCTCAGATTGTTATTCTGACCACTTGATTCCACTGGACACAGCACATCTGCACCACGATTCTGATCCGTCCTCCACACAGGTGCGTGTCCCACCAGCAGCGTTTCAAATGCATTTCAGTAGCGGAGTGTTTTGCCCGTCTGATCACGCTGACTTGCTCAGATTTTGCTGCTTGCTTTTTGTGCTTCTGCCATGGATAAGCATGTTACGTAGCTAAATAGTTTATTTTCTGTCTGTCTTTATGATGCACAGGGTCTTTTATTTTGAAAATTGGCTGCATTTACTCTTTTTTTTCTGTGTCTGACTTTCTGATCTGCTCTGTGCAGAACGACGCAGCATCCGTCAAAAATATAAGAGGAACAGCTGGTGGAATCACAAGCGTTGAATGGAACGGTGGTGATCAGGTCCATCCGACGTGCAGAAACTGTGCCAGGTGGAATCAAGCTGTGAGTGTCTGACAACATTATGAAAAGGATCCCTGCAGAGATAGACCTTTTCATTAAAGAGTAAGATCCAGAAACAGACGATTTATCGCTCTCGACAAACTCACCAGACTCTATTTGCACAATCATTTTATTATCGTGAAACTAACCACATTCAAAATGTACAAAAACAAGGTAAAACTCACCAAAACCATCTCGGTTCGTCTTTCCACTGTTTGAACAATCACCAACTCTGGTTTGGTTGGTATAAACCTGTAATTCACAGAGTCAGATATGAAAATATTGGGAGATTATTTATGACTTGAGTCAGACTTGCAGGAGGCTGGAAACACACAGTTATATTCTGACTGGTTTAAGATTCAAAACTCAAAGTTTAGAAAGTGCATATTAATAAACATTACTGTAAATATTCCAGAATAAACCAAAAGGCTAGTTTTCATCCATAGTCCCTGTCCTAACCTAAAATCAATATAAAAGTTGAGAATTAAGAAACAAGTTATAACAACAATTTGCACAAATCACTTTATTTATTAGTGGTTATCAAACAACAAAGATTAAAGTTGATTGTTGTGTTTAATCTAGGGGTGCAACATCTACGAAATGTCAGAAAATAGTGAAAAATGTCCATCCCAGTTCAAGCTGATGTCTTTAAATGTCTTGTTTTATTAATAACCAAAGACATTATTAAAGTTTAATATGATAATAAACAGAAATCTGGAAATCTCCATAGGAGAGGCTGAAAACAGCATATATTTCTTGCCATTTTGCAGTTTAATTTTTTTTCACCACTTGCCCAGTCAGTCAAATGAGTCGCAAGATTTAGTAGCCCAACATGGCATTTTATTTCCCCTGGCCAGCAGGCAGTCCTCATTATTGAGCCCTGATTTAGGAGAGCAAAGACTTGACATTTTGTGACTTGCAAAACAATGACTTGGCCCCATCTCTCATGTATAGAACCTTTAAATATACATTTAGGCATTGTTTCATTGCAGATAAAAGTTTCCTTCACATTCAGCTGTTTGTCCTTCATCATTCTAAAGGTCACTGCAGTGCAATTTGCCGTCATCGCTGTAAAAAACTTTGAATAAATAAGTCAATGTGAGCTGAATCCTCGGCGTGAAGGCTTTCCTCTGCTCTGCTGAGCATGATATAAACTCCTGATTAATTTGCTAATTAGAGCTGAATAATGAGATCGTTTTCTTAATGACTCTCTCCATTAGAGACGATAAACAGGCGGCTCGCAGACAGAGAGGGGAAGTCTGCTGTCAAACATTTAGCTTCAGATTCAGACCTGTAATGAGCGTGTTTGTCTCCGCGGGAAGTTTCTTTTCAGTCGTTTCTGTCTGAGTTTCATCTTCTGTGAATCCCGGTGAAGCAATAATGCACAGCTGTCATGAAGAAAATCATTCTGCGGCCATGTGTTTACCTGATAGCAGTTATATTGTCATGTGCGCGCCATTCAGAGACTGATGGGTTTAATTCCAGGATGTTTCCCAGCATCCTCGGCTCGTCTGCTCTCTGCAGCTTATTACCAGCCGGCGCTGCCTGCCTACGGCTGTAATGAGCACAAACCAAACATAAAAGCAGAGCATCTGCAAGCTTCAGCAACTTAAAACTGCAGAAAATCTTGTTAATGGCTGCGGGAAATTCAACAAACGGCTGATGAAGTGAAAACAAGAAATTCTACAACGGGTGGAATCTCATGTTCTCACTAAAAAAACATTTCTGGAGCCACGCTGAGAGATATTTAAACATTTTAAGACCTCTGTAGCTGGAATCTATGGAAGCCCTGAGAGGTAAGAGTGGAAAAACTTATGGTGATTCATTTTCTTAGTCTGATCTGAACTGTTTTCTCTCCTGTGTTCATGACTTAAAGGTCCAGGGTGTAAGATTTTATTGGCAAAATATGTCAGAAATTTAATATAATATTCATAAGTATATTTTCATTAGTGTATAACCACCTGAAGAAGAGAATTGTTGTATTTTTGATTCCTTAGAATGAGTCTTTAATATCTACAGAGGCCACCATGTTGAACCACCATGTTTCTACAGTAGCCCAGAACGGACAAATCAACACTGGCTCTAGATTTGGTCTTTCACGTTCACACCAAGAAGAGGTGTTTGCAGGTTTTGCAGTCTACAAACTCATCACTAGATGCCACTAAATCCTACACTGGTCCTTTAAAAACAGATGGAAAAAAGTACAGCCACGATCACGATTATTTTTCTACCCTAAGTTACTTTTTTCATTGGTGAAAACAAGATTTTCTTTTTCTTTTTCTCATAAATTTGTGATTTTTGTTCTCGTAAATGTACCACCTTAATCTCACAGATCTTTTTGACGGGTTATTTCCTTGATGTCTGTTGTTGTAATACTCTTTTCGGTCACAAGAGGCTGAAGTGCACCACCCCATGTTCAGAACTGGATTAAAAGTATTCATGTTTTCTTCCAGGTGAGTTGTAATTTCCCCATGCACTCTAAAAACAACATACATATATTGTGCGTTATTACACATCACAGTCACGTCTTTCTTTTGGAAGTACAGCTAACGCTAAGAGCAACTAAATACATTTCTTGCTAAAAGAAAACTTTTTTTTTCACCTTTCACAGATGGAAAAAAAGAAACTTAGAAAAATTATCCTGACAGGCTTTTTTCAACAGGCAATTTTTCTTTCTTCAATGGTGTATTAGGACCATTAGGTAAAAGACAATAAAAGAAAATTCTCTGATAAGATGAGATCTCTGATGAGATGATAAAGTCATAAATTTGCAAGAAAAAACTAGAGATTCTCTGAGATTAAAGTTATAAATTTAAGAGAAAAAAGTCCCCTGCCCCATTTTTTTAAACATACGTCATATTTTTTCACCTGTTTCACATTTTGAAAGATCATCCTGGCAAAACCTTTTTTCACTCAAGCTTAAAGACAAAGTATGCAGGATTTTCCCAACAAACACTGCATAGACTCACAAAAATAATCTCTCTAAGTCATCACTCACAACCCACCAAGAGTGTGTGGTGGCACAGAGGCCCCGCCCTCCACCAGTACCTTCTTATTTTCTCATTATTTTGCTGCTCAGAACAATTTAGCAACCAAAACAATATTTCTGGTGCATCTACAAACAGCAACTGACTCTACCTTTACGTCATGAACACATGAGAGAAAACAAATTAGACCAGACTTAGAAAACTGATTTGTTTTTTATAATTTGTCTCTCAGGGTCTCCGCAGTAATTAGCACTTTAGAACTAAGTGATATATCATGACTTCATTGTGATGTTGTAGCAGCAGGAGTCTGATCATCAGCTGATCATCAGACACGTGGAGAGTCCTGCCACTGAGCGAAGACTGACATCTGGTGGACAGAAAGAGAACTGCATCTTTCATCAGTTTTATCACAAGAGGATGAGGTAAAAAGTCAAATTAAAGGGACATCATCTGACTATGAGACACAAAATTCATACCAGGGAGCAGGAAGTGTGGCGACTGAAAGATGTGGACGTTGTTTAGGTCTGTGACGTCATTTCTCACTATTTTCAGAATTGTTACAAAGCAAACAATCACTCAATTAATGGAGAAAATAATTGTCAGATTACTCCAAAATGAAAAGAATTATTAATTGCAGTCTGATATGAAACAGACCAAAGTGAGCTCCACCTCAACACCTACAAAAAACAGTGAAATTCAGCTTTTACAGAACAGTTTCTTCCCGTCTGTAACTGACCTCATCAACAAGGCCTGTGACCCCCACTGACACTGACGTTTGTGCCAATTTTGAAGAGACTCCCTCAAGGCGCTCTGGAGATATCACGTTCACTCGAAAACATAATCCTCCGCCTCCAGCTGTCGATGGTGCAGAGGCATAAAAATGAGGATCAAAGAGCTCCGGTTAAACTTTAGAAAAGAAAAACTGAGCCATAAAACATATATACACACACACACACACATATATATGTGTGTGTGGTATATATATGTATACATAAAAATGCACAGAAATCTATTGATGTGCAGCACTTCATGAAAGCTAAAAAGAAGCTAAAATCTTAGATACTGATACAAAACAGTTTAGAAAGTGTCTTTAATGTAAATTTTTACAGTGTAAATCTACAACATTTCATTTGTCTTTATCATTTATTAATAGAAACAATTATTTATTTTGTGAGAAGTAAAAGATTTTAATTCATCTCCACAGAAGACAGGTTAGAAAAGACAAAGGTTTTTCTTTTTGTATTTTTTCATAAATACGTATTTTATGTTGACAATATTTTGGTTATTTGTTCTTTTGTCCTCATGTTCACATTTACTAAATTTTGGTCCTGTGATCAGCTGGCCAGCCTGTCATTCAGGTAGCTGGACGTCTTGGCGTCCTGCAGCAGCGTTTTGGTGACATCATACAGGTTCTGCTGGTAGGCCAGCCTATAGCGGCTGTACACGTCGTCGCAGTACGTCAGCAGGCGCTTCACGTTGGGGGTGACGCTGCTGGGGGCGCCGTCCAGCCTGTAAAAGACACACACACACAGACACACACACACACACAGACAGACAACAGGTGAGATGAGATCAAACGTTCAGGTTTTTTTTTTTTCAGGCTGCAGTACAGACGCGCCGCTTTCCTCCGTCTTACTTATTGAAAATGTCCTCAAACAGGCTGGAGGTCAGCGGACGGTGGCGTTTGAGCTCCTCCAGGTAAACGAAGTCTCCCTTCAGGATCACCTTCTGGTACAAAATCTCAGCCCAGTCTGGACTGTAGGTGTACGCCTCGGACACCACAAACACCTGACGGACACAAAACACTGCGTGTGAACAGCTGCACAGCACAAACTTCCCACAGATCGTGTGTGCCAGTGTTTCCCAAACGTTTTTTCTGGTGACCCACTTTTTAAGAATTACAACCCATTGCAGGGGTGTTAAAGCCAACACCTGCTGCAACACGGGACTAAATCAAAAATACTGTAAATCAAGGAAACCTCAAGGAAGAAGAAATTCCCTCTGTTAATAAGTCAACTCATTTGGAAAACATAAAATGTAAAATTTTATTTGTACAGAATTTACTCTGAGCTCTTCATCCTTTCTGAAGCTCTCTTGCAGTTATGTTACTTGCAGACTGGTTGTAAAACGTGTCCGTGAACACACCTGGTAGCATCGCGGCAGAGACATGACGGCGCTCAGCAGGTCTGCGGGTCGCAGGTTGATGACTCGCAGGTCTGATCCCTGGTTGAGGAAGTGCAGCTGCAGAGCGACCAGCTTGGCTGTCCGAACACAGCGAGTCGCCTGGCGCACGCACGAGTCCTGCGCACACACGCACACAAAGTTAATATCCCTCTGGTCAGAGTATTTAAAGTAAACTAAGCAGGACGGAGGTTGATGTACCTTGGAGAAACTCTCTGCAGCGTCCTTCAGCAGACCCAAAACTTTGACGAGTGAACTCTTCAGATCAGGAGTGACGACTGTTTAGAGAAAAACAACAACAGTACGAGTGACACCGGGATCACATCAGATGAAGAAGTGCATTGAGTTTTTGTTATATTGTCGTGTTAGTGGTGCTCACCCCAGGGCTGAGCCTCGATGATCTTCAGCTGCGTTCTGGCGGCCATCTCGTGGTTTTCTCCGATCTCCCTCCTCATGCTGAAGCACAGCGCCACCATGTTGTGCTTCTCGCTGTCTGCGGGGAGGCAGCGCTTGATGTAATCCAGCAGGGCCGTCTTCAGACTGGAGCTCTGAAACAGCAGGGATGAAGAGTGGAGCCAGCGTGGGACATGTTAGAGGGGAATTCCCGTTTTTAAACCTGGGCTCTATTTTTACATATTTTGGGAAGTTAATGACAAGCAGGGACCAAAAGCTTTGAACTTAGCTGGCAGCTGTGAAACATGCTGCAACGTAAAGGACGTAACGTCCTTCTCAGATTGTTATTCTACGTGTATTTTGCAGTTTTGTTTCAATTGTTGTTGAGATACCATTCAAAAAACCTTTTCTGCAATTGTTCCACATTCAAAGATCACCAGAAACAGGAGTGACTGCCCTCCGAGCCTCTGGAAGGCTTTTAATGCCAAACATCAATGAAGAAAGTCTCGGGCAGAGTAAAGTAGATTTCTTTTCCGAACGCCGTGGTTACATGGTACGAGGTACAAACAAAATACATAATATAACCACGACAGAACAAAATTAGGACACCTGGCAGGAATGAAGTGCAACAAACATGATTTAAACAAAAGTAGAAGATTCTTTTGACAAATCCAACTGAGAAAAATCTTAATTTAATGATGATGGACAACAGTAATTGTAATCTGACGACTACTTTTCCCTATACTATACAGTAAGTACTATTTGAGAATGTAAAATAAAATGAACTTAAGTTAAATTAGAGACTAACAGATGTAACACCAGTTCAGGTTGAGATTAAATGAGATTAACCCTGATTTATTTCTGGATAAATATCAGAATATTCTGCCACTAGAGAGGGGTGCTGTAGTGTATCTGCTGTGCACACATATAACAACTGAGTGTGTGTGTGTGTCTACCTGTCTTCTGTCAGTGTCCACTTTCTTCCTCAGCAGCATCTCAAAGCGATGGTTCTGATGCAGCAGGTCGAAGACGTACGTCATCTCGTTGTACCTGCCGATACCCGTCAGCAGACGCACCTGCACGCACGCACAGAAAAGAAGAAAGGAAACAAGTTTGTATTGGATAATATCAAAACTCTGTCAAATGACCAAGCATGAAGTGGTTTTTATGTCCTTGCAGAGGAATGAGAGTGTGTGTGTGAGTGGGCGGGGCTTACCAGCAGGCTGTAGTGCTCTCCCGGGGCGAGGTAGGTGTGGCTGAGGTGACGAGCGGCCTGGAGCACGCGGACAATCCCCTCCATGTTACAGGTGAGACTGAAACAGTCGTGAGCCACGATCAGCAACTCTACGACTGCAGGAGAAGGAAGAAGAAAAGAACTTTTACTACAGTTTAAACCATAATAATAATAATATGTAGGTAATGTGTTATAGAGACTGAGCAAAGACATAAATGTGCTGGAAGAACAGAGGGCAGGGATACCAAACTAGCAATATGACAACGGGCCAGGGGCCAGTTAATAAACAATTAGGAATTATTAATTAGATTAAAATCAACAAATATTGAAATGCACATAAACTCAGATAAATCAGATGTTTCTATATTTAATAACTTCAACTTGCATTTTTTTTTTAAATGAGGAGTGCTGCAAAGAGTCAAAAAAGTAGTATTGGCAAAAAGATGAAAAAATCTGGTGCTCTTCAAGGATGAGGCCAAAAATAGATGAAAATAAAACAAACACTGGGCATTATGCCCTGATGAAGACTCAGTTGAGTCAGAACATGTCGGCTTATCCAAGATTTTTAGGCTTATTGTCAGAGTGCCATCCTTTACTTTACACTTTCATCATCAGTATGTTGGACAGTCAGTGCATTTTAGTTCAGTTTAGGAGAGTTTATACAACATTAAAGGTCAAAGATGTAAATATATTTACTGTACAAAATCATAAAATGAACATGTTATGTCATCAGAAATCAAGGGAACATGTTAGTTGAATATGAATTAGAAAATAGTCAGGTGGTCACCCTGCACCCTATCAGGGGCCAGATTTCACCCACGGGCTGCAAGTTGAGTATCAAGTAAATATTGTGTATGTGTGTGTGTGTGTGTGTGTGTGTGTGTGCGTGTGTGTCTCATACTGCAGTTCAGGTCTCTCAGTGGAACAGTGTTGAGGTTCTCCAGCAGTTTGACTCCCACCAGGTTCGGATCTTCACACAGTTTGATCAGCTGGACCAGCGAGTCCCGTCCCTCCGACGGCCTGAACACCTGCCTCTCTGCTGGGTGAAAAAAAAACAAACGAATCACCTGCAAGTTTCATAATCAGTTAACTGTTTAAGTTAGGTTAGTCAGCAGGTACTTGCAGAAATCTGCATTTTTACTATTTTATTACACTTCTACCAAAATAAATATTCAAAGCAAAACATTTTCAGCCACATTGCTCTGCAAGACTATTGCTTTCATTGTGACCAATCGAAGGAATTTTGCATCTAAGAGGAATCCAAAAAATGTTAGCTGTTTGTAATATAAGTTGAGACAGACACAGGACCAAGTCATTGTAAGTCATAGTAAGTCTCAAGTCTTTGCACTCAAGTCAAGTCAAGAATAACAAGTCTGTAGTTAAACTTATCTGCTGCTTGAGGCTCCTCACATTAAAACAATAATAAAAGGCATCGTTTGATGACCTTGTGAAGAGTCGTGGGATCACGGGAGCGTTACTCAGATATTCAAACACTTGTTGGTCTCACCAGGCTGCAGCTCTTGGCTGGAGGCCAGCAGCGCCTGGACCACAGAAGAGGACACCAGCTCGGCCACGGTGTCCGCAGACAGACCCTGAGCCTTGATGAAGGCCTGAGCCTTCCTGAAACGCTCCGGCTGCTCCGACAGCAGCAGCTTCTCCAGCACAGCGTGAGGTTCCTCCCCACAGATCTGACTGAAGGAACACTGCAGCTCCTGGACGGGACAGAGACAAACGAAACAGAAAAACAGGTCAATGAGAGCACAGATTATCCTGTTTGACACGTTGAATCAGAGGGTGGTGAAGATAGAGGTCAATGTGAAACCTTTTCTTTATTTAAGTGGCTTAATTTTAAGTTTGTTAATAGTTTCCACAGCTTTTGAAAATGAGGATGCATGTGTGCAGTCCTGGGTGGACTGGCCGGTACCTTGGACAGCTGGTAGAGGCTGAGGACTTGTTTGCAGTAGTTGTTGCCGTGGCGACACTGGTCCACCAGTTTCTGGAGCTGGATGGCGACCTCGTCGTCCTGGAGGGGGAGCATCACGAAAGACAGCAGGCTGCTGACCGAGGGAGCTGGAGGAGGCAGAGAGGAGAAACGTAGCAAAATAAAAGTCTTGCAGATAAAAGTCTTAAGTAATAAAAATACTCCATTACAAGTACAAGTCCTGCATTGAAAGTGTTACTTAATTAAAAATATCATCAGGAAAATGTATTCTTTAGTCAGTAAACAGTACATTTCATTTGAATTTTGCAGTTGGTTGAGGTGGAGCTAATTTCTGTCTGCAAACAAATGATTTAATCTATTATAGATTAACCAGAACTACAACTGACATCTTAAAATGTTTTGTTCTGTCAAACATACAGTCTGAACATCAAAATTATTCAGTTTACTGTCATTTAAGACGAGAAACAGCAACAACTCATCACATTTGACAAGCTGAAAACGTTTGTCATTTTGCAGTTAATCACTTAAATGATCCATCATCAAAATGATTATTTTCATTGTCGATTAATCTCTTGACAATTTTCTCAATTAACTGATCAATTAATTGGTTTCTAAAAAGAGTTTACTGTCAGAGAGAAGTAAAGAAACCAGAAAATATTCACATTTAAGAAGCTGAAATCAGAGAATTTTGACTCTTTAAGTCTTAAAAAAATTACCCAAACTGATTAATCGTTTATCAAAATAGTTGTCATTAATTTACTAATCGATTAATTAACTGCTGCAGCTTTAGTCACTAGTAACTATAGCTCTCAGATAAATATAATGGAGTAAAAAGTACATTATTTCTCTCTGAAATGTAGTGGTGCAGAAGTATTAAGTGTCAGGAAAGGGAAACACTGATACTCGGAATTTGTACTTAAGACCAGTACTTGAGTAAATGTACTAAGTTACCTCTAATACTTGAAATGCTTTAACTACTCATTTTTCCCCTGTATCGATACTCCATAAGCAGCTGCACTTTCTCGCTCTCTCTTTTCTCAAACAGTCCTTTGACACACGGACCCCTGAGGTGTCCCCACTGTCCCACCTCTTCCACTACACACTCGTCTCATTTTCTACAGTTAAATATCTGTTGTCATGTTATTGTCTTGTTATATTTTTCTTTACATAAAAATCTGAAATCTTGTGCCCTCAATGTTGAGTCAAATTATGGTATTAAAAAAGGGATGAATATCGACATCTTACAGCTGGTCAGGCTCTTCTTCGTCAGAGCGTCTGATGCCTCGTCTTGTGGTTCAGGGTTCAGCTCTCCAGAGGCCAGACCTCGGCAGCGCAGCACCACCCACATGTCCGGGTGGTGCAGGGAGAAGTAACGGCAGACCCGGCTGGCTTCATGAATACTGCCTTCATCTAATAACTGACCAATCAGAGCAGCCAGGATGCTCCTCTCCTCCGGACTCAACGCCGGGTCAACGCTCAGGCTCGTCCTGGTCCTCAGAGGGACCCGGGAGTCCCTCCAGACTGAGACACCTCTCTGTGTTCAGGCCTGAGATGTTGGAGAAGGAGAACTCCTTCATGAGAACCTCGTACGTGTTCATTTCAGGCGTGATGGCGGCCGGCGGCAGGTTGAAGACGCTCTCCTTCTCCATGGCGTGGCGAGGACCCGTCGCCGGACCCGGCTGAGCCACAGCTTCTTCTCCAGGCTCTCCAGCTGGTCCGCGGGGCCGGGCTGAGCAGGGAGAGCCAGTGAGCGGCGAGGCAGAGCAGCATGCAGCATTCCTGGACGTCCAGCAGCTCCACCTGAGCCTCAGCGGCCTCGGACGAGACCGGAGTCCCGGTCTCAGCCTGCGACAGGAAGAACTGGGACGCTGATTCAGCGTCGGTGCTGTCGGCCTTCAGCTGCTCGTGACATTTCCTCCAGAAACTCACTCGCGTCTCCAACCGTCTCCACTGCCGCTTGGACCTCTGGGAGTTCACCTCCTGGAGAAGCTGCATGGAAGAAAGAAAAGCCTCATAAACATCATAAAATTAACCCACAATGGATTCACTTTTCATAAAGAATTCCTTAAATTATCATCAAAATTTATTTAAAATTGTGACGGCAGTAAACCAGACACCAAACTTTTCTGTACACACATTTCTGCACCGACATTTCTTATTTCTCAGCCACATGTGGTAAAATTGAGATTTCCCACAGTTCACGTTTGGATTTACTAAAAACGAAAAGGTCAAGGTTGAAGCCAGGACCAGGACCAAGACTTTTGTGACCTAAAATGCCTGATTACACTGCAGCTTTTCTAAAAAACTGTGATGCATGTTGCGATGATTTTAGACATTTTTTAAAACAAAACTGAAATTGAAAATAACTGCATGTGAGTGTAAAATCTGGATGTGCAGTGTGTGGTGGTCAGACCTGGCTGAGCAGCAGGCGGTGGACGGAGAGGCCGGCCAGCTGGGCGACCTGCCGGGCCTGGCTGTAGCGCCCCCTGGCCTGCAGAGCGTCCACTGCGGCCTGGAACTCCTCCTGCTGGACGGAGGGAGAAGTGCTCTGCAGCAGCCTGGGAGACAGGCTGACCTCCGAGCCCTGCAGCAGCTGACTGAGCTGACTCAGCTTCCTGAAGTCTGGACCTAAACACACACAGACACACACACACAAGAATGATAAATGTCACACAACATTCACTGTTTGTACAAACATCTTTTTGGGAGGACAAAGGGAGCTGCTGTGTGCCAAGATGATAATAAAGTCTGTAATAATAACAATTAATCATCCCTGTCATCTCCTGGGCTGCAAGCAGAGGTGAGAAAAGTCCAAACATTCTTTACTCAAGTAGAAGTACACATAGTTGCATGAAGAAAGACTAAGACTAAGAAAGAAGTAGAAGTACTGATTCAACTTCTTTCCTGCAGTAAAGGTGAAAAAGTTCAGGCTCTGAAATGTCCTCAAAGTCTTGTCATTTTTCATCCTGTTGCGTATTTTATGTTGTTTTTTTCTTGTTACATCTTTTACGCTATTAATCATCTTTTTACGTCTTTTTCGTCGTCTTCTGTCATTTTTCGTCTCAGTTTTAGTCCATCCTTTTTGTCAGTTTTGTCATATTTCATCTTGTCTTTTTATCTACGTCTTTTTTCTCTTGTTGCATCTTTTATCCTTTTCATCTTGTTGCATAATTTTTCATTTTGATACGCTTTTGGTCGTTTTTCATCTTGTTACGTCTTTTATGTAATTTTTTTTTGTCTTGTTACATCTTTTTCACCTTCTTACGTCTTTTTCATTTTGTTCCATCATTTCTTGTCTTTTTAATCATGTTAAGTCTTTTTCGTCTTCTTATGTCTTTAACCTTGTTTTTCGTCTTGGTACATCATTTTTTGTCTTGTTACGTCACTTTGTCACTTTTTGTTGTTTGTTACGCTGTCTTTTTTTTGTCTTGTCATCATTTGCGTTTGTTGTGTGTGATATGCACTGATAGATACACCAAGGAATCATCTTCTCTTTGTGTTATTGTTCCGTCCATTGAAGCTGAAATCAATCTTGATGTTGGGAAGGCAGCACACAATTATGCAGAATAAGAAAAATCAATAATTCCCCTCGGATACATTTAAACTAATGAGGCCGTTTTGAAAATGTAAAGAAAAGAAAGTACAGATATTTGTGTTCAAACTAGGAAGTAAAAGTAGAAAGTTGTCAGAAGTAAAGGAACCTGAAAACTCTACTTAAGTACAATAACAAAGTATCTGTACTTGGATGCAGCGAGAGGTGTGATGTAACTAACTACGATGTGACGGACTCTCTGATCTCACCGTTGGATTTGAGGAGTTTGTCGACGTCGGCCAGGAGCTGCAGCAGCCGGTGGAGGTCGTACTGGGAGGAGCAGCGCTGCAGCATAGTGAGGAGCAGCACGGAGGCCTGGCTCTCCACCCACTGCAGGGGGAGTCCACCGGAGGGCGCCGCGCCACCGTTTCTCAGCTACATCAGTAAAGAGAAAGACATCAGAGAAATAAGCACTGACTTCAAATCTAACAGAGAAGCCCCTGTTCTGAATGAGTCATAACGCTGCGTCTCAGTCTGGACGCTCAAATCAGCTTTCAAAGTGTCTTTTGCAGCTTCGCATCAATAAGTATCAGCTTCTTCTGTCGCTCTGAACCACAACTTGACAACATGATTGTTTGGAGGATGAAATGATGGATCTTTATTTCTCACTGCTTCCAATGAATGGTTTCCACCCATCCAATGTTTCAGAAAATTGGCAAAAGAAAATGTGAATTAATGCGTGTTTCCTTACAGCGATGAGTGTCCTCTGGAAGTCCAGCAGCTTTGCTTTGGCCTCAGTGAAGTTTCTGTAGTCACAACACAACTCGAACATCCTCAACACCAACACCAGAGGACAGTCCTGAGAGACAGACACACAAAAGTTACTGATGTGTGATCTGTGCGTGTGTTTTTCAAGCAAAGTCATCTTGTTCTGTTAAACTCATTTATTGTCAAAATATTAGCTCTTCGTTATATAATTCAGGTAATTACCCAGAATACATTTAATTTAAAAGTTTAATATAAACCAATATTATTACCAATAAAATGATGTAATATAATCTTGAAGAAAAGCAGGTTTTCTGGCAAAGATTGTACACTGTATTAAATTGAGGAGCTCTAATCATCTGTGTGTATAATCCTCTCTGAAAAACGAAGAATCTGCAAACATCTATGTTTAGGAAAAAAAAGGGAAAAACTTTCAGACGCCGTGGTGCACTCATCTAAAGTTTTCTCTGATCCCATTTTTTTTTTTTTTTTTTTTTTTTTTCTTAGTTTATTTTTTTGGCATTTTTGCCTTTATTAGATAGGACAGCCAGAGATCAGACAGGAAATAGGGCAGAGAGAGGGGGGATGACACGCATAAAAAAGTGCAGAAGGCGGGGAGCCAAACCACAGCCACTGCAGAGGACTAACAGCCTCCACACATGGGTCGGACGCCCCACCCACCGAGCAAACGTCCTCCCTGATCCCATTTTTAACATATTAGTGTTTTACCCTCTGGAAGAGCTCAAAGCCTCGTAGGAGGGGCCTGACGTGGCCCCGCTCCAGCAGCGTCCTCCAGATGATTGACAGGTCGTGCAGCGTCCACTCGTGGTGCTGGGGGGCTTCGACCAGGTGGGAGGTGGCTTCCCCAGCTGTGACGCCGTCGACGGAGGTCAACACCCACACGCACAGGCACGGCAGAAGCTCCACCCCCTGAAGATCAAGCAGGTTTGACACATGCAAAATATATCTGATAAATACATACATTTAGAAATCTCCCTAATTCTATTTATCTTCATATGATCTGTGAGCAGGACATTTCCATCCTGCAGTAGTGATTTAAAAAGTGTTTGGATGCATTTTTAAAAATGTTGGTGCAACCCTGTGTTCAGTCGCAGGGATCACTGTGTGGTTACCTGTTGACAGACGGCCATGACAGCCAGCGTTGGGCAGCGCTGCACCAGCGCCTCCTGCAGCAGGTACCTGCAGGGTGTTGCCTCCTCCTGGCTCTGCAGGAGGACCTGGAACAGCTCGGTGGGGCTCCCAGGGGCCTCCTCTGTGCTCAGAGAGCCTGACTGCTCCTCAGAGCCACAACTCCTCCTCTGACTGCACACCTGCAGGTCCTGGAAGGCCAGACTCAGGTGAGCCTGCAGGGCGGGACCAAACTGAGCTGCCAGTGATCTCACCTGGAGGAAGAACCAAATATGGTCAGAGACTCCACTGACATTGTATATAAACACTCCACAAATTCACTTTGCTGTCGGTCTGAACACACCACAAGGTTGGAATTTGCTGATGTGAAATTGTTGCAGAGGAACATGGTATGATTGTGGAGGTGTGTGTTCACCTGTTGTGGTGGGAAGTTGTGCAGCTGGACAAACAACAGGAAGTGGATGAACTGTCCGTCATTGGCGCAGTTGGTGGGGTAAACGGAGCTGAGCTTCAGACCGTGGAGCTGACAGAACTGAACAGGCAACACCCACTCCTGAGCCGCCTCGTACGACGACCTGACACACACACACAAAAACACACATTTATAAATGTGTATAAACCTTTACTGTACAGATTCTTATAAATACATATGTTGTTTTTATTCATTGTACCATTTTGGTTTGTGGATGTCTGAGAAAACTGTTACATTTTACTGTAGTTATCAGGCTGGAGTCTGTCTGCTAAGCTCCTCCCACCAAATGACGCACCGAACATGGACGCACATTTTGCTGGGGTTGAAGTGAAACCAGCTCTTACCTGCTGATGCCCTTCTGCTCCAGGTTGTCTGTCACTGCAGCTTCCAGGTAGCCAATCAGCTCCTCTGCCGCTCCAGGCTCCGCCTCCGCCAGTTTTACACCTTTAGGCACTGAAAAGAGACAAATCAGTGTGTTAACTCAGTGTGTGTGTGTAGAAACTATAATGGGGAAGTGTGTGTGTTGTGTTTACCCAGTGTGTGTAGATGCTGTGTTGGAGCAGTGTGTGTGTTGTGTTGGTTCCAGTGCTGCAGGATGGTGTTCATGGCTCTGATGTCGACCCTCAGCTTCAGGCTGCAGGCTCCCAGCATCTCACAGAAACAAACGCTCGCTGACGCCACAGACGGCACGTTGAAACACTGCAGGGCCAACTTGTACACCTGCTGCTGGGCCTGCTGCAGCCTAAAACACACACACACAGACACATGACCAGTGACTCCACTTGAATTTCCCAGGATGAGCAGCAGTAGTTCGGGGTGTCAAACTCACATTAGCGTGACGTCGCTGCAGCTGCTCAGCTGCTGGATGAGGAAAGTGCCGTACGCAAAAGATGGTCGGCCTTGACGGAGGTAATACAGGAAGTCCAGGTTCTCCACCAGAGCGAACCTGTTGACCAGGTGAGGGCTGGAGAAATGAGGCAGCTCTGACGTTTCTGTGGAGAACAATCCCAATAAGGTTAATTTACATGTTCACACAGCTCGAAGACCTCAGGGCATGACTTAATTTTGCATCTACTGAGACAAAACACCAAAAAAGTAAATGAAGCAAACATTGAAACGAATCTGAATATGATCAGATACAATCAAACCAAAAAACACGCATTAAAATCACAAGAACTAATGGCACAATTACACGTATGAATGCAGGAGCGTGGCGATCACCTGCTGTGTTTGCTATTGGTTGAGGCTGTGACTTTGCTGGTCAGAGTTCATCAAAATTGTACCCCATGTAACGCAAAGACTTGAATTCACACCCATGTCTAGGCCTGCAAGCATTACATTCAGTGTCCCACTCACATGACAACAGCTTTTACGCAGCTGTTTATACAGGTTCTGTCTTCTCTGCACATTTTAAAGTGTCGAGCAGACAAAATTTTTATGTTGACCTGAAATTTAATGGCAATCCATCGAATAGCTGTTGAGGTATTTCACACTAAACCAGAAATGTCACAATCAAGTTGTCACTAAAACCATCAGGATTCATCTGGAATCCACGACTGTACGCACAAACTTTAATGGCAATTCATCTAAAAGCTGTGTGGTTCAATTTGGACCAAAGTTGAGGACTAAAGCATCACAGAAGCGTGCTGTTCACGTGGCTCAAAATGTTTCTAAGAAGGTGCTCCATCTGGGCTGAGGAGCAGTGAAGAGTGTTTATTGGACAGTTACAGGGATCATGACCTTGCAGCAGGTTGTCAGAACTCACCGGTGGAGTTGAGGGTGTTTGCTGCCTGCCAGCCGAACAACCTGGACGGGTCCAGAGGATGGAGCGACTGGAAAAAACAATAATGTGCTTTCAACTTGACTATAACGTGCTCACATGTGACTGCATTTCAGAGGACTGTTCTCATTAAAAGCAGCTCCACTGCAGCAGGATTACAGGATGAACTCTGGGCTCTAATTGGCTCCGTGAGTTGAACATTTTAATGAGGACCACCGCTGACAGGTGCGAGTGTACCTGCAGGAGGTGGTAGACGGAGATGTCGGAGGACGAGCTGTGTCCTCGAGGCCCGGCGGGGAACAGGGCGGCCCTCAGTTTGGGGTAGGGGGCCAGCGCCATCTTCAGGACTGGGGGTCAGACCGTCCTCTCCGACCTGCCCGACCTTTCACCCTGAGCGAGCACCTGCACACAGGAAGCACACAGAGAACTGTTCAAAGACCAAAAAGCACAGACATACGCACATTAGCTGTGCTTTTACAGTAAACCTGGTGGGTTCAGAGGTTCTGTTGTTCACCTGGTCGATTCCACCGGGGGCAAACATGACGGCAGCCAGGGCGAGCAGACTGTGTCCCTCCAACAGCAGACTGCTGAGAGACGCCTGGCTGCCTGGTAACAGCACCTGAGCACTGGTTAAACTGGCCTGGAACACCAGTCCTGGATCTGGGACAGCAGAGAGCAGAGAGACAGTCAGAATAATTGCTTAAACCATCATATGAGAAAATAACGAAGACTTGCCATCATAATTCCCAAGAATCTGAGGTGATGTCTTTAAATGTTTTGTTTTTTGATTAATCGGCTAAATTGCCGTCCTGGAGGGAGCGGATGCTGCAGCGGTCTGGTACCTGACAGATCTCTGGTGATCTCCTGGATCTTCACCAGCATCTCAAACCAGGGCTGGCTCTCAGACAGGCTCTCATTGGTCAAGAGGGGACAGTTTCTGGGTGTCAACCTGTGGAGGAGGACACAGAGTTCACTCATTAGCAGCTAATTATCTAACAGATAGTGGTTCTGAAACTGAAATACAATAACAGAAAACTGTTCATAGCAGGATGAAAAGCACAGTATGAAAACTCACCTGTAGTGCTCCAGGTAGGTGTAGAGGAGGTACTGCAGGCTGTGGTCCAGGCAGAAGGTGATGAGGAGGCTGTGGAGGTCGAGGCCAAGGGGGGACCGGTACTGAGGGACGGGCGGGGATGAAGTCATCACCCCTCCACCCTGAGCCAGCCTCCACAGCAGCTGCTCCAAGTCTGCCAGCTCTCCGGGATGAACAGACCTCTCCTGGAGGAAAAACACAGACATGAACCCGAATAAAGCGGGGCCTTTATTTACCCCAACCACAGTAAGATAAACTAAAATAAGTTAAGATAAACTTTACTGATCCCACTTCTGGGAAATTCACAAGTAACAAGTAAGTACCAGGCCTTTATTTGAAGGCAGGCTTGTATTAGAGACAGCCCTTTATTTCTATTTCCCTCTGTTGATAGTATAAATCGGTCATATTTTAGTATGACACTTCTTACTGATCCGCTCCTGATTGCCCTGATAAAGTTTCTGCATGCTGTTGATATATTTCATTTGAATGTTTATTGGTAGAGACGAATACAATATACAAAAAGAAGTATTTTTAGCTACCGCTAATTTCCAACGCCCGTCCCTTGAAAGGCCTTTAATATAACAAACATGAAACATATGTTATTATATAAAATCAACACTTCCTGTGTCCATTTCAAAAGGTCTCCAGCAATTAATTGGACAGAAACCCTTCATTTCTTAAAAAGACTTTTATTGCATGTTGTTGAAACCTCACTGGCTTGCAGGGTTCTCATGTGACTACTTGAAATGCGCCTACTGCCATCTTGTGAGACTTGTATGTTACTACAAAATACAGTTTGGCTGTGACAATAACAGTGACTGAAATCAGGCAGTAACACTTCAGATGAGAAATCCTAAACAACAAGGGCTTGAACATTTTATTACTATATTATTGAAATTATGTATATTACGCTTAGTTGGATGCACATAACATGACAGCCAGCAGAAGCTTATCCTTCATTTGTTTGGGTCAACAATAATTCAAGACCTTTTATTTGCCTACAGGGGTTTATTTAAGGAAACAGTATATTTTGTGTGTGTTTTTGTAGGATTAAAAGTATATCCACTTAAGATTTTGCACAGCATAAACACAGTTAAATATGGCACTGATCAAGAAGATTACTATAATCAAATATAAATGCAACACTTGTATTTTTTTCAAGAGGTAAAGTAAAAAAATCTCAGATTTCTTATGTGCACACAAAAGGCTTATTTCTCTCAAATTTTGTGCTCACTCACAGACTCATAAAAACTAGGAGCAAAAACCAAAGTGTTGCCTTTGTATTATTGTTGATTATGTTGTTAATTATAGTTCCTCAAACTGTATGAAGGCATGTGGTCTATGTAGAACGATGCAGAATGTAAAACTATGTTAACGCTCACCTGTTTCAATGTTACCAAAACAATTTATTAGGTCTCCAAAAATTTTAACAAACTCATTCAATCTCTGTTGAGTAATGAACAATCATTGTGGTGAAAATGTTTGCCTGTACCTGGCCAGCAGGTCCAGGATGTTCTCCCTCATGTAGGTGCTGCAGACTGTGTAGTTGTTGACCAGTTCTGGGGTTAACTCGGGCCACCGGGAGGCGCTGGAGGTCTCCCTGCTGCAGTCAATCCAGTCAACCACCCGATGCTGATCGTGCAGGGCGTCAGGTAACGCCACAACACCGCCGTGTCACAGGAAGTCAACTCTAATGAGTCAAAAACACAGACAGAAGGGAAACAATGAGATATCTATTAAAGGGCATGAAATCTGACTATCAGGAAGCACCTTGAGGACTGTTGGAGGCTACCTGTGTGCTGGAGTCTGGACAGCAGGATGGCGGTCTGACAGCTCTGGTCCCAGTTCCTCACCCAGTCCAATCGAAGGTTCCTCCAGAGCGCTCCGTCCCCCTCGGACCTCCTCTGTCCCACCAGCTCCTCCAGGACCTCCTCACCACCACCCGTCTCCCTACAGGCCATCTGAACCACCCTAAAAAGAAAGAGCGAGGAGAGCTGAGCCAGGTAAGACAGAGGATAAGAAGTGTTTTGAATCTACAGGAGACAGAGACTTGACTGAACATCTGACTAGAGAAATTAATTAATTCAAGGAGGAAACTCAGATGAGAGAAGCGGGAAGACTGAGAGGAGGAACACAAAAGATTTAGAGAAGATAACAAAGAGGTTGAGACAGGACACAGAGGCGGCTGAAGAACAGAATATTTCAGGGTCACAAAAAGTGACTCTATAGCCACCAAGTATTCCACGCAAGTGACTCCCTGTGAGCCTTCACCAACACAGAGTGATGTCACGATGATACATTATTAATTAAACTAAGAGGCATTCAAGTAAAACGCTGCAGGACGAGGTGAAACATGCAGTGTTTTTACCTCTGTGATGTGGTATTCGCAGGGCAGCGGGATGCAGGCAATGATCCCATCTTCTCCATCTCCCTTATGAACTCCACACTCTGCATCTCCTCCCTGGAAAACACTCCGCCCTGACAGCTCCTCCACCTGTCAGAAACATCAAGGACTTATAAAGATGTACATAAAAAAGATATAAATGAAAACAAGAGGACTGCTAACAGGCGACGTTGACTCTGTCAGGTAAGAAGAGGATTGATTGGTTGTGTTTAACTCACCACAAACTCCCTGAGGTCCTTGTCGTTGGTGTAGAGGCAGATACTGTGGAGCTGCTTCCTCACACTGAAACCCTGAAAACACAAAAAGACTGCAACATTTAGCTGACTGCTAATGTTAGCGTGCTATCATTCCTGCTGTTTAACTTATTCACCTTTACTCTGAGATTAAGATAAGAAGATCAATAAGAATCCAATGTCTGTGACTTAAGTACAGAGCTGGATAAAGATGAAATAGTTACAGCACTTAACTTCCTGTAAAGGTACAAACTTACGAGACGTTGGGCCCCTGATCACAGACATGTAAAAGGCTCCATCATCTCTCCAAGGAGCAAGACACAAAGACTTTGTGGTTGTTTTGCCTCTTTTTGTTGTCACTTTACATCTCCTTGTAGTCGTTTTGCACCTTTTTGTGATCCTTTATTGTTTCTGCATAGTTTTTATGTATCTTTCTGTAGTTTTGTGTCTCTTTGTGGTCATTTTGCTCCTTTAAGGAGCTGATTTGTGTCTTTTTTTTAGTTATTTTAGGTGCCTTTGTGGTTGTTTTGCTCCTTTAAGCAGTCAATGAACTTATAAATTAAATTAAATTATAGTTAATCTGTACCACTTTGTGGTTATTTTTTTGTTGTCCATTTTGTTTCTCTTAGTAGTCTTTTTGGTCTCTGTAGGTATTTTGTATTGCTTACTGGTCTTCTTTGTGTCTATTTGACATATTTTGCATCTTTTTGCGGCCATTTTTGGTTATTTTGTGTTCATTGTGTGTCTCTTTATAGTCGGTTTGTGTCTCTTTGAGAGATTGGTGATTGATTGATTTGTTGATGAAGCCCAGAGGGGCCCCTGACCCTTTGGCCCTTTGGGTCCATGCCCAGTAGGCCCATTCAATAATGCCTCCATGCTGGTAGGTGTATTTTTAAACTTTGGACAGAGGCAGACTAGCTGTTGCTAAGCTAGGCTAACCATGTCCTGATAGCTCTGGACTGAACACACAAACATGAGACTGAACATCTGACTCTCAGAAAGAACGTGCAAACCACATTTCCTTAAATGTTGGACTATTCCTTTAGCAAACATTGATGATTGTGGAATTTCATCACACTAAGTAACTTTCAATATGTTACCAACAACAGCATGTTAATGTGTGTACGGTTGCTAACTGTTTGATTGATTAACTGATTGATTCCTGTAGTGTGTGTTCTGACCATGTTGGTGAGGAGAGTGTGTTGGCGGTCTGCAGGTCTCTGCGCTGCAGGCAGGAGAAGACCTGACGCAGACCCTCCGTCCTCAGAGCCGACAGACGCTGCTCCGGACAGCTCCGCCTCCGCAGGACAGCTTGGGCTCTGGGGATCTGATTGGTCAGGATGGACTGACGGACCACTTCCTGCAACACACACACAGACACACAGAGTTATGAAACATGAAACAGAAAGACAAAAAAAACAAAAACACAGTTATAAATGTCACCTCTGTCTGCAGCTGCTCCCACTCGTCTCTCTGAGTGTCCTCCTGAGCAGGATCAGCAGAACTGGTGCTGGAGGTGTCGCCCCCCACAGGCCAGGGGAACTTCTTCATGTAGGTCCTCAGCTCAGTGACGTATCTGTCCAGAACATCCACACAGCTCCGCACGTCTGCATCCTCATCTGCAGACACAACAGACCAGCTTTAACTCACAGAAAATACTGACAGAGAGCTAAAACTCAGCTAAACATCTACAGCTGTGGACAGAGGTGTGTGTGTTGTCTTACGGTGTGTGTTGGACAGGACTGAGCGGATCTGTGTGTTGACGAAGCTCATGGTGATGTTGAGCAGCTGCTCAGAGAACTGTCGGCTCTGAGCTTCACTGTTTGAGTCTCTGACAGCCGAACACAGCAGGTCCAACGCAGGACACAACTCCTGGACACCTGCAAAAACATACACACACACACACAAAGGTCAGCAACATAAACTACACACAGCTTTATACACAACAAAATGTATGAAACTGCAATGTTTAAAGAAGCTATTCGTGTAACATAAAAGAAAACCATGCATTTCAAATGATATATCAGAAAAGTCGATGCAGTAATGTTGTTCAGTTTTGGAGAAATCATGTAGGAATTATTTCCTTTCTACCATCCTCCATCTAAATAGTTTTGAGAGAGAGATGCAGAGTTTTGGAGATATCTGCCTTCTTGGTTTGTGGTGCTCAAAGCAATACATATGGAAAACTCAACAGTAGCGTCTCTCTCCAGAAATCATGGCCCGGTAACTCAAGAAAATCCAGTAGTTTCATGTAGGAACTACTTTCTTTCTACTGAACTACACCTGCCAACCATATCACTGTGCAGAAGAAAGTGTGCATCTACTCATGCACGAGGGGCTCCTGCTTGTGACTGAGCTGTAACTTTTCACCCTTTCTAGATGCACGTTTCCTTCTGCACAGTTATACAGTTGGCACATGATAGAGAGAAAACAGTTCACCACATTAAAACTGTCGAAACAATATTCGAAATATTTTTTGGTGCTTTGAGCACCAAAAGCTGGAGGCCATCTCGCTCCACTTTATCCAAGAGAAGGCAAAACATCTCTGCAACTACACACCAAAAACTGTCAGAAAAATTGCACTACAGACCAGGGGACTCCAAATGTTTTTTGATTTTAGGTCAAGTGTTCCTTTAAATAATTCTGACCTAAAAAACAGTTTATGAATTTTGCGTGCGTACTGTCTGTCAGGCTGAGTGTGGAGGCTGCTGGCTGATCAGCAGCAGGATCCAGGATGTTTTCTTTACTCTTCAGGTAGAAATCCACCGTGTCCAGCTGACGGTTCTTCAGTCCAGCCTGTGAAACAAACAAAACAAACAGCAGAGTGATTTTTTTTCATCCAAACAGCATCTACAGATCATCCATGTTGTTACATTTCTGACAGTAAGTCCTGTTGTAACAGCCTCCTCTGTAAGCCAGAGGGGATCTGTGACACGTCAGACCGACCTGCAGGGCGTGGATGGGAATGGAGCAGCGCCCCCAGTTGTTCAGGTGACAGACGGCGTCTACTGTTGCTGCGCTGCCAAACAACATCAGCCTGCTGAGCAAGTCCTGCTGGGACACTGAGAACAAGACCTGGAAGACACCAACCTCTGCAGACACAAAGACAGACAGACAGACAGACAGACAGAGAGACAGTCAGAGAGACAGTCAGTTCACTGATATAAATAAAAACGTGTATAAAGTGGTTGTTGTTTTGTTTTGGTGTATCAACTAAAATAAAAATAGCGATCCCTGCAGGCTTTTAGTTTTCTTTCAAACAACTGCCAGCACATTTTTCAGAGAGACAAACAGTGAAAAAGCAATTTCTGCACAGTGTTTATAACTGAGCAAAGCTTTATTTCTGTGTATCAGACAGAAAATTATTTTTTTTTCTTTTGTTTTGTTTTTACAAACTGAAACTGTCATGAGAACTTTTCTCTCACTTTTCACTGCTGAGATCTGAAAAAGCAAATCAAATCACTAATTTTATCAACAGTGGAACTACAGAAATGTTTTTCTTCTCTGCAGTTAAAACAACTTTACTGTGTGTCTGTGGTCGACTTACTCTTCAGCAGCAGTCTGTGCTGTCTCTCTCCACAGCGCTGAACTGGAGCCCCCCCTCACCCTCCACCTGGTGGTAGCTCACACCCCCAGACTCTAAATCCCATAAGGCCATTGTGGTTTGTTTGTTGCCAGGGGAAACAAAGGTCAGCTGGGCGGAGAACTCCGACACAGTGAGGAGAGATGGAGCAGACGACTCGGGGACGGAGAAAGCAACAGTCGCTCCACCACGAGGCACTCTGCTGTGGGCCGAGGTCGGAGCCTGGTGGGACTCCAGGTGGGGCAGGGAGGAGGACCAGGAGGTCTCAGCAGGCTGGGATGAGGATGATGAGGAGGAGGAGGAAGAGGGAGGAGCTGCAGCTGCTGGGCTCTGCTGTACATGGAGGCCAGACGAGCTTCCCAGGAGCTAAAAGGAGTTAAAGTTAAAGGTCAGTGGTCAAGATTAACAGTTTAACATGAAGATAAAAAATTAAAGCTGCAAGAGGAAATATGAGCACGCACAACCTTCCAGCTCTCTCTCTGCTGCTTTGTATCAGTTCGCTAAGCCCCTCCCAACAAGTGATGCACCAAACATGCACATGCATTTTGCTGGGCTCAAAGTGGAACATCAGTGTTGTCAACTATTGCAACTAACATCTGTTCTATTCAGCTACCCAACCCTTGTTCATACAGACTCTCTGTGATTGGCTAGTTATGAGCTAGCTAACAATGATTGGTTCTTTGTTTGGTAAGTTTCATCTGCACCAAAATTGCAGGCGTGAAACCTCCCACTGAACAAACAGCTGAACTTCGGTCCGACTGAAAGAGGTTTCTGTTGGTGTGGATCAAACTGTATCGTGGTTTGGTTCGTTTCTAGTGTGAAAACATTTTTTCTTTCGATGGTTCAGACTCACTGACAGTTACGGGAAGTTCTGACAGACTGTTGTAGAGCTGAAATTTTATTAAAGTCACAATATGGCCTCTTGCAATCTTCAAATAGCAAGAGGAGGAACATTTGTTAAAGGGAAAATGTGTCAAAATACCATTTTTAATTAAATTTTGTGACGCTGCAGAGATGCTCTGGCCTACATGATCTATCTATCTATTGAAAGGCAAACCGAAACATAGACCTCATGGTAGTTATCTCTGGGACTCTCATCCTCTCTTAAAGTCTGTGTGTTGGTCAGTAGTTTACCGGTCAGTACTGAAGGTTGACCCGAGGGCGACGAGGCTGCAGTTGGAGCTCGACAGGCTGTCCTGGTCTCTCGGCTGCTGGGGCTTGAGAGGAGGGCGAGAGGGAGGGACGGGCGCACAGCAGGTGGTCCGGATACAATCTGAGAGACCGAGATATCACCCTAATGTTTGTTTTAAACTTGGACAGAGCAAAGTTAAGTCTCATTCTCTCTGTGCACGATTAACTTGCAGATGAGTCACAGTGGATGGTGATTTAATAGGCTGATCTGATGTAAGTTTAATATTCCTACAGTCAGAAACATTAACATCAGACAAATTTTTGGCAGAGAACAGGAACAGAAGTGGGCCATGTCGCTCCAATCAGAATCTAAGTTGTTCAGTGTGGCAGACAAATCCACATTGTTCCCGTGTGCAGTGTTCTCTGTTTAATGTGCTTTTACTCTGCACTCACAATGTCGTCAGAGGAATTTGTAATTGTTTTTTTTAATTTGCACACATATGAAACTGCATAAAATCTAGATAATGGAAAAAAAATACAAAATAAATGTGTCATGAGAGTTCAGGAGGTCACAGGATTCAACAATGGACCTCCTTCAAAAAAAAAAACCAAACAATAGAAAAATAATAATGGTAAAAAACTCAGCTAACATACTTTCAGGAAAATGCAAGAAAGACAACAAGAATCACATAACATCAGCAGAAAAACTAACTAATCAATAAAAAAAAGAAATACATAAACAACAATACGTGAAAAATAGGAGAAAAAATGCATGTAAATCTAAATATGATGACAATTTCCTTTTAAAAATCTCTGAAGCGACAAAACTCTTCATAACATGTACTGCTGCATTCCATAGTAAGAAAATAAATCAATAGAATTTATGAAGATTGGAGGGTTTTTGGATTGTATCTGCCCAAACTATATTACCAGAAATCAAATAGGGATGAATCACAAAATAGTAAAAAGTTAATAAAGACTTCATAGTTTACTGATGATCCCCAGTGACTTCATAATTTTGTTATGAAGAAAATAAATGTTTTGGAAAACACAGACACAGCGTACCTGAAGTAGTGGTTGAGGTCGACAGCGACGGCGTTGTGAGACTGAGTGATCGCTACAGCTGTGCTGAGATCAGCTGACACCTGGAGGAGGCAGAAGGAGGAAGAGGAGAAGGAGGAGAAGGAGGAGAAAGACGAGGTGATGAGATCGTCTTCTGCCGGGCTGGAGCTCTGGTAGGCAGGGAGGTCAACGGTGGCCAGCAGAGCGCCATCACAGATGTTGTACACAGCTGGAGGTCAGAGTTAAAGAAGAGACAGCTGGGATCCACAAAGACTTTACAAAGACAGAGACACAAGATCCAGGTTAGTTTTTTTTTTTGTGGCTAAAAGCTCAGGAAAAGGTCAGAAAACTGACTTTGATTTAAGATTTTTTTTAGTAAAACTATTGTTTCAATGGTAATGAAACTGCACTTATTAGATTAGTTTTGTTTAGATGAGATTAAATTACATTAGATTTAGCTGTATGTACTTTAATGTTAGTGTAGCTTTGTCCTGTTTGCTTTAACTAAGGCCGAACAATTAATCCAAATATTACTGATCATGCAATGTGGCCAAGTGGCCACTTCTTGTTGCCACTTTTAAAGTAATTTTCTTTTTGTTTATGAACAGTTACAAACATAGAAAAGTCTGCTGGCAGCTGAGCTTATTATAATTCTCAGTCTAAGTAGCAGCAGCAGTTTTATTTCAGTTTGAGACTCTGATGTAAAGCCGTGCTCAGAGGAGGATACATATGATCCAGTGGAGGTGAGGATGAACAGCGTCTCTCTGCAGACACTGTGGTGGACAGCAGACTGTCTGTTGCTGTCAGTCAGCTGGATGTTGCAGCAGGACGACGTCTGCAGCTCCTCCTCCGCCTGCTGCCACTGCAGCCGCAGCAGCCAATCACAGTTCAGCAGCACGCAGCAGCGGCCAGCAGCAAACAACAACACACGCAGCGACTGCAGCTCAGTCACACCTGAAAACAAAGTCAGTAATATCAGAATATTTATACATTAATAATAAAGCATGTGCAGACCTCTGTGGCTGCACATGATGATGATGATGATGATGATGATGATGATGATTATGGTCGTGGTACTCACCGGGGTCCTGCTCTCTGACGGTCTGCAGCAGGCGATCTGCAGGACATTCACAGACACACTGCAGAGAAATGGAGGCCGATCGTTCTGCCTCCACCTCCAGCAGCTTCAGGTCGCACTGAGCTCCAACAGCCAGCAGTCTGAAGCTGCTGACGCCACGACTCTGCACGGCCACCTCCTCCCAGGAAAAGCTGCAAGTGGGAGAACATTTCGATTGTTTCTGACTGTTGTCAATTAAAGTTAGAGGCACATTATTGTCTAAAAAATCACTGTATGCTGCAGCATTAAGACTGACCAAGAGGACAATAGTGCACCATATAGTGCAGCTTGTAAAATATCTATAGAATTGTTTCTGACATTTTGTGGCCATTTTCTGAAAATGTTCACACTAAATGATTATTCACGACATCAAAACAATAACTAACATTATATTCAAAAATGCCTTTGAAACTTAAAGATTAAAAAAGTAAAAACAATCTGCAATATGTTCACACTGGCACGAATCTCACTGATACACACCAATATAGCTGTGAAAGAGAATCAGTGTTAACTTATGTCAGCTGTAGAAAGTGATACAGTGGTGAATCAAAAGCAGGATGTGGTTTGATCATGAGGAAAGTGACTCATATGAATTGAAGTCATTTAGTAATGAATGTCTTTATGTTTTTGTCGTGTCCATGAACTTAATTTTTTTTTAGAATGACATGTTATATAACAGTGATTACAGAGATGTCCGGTGTCAGACTGAAAACAAGCTGCACTCTTTGAACAGGGAAGTGAAGTGAACTCACTCCGTGTAGCAGCCGTCCACTGCGGCCGGAGAAGCCTCTCTGTCTGCGGGGTCCCACACCACCAGGCTCCCCCGGGCCCCCAGACACCCGAGCAGGGAGCCTCCGGGAGCCAGTTCGGCTTTGTGGATGTCCGCCACCTCTCCACAGTGCGGGTTTTCTCCGGGATCACACAGACCTCTGTGGAGCTCTCCTCCAGCCGCTGGGGCCGCCTCCAACATCTTCACGCGTCGGATGGACAAATTATTAACTTGTTGATTAATCAGCCTGAGAGTTCAGGAGCTCAACAGGGAGACATTTTTTTAATAAAACAGCTGATTAGACGCCTCCAGACAGCGTTTACAGCGACAGGATCGTCATGTAAACAGCAGCTCTGTCAGGACAGTCACATGACGCCCCTCTCCTGTCAGCTGACCAAATCTGACCAATAGAGAAACGGTACAACAGGCGACTTAATCGAAAGCCGATGTTAGTGAGAAATCATTAATATTTGATTAAGTTATCAATCTTAATTAAATATTAACTAGTAATTAAGATTAAGACAATCAGCTTTTTAATGATAAATAAGTATTTAAAAAAATTAATGAAAATAAGTTAAAAAAGAAATTACAAAACACAAACATTTCAATGACATTGAGTATGTGTACCTTCATTGTTCTCCTGTGTTAATGTGTTCTGCTTTGGCATCAGACTGTGTAGTTATTTATTAGAGGGATAGTTCACCCCAAAACGAAAAGTGAGTCATTAGTTACTCATCCTCATGCTGATTGAAGATTTTGTTTAGTTTTTCAGTCCACAAAACACTGCTGGAGTTTCACAAAACAGCGTTGCAGAATCTCCCAACCATTTTAAGTGAATGTTGGCGATGGTTTTCAAATGGAAAAACAAAAGAAAAAAAATTAAAAAGCTTACATATTGCTCGTCTGGTGTAACTCAAGTCTCCTAAAGTCCTGACATGCCGTTCACACACACCCAGTTCAGATGGTGTGCACGCACACGAGAATGTGGCTCCAAACTAAGGATATGCAGTGAAGATTTAGGCTAAAGACATGGTGTAAATTATAATCTTTTCAGTCAACTTGATATGCTGGGCTTTAGGAGACTTGGATTACACCAGACGAGCATGTATGGAGGTGTATTATGTTTTTGTTTTTTTCCCCAGTTTGAAAACTGGTCACCATTCACTTCAATTGGGAGATTCTGTAACGCTGTTGTCCTGCAAAACTCCGGCAGTGTTTTGTGGACTGAAAAAGTAAACCTGGCCTTCAGTCGGCAAGAGAGTAAGTGGATAATGCCTCAGTTTTCATTTTTGGGTTGGGGAACTATCCCTGTAACCACATGTCCTCATGTGTCCACAGGCTGCAGTTTGTTATGAACTCCACTAGCGGGCGTCCTGAAATGAGACTCATTCTCTACAAACTAGCAGCGCTGGTTCAGTGTTCATATCAGCTGCTAAAACACAAATCGAACCTGAAGTAACACTACATCATCTCACACTACAAACTGTCTCAGAGGTGATGGAGTCAGAGCTCATCAGCTCAAGTCTGAGAACAGCTGATGATGTTTTTAGTCACATGATTTGATACTCATTAGAAACGCCATCAGCTGTTTCTTTAGCTTTGATTTCAGTCTAAAACAAAATAATGGAACTAGACACAATAAAAAAAAAACATTTTGTTTTTGTTCATTTGAAAAGAAAAAGAGAGAAGAGCAAATGACTTTTATATTATTTATTAACTGTTCTTCAGTAATTTGTAACACTATGGAACACTTGTTACATATATAATGACTAGACAGTAAAAAGTGTAAAGTTTTGCACACAAATATTTAAGGAATGTGCACATGGTTCTTACATTTGTGTATATTGTTTTGTGATGGTTTTAACAGTCTTGAAGGTAGGTAATGCAGTAATGTGACATTAGATCAATATCAACCAGTGTGACGATCACTGTCAGACATCAAACAAAAACACTGTCAGAAAAAATTAGAAAGATTGCTCAGACCTGAAGAAAAGAATAATGCATGCATTGTACATAATCAATAGATATACATTTATTACATTAAGTGATGGTCAGTCTTTTGGGATAAAAGCAAGTTGTTCTACTCAGTGCGCCAGGAAAGATGATCAGAAAGGGGTAGAATTTTTACCACCATAGTTATGACAAGGATCAAAGAATGGGTAGATTTTCTCAGTGAAGGAGCAGCCAGTAAAGGAGTAGATGAGAGCTGCGGCATGAACATCATAAAAGGAGACCAGACCCTTCTCATAATCCACAAACACCCCCACCTTCTCAGGCTGAGACTTCAGAGAGAGACGGACTGAAGGGCCAACATGAGCTCCATATGTATTGTTATTCCTCATCCACAAAATCCAATAACCATCCTGAGGAGTCAGTGTGATGTATCCCTTCCTGTTGATCGACTCTCTGGCCACTCCTAGAGTCCAGTCAGTCTTCCCTATAACCTGAACCTCGTAGTAAAATCTTCCTGAAGAGAAACTCTGCTTTGCCAAGACATTAAAATGGATATCAAATCTCTCTGGAGTGTCTGAGAGATTCTTCCATTCAAACACCATGTTTAACTTGTTTTCCATCATCAGACAGGATGAGGTTGGGATGTGCTGTATCAGGATCAAGTGTCACATCCACTTCATACTGCAGGACCCTATTCAGCTCAACCTTAAACAGCGTCTTTATTTGTTTAGTGAGCGTCTCCTCCAGCTGATTCACAGCTATTGCCACAGTCCCCTCATATGAAAGTGGACGGACACTGACTTCTGTCCAGTCCTTGGTGGTGGAGCAGCGTTCAGGGCGGGAAGTTTTGGAGGAAGTGGAGGTGGTCTTCAGAGTGTGAGAGCTGCTTCACCCCAGTGCTTCTCTTCTTCAGCTCAGAGATTTCCTGTTCCAGCTCTTTGATGAAGTCTTCAGCCTGTTTCTCTGTCTTTCTCTGCTTCTCTTTGATCGTGTCGATGAACTTGGCCTGGCTTCTCTCAACAGACTCCTTCAGAGCGGTGAAAGACCTGAACTCCATCTGCTATCTCTCTGTCTGCATCTTCCTTACTGAGCTCCACTGAGTGTTTTGATCTCCTGAATCTTCAGTCGTCTCTTCTGGATCATCTGCTGAATTTCAGCCTCTGTCTTCTCCAGCTCAGCCTTCTTTCCTTCATATTCTTCTTTGAGAGGAACAACATCATGTGTCTTGTGGTCAAAATCAGTGCAGAGCATGCAGACACACATCTGGTCGGTCTTACAGAACAGCTCCAGCAGTTTATCGTGCTCCACACACATCCAGGTTTTCAGATGAGCTGACTGTCTGAACTGAGCAGCCATCTCAGAGATGAAAGTATTGACCCGCAGTTGAGGTCTTGTGTAGAAAATCTCTTTACAGTTTGGACACCGACACTGGACATTAATATTCCAGTGTTGAGTGATGCAGGTTTTACAGAAGTTGTGTCCACATGGTGTGGTAACTGGATCAGTGAAGACATCCAGACAGATGGAGCACAGAAACTGATCTTCAGACAGCAGACAGCTGGCAGAAGCCATATCTACAATACAAGTATGATAAATAAAAACAGTCATTTAAAAAGTCTCGATTAGACATAGATAGTACATAAAGTTATGTTTTGGCGGACTTTCTGGAAGTAATTTTCAATTATTTAGTTATTTAGTTTAGCTGGAGACAGAGTAGATCTGAAATTAGTCAATGAGTACTCAGTACAAGCTCACCAGAGTCCATTTCCTGTCAATGCTACGTTGTAAGACTATTTTTCAATAGTTTATTTGTAGTTTTGGTGTATTTTTTGAGACTAAACAAGTTGAAGTGTCTTTTTTCTCTTGTGCTTTTACATCATTTTGAAGGTCCCCCCCCTCAGCATTTAGCTATTTGCTGGTTTTTAGTTATTCAAATTATAGTAAAAAAGCACTCTAATCTGATGGCTTCAGTCTTGCAGTGATAACATGGGCTGAAGGAAACTGTAACTATGTCTCTCCACAGCCCTCACAGTCAACGATGGACCTCAGTTAAAAATTTGCTCTGGCTGCAGCCCTGAGTGGAACTTCCTGTTTGTAAACCACAGATGCCTTTTGTTAGCAATCAGGAAATTGTCAGATAACATCAGACATTGTTGGAATAATCCAAAGGGCATTTGAGGCAATATTCACACTGCAGGCAAAAGGGGCCCAAATCTGATTTTTCTTTGCTCATAGTGGGCTCACATCTTGTCATTTCTGATTTGTCCCACTGTTGCTAAGTTTGCACTGTAAGTCTTAATGCTCAGTTCTGATTTGTTGCTGTTCACATTATCTTTTAAATATGGCCAATATCAGATTCCAGTTTGAATCCTTCCCGGCCCTGAACTAACTCACATGCTCAAAAGAGCAACAACAAAGACTACACAACTCAGTATGCTGTCATGTGAAAACAAACATGGAGGCCACTGAAGTCAGCTTTTACAGTTTCATTGATAAAATGGTGTGCAGTGAAAGCCAGTAAATGTGTGAGCAGATAATAACGAGGATGAGAGGAGAGAGACAAATATTTGTAATCTACTACTTCAGATGTGTGTGTGGACTCAGAGCCTGGAGTAGTACTCTTAACTACATCTGTCTCTTCAGGACTCGTGCAACAAGACGCTTCAGGTGAGCGAGAGATGTAAAAGTCATATGAATTCTGATATGACTGTTCACACTGAGGTCAAATGGCGAAAAGTCAGATCTGTATCTTATTTATTCCCACAGATGAAAGTGGCCCTAATCAGAATGAAAATGATCAGTTTCCATGTGTTTTGTGCTGTATACACTGTCATGAAGCATGAGCAAAAAAATCTGATTAGGATCTGATCACGTTTGCCTGCAGCGTGAACGTAGCCTTTCATTTGTGGTCCTAAATCAGACAGGTCTGATTTTTTTTTTTTTTTTTGGCAATATGACTTTTACATTTTTTTTTTGTTAGCCAAAGGCTAGTTTCCAACCGTAGTCCTCCGGCATGGTGTTAAAAGCCATTAAGACATACAAGGGTCATAATACATTAAGAAAAGAAAACAAAAAAAACAAAACAAAACAAAAAAACAAACAAACAGGGACATAGACATACATCTCGCTGACCTGAGGTTTCAAGCTGCACAACTGTGGAGAGGTGATAACAGATGTAGTTAAAAGCAGCCCTGTGGCAGTCTGAAATTTAGGAATAAATCTGTTCCTGTGAAAATAATGTAAACAGCCAAAAAAGACAAGAAAGAAACAAGGGAAAAAAAAACAGCACATCAGAGCAATACATCCATTTTGACACACCTCTGAGGCCTTATGTTTTTATATGGTTAAAGAGATGTTAAAAAAGTCAGATTCTAGCTTTTATGCAATTTTGACTAAATATTTAGTGTATTTTGTCTTTGTAGGTCAGTGTACTCACCAGTGTTTGGCAGAAATTCTGCTGTTTTCTTGAGAAAAAGCCTGACGGATTCAGCAGGAATTTTTCTTTGGCTCCGTTGTCGGTCAGAAAAACTTTCCCTTTATTTTTCAGGAAATGCGACTTTCCTCTTTCAGCGTTGCTCCTCCTCTCAGTGCAGCTGCAAGTGGGGGTTTACTGTCTCATTAGGAAACACATTGACATAATACAACCTGCTTTTGTTTATCCTTGTTTCTTTTCTACAATAGATGAACACAGCAGCCAAAAGATCATACAGTTACAAGTCAACAAAATATAGAGGAGGTTGGTACAAAATATTTAGGAAAATACTGTATAATTTGATCAAACTATCTGCTTTTACAGTCCTCCTACAATCCCACAAACACTCTGATGTTCAGCTCACGTTTAGTCTGTAATTTCACTCAAAATGTTTTGCTTTAAGGCTCAAGTTGGGCCAAATCTTAATGGAGTGAAGTCTCAAGTCCTTTTTTTTTCTCCACTAAGACTTGTTTGTTCCAACATGCAAAAATAAAACCCATCTCAGACTGGACAGAGAGTCAGAGCTGAGGTGGTTAAATTTGAATTACAGATAAACTACATGTGTTGTAAAATGAGAGTTAATGAGAGTTAAAAACAGTCGGTCCTGATAACTGATAAGTTCCACACACAATCCCACTTCAAATAATCCAAACTATCCGTTTAATGGACAGTTTTTGGTTTATTGTTGTGTGATCATGAAAACAGTGTGAATGTTGAGGTTTTACTCATTGAGAACATATTCTATTTGATGTACAGTTCATTGTTCTAATTTACTGCTCATTGTTTGTGGTTAATTGTCA